>JANHMN010000002.1:148071086-148087337 GCA_030674055.1 Rhabdomys pumilio
AAGGAAGGAAGGAAGGAAGGAAGGAAGGAAGGAAGGAAGGAAGGAAGAGAGTGGAGAGACAAGTGTGGACAATATGAATCTAAGCATCTGCCTGTTTTCCCTGCACCTTGGGAAAATTGTTTTCAGTGTTGGGGACTGAACCCAGGTCATGCCCATGGTAAATAAACAATCTGCCACTGAGCAAGAAGCCCAGCCTGCCTCAGGTCACTCCATCCTCACTTTCTCCAGGTTTTCACTTAGGACTAGTGTTAGTTATCTTTTTGTTACTTTAGTGAACACTTAACTTCATTAAGAAAGAAAGACTTACTGTGAGTTATGGCTTCCAAGGTTTTGATCATGGGCAAGTGCTGCACAGTATATCAGAGAAAGAGCACTTGAAAGAAGGTCTATGTACTTCTAAGGGGACAGAAAGCAATGAGGGAGAAAAGGGTTGTGCTCCAATACTAGATGAACAGCATGCTCCCCCATCCACACCCACACCTTCATACTATCTCTACATAGGTCAAAGCTTTTAAAGGGTTCACCTCACCCCAGCATCCATGAGCTGAGGACCAACCTTTCAATGCATAAATCTTTGGAGGACCTTTAAATACAAAGCACAATAGCACTGGTATATTTGTAACTGTTAATTTTATCTTAAGGCCTATTATCGGAGAAGATACTGGAATTAGTCCCAGACTTAAGATTCTGAGCGATGCTCGCTCTGCTTGAATGACAAAATCACAGGTATAAGCTATTCTTTCACAGCATGCTAAATACTGGCTGTGTGTGCCAAAGTGAACAACAGGAGTGAACGAATAGCAGAGACTTAATTCTCTTATCTCTCTCAAGTACATTCTGGTTATTAATGTGAAGGAATGTATTCCCAAGGAAGAGAATAGAATTGTGCAAAAGGGAAAATGCAAACACACAGAGGTAGACACATATGCAACTTTACATTTTAGTTTACAGCAGTAAACATTGAAGTGTTTTAATTTGCTCCAGCTACCATAGAAATAGGCTGTAAACTGAAAGTTATAACCAGCAAGATAGATTGTGTCTGGTTGTGAAAACTGCAAAGCCACGGTCAAGCTGTCAGCAAGGATAGTTCCTTCAAGGGCTCTAGGCACTAACCAGTACTCGCTGTTTTGCTAGCTTCCATTTGTTTGTTGATGTTTTTGATATTCCTAGAAGTAGAAACACCCTTACCCCCACGTGCTCCCCCTCCCCCATGGCCAAAGTCTCTGCTATTATCTTCATATAGCATTATCTTTGGGTAAGCATCTCTCCAAATTTTATTTTTCAGAAGGCATTAGTCATAATGGGCTACAAGGCCACCCTATTCAAGTATGGCTTAATCTTACCTAACTCATCTTCAATGACCATTTTCATAAGTAAGGCCACATGTTTAACCATTGAGAGTTAGGATGGGAGAAAACACAATTCTGTCTGTAATGACTCTTAAATTATCCTTAGGGGTGTACTGTGTGTTCAAAATTATGACCATGTCATATGAAGTAAAAAAGTTATGCCTTGATTTCTACTCAGAAGAAATTTTCTTTGGAATTGACATGTGAAATAGTGACTAACAAATGGATATATATATATTTGCATGACACTGATTCTAACTACTCCACATAACTTTGATAAGGAATGAATATGGAACTGTTGTGAATATATCATGGAAGAACACTAGCAAACTTGCTCTAAGTGGATGCTAAAGAAAACATTGTCTTAAAACATCATTGTTGCTTTCTCCAAATCATAGAAATATTATATATAGTAGATAACAAGTAGAAACAACCCAAAGTTTACCAACAGATGAGTGGATAAACCAAATGCTATTTATAGATTCAAAGGAATATTATTCAAGCTTTAAAAGAGGAAGTCTTAGCAAATGCTATGGCATTGGTAACACTTGAGAATATTAGGCTAACAAAAAGAAACCAGTCATCAAAAGACAAATACTGCGTATTTTTGCTGACATGACCTCCCTGAAGTGTTAAATCCATACAGTGATCATGAGGAGGGGGCAGGAGGGAACACATATCCTTTAGTGGATACAGATTTTGACTTTGAAAGATGGACTCATTATGGTTGTCTGTTTCCAAGAAATATAAATACACTTAACACAGCTAAACTGCATTTAGTGGTTGAAATAGTAAATTTTGTTATAAGTTTTTCTAATCAAAACAATAAAATATCAAAAGCACTGGATCTGTGAGATTTGAGAACAGGGAAGACATGTTTTAAAAAATAAACAAAAACAAACATAAAAAAAAACCTATCCAATGGAAACATTAGACAGGTACCCTAAGATGAGGGAAAAAAACAAAAACAAAAACAAAACAGCAAACAGGAAAAAACAAACAGAATTTTAAAAGCAAATAAAAATAATTACACATTAAATTTGAAATTGGGATTATAGAAATCTCAGGGCAATATTTGGGGCTTCTAAAACTAAAAATGACAATCCACAGTTTCAACTTAAATATATAGAACCCAGTGAATGCTCATGAAAAAGAAGGTTATAACTAAAAACTTTAAGAAAAAAATATAATCAAAGACAAAAAAAAGTAGAACGTTAATTTAAAAAAATAAAACAGACTGGCAGCACAAAAGGACTTCTCAGTAAAAGCAGTGAGGCTGGATATGAAGCAGCTCTAGGAAGTAGCTACATAGCTTAACTAGAATCTTTATCACCCAAGCATGAAAAGGAGTGTGCATATTAAAATAGAAAATACGTATCTCAAGGAGAGGGAGACTGGCTAAAAATATGGCTCAGAAGAACCCAAGTGTGATTTGCAGTACCAACATGACGTGGTTCACAATCACCTATATCTCCAGTTCCAGGGCCTATAATGCTGTCTGGTAGCTTCCACGCCACCTGCATTCTAGTGCACATATCCACACACAGAGACACACATGTGTATAAATAAAAATAAAGTTAAAAAGAACTGTTTTCAAAAAAGAAGACAAAACTGGATGTGGCAATGTATGTGTAGCTGGTCCCAGCTACTCTGACAGCCGAGACAAGATTACATGAGACCAGGATTCTGAGATCAGCACACTGTCTCAAAAAACAAATCAGTATAATTTCATTGTATACAATCATTTTGAAATCAAAAGTTATTTATGTTTGTGCAGAAACCATGTCAGTCTTATGATAATCACATATATCTAATCATTTAAAAGTGTGTTGATATGTATTGGTGCCAAACGACTTTCCCTATTCAATTGAGAAATTAAACATTTTCTTTGTAAGAGTGACAAAAAGTAGTTATTCCATAAGGTCATGAAGAACAAAGAAAGACTGGAAATAGTCAGAGCTGAAGGCAGTAGAGGAAAAAAAATACCATCCCAAGTCAGTTTAGATCCCACAATTGAAAAACTAGTAAAATAATTAAAATAATGAAAAATGTAATACACGAGAAACTCAAGTGTCCATAATTTAGTTTTAATATCTGAGTCACTTCCTTGTTCTTGATAGCCCTTCTAAGGTACTGGTAAGATGTTAACAACTAATACTTCAAGTTAGTTAAATGAACAGAAACAGTGGTAAAGAATAGTTAAGGAAGTCAAACTTGCAGTAGAGAAGGCAGAGTGAGCAGTCTTTCAGATGAGCTAGGATTAAAGACAAGTGGATAATGCCACCGGAACTAATGATGCTGTGATATCTCCAGTGGTCCTCACCAACCTAAGCATAAGAGATAAGAGCAATGGAGGTTATTGATAGTAGTTGACTGGTAGACTGAGGGAGGGGACCAGCAACAGAGAGAGAAAGATCTAAGAATGGAGGGGACATTAGACATTAAAGAACTGTACAGTATATGAGATTAGGAAGTAGACTAGAATATGCATAGCTATCCTCTCACTTTTCTTTTTCTACATTTTTATATTTTTAATGTAATGTGTATGGTTTTTACCTGCAGAGGCAGAATACAGCAGTGGAGTACTCTCAGACTGGAGTAACAGATGGTTTGTCACTCCATCAGGTGGTTTCTGGGAATCAAACTCAGGTGCTGTGCAAGAGCAGCAGAGTAACCACTGAGACATTGCTCCAGGCCCCTCTCACTTCTCTTGAATGGCTCTTTTAAGCTCTTTTTACAACAGTTTTCTCAGATGTGAAATAGAACAATAATCCCTGCCTCATGTCAAGTGTTTCAAGTACGACAATACATGTTGTGATGACGGAGAAAGCTCCAAGGGAACATTGGACGATTGCACTTCTCACTGACGTAAGCATGCACACACACACACACACACACACACACACACACACACACACACACACACTAACACAGAACTTGTTTTTATCATATGAACCCGTAAGTAACATTTGAATTTCTGTGGAAATAAATTAATTTGATTCTTACTATTTCCTAAACAATGAAAACATCAGAGGAGATGACTGGTTTCTTTGCCCCCCGTAAACCCCAGTGGATCAAGCTGTGCCAATTCCCATGCATAATACATTAACCAAGGTCCATTAAACAAGAAGCTAAGAAACACCACCTGATGCAATAGCAGTTTTCATTTGAATTGTATTATAAATAATATCCCATTTGGCTAATTTACAAAATCAAAGCATAATTATTCTACCATAGTTTCTGAAAAACAAATTAGTTGAACTCTCTAGCAGATTTGCAGAAATTGGTTGTATAACACAGTATTTCATCAGATAAATGACTTAACCTGACATGCCTCAGTGAAGTTAATAGTAATTCATTTGAAAATGATCCACAGGTATGTTCAATCAAAGAAAAATACAAAGATTATAAGTAGGCAGGATTTAAAATATACTAATATTAATATGAATAAAATTAGCACTTTAATGTTTTAGTAACATGACAAGTTCAGAAAATACCCAGCAAAGTGGGGAGGCTGAGCTATTCCATAGTGAAAAGATATAGAAACTACTATAACATTTAGAACCTTTAAAATACAACCAATGTTCAGACACAATTACAGAAAAATGAAATACTAATTCTAAAATAATGTGCAGATGATACCCATGCAATCTATTCTAAGTATTAATATTTTGTTTATAAAAACAATATAATATATGTAAATACACTGAAATATTATTATATTTACAAACATGACTTATTTTTAAACAGTATAGTTTACAAACACCAAGCATATTAAAAATACTAGGAAGCTGAAGTTTTATGTTTTTGTTCCTTGATTTTGTGAATAAGTCTTTCTAGTTTTGCATGCTATATATTTTATTATATATTATACTTGATTATATATGGTACATTGAAACTATTAATATATAAAGTGGTATAGAAAGAAGCTACTCACTTTCAAACAAAATCAATTCATATATACAATATTTTTCTATTTAAAATATTCCTTGCATTTAAAAAAGTCACTTCTTGATTGCATTTTAATTGAGTTCAAGATTTATGTTTCAATATCTATCAAATTGATTCTTACTAACATGAATTTATATCTTAGGGTTTTACTGCTGTGAACAGACACTATGACCAAGGCAACTCTTATAAAGACAAAATCTAGTAGAGGCTGGTTTATAGGTTCAGAGTTTCAGTCCATTATCACCAAGGTGGGAGCATGCAGCATCTAGGCAGGTATGGTGCTGGAGGAGCTGAGAGTTCTACATCCAGTTCTGAAGGCTGCTAGGAGAAGACTGGCTTCCAAGCAGCTAAGACAAGGGTATTAAAGCCCATGACTACAGTGACACACCTATTCCAACAAGGCCACACCTCCTAATAATGCCACTCCCTGGGCCAAGCATATATAAGCTATCACGGTGTATGCTAATATATGTGGACAGACATATATAAGCATAATTTTAAATATAAATGACTATATATGCTTTTAGCATTTTTAGTATATTAAGTACTAGAAGTATTCTTTTTTATTTGAAGCTGGGAAATGAATATGCTCATAAATTACTTATTTAGTAATCTGAATCTCAAATGTTACCAAAGCAAATAAAGATATTTTAAGAATAAAAAGTTTAGTGGGGTTTATTTTCTTGAAGTCACAATAGTAAGCCAGGTTTAGTGATGCATGTCTGAAATCCCAACTCTTGGTAGGCTGAGATGGAAGGTCCATGAGTTGGAAGCCATCCTGAGTTAAGTAGCAAGACCTCGTCTCAAAAAACAAAGTCCGAACCCAAACCAGAACATGCCACAGGTGCTAAAATCCTTTTGGTTAAGTCCACTGTTACCACCATACTAGTTTTTAAATATATTAACAAATCTGCATTTTTACATACATAAGAAAGACATTCATGTAGGCAGTAACCAATTTTGGGCAGTTCTGACATTGGAATTCTATAAAGACAAGGTGAGTGAAAATGAGACATGGTGAATTATATAAACGCAAGAGGCTAAGTCTTGCAAAGTTATGACACAGATCATTCTCATCGGAGAGACATTGCCATAGACTAGGACAGTCTGTAGACAAACCAACTCCAAAATGCACAGCTGCACCCCAGGGATCTGAAATAGTTCAGCAGTCTCTGTGAAAATGAAAGGAAACATTTTGAGTTCGACAGTATTGTTAATTTATTTAGAAGAACTACTTAATCTTTGGCAGTGAAATATTAAATCAAACAGTTTTCTGCTCTGTTACTTATTTCTGCGTAACAATAAAAGTTTTATTTACATGTTCTGAATGAGTTTGCATCAATCACAGAAAGACACGCAGTCAAATTTATCTCGCAGAAAAAAATGCCAAATTCAAGAAATTCAAGAAAGCTGATACGGGCCAATTGAAGATAATTCATAAGTTCACCAGGAAGAGGCCTACTAGACTCATGAATATAGGAAAAAGTGACCTAGAAAGTACTTCAGATTGAAGACCAGAGTTAGGATTCGGACATCAAACTGCAAAGAGTAAGACTAGAAGGAAAGTACGCAGCTGTGAGTGCTGAGTGAGTACCTGAGCAACTGGTGTGCATGGGAATGCCAAGGTGTGTGTGCACACAACCATTTGTTTGTCAGAAGTGAGAAGTTTGCTACTACAACAACAACAACAAGAAGAACAACAACAACAACAACAAGCCATAAATCCTTGTTCCATCCTTCGTAATCCTCAGAAACAATTTCTCCATCTTTATTCTATGAAATAAAGGTGTAGTATCTTATGGACTTTTATTCCAATTTCAGAAATTTTACAGACCGCTCCACCCCCAGATAAAAAGAGCCCACGAGGTGAAGTGTCAAGCAAATTCATTGTCTGACACCAAGCATTTATAAAGAAAGAGACATTTCCCTGGTGCTGCCTCAAGTAGTCAGGGAATGAGCTCAGAGCATCCATTTACCATTCCTGAGGGCCCCTGACTATCATGCAAACAGCCCCTGCCCACCACTCCTTCAAATCTCTACAGGATGATGCTTCTTAAGAGCAATTAATTTTGACACCATAGCTGCAACAGATCTACTAACACCTTCAATGGGCTCCAACCCAAGGAACACCTTGGAAATGTTGCTCACAGATGCCATCGCCGGTTTAATTAATGCTTTGGACTGCACAATCTTTCAGAGAAGTAGTTAGTTCTAAATTTAGCAAAAAGCATGCACCACGATTCCAAAAGTTAACACATTGGGTTGCCTTTACCCTTCCAACGGTACCAACTGACTTTTTCCAATAGTATCCTCAGTAATGGCATCCATGAATAAGGATATTGAGAATTCACTTTCACACAAAGAAACAAACAAGCCAGAAACATAAGACAGAGGCCAGTGAATAGCAAAAATTGGATTCTGAGGCTGTGGGTGCTCAGTGGAGACAGAGACTATTTTTCCTCTTTCATAGTGCATTGATTACCTCCAGGTCCTGCTCCCTTTTCATGAATCTTTTCTACATATCCCAGGGCTCACTTCTTTCCTGCCCAGTCCAGTTATCAGCACAAACTTCTGTTTCTCCAAATTTTGGTGTTCCTAACTCTTTGCACATTTATGCACACATGGTGCATTCTCAAACATAGCCCCTAAAGCCATCAGTGCGTTTGTTCCTAAAAGTAGGCATTCTTATTCTCTGACAGAGAACCCTGCTCCATCACAAACAAGCTATCTGGCCGCCAAAGGTCTTCAACACAACAACCTAACCTTTGCTTTCCTTGGCAATTCTCTCTCTCCTCCCAATCTCCACAGCATCAGCCTTTCCATACATATTCTCCATGAACCACCTGTCCAAACCTGCTTCTCAAACATGGAAGCATGAAAATGTAATGAGCTGAAAATCAGGAAACTGAAGCTAGAACATCTTCAAGACTTGGTTTTCACAGTTGTTTTCTTGAATCCTTCCTCTTGTACTCACTTACCCAAGCCTGGCTTTGTTCCTGCCCCTAAGATTCTTTCTCCAACCATTTTTAATCCTTCAATTGTTTCTTCTCTGTTAGCTCTTCTCCATTTCATTTGGCAATATGTACATGTTTGCCCTTGTAAGCAACTGATCTAGAACTATGCCCCTCTACCCCAATACATCCCTTCACCTGCGTACGTAATTGTTATGATTACAGAGGCTCCCTGCATAACATGTCAAAATATAAAAAATGTGCACTATAAAATTCATTTCAACCTTATAGTCAATGAAATTATTTTGGCCAACCTCCTACCAGAGTAGCACACTATTTTTAAAACTTTATGCCATTTACTTGAGTGCCTTGTTACTTGGTTTTGTAATTAAATTTTAACACAGTTTAAATGCTAATGTTTTCATTTTTACTCTGATAAGAGTATATATTCAGTACTGATATTTCTTAAAAACCATTTAATTTCTGTGTATCACCTCATTTATTGCTGTAGTAATAAATGGCTTAATACCCAAACTGTAATGTTAAAACAATACTTCATGGTATTTGTCAGTCCAGTGTACAAATATCAGGATTTAAATCTGAATTATTTTGATTACTGGGAAGTTGCATTTCTTCACATGTGTTTTTCATACTGCTTGATTAACCATTTATGAAGGATCATACATTTCTATCAAAAGTCTTTACAAATAACTGTCTCATTTTTAAGAGTCCTGTAATTTGGGTGTCATTGTATATACAATTCTTTTCAATTTAGAGTGTCAACATTTCTTTTAGATTCATTTTTGTTGTTTTAATGTATTGTAAGTTCTCCTTCCAATTTTTTCACATAATTTTGTTCTTCAGATATGCTTCAGTTCGCATTTAATTATATCTTCATTGTGTGTGTGTGTGTGTGTGTGTGTTTCCCTAGAATGCAGTGTGAAAACATATAAACGTCAGTTTAATAATGTTTTAATAATAATAGTCACTGAATCCAGCAGCATTTATGAAACCCTTCTATCTCCTCTGGTTGGGATGTCATCTTTATCTTATTCAACAGTGGCACATCCCTGCCCCTACCCCAGTAGCTCTCTGTTCCTGTCTCTGACAGGCTGTTTCCCGATAGCTTTCCAGCACTTATATCAGGAGGCACCAGGAGAGAAGTGGAGGGAAGGCTTTGCTACTCCTTTGCTGTCTTGGGCAAATGCTGTGCTGCTCTAAGCTTTTCTCATGGGTACAAGCTCACCATGATCTTCCTTCTTTAGACAGACACCTGAGCCCTTGGGTCTAGAATTCCACTTCTCTCTTTATGACTACAGACCAGAAGCACTACAGCTGTCTGAGGTGACTTCCCAGTCTCCTCTCAACTGAGCAGCCCGTTATCTACATAGATTTCCCTCTGCTTTAAATATCCATTTAATTTCAGTTGTCCAGTTTGAAACAAAGTAGATTCTATTCCTATATGTATTTTTTTTCTCTCTAAGAGATACAATTTAATAATTGTCACATCTTTCATTGTACTGATCTTTCAAAAGTGCTATTTTTTCTTTGGGGAAAAACACTTTTCAAGTAAATTTTTAAAATCTGTTTCATTTTCAGTTTATTTTTTTTAAATTTACACTGATGTTCCGTCTCCATGTATGTCTGTATGAGGGTGTCAAAATATCCTGAAACTGAAATTACAGACAATTGTGTGGGTACTGAGATTTGAACCTCAGTCCTTTGGAAGAACAGCCAGTGCTCTTAACTGCCTAGCCATCTCTCCAGCTCCTTTATTTTATTTAATAATATGATTATAGATGTATTTAAATAAGTAAACAAATATTAGATTCAAAATGTTTACTAATTGCTTATAATATACCAATAGAATCTGGAAATAATCAGTATTAAATAATTTATATCTTTTATATAAAAATATGCTCTATCTTTAAATACATATATTACACATACTGCCATAGATGCATAAATTGCTATAAGTCTGCTGAAAACCTCTCTGACGATATCCACTAAAATTAAATATGTGAATTCTCTTGCTACCCAGCAATTCTACTTCTGGGTAAATAGCAAACAGAAATATGTGACTATATTTTCAAAAAGGCATGCACACGAATGCTCCCAGCAGCTATGTTTATGATATTCTCACTCAGATGCAACTCATGTATCTCCTAAAAGCAAAAAACACAAATTGTTTTACATTCATGTAATAATGTAACATTGCAATGGAAAAGAAATCCAGACTAGTAAGTGACATAGATAAATGTTGAGTTCCAGAGACCAAGCACAGAAAAACACTGCATGATTAAATTTACATAAAATTAAAAAAATGAATAACAGTAATTGATGCCAAAAGAAATCACAGTGATGATTTAGGGATTATGAATAGAAAGGGACATAAGGGGGTGGCATCTACATTCAGTGCCTGACAGCTAGAAAAGCTAGGCAACAAGCTCTAGGGATCTTCCTGTCTCCCCTTTCTCGGCAATAGGATCACAGGTGTACATCTTTATGTCCAACTTACTACTTACGTTTGGGGATCCCAATTCATATCTTTGTGGCTTTTTAGCAGGTACTTACCAATTGACCCACCTCTCTAACTCCTGTATGGTAGATTTTAAATTTTAATTGTTTAAGGTACTGCCAGATGTTGGGGTGCAAGCTGGATATGGTGGCACACACTTAATTGCAGGACTCAGGAGGCAGAAGTAGGCAGGTCTGTGAGTTCAAGGCTAGCATGGTCTACAAAGTGAATTCCAGGACACACAAGGCTACACAGAAAACCCCTGTCAATATATATATATATATATATATATATATATATATATATACATACATATATATGTATATGATGTATATGTATGTGTATGTGTATGTGTATGTGTATATGTATATGTATATATGATTTATATATAAAGTAAAAATATGGTTAAGGTATTTACACATGTATTGATGCACAGTAATGGAGGAATTACACTTCTAGGTTAAACAAAATAGAGGCTGAAGGGTGTATAAAAAAGAGTCCATATGTGTAAGGCAAGGATATATGTGTGTATTTATAAATACATACTCATGTATAATTTATGTATATATACATAAATAGCTAAGAGATAGAAAGATAGGATTTTTTTATCTATTTCCTCACAAGTGTGAACCATTTTTATAGTGAGATTATTAATTAAACATTCAAGTATTTATATTAACTTTTATTAAAACTATAATTTAAAAAATAATTACATCTTACAGTTTTGCTACTTAGCCAGAAAAATGGTATTTCTTTAACATTTACCCCAACCCCCATCAAACTTTTTAACGTTCTGTGAGAACCATGGCTCTCGAGGGCACAGTCCTTTCTATATGTTCTGTATTATTGCTTTTGTGAATTAAATTGTTTAATATTTAATTTTCTCAACTGATAAATCTAACCTTTCCTCTGCCTCTTTATTCCCCACTCATTTCTAACCTGTTCAATCTTAATGAAGCTGTCCTGGCAGAGATTATCAGAGGCTGAGCAAAACAGATGGCTGCCTTTTCTCAGTATGACACTTCCAGATAGTTACTAATTCATTAACTCAACAAATATTTGTGACTCCCTTGATAAATGCTACACAGTGTGCCATACACTCCGAGTTCAAAGGTAAACGCAAGGCTTGCACTCCAATCATCTGTACTTAATGCAACACACCGTCAATCATGCTGACAATGCACTCTGATGGACTGAAGCTGAGAAATTGCCCTGTTCCATGGATGGACAGCAGAGAGGCATCTGTCCAGACTCGGATTGTTAGGAACTACTTTCCAGAACACATGATGTAATTGAAACAAGTTCATATGAGGTCAAGGTGAGAATGAAGAACATTCTAGACATGAATTCTAGCCCTTCATCTGTTGAAGGTCAATGAGAGAGTGAGAAACTTGCTTAATGAAACCAGTAATTCACTTTGGCTGAGTCACAGAAACTGAGGTAAACAGAACACAATCATAAGTAGAAAAAGGGAGGGCGTCTACTCCTAAGGTACTCAGAAATCTGGAGCAAGCCACTGCTAGAAGAAAATATATGAGAAATACTACAAAATCTGAGCACAGACAAGAATTTTTGGACAAAATTCAGTAGCTCTTGAAATGAAGCAAGAATTACAAGCAGGACTCTATCGAAGCTAGAAATAGTGATTCCAAGAAGGAATTCTCGTAAGGCTTCGGACCTTGCGAGAGCAAGCCATGGCTGTATCTACTCAAATGCAGCACACAAGAGTGTGATTGTGGAAGAACAGAATGCTGTGATGGTGAGTTCACTTGGAGATGTGCAAGCTATGAGATGCTGTACAAAGTGATAGGAGGCAGGGGGATATACAAGACTGACTTTCAAGAGACCTTTCTGGCGAGGAGCTGGACTAGACAAAAGAACACATGACAAGTGACCCGTGGAAGTACTAAACATAAAGAAGCAACAGAAAACAGATCACAGCACCCAGGAGCCAGAAAGGATCTGAGCCAAAGGAGAAACATCTCTAGGAGTGGGAGGAGACAAGCGAAGAGACAGAAATGGAGAAATGTACACACATGGGGGAGACCTAAGGAAAGTCCCAGTTAACTCCTTTATGAATTGTCCTTACTGAGACAAGGGTGAGACAGACATGTCCAAGATGGGAGGAGAACTTAAGCATAGGGGAAGCCCCATGACAACAGAATCAGCAGGAGATCAGGAGAACACTTGCCATGCAGAACACCCAGGTCAGCTAGCCAAGGGAGGTTTGTAACATCTTACTGAAGTGTATTGGTTTCTGTTCATTTTGTGCAGCTATACCTACAAGTACAGGAAGGAGAACAGAGGTGGGCATACGAGAAGGTTTAATATTGCATTTCACTTGTAGACTTGATGAAGAGGGAAATGGGAATTGTGCAAGGGAAAGAATTCAAATATTGGGGTATTGATGGGGAAGGGGATGAAGAAAGGAAAGAAACACGGAGAGAAATAAAAAACTGAGGGAGTCTGAGGATAAGGGCAGGTAACTTGCAGCTCACGAATATTTCAGAAGGCCTGACTTTCTGGTGGAAACTTGGTTGACATGGAGGAGTAGACATAAAGTGTGTAATGAACAAACTTCAACGTCATTAGGATGAGCAAAACCTTTGTTATGTGACAAGATTTTGGGGGGAGAGATCACACACATGTCTGCTTACTCCGGATAAAGAGCACATGAAAGACCAAAGTGGGGACACTACCAAAGTTGAACTTGGTTAACCATTGAGTTTTTGGGGGGTTACTTACAAGAGCATGACTCAGAGATAGCTCCATCACCAAAGTCCTACTTGCATGGAATAGGGAGCTCACAAACCTTCAAACTGGGAGCTCACTGTATAGCCTTCAAACAGTTCGACAGGTGTGCCATGTCCAAATGGCTCAGTTGATCTAAATCTCTTCCAGGTGTCTTAGCTGCTTTTTGCTTCTTCCAAGCACCTCTGCTGGTCTCAGAATTTTTTTTATAGCTTTCCTTGTCTGAGAATTTCTCTCTCAGTCTTTATTATTTACTCTTTGGAAGGAGGGGCCTAGTGAATCTGGTCCATTTTAGACTTCCTATAGCTATTTTGAGTTGTTTACCTTTTGTCTTAAGTCCTGCAGAATGGAATGTTTCAATCTCTAGGAAACATGCCAAAGAGAAGCTAAGATTTTGTATGGGAGCGTGAATGATGACTGGTGTGATCTCATATAGTAATGGGCATAGGGATAGAGAAAAAGATGCTGGAGGCACTGAAGTACAAAAGAATGTGAACAGTGACTGGAACGTTTATATTTGTGTCAACACTACATATGGTGATGCTATAAAAGAGCCATCAGACTTACAGGAAGACAAGGAAGATGAGTAGTTCTGTGTCTGGATGTGGCTCTGAGGCATGAGGTGTTTGACCCATCCAACTTGATGATAAAGAAGAGTCATGCCAACTCAAGACAGCTGCTGGAGAACTGGAACATGAGCTAGTCTAGGCAGAGTGTGAACATACTGGGAAGCAGATCAAATGTAACAGGCATGGCAGAGGATAGTGGGATGCCTTCAGACCTGCTGGGAAGGGATTTGGTGAGGCAGAGGGAAAGCCTTTTCATGGGAGGACAAGACTATGGAAACCAATATATGCAGCTTGCATTTTAATTTTAAGCAGTTACAATGAACATGAAGAATGTGAAGCATAGAGTAACACACTCATCTAACGATATACACTGTATGCCTCAAGGATAACAACAAACCCCTGCCTGGCCACCCTGTTTCTGGCTGCTCTTCTAAGTTCATTTTCCATGAGATACCTCCATTTATTATATAAAATGAAATTCTAATCCTGCTGGTTATCCTCCTGGTTAAAAGCCTCTATTGGCTCCATCAAATCTTAAATGCTAATGGCAAACTTCTAAAATTAGCACTGGAAGCAAGTCTTTCCAATTATCTGGCTTGCATCATCCACCTTTACACCTTTCCCTTCTGGTTATACCATGATGTGTTTACCTGATGGACACACTCTAAACTCGTATTACCTACATAGAGATGAGGGAGGAATAACAAACTCTTTGAAGAGAGTTGGGAGCTTTCAGAAATGTGAAAAGATGTTCACCAATGGCAACTGCATGACAAGATAAGAAAAACTGGCTTCTCACGGCTAACATTCTTAACAAAGCAAGGCCTCTTTGAACATGTCAAAATGTGGACGCTGTTGAAATTTCTCAAGTTTAATTTTATACACCATATCAGCTAAATATTTTTATTAACATACACTTGTCTGCTTCTACTTTTAATAATTACTGTACACATGACCTTTTCTTCATCTTTCTGTGTTTTATAGAGTCACATTTTTTATGCTAAGAAGCATATTGAGTAAAAGGTACCCCACACAGCATAAAACTTGTAACAGCCACCTTGCAAAAAAAAAATGTGTGTGAGTGAGTTTGTATATTTTTCCAAAGATAATGAGCAGAAAGATTTAAAATCTGTTCAAACGTTTTCTGGCAAAATGTACTTGAATCGTGCCAAGAGGAATTGCATGTTGCATGCCTTCAATCTGTTTTTGAAATATTTGTAGATATAGGCAACATCTGTTCCACTGGACAGAGATCTACTGTGAGTGCTAATAACTTTGGAAAGCCTTGACTTTAAAGGTTTATACTTAGGAATTAAATATTTTTAAACAGATTCATGTTGAAGTTCTCCTCTACATAAACCTTAATTTTTTTTTTAAATCACAGAAAATTATAAGAAAATATTTTACTAAGTAAAGTCTGAAACTGGAGGACTTTTAAAAAAAACATGGATTTAATCATATGTTAAAATTGCCTAGAAATAAATTACAGTATTGAAGCACTATTGTGTTATGCACACAGGCAGGGATAAGAGGGAAGGAGAAAACTACCTATAAGTAGATAAAGAGAGAAACCAATTGGGGGCCAAAGCAAACACTGTGTAATCTTGTAAAGAGGTAAAGTGAGAGTAACATTTCAGAGTGGGGGTGGGGGACGGTGGGAAAGTTTCCAGGATCACAAACAAAAAGGCTGATTCAGTAGAGATCCCAGCATGCAGCTAGACTGCACCTGGCCTAAGATTCACACATTGTTGACTGTTTTTGCCATAGCAGTGAACAGACAATTGAACTCACATAAGTTTACTTCGAGCAAGTATAACTTTGAGTTAAACTGTATTTAAGTGATCACTATTACTTATAAAATAAAATGAAAGCAAAGTCTATTTGATAGAATCTCACAGGTTAAGTACATAGATAGCATGGTCGAAATTCCTCTGACAGAGGTTTGCCTTTGACTTGTTCTCAGTGTTATTGGGCAGTATTTCCTAGTCTCCGGGAGCTAACTGTTACTGGACCACGAAATACACCTAAGTGGGACATGCCATTTTAAAAATAAAAATCCATCACAGTCAGTAAAAAAATTATTGTTCTAATCCAACACTGTTTCAAAATGTACAAACACACACACACACACACACACACACACACACACACACACACACACA
>JANHMN010000002.1:148087347-148100325 GCA_030674055.1 Rhabdomys pumilio
ACACACACACACACACACACACACACACACACACACACACACACACACACGAGATATGTTTTTCTGTGTAGCCCTGGAACTCTTTGTGCAGACCAGACTGGCCTCAAACCCAAAGATTCATCTGCCTATACTGGGATTAAAGGTGTGCACCACCACACCTGGCTTAAAATGATTTTCTTATTGTACATCTCAATCAGGATGTTTCAAAGCAACTGTCTTCAGTGTAAATGGTATACTCTTTCCTCTGTGGAGGCTGACCTAAACGGTGGTTATAAATCAAAAAAGATCTCATTCCTGGTTAGATAATATCTTTGAAATAAAAATCTTCTGAGGGTCTCAAGTACACAGAAGCTTAGTTGGCCAAGAAAAGGTCTTGTGACGGTGATAGACAGAGACTATGGTGAGATTACAACAGTTGTTCTTAGACACATACATGCTATGTTGGGCTTTGGAGGCACTCTTATATTTCTCTACAAACTTCTCAGCCTATTGCTTTAATGGACAGAAGTAAATTGAAAAATAATGTGACTGGTTTTATAACCAACAATAAAAATATGCTTTATTTCATCTAAGGTCCCTCCCTATGAGTCCTGAGAGTCTCTTATCACCCAGTACATTCTAGAGGGTTCCCCCCACCTGCTGCCTCCCAAGGTTGCCTGTTTCCATTCATCCTGCTGGCCCTCAGGGCTACTCTCTTGCCCCCACCCCAAATACCTGATTGTGTTCCCCTTTTCCCATCTCTCTCCCCTCTTCCACCCAAATGCCTCCCTCCCCCTGCACCTCAATGATTGCTTTTCTCTCCCTCCCAAGGAGTATTGAAGGATCCTCACTTAGGCCCTTAAGCTTGTTAACTTTTTTGAGTTCTTTGGATTGTATCCTGGGTATTCAGTACAATTTTTGCTAATAACCATTTTTTTAGTGAATGTGTACCATTCATGCCCTTTTGTATCTAAGTTATCTCACTCAGGTTGATATTTTCTAGTTCCATCCATTTGCCAGCAAAACTCATGATGTCCTTGTTCTTAATAGTTGAATAGCATTCCATTGTATAAATGAACCACATTTTCTGTATCCATTTTTCCATTGTGGGGCATCTTGACTGTTTTCAGATTCTGGCTATCACAGTGAGAAGAGGGAATGTGTAGAGTCTACCTATAGTAGAAAGACAAAGTATTTGGATGGGGTTGCCATCCCGCAGTCAAAAACTCTGACCCAGACTTGTCCCTGTCTAAAAGAACTGCAGGGACAAAAATAAAGAAGAGACTGAGGGTCCTGTGATTGGCCCAAAATAAGATCATCTCAAGGGGAGGCTTCAAGGCAAGACACTATTGTTGATGCTTTGGTGTGCTTACAGACAAGAGCCTAGCATGACTGCCCTCTGAGAGACCCAAGAAGAAGCTGACCAAGACAGATACTTACACCAAATGGACTGAGGTCCGGGACCACTATGGTTGAATTAGGGAAAAGCTGGAAGAAGCTTAGAAGGGCTACCCTGTAGAAGACCAGCAGTCTCAACTAACCTGGATCCCCAAGATCTCTCAGACACTGAACCACCAACCAGGCAG
Source organism: Rhabdomys pumilio (assembly GCA_030674055.1). Lineage (NCBI taxonomy): Eukaryota > Metazoa > Chordata > Mammalia > Rodentia > Muridae > Rhabdomys > Rhabdomys pumilio. Next base: position 148,088,913 of record JANHMN010000002.1, read on the forward strand.
CATAAACTAGCTGGTCCAAGACTGCCATCACATAAACAACAGAGGACTGCCTGGTCTAGCCTCAGTGGGAGAAGATGCACCAGACTCTGGAGAGACTTGAGACTGCAGGGAATGAGGAGGTCTGGTAGGGTAGGGTGGTGTGAAGTGGTGTGAAGTGGGGTGAAGTGGGGTGAAGTGGGGTTGTAGGGGCGGGGAAGGAAGAATGGAATGAGGAACTGTCAGAGGGCTGACCAGGAGGGGATAGCAACTGAATTGTAAAAAAATAATTAAACATAATAAAAATATGTCCTATTAAATATTATAGTAAGTGAGATATCATAATTCCAAAGAAACACAGGTATTGGTCACCAGATGCTAAACTGATTTTGGAAGACTATAAACCTAATGAGCTGAGAAGTCACTCATGTAATTAGATCACATGTGTCCAACCATGATTTAAAAATAAGAGGTAATGATTTAGATTAGGACTCTGACCTGAGAACTCTAGGTAGCTGAAAGACAAGCTAGCACATTCTTTTGTGGCTTTTGAATATGAATCTAGGTAATTTTCCCATTTAGAAAAAAGTAATAATTCCATTAAGTAATAAATAATAAGGTAAAATAAATTAATTAAAATTTTATAGTCGGGTGGTACTGGCTCATGCCTTTAATCCCAGCACTTGGGAGGCAGAGGCAGGTGGATTTCTGAGTTTGAGGCCAGCCTGGTCTACAGAGTGAATTCCAGGACAGGCAGAGCTACACAGAGAAACCCTGTCTTGAAAAGACAAAAAAAAAAAAAAATTATAATAGCGTCTTCAATGACCAATGGCCTTTCTCTGGATAGTTTTTTGCTAAGAATTTTGATTTTTTTTCACTGTGAGTAACCTAAGTCCCAGAAGAAGAGCCAAGACTAGCCGACACGGGGTAGTGATGCTTCAGTGAACTCCAGTGAGATGATTTTTTTCTAGTAAAGAGATTGTTCCCTGTCTGAAAAAGGCAGCCATGCAGAGCTCCCAGGAGAGATTTCTCTATGTCCTACCCGTCTCTCCTTTCCTGGCTTTGACTTTGTGAAGGAAGACACTACAAAAAGTAGTAGCCATCTATTGTTCGGGAAGATGAGACCAGGGACATGAGTGAAACAGATGCTGACTCTGTGTCACAGCTAGAACAAGTCCATCTCAAAAACGTGTACAGAACCATCACCTATTCTGGCTTATGCCTCCAAAACCATAAACGTTCATGAATTTCAACTACACTCCGACTCTCTGTGACTAAAACACACAGATGACTTCAAATTAAATAGAATACAGAGATTTTTATTTGACTCAGTGATTTGAACTTGTCATTGTGAACATAAATTACTAAACCCTAGTAGATAAGAAGCAATAAAGAGATATGCCCATGAGAAATTGTCTCAAGCGAGAAGAAAAACAGGATGAATTCCAAACCTTGAAAAGAAAAAAATATGTGCTCAAATAAAAATACCAGATGTGGGATAGCAGAATGACTATATTTGAAAAGTAAACTGAAGTGTTAAAATGTTAAAGAAACAGAATGTGCACCCATACAGTATAGGAGAAAACAGACTAGGAACAGAAGAAAAGAAATATGAAAGAGACTCTTCTTCAACTAATTAGAGTTTCTGAACCGGTTAATGGGAGGAAAGTCAGAAGCAAAGGAAGGTGATAGAGAAGGCTTCTCCATTCAGGCTAAGTTCAAAAGAGGAATCCCCTGGCATGCCTGGAAATGTTCAGAGAGACAGGGAAATGTAAAAATTGTAAGTTTTCAATTACAAAGGAATGAACCTGAAATGCTTGTTCTCTTCAGCAAAGGGAGATGTGATGTCCATGGAAGAACTCTGAAAAAGTCCTGAGATGATGCCCAAGATCAAAACTAATACCAACAAAATGATTCACACTAGAAAAACAATGATCAATCAACAGGCCAAGACATGCATATAAAAAGCTTGTAAAAGGCTACTAAATACAAATATTTCTTCAACTATGGCAAGAAAAGCCAGACACATCTGTGAGACAGCAAGTGTCAGAGTTCTCAAATTAGGTAAAAATGAAATGAAATAAAATGTCCAAATTAAAACACTAGCAAAAGTTGTATCTCAAACAACACAGCACAAAAATATTTGAAAGAAAGAAATGAAGCAAAGTTATCAGATAAATGAAAACAGGGAGAAACTAGGTGTAAAATTGCTATTATTAGATGAAATAGAAATCAAGAAAAATAAAAGAAATGATTCATAAAAACAGAAGAAACAGTGCAAAAACAATTCTTAACAGAAATAATATAGAGAGAAAAAAAACAAAAACTACATGTGAGATTATCAAACACATAGCCACAGAGTTTAAGTTAACTTGTTCATAATTAGCTCACAAAAATAAGGCTAGCATAGATAAAAACATGATACTCAGAATGCAAGAAAAGTTCAACACTGCATAAGAACTTTTAGGATAATTTATTGTTTAATAGTCATTAAGTCATCTCAATAAATGTAAAAGTACCCATGAACTCTCACCAACACGGCTGCCTGAACCTGTCCTGAAAAAGGACAATAAATGTAAAAGTACCCATGAACTCTCACCAACATGGCTGCCTGAACCTGCCCTGAAAAAGGATAATGTCAGGAGATTTAAAAACCTGAACAGAAAAAGTTCGTGGGGGCCCAACACTATACAAAGAACTACAGTCAACTAAGAAATGTTAAGAGCAGTTGAAAAAGTCTTTCCCAGCAAAGAGCACACCAACTGATGATCCACTCTCAAATGGTCAGAGCTCTAAAAACACACTATGTTACGTAACATTATAGGGACTGAGCAAGTTGTATTTATGTATTTAGGAACACACACACACAACAATTAAAGAAAAAGGCATATGAATTTGAAAGAGGGAAAAGTGGGGTGGATAGGGGTAGAGGTTTGGAGGAAAGAAAAAGAAGGGGGAAATAATGCAATTATATTATAATCTAAAATAATTTTTAAAATTTTAAAGAAATGACAACTATTTGGTATATCTGAAACACAAGCAGAAATTTTGCTATATTTTTGCTATATTTTGTGATATTTGAATAAGTCCATCTAGCCAACATTATCATTTGAAAATTGAAACGCCATAAAATGCATATTATAATATGATAAGCCTGTCATCATATTTAAGTTATATAAGTGAAAAAAAATCCTGTGTTAATGCTAATCAGTAGGATATCTAAAATCACCAGAATAAACAGCTCCAAAGTGAAGATAACATGAGGAACTACCAGATGTTCCAAGCCCACCATGTACAATTTCATTGTTGTTTAAATGCAAAACGTCCAAGATATGCTAATTTGTTTCAACACGTGATTCCCAGCATATAAAGTTGGTTTGGAAGTCTATGGGCCCTTTAGGAGGTGGAACATTGTTGAAGGAAGTGATTCGTGGAGGGTAGGCCTTAAGGTTGGAAAACCCAAGGCAGACTCCAGCGAGAGAATCTGCATCTCAATGCTGCTGGGATGCCTTTTCTGATAGACAGAACCCTCTCAGCTGTAAGGCAGAGTAAACCCTTCTCTCCAGTTGCTTAGTATCAGGTATCAGTTGGTTGCCACAACTAGAAAAGTAACAGATAGACCATGCAAGGACTTAACATGAGCTGCCTCATCACATTTCAGAATCTCTGTTCAAACCTACGGAGGGTGTGTTACGCTCATCACCGGCTGCAAGAGAAAACACACCTTTAAATGTTTATCACACACCTAGGTGAGGTGGGATGTAGAGTAAATGCTTTTAACATCACTGTCGATCCACAGATTAGCAGAGCATAGGAAATTATAAGCCCTCCTCAATTTGCAGGAGTATTAAAAGTACCAGCTTTTATTTAAAAAAAAAAAATAAGGAGCTGGAGATGGATTGATTTTAAATGGAATTGGAATACACTCAAATCCAGTGATTATTTGTTGTGTTGTGTGGGAGAAACCAGTGGACAAGAAAGAAACTGCAGGATCTTAAAATGTTTTAACAATGTATTTAGACTTGGCCAGTCTTCCAGAGAAAACTCACATATAATTATAAAATTCAGAACCAAGTAAGTAACAGACCATTGGAATCTATTTTCATGGTTCCCGCCACTGCTGCTTGTGTTCGAATAGCACTGACACAGTGTGTGGAATTGGCTAGGGCTGTCTCGTGAAGCTCAACCGATTGTCACTGATCTGAACACCTAGATTTTAAGTGCCAGGTACAGTGATACGTGTAGGAAGCGCCTGCCCCACTGTGTAGATTCAGTGCAACCATTACCAAAAGTTCTTTGAGAAAGATGCCATGTCTTTGGTGTCTCTCTGATGTATAAAGAATAGCTCTGTCCTAAGGAAGACAACATCTGACTTATATGATCACAGATAATAGGATTCTTTGGTGATATGATGATATCTTGTTATATTAATTTCTCTTGACAGAAAATTTCTCAATCATTTTTGTTATTATAAATAATGATGTGAGTTGATACTCTTCAGTGTACTGGGTAAACGTCATTCCATTCGGTAAAACTTCCTTTCATCGTCCTACAGTGACTGTCAGGCACTGATCTTTGTAATCAGCATGCCTTTGCAAAATATCAGATTATGAGTCTAAGCACCTATGGTCTTGACACAGCATCCAAGCCATTACATATTTGCCTCATGATCTCGATTCTAATTTTCGTATTTATGTTACTTGGTGTCTATCTCAGACTTTGCTCTACTTTTCCCTAACAGATGCAACACTTCCACACCTGATCCCTGGAAAACAATTGTGAGCATTCACCACCAAAAAAATTAGACCATACAAATAGGAACAAATGAGATGCTAATGTCCTCAGTATGGCTCCTATTAACATCTATATAAACACATACAGTATTTATCTTAATGGGTGGGTTAAGTTTTTCTTTTTAGAAATGATTTATATTGTCCACTAAAGGCTAATAGAATGATTTAAATCCTTTAGGGATCAATGTCATTTTGGCCAGATGTTGCTTTGTGTGAGCTGTTGTGGACTTTTCCACTGGGGGAAATGGAAACACAGAGCAATGTACTTGTGTATTTGTGACATTGAAGTTATTTAGGATAAGAAGAAAAGAATGAGTCTAGGCTTTTCTTCTCTAGTAAAAGACCAATAACCTGGAGATTCTCCTTTCTCATTTTTGGAAATGCAGCCTAGTGCCTTGAGTGGTTTCTTTCTCAGCACGTAATTGATTCCTGGAATGACACTCAATCTGAATGTGGACAGAGGTGCCCTTGGGACAAGCAGATTTTTCTTTCCACTTTTGTCGTTTGGAACAGCAGCTATAGAAGAACTATTTTCCCCCAAAATTACCACTTGAGAGACCTAGAAAACTAAACAATGCCATTTTATATGTTTACAAAAGGCAACATTATCTTTTTACTATAAACCAAGGAAAAGAAAAACGCAATGACAATTACGGTATTTTTTATTATGGTGAACAGACAACAAGACACTAAAAATAGAAGCAGGCCACGTTTCTAAAGATGCAGTTATGAATGTCAGAAAAATTTAAGATTCAAAACAAAGAATGATGTATGTGAGTTAGACAAAGTGTTAAGAGGAAAGTATTTTAAGATTATAAATACATTTCAATTGTTGAAAAGAGAACATTGTGTGCTTCATAAAATCATGGCAATCTAAAAGAACTAAAGTACACATTCATTTATTACTTAGTAAAATTTTTGCCTATAACAATAACAATTGTCTCTTAGTTTTAACTGATTTTTAACTCTCATGATCCAGGATGGTGGATCTATATCCTTATAGATAAAAATTCAGAATAACTCAACTTGAAAGCAACAAGCATGAGCTACACCGACACCAAAGAACCGAGAACGGACATGTGTAATTTAATGATGAATATCTACTATCTTTTGTTTCTGATGGTTCTGTGTGGATTTGGTGGAATACATGGCTAAGAAATGAACGTGACTGACAACAACCTAACTCGGTGTACATACAATGGCATGCCAGCAAGCAGGAAACTAGTTCACTCACTCGCTAATGAGAACACAGACTGCTTTAGATGGACATTCTCATCGATGCCAAGTGTGACGACGCTACTTTGTTAATTTACAAATGGCACTAATGCTTTATTATATATATATTTACTGATGCTTTATTATTATTAATATTTTATCAGATATCTTGATCAGAATTTTTAACGTTGCCTCTAGCTTTAGATTCTAATAAAATATTAATATTAATTCTTAATTGCCTGCCGATTATTTTCCTCCATATCCATATTAACATTTCAAATTCCTCGAGACTTTCTGAGTTTTAACTTTTAAACCTGCAATTTGTTTGCATAAATATTTGAAAAAGTAGCAAAAAGAAAAATAGTGGATTATTGTGTTGGTCAATTAATCAAACTGTTTATATAATTGTAAAATAGGACATTAGCTGGAACACTGAATTTTATTATAAAAGAGAGTATACTAAAATTTTATGGATCTATTTCACATATTCAGGGTTTTTAAAACATGGCTAAATATGTGTCCTACTAGGAAAATTCTGTATTAATCCTTAACCTGAGGCTAGAAGCACTTAGAATGATAATACTATCTATAAAATAACCCTCTATAAATTTGCCAAAAAGCATTTTTTTTTCTGCTTCATTTCTAATGCAGCCTGGAAAAAAAGAAGTGAGTTTGCACATGGTTTTCAAAGTTTGGCTATTCAGCAATGTATCATGCAAATGTATTTTTCTCCTGTTACATTGACAAAATCAGTATGAGCCATGATATCCACTGTCTGCATAAGAGAAAATGGAAAGCCAATGGGGTCACGCCTTCACCTCACCACTGAGATACAAAATAGAGTCAATCTTCACATTTCCCAGTTGGCTGGAAGCTTAGTTCACAACCATTTATATATGACTCCTACTTGAAATAATCTTTGTCTGTGCAGAAAGGTATAAATTAAAATGAAAATGACCTTAGTTTTACACTTCCGATGATGGCCAGAGTCAAATGGACCATTATTTTTGTAAGTTTCATGACTATTTTACAAGCTGGAAAATATTTCCAGCAGAAAGAAACCTATTTTTTTTAACTGAATCTGAAAGTGGGGTGGTTTGTTTAAATTTTTTATATTTCTAGATTGTTGTTAATAATAGGCTTAAAATATAGCACCAACCTTAGGTGCCATTTGACACAGTAAAACTCTCACTATGTGAATCCACCAGTAATGGTTTATTTGTGTGGTAAGCAAAAAGAAAAGGTGAATTTACATGGGCTTTTTGAACACGTGTGAAGACAAATGTCTGCAGTGGTTACATCTGTGTAAGAAGCAGGGGAGACTGGGCAAGATAAAGAAAATGAGTATACATTCCATTTTAAAAGTATGTAAGACCCCACATTTAAAATCTTATCTTAGTCCTCAGCTGCTTCTGAACATTGGAATTCTATGTCTCTCACAGTCCACACGGTAAATGTTTGATTTCTGGGGTGTGCAGAATCTTTGGGAGGTGGGACATGCCCTTGAAGGTCATCTTCCCCATCTGCCTCTTGGTTCATCAGGAGAGCAAGTCTGCTTCACCGTGTGTTCCCACTATGCATAGAAGAAGAAAAAGAGATTTTAAAATGGGAAAGATAGTTCAACTAGTAGAGTTTATTTCACCTGCACGAAGAAGCTAGGGTGAGCCCCAAGAAAGCACTGGGGAACAGACACAATGGTTCATGGCTGCAATCTTTGTACTGGTGAGGTAGCATCAAAAAGATACCTCAGGCTCACTGCCACCAATGTAGCATAATTGGTGATCTCAAAGACAATGAAAAACTGTGTGTCAAAGGAGAGTGGTGATATTTAAGGCTGTCCTCTGGCATGCACACATGCCTGCATAAATTCACCTGCACATACATGTACATACATGCAAAAACACATGAGTGTATCAAAAAAGATTTTTAAATCTGATTTATTTTCTTGTATACTATTACTAAAATTGGTGTTAGAGTTTAAATGTGTTCCTGGTGGCATGACTCAGTTGATACATTGCTTGCCTAGCATGCATGAAGCCTTGGGTTCAGCCCTTCATGTAATATAACCCCTGACATGGTGGAGCATGCCACCATACTAAAAGGTCAAATCAGGGGAATCAGAAGTTCAAGGTCATCCTCAGCTGTGTACCAAATCCAAGATCAATCTAGTACATGTGTGATTTTTTTATGTCAAAAAATTTAATCATAATTTGACAGTTACACTTGAAAATCAACCCATGGAAGGTAATCAAGTGTAAACAAAGACACCAGAATCAGGCTCAAGTCCAATTGGACAGTGTCTTTATAAGAGAGAAGGAGTCCTGAATTAGGACATTATTATCATTGCCTGGTGCCCTGTGCAGACTTGGAACTCCACAGGAAGTTCCCAACTGCAAGAAGTACCTTCCTTGGGGAAGCCAGACTATCTTGAATTTACCAGCCTTTAGAACTATGAGCCTTATAGATATTTATTTTTAATCAATTAGTTCTAACCAGTTACAGCAACAGAAAATATGATATTTTTATGCTTAGTACTTGAGGTTTCATACTGAAATTCACTGAGCAAGGTGGACCCCAAGAGGTGGACCCCAAGGAAATATTACCATGAAGGAGCTTAAGACCAGGTGAGAGAAGTGCATGATATATAACTAAGACTGAAACCCCCATCAAGTCTATTTACCTCATCACTGACACACGTTTTATGAATGTATCTGCCTTGAAAAAGCTATAGCTTGGGTGGTAAGTATGGCAGCCATGCAACACCCTAGCACATTTCATGACTGAGCAGGAAAGGATGATTTTTTGTATACAAAGGAGCAGATGACAATAGCAGCATTCACTAGTGGAATCACAGCCAAATCCCCAAAGACTTGCAGTGATCTGATCAGAATGACCTGTTTGTCACCGCCTTATCTTTAGAGAAAACAGTGATAGTCTAGTACCTGAGCAAGCCAGAGTAATCCATGCAACCAAACTTTGAGGGAGGCTGTCTCTGTTTTACACAGCTAATGTGGATATAGAGGGGAGGTCAACTATTGTGGTTCTGGCTGGGTATTTCTGGTTATATTTTGATCATGACGTCAAGATTCATGAATAAGCTTATTCATAGTTGTTATGGTTTGAGTGAAGATGCTCCCATCAGACTCACATATTTGAAAGCATGGTTCCCAGCCAGTGGCACTCTTTTGAGAGTCTATGGGACCTTTAATAGGTAAAGCTGGGCTATCATACATAGGCACTAGTGGCAGGTCTTTGAAATACATAGCCTAACTATGGTCCTGATGTAGTCTCTGGTTCTTGATCCATCAATATTTAACAAGCTCTGTTATGTGACGCTACTGTCACACACATTGCCACTGTGAACTCCACCATGTCTTTCTCTCCATGATGGACCAAAACTATAACCCCAAATAAATCTTTCCTCTTTTAATTTGCTTCTGTCAAGTATTTTTTTTAATGTTATGAGATTGAAATTTACAATCTCATTAAAACTTACAATAATATTGTTTCTTTTGTTCAATATAGTTCAGTATATCAAAAGAATAAGAGCTTCCCATGTGCAAAAAGGACTATCATCTTGAAAATATTTACATTGTGTTTACTAAATACAATTTTATAATAAAGGTATGCTTTTGCAGTATTTAACACTTAAATTTCTTGTGCTGTTCCGTTTTCCATCACTACTTTCTATGTAGAAAGTCAACTCACAGGGTTGGGATGCATTATTTAGATCATATCTGAACACTATCTACAAAATAACCAAGAACTTCAAGCTAGTAGTCCTTTGAATAACTTTAGGATTAAGGATATAAATGCATTTATATTTTGCTCCCTGGCTATGCTTGTGAATACTCATTTCAATTTTTTTTGAATTGCTGGAACAAGAATGAGAATAAGAAAGATGTAATGTTAGTTTTTAAAAGAATGATCCCCATCCACAGAAAGATCCTTATCCAGACTCCCACCAGAAGTCATCAGTTGTGGAAAGCTACATTTGAGCATCTTTGCCATAATTTTTAAGAGTTCTCTTCAATGGTTTTCTGTCTATGCTATTACATTTTGGGGTGGATGGAAGGGGATAGAGTAGGCGTAGGGTTGTCACAGAAGCCTTCTATGTCTTTCTCAACTGTGAATCAGCAGTCATCAATACCATAGCAAAAGAAGCATTCTTGTCCTTTACAATGAATGATAACATCAATCAAGAACTTACAAATTGTTTCTGGTGACAGTCAGCAAGGATCAAGGGCATCCACATGATCTCTGGTGTCAACATGTGCCACAGACCTAAGCACAGTATCCCGGGGCAGCACAGGCCATAGATAAACATCAGCAGAACCCTCTGCCACTGCATGGGTCATGGACATCATCAAGCACTTGGTTGTAGCACAGGCCAAGGACATTAACATGGCCTCAGGTGGCAGCACAAACGATTCATGTCAACATGGTGCCCAGAGACAGCACAGCTCATGGAAATCAACATGCATCCAGGCTGCTTCACAGATCACAGACATCCTCATGGCATTCCATGATGTCCATGATGTTAATGTCCAGGACATGGACATCAATACAGACCCTGGCTGCAGTAGAGCCAGAGACCCAGATATGGCCCTTGGTGGCAGCATGGATCCAGACATCATCATGCCTCTGGTGATATTTCAGGCCACTAAGATCAATATGGCCCCCAGTGGCAGTATGACCCGAGGACATCAACATTTCTTCAGGCTGCAGCACAGATCAGAGACAGCTGTGTACCCTTTGGTGGTAACATGGGCCACATTTAATAACATGGCCTCTAGCTGCAGTAGAACCATGGACCCAGACATGGTCCTTAGTGGCAGCATGTTGCATAGACATCAGCATGGCCCCAGGTAGCATCTCCAACCAAGAATATCCATATTGCCTTTGAAGGTAAGTCCAGCCAGGGACATTAACATGATTCACAGTTGCTGTGGGACCGCTGACATTGAGATGATCCTCAGGCTTCAACACAGTATGGAACAGTGGACCACAGATACCAAAGTGGCCTCCAGGGCAACATGGATGATAGAGGTTTTTTGAGGAGGTCTAATTCAGAAAATGAACTGTTCGTCATCTTGGGCATCATGTTGTTGTTCAGAACTGGGGCAATTGTGCAGCTGAGCAGTGTGTTGGGGTGGGGGGAGTTAGAATGCAAAGTCCAGGCTACTGCATACCACCTTGTCGGCCATAGTGAGCAGCAGCCTGTTCCCCCATACACTGCAGGTCTCTCTCACAACTAGTTCCACCCCCTCTCTACCACTCATTAACCACTCCATTTCTCCATTTTTTCTGTCTTTCCATTGACTATTTAATCATTGTAGTAGCATTGGAAACTGATGTAGACATAGATGTGTAGATGTGTAGAGATAGATAGATAGATAGATAGATAGATAGATAGATAGATAGATAGA
>JANHMN010000002.1:148100335-148128901 GCA_030674055.1 Rhabdomys pumilio
AGATAGATAGATAGATAGATAGATAGATAGATAGATAGATAGATAGATAGATTTATATGCAAATATTCATTGAAACGAATCATTAGTCTGGTTCAAGATTTCTGATTTCTAAAGCACCATGAATACTGGACCATTGCTGAGACTTGTCTCAGATATCCTGCTGTTGCCCAGAGTCAAGATAATGTTGCAGCTAGGCAAAGGGTCCAGGGACAGGTTGTGTGAGCTCCTGCGTGCCACACACCTCCCTACCTCAAGGTCTGCCACTGTGAGCCCTCTACTTACCGTGAGGCTCACAAAACTCAGTCTAGTGCTTGTAGCCTGTGGGCACTGTTGCTGTTCTGCACTCTCAGTCTCCCAGCAAGGCAAGTGCTGTAGTGGCTCCATGCTGGGTGCTGGCTGGTGGACCTAGGACAGGCACTATTCAGGCTGCTGCACACCACCATGTACTCAGTGCCTGCTGCTAGGCACAGCCACTGTATTTTCTTTAAGGGGCTGGCCACCAGAACCTGACCATGCTCCAGTAAGTATATGCGTAATACAAATTAGAATTTTCTTTTTTCTTTCTCCTTCTCCTTCTCCTTCAAGGATGGAGGGGATTCACAAGGGTGGGGAGGCAGACCTGGGAGAAGTGGGAAATAAGTATGCTTAGGGTTCATTATGTTAAATTCCCAAATAATCAGTAAAAATACCATAAAAAAAAAAAAAGAAAGGAAAATCCCTCTCTCATTCCCGCACCTTTCCCAGAATGCAGTCTAAGGGCTGCCTCCATTAGAGTCACAAAGGGACTTATTACCAATGAAGAGCCCTAGGCTCCCTTCTAAACCTTGTAGCTGGAGTCTCCTGGGATAAAGGGTGGAATCTTCAAGCTAACAGCCTTCCAAAGTGACTAGTCTGCACACAAGGATGAGGACCCTCTGGCTGTGCCCTGCAGAGACTGCCTCCAGCATGCTTTAAATCCTACCGTGTTCAAGGTATTGATTAACATAATTTGTTTATGAAGCCCCAATGATAGATTTGCATTTAAGGTCCTGTGAATAACATAAACCACAGAATTTTAGAGTTTCCATTTCCTATAGATGATTTATCAAAAATGGATTTGCCTTGGATTCAGCTTTTGAAATAAATTTACTTTGTGGTTTAGAAATATTTTCCTTCTGTTTTCAGCTATTAATATTTCTTATGACCAGAGGAAAGTACACAGAGCATCAAAAGAGAGATCAACAGTGGAATTATGTTTAAATGATATGAAAATTGGAATATGTTTTGCCTAATCTAATTCTTTCAAAACCTGCTACCCCCTTTTATTAACTCAGACACCCTGTAGTAGTAATTATACCTTACTGGTGATAGAATTTTGATTTTTAAAAACTCTGCTTAAACAGGGCTGTAAGACTTTATGGAAATTTCTGGTACAGAAAAGGCATAGCTAGGAAGAAAAATGGAAAATATGTTAGATACTATTTTTTAATATATTACAAATACAGATGAAAGTAAATGGCTATTATATTCAGTATTCAAAGCATTTTTCTCTATGAAAAACACATTTTAATATTATTTACTTGCCAAAATCTTCATTCCCAACAGAATTCCAATGGGTTCTTTTTCACGCTCTAAGTTCTCACAGATGCTTTGTTGATACCATATTATCTTAATTGTTACAACTTACACTAACATAACATGCTAGACACAGCCAGCCTTTCATCCTACTTCTTAAGAATTATTTTGTTCAATATTTTTTGGATTTTGAGTCCTCATATAGATTTCAGAATTAGTTTCTCTGTTTCTATGTAAAAACACCAAGAAAGATTTTATTTGAATTGTATTATATTGTGGGTTGAATTGTATTATATTAATAGGAAATTTGATGTCTCTCTAAAGCAAATTCTCCCAATTTTATGTCTTTCAAATAGTTTTCATAAAAAAAATTACATCTTTTAAAAGTATACTTTATGTGTTTGTTTATGTTTCTGGTGTGCTCTCTGATAACTATAGATTTCATATTTGGTTATTGCCAATGCTTAGAATTATTTTCACTTATTTCTTGTATTCAAGAATTCTTTTATACTCTCTTATTTATCTGCAGGTTTCTTAAACTTAATGAATATCCTATCAGCTATAAATCAAAATTACTTTGTCTTCTCTTTTCCATTGTTTTTGCTATTTTTAAATTGGTCCTGGTTTTTTCTCACAGTCTGATTCTTCAGTAAAATGTTAAAATACAGTGCTGACAGCATGCATTCTTGTCTTGCCCTCAAAATGCCTCTAAATTATCTTCTGCTAAATACTTCTATAAGATTTTAAATTATTTTCCATTAAGTTTTTGTATAAGATCTTCATAGCTGTCCCTCATTGGCTCTTTTCCTATCTTACAGGGATTTATATTATCATGTAAATCAATTAAATTATAACAACAGTTTCTTTGAAGACGAGTGAGATACTGCGTTGCTGCTTTCTTCTTCTGATTTCTCTGAAACTCATCTGTCAATCAGGCTATCATCACGTCAATTACATGAACATTCTTGGTCATCAGGTGTTCGCTTTTTAATCCTAGGAGAAATGATCTAGCATTTACTTAAGGCTTTTACTAGGACCCTATTGCTCTATCAGGCTTTCTGACTCTGCTGTAGTTGTCTCTACTGCAGATTATCTGCTACTAGATATCCAAGGATATCTTTCCAAATCAGGGCACATTGCTGGAGCCCAAACTCAAAGTTCCAATTGGAGGCCCCATTGCCCTTCACCAGCTGCCATCCACGGGATGAGCCAATGAGTTTGTCCTCTATGGCACTTTCCCCGACTGCCTCTTGAACTGATTTTGGAACACACTACCCAGATTCTCCTGCTGCTGGTGTGCTTTCTCCATAATATCGGTGGTTTGATCCTTCCTTGTAGGGCTCCATTTGAACTTCAATTCATGAGTGAAGCTCTCTCCACATAAAATAACCTCCCTCACCTGGATACTATTTGAATTTTTATTCCACTTATTATATGACATATTTTGTGTCTATATTTGTTTTCCTGTGATTGACCCTTAAATAGTTAAAACGTGAGTCCTGCCAGGGCAAGGATTTTATGAGGTGTTTTCTGCCTCTGCCGTTTCCATTCTTATCCAGAATCACGCCTGCTCTATGGTAGTACGGGAACATAAGAAATAGCATTATGTTAGGTGCCAGACTACTGCTCATCTCCCCATTTGGTATGGGAATATTATTCCTTACACACCGTGCCTGGTTCTAATTCACATGCTTCAATGACATGCAAGTCAATTTCCTGGAGTATCTCTGCCTCCTCTTGAAGTTACAGCTATCTGCTATAATGTATAAAGGGCTTCTGAGCACTATGTGCAGGCAAGAGAGTCCCTTCCTGAATCCTTCTTCTGTGCTAGTATTTCATGTCTAACTGGCTTACTGCAAAGATCTTTCATGCAGAATTCGTACCCATTCCCTCAATTGTGGGACCAAAGGCACTGGATTCAGCCTCATGCCCATTACTAAATACTTGGTTCTGCTTACTTCCACCTGGCCATTGAGCTGCAGTCCCTATTCATTTTAATTGTATGATTACTCTTCCCTTTGGTCTTCAGGGATTTTTATTCTAGACTCATGATTGGCTATTTACTCAAAACACCTGTTAGGTTCTAGCCAAAATGCCCATAGAGTAGAGACAAGAAACACCACCTTATACGTAACCTAAATATTTGTTAGCAGAATTTAAATTTCTTTAATTCTCCAAAAACCATTGGCGGTAACTCATACGTTACAGGTAGTTAATCGCCATACGCATTCATTTCTGTGGCAAGGTGCCCTGGGCTCTCTGGTGGGAGATAAAATTCTTGTTCTCTCCATATTGATTTTTCACCTCATTGTCCTTATGAATATTCTTTTAATGCCCCATTTCCAAATCTTGTGTAACCATTTTATGACTGTTTTGTGAATCATTGATATTTCATAGCTCCATGAGTGTAAATTACTGTTCCGAAGATTTCGAAAGTGACATGTTCATGCTGGAGAAGTCGGCATAGGTTATGTTACTGCATCTCCAGGTGCCAATCAAATGATGCTAAAAAAATAAAAATAAAAAAAAATGCTCTCACTAAATAGTCCTTCCTAGAACCTCAGAGCAAAGATAAAAACACCCAGAGGAAGATAAAATGCACAGGAGAGCCACAGCTCAGAGAGAGAATGTGTTTATAATCAGGAGGCTGTGACAAAGCCCTATAGAAACTGACAGAGTGTGTTTCTACCATTTGCCTTGCCAATCCTACAGCACCCTGCTAAGAAAGCCTTTTCTGGGGAACTTAAAAACATCCCATTGCAGTGCAAATTTGACTGAATGTGCAATGTTTGTCAGATTAATTTAGGCATCTTTCTTTGAAAAGCAGTGTGGACTTTGTTTTTTCTTTCTCTTCCATTTATTTCTAACTTAATGAGGTTTCATTTACGACTTTATCACAAGAATGCTAATTATAATGGAAGAGCTATCCAGAAACGTTTTTCTAAGCAGTCCAGTATCGACTCTGGAGGCAGTATGAAAGCTCATCTACTTAGATTTCACCCTACTTTCATAGCCTGTGCTTACATAACACAAATAATAAGCATGGTCCTAATGCAAAGCTGAGTCTGCTTAATGAATAAAGGAGGTGACATTAATTTTGTTCTCCTTGCAACCTGAAGAATTAGGGTGGTTTAAGTCTTGTCTTAACAGAAGTTCTAAAGGTGGTCATTACTTCTTTTTATCATCCCTGTGAAAGCCACTGTAGAGTATCTTCTTTGTTCAGAAACAAAAGGATGATTGATATTTCTGCCATTCCTTTATATTCTATCACAGCCATTTAGTCCGTCAGAACAAAGAATAAACTTAAAGTGTAGTAATGCACAGTTTTCAGTACTTGGTAGGAGCCTAAACCAGGCCGCCTTGGTTCTTTCCACTTCCTAGCTGGGTAACCTTGAGAAGGTCACTTCTACAAAAAGTTCACTTTTAATCGTTATAGTATGCATAATTGTTATGGAATAATTATATAGCATAAAGTGATTAAAGAGGGGTCTCACATATGATTATTCTCAGGCGACAGCATTACATAATTCATATAATATAAGTGTGTGTGTGTGTGTGTGTGTGTGTAGAATTATTTTCCACTTTCTTGCAGCACAGAACATTTCTCATTTTGCCAGTAGACCTTTCCACCCTCTCCAGCCTGCTCTATGCCCCGCAAGATGAGCACAGTTGAACATAATCCCTTCCTATTGGAGGAGGTAAGGTTAATAAAGAGTACAGCTGAGATCTAAAGGAAGGGGAAGAGCAAAGTCATGATATTTATACCACAAATCTGCTCCTTCCATCTGAATTCATAGATGCAAGCATGGAGCCTCTCACGCCAAGCCTGTGTATACCTGGTCTCTAGGAACTACAC
Organism: Rhabdomys pumilio; assembly: GCA_030674055.1. Lineage (NCBI taxonomy): Eukaryota > Metazoa > Chordata > Mammalia > Rodentia > Muridae > Rhabdomys > Rhabdomys pumilio. Next base: position 148,105,746 of record JANHMN010000002.1, read on the forward strand.
TTCTCTCATCTGAGTGGTGCCCTGACCTATCACATACTGTTTCCTTTAGGGATCCATCCTAACATTTTAAATTTTTTTATTTTGTTATTTGATGTATATGAGTGAGTACTTTGCCTGCATGCGTGTCTGTGTACTAGTTATGTACCTTGTACAGAGGGAGCCGGTGTGGGACATTAGATCCCCTGGATCTGGAGTTACAGATGGTTGTGAGATGCCATACGGATGTATGGAATTGAACCCAAGTCATCAGGAAATGTGGACAGTGATCTGACCAGTGAACCAGCTCTCCAGCACCAGTATCCTTTTTTGCCTTACCTAATCCCAGATGTTACTAGTACTGGAAACTTTAGTATTGAGAAGCTTTCTCTACACTTTTCTCACAATAAAAGCTCCCTTTACTTAAACATCTTCAGATTAAGTGTGGTATCTGAGAACCCAGCCAGAACCCTGACTGATTTCCTCATTTCAAAACTCATGTATGAGAACTTCAAAATATGCTTCATTTTACTGTAGGTAAGAGATTGCAGTAAATTGCATTTAGGCTTTTGTTCTTTTTTGTTGTGTCTAAATATTTCACAGTGCCATCTTCCTTTCCCCCAGCTCTACCAAGATACCTAATGTTCAGACTCCCTTTCCTTGGACACTCTGAGGAACTGACAACGCAGTAGTATTTTACAGTCAGATGAACTTCTGTTTCCCCAACATTACCATTTACTTAGTCTGTTTCCTTCGATATCTGCTTTCAGGTAAAGCTGTTTTAGCATCATGGTTAACTGAGGTATGTATTTTGGGGCTAACAAATACTTAATTTGAAGCTGAGCCTTAATTTCGAAATTTGTAGTAGAGCTCTAGAGAAAACTTTATAATCCTTTTGCAAAACAAATTAGAATGCTGCTCATGGATTAAAGATTTTCAGTTCATCTAGAAACCGAATAAATCTGAGGCAAACCACTCCTGAAACACGGCAATCAATATTCTAAGAACCACATAGAAGGGAAAGAGAATGAGAGCAGGCAGAGATAAAGGTTAGTGGGGAAAACAGGAAAAGTTGAAAGACAGAGACCTTGTTAAATGTACAAAAATAAAATAATAAAATAAAATGTTCTTACCTTGAAACCCTAATCCAGAGAAAACAGTCTTCAGAATAACACCTGTCAAATGAATGCACAAATAAGTAAATAAAGAGCACCTGTCTCTCTAGGCCTCAGAAGACTTAAAGGAATTCTAGAAAAGGAGTGAAAATAATTTTGTGCAAATAAATAAAATTACTTTATGAAATTGACAAACTTTTTATAAAAGTAACACAAGAACTGATGCAAGAATTAAAATATGAGTAGTTTCTAATCTAAAAGAACTGAATCTGAAATCAATACTACCCCTTAAAGGAAACACCACCAGCAATATATATATATATATATATATATATATATATATATATATATTAATATATATATATATATGTATGTATGTGTATGTGTATGTATATGTATATGATGTATATGTATATGTGTATGTGTATGTGTATGTGTATGTGTATGTGTATGTGTATGTGTATGTATATGTATATTATGTATGTGTATGTGTATGTGTATGTGTATGTGTATGTGTATGTGTATATGTATATGTATATGTATATGATGTATATGTGTATGTGTATGTGTATGTGTATGTGTATGTGTATGTGTATGTGTATATGTATATATACACATACACATACATACATACAGGTAACAGATTTCATAATAAAGTTTTTTCATAGCACTCAAGAGAAGGCAAGAATGTCTGCTCTGAACTTTTTTTATTCCATGTCATGTTGGATAGTGTAACCAAGTCAATACAGTAATGAAAAAGAACATCTGAGGATTGGAAAGAAGTATAAGGCTTCCTCCATTTTCAAATGGTACGTTCATAAAAATAAAATAAGAAAACCTTAGCTTGACAATGAGATAATTTATCAAAGTTTGAGGATCAGCTTGGGGAGTTGGCTTAATCAGAAAATTGTATGGCATGTCAATAGGAAGGTCTTAACTGAGACTCCCCCCACCCCCGTACCCAAGTAAAAGCCAGGCATAGAAGCATGTGGCTATAACCCTATTGCTGGTGACACAGAAGGGAGACACGTGGTTTCCTGGAGCCCATCATCAGCCAACAGAGCTGTTTTAATGAGCTGCGGGTTCAGTAAAAGTCCCCATCTCAAAAATAAATAAATAGTGGAGAACTGAGAGCAACTGAAGAAGAAAAATGCTGTAAAATATCACATGTATTTGGAGACTAGACATGTAGACACTTTTAGGCATTCTCATGAACATATACACACGCTACAAATATACACACACAATGTGTAAGTCTCAAGATAAAAGTTCAATACACAAAGGTCAGTTGTATTTTTATTTGCTAGAAAAAAATCGATTAGAAGTGAGACTTTAAGTACATGTCTTATATCACTTCAAAATTTGAAGTATGTAGACATTAGTTAATAAAATATGTACAAAATAATTTACAATACATCTATACTAAGAATTACAAGACTTGTCATGACATATTAAAGAGGACATGCATGAATAAGTGTTACCATGTTAAAGAAGTATCTTGTTCCAAAATGCAATGCCAATATAATTTCCAGTAGGATTTTGGAGTAATTGGCAAATCAATTCTAAATTAAATATAAAAATACAAATGACATAAAATAACAAAACTAATTTTGAAAATGAAATAAGTTAGAGAATTTATAATGCTTTCAGTTCACTACAAAAATCAGGAAACAGCGTTGTATTATTGTAAACATAAAGACTAAGGACTGGCTTGGTTTGGGAATGGAAACAAACATGTCGCCTTTGGTGTTTGCTGAATTGTCAAGCAAATTCAGCAAGGGAAGAAAAATATCACAAGGAAGAATCCCATCTATAAACATATTAATTCTCAATGGGTTCTAAATCTACATGTATAAATAAAACTGTAAATCATTTAGAATAAAACACCAGGGAACATTTTTACACACAATGAATTATTTCCTTAACAGAGTGCAGAGGGGAAACACAGTTCAGAAAAAAAAATTTTGATGTATTCAATAAAATAAAAATTTAAGTCTTCTAGCTGAATGACACTATTAAGAAAATGGCAAGTCACTGCAACCAGAAGAAACTATTACATAAACATACACTATGTATTATATATATGTGTGCGTGTGCGTGTGTGTGTGCGTGTGCGTGTGTGTGTGTATAATAGAGTGTTTTTAAGTGAAATGATAATTTGTTTCAAAAACAGGTAAAAGATGTGAGAAGTTACGAATAGGCAATGAATAGGTGCATAGATCTTTGACATCATTAGCCACTGAGGTGCAATTCCATATCCCATTCACCAGAGCAACCAACATGTTAAATTAGTAACAAATGCAAAGTTAGAACTCTACGTGGTGATTAGTATATGAAGTGATACAATCCCTTCATGGAATAATTTAGTCATTCTAAATGAAATAAAACATATGCTGACCATAAAACTGTCCATTTCATTACTTTCTGTTTTTCTTTCTAAGATTTGGTTATTTTTATCTGATGTGTGTGGGTGTAATGGCCGTGTGTGTGTGTGTGTGTGTGTGTGTGTGTGTGTGTGTGTGTGTGTATGTATGGGTGTGTGGGTGTTTACTCCTACACAATATATTTTGATCATACTTCCCCTTCCCCCAGCTCCTTCCAGATGCCCCCTTTCCATACCCACAAAACTTCATAATCTCTTTTTCTCTTTAAAAAAGTTAAAAAATAAAAATGAAAGAAAAAGAAAAAAAACAAACAAAAGCAAAAGAAGCACAAACAAGCCATGGAGATTGTTTAGTGCAGGGCAACTATTTCTGAACACGCACCCTAGGGTGTGACTGGTGACACTCAATTCTCGAAAACTAATTACTGCTTTCCAAGAGCTAGCAATTTCGCAATAATTTCTTGGTTAGAGGTACAACTTTGACTACTTCCCTTTCTCTGTGTTGGGATCTTGTCTGGTTTGAACCTGTGCAGGTCATGGCATGGTGCCATAGTCTCTGAGTTTTTATGCACATCAGCTCTATTGTATCTAGAAAATGTTTCCTTAGATCTCTCCATCACCCTACAGTCTTTCTGCCTCTTCTTCTGCAGAGACCCCTGAGCCTTGTGGGGAGGGTGTGAAACACGTATCTCAACTTGGTATTTTTCTAAGAAAACAGGAATCCATGTACTCAGAAACCTCGTGGGAATCATAGAGATAGCTAAATCGGTAAAGCACTCCCTGTAAAGCCCTCTATGTGAGGGCTTTATATATTGGCAGTATATAACTGTGAACCCATCACTGGAGAAGCCAAGATGGGAAGATCCCAGGGATCATGTAGCTTTCTGATCACAGTCAAGCTTCATCTATGAGCCCTGGGTTCTGGTGAGAGACCTGTATTCTACTAAAACAACCCCAAAAATCCAAGCGGACAGCTCTAAATGGTCAGCTTCCACAAATATACTGCTACCTCACACATGCTCATACGCAAACACACAGAAAGATGAACATTTATACTTATAGTAATTCAATCAATAATAAATAAAACTAGAAACAATTCAGATACCTTTAATAAGTGGCGCATTCATACTTTTAGAACAATAGCAATGAAAAGTTTAAATTACTCTCACATACAACAGTAAGAATCCATTTCTAAACTAAGCCTGACAAAAGAAGAGAAATAGCTAATGATAGCTATTTAAAAGTGTGTGTGGGAGCGTCTGTATATATGTGTGTTTATATACATTATATGTGTATGTCTACATACATTATATGTGTGTATGTGTGCATTTATATATACATTGCATGTGTGTTTCCGGGTGTATTTACATATGCTGTGTGTGTGTGTGTGTGTGAGAGAGAGAGAGAGAGAGAGAGAGAGAGAGAGAGAGAGAGAGAGAGATCCTTAATGGTATACTTTAAGATGGGTGCATTTTGCATAATGTAAATAACTTTTCAGTAGAGTTGATTTTAAAAATAAAGTGGAATTTTTGAATGAGAAGAAGATGCATGAAAATCCAGTGTACCTAAGGTAATAACACAAGTAGAAAAGAAAATGCCATGTGGAACCAGCCAATTTATCTAGCATATTATAAAGAAACATTGAGATTCAGGCTGTTCATGGACTCCATTATGGATCAAACACATGATGTCTTATAAACCTGAGGTAGCAGTTTGCAAAAGTAAGTAATCTTTAGCTTATAGGCAATTAGCAATTAACATAAAGTATAATTGCCGTTGCTATATTTGTAGTCAAGTGAAATTGTAGTATGATTAGACTAATTGAAAAAAGTGTAAAAAAACCTGTCATGTAAACTCTATTTAAAAACAACTCTCCATGTGGAAGAAAGAGTTATTAACAAGATTAGACAAAAATTACAAAACAGAGTCCTACCAGTCTTGGTGATATGTGCTACAGAAATTACCATGCTACAGACATGACCAAAGGTTTCACTTAGCATCCAGCTACTGCGAATGGTGTCTTATCCGGAAAGAAGCCATAGACATTGAAATATAAGTAGACTACACTGAGAATCCAGACTAAAGCTACCTGAGACACCTGAAATATCCAGGTATGAGTGTCTGAGTTTTATCCTGAAGGATGTTCAAGCTTGCTTTTTGCAGACAACACTGGTCAGACTCTCTCCACCTCTAAGGACCTGTTTCAGTGGTTCCCTTACTTAGACTGGTTCCTGAACGCTATCGGCGCTACTGCTCTAGAACACGAGTGTAGTTCTGATAACTTCAGCTAGCGTATCCCCTCCCCATAGCAGAGTCTCAAATGTTGTCATAACTTGTGGGTTGTTTTACTCACTCCATCCCCAGCCATTCTGTTCTCATCTCTCACTCCATCACTTCCTGTTGATTCTCCAACCATTCTGCATCCCTGCGGATTCGTCAGTTAGGTCATAGTCCCTGATAAATTGCTTACCATTCCCCAAACTCATTAAATGCTTACATGGTGCTCACTCATCTGACATATCAAAGGTCACCAAAGTTAACATTTTTAGGAAAAGCAGTCACTCCCCTCTGTGTCTGTGTCAATTTGTGTGCTACTCCAATTGCATGCACATTACATTTATCAGACTTTACATGAATGGGCCTGACTCAAACATCAAGCTTTGATCAGCAAGGGCCACCAATTATACCCAATTTGCCATTAATCTTTCCCTCTCTATATAGTCAGTACTTAAAACTCAGGAGCCACTTGATAAATATTTGCTAAGGAATGAATGTCCAATCAGATAAAAACCTTTACTCTTGACCTGAACCTGTTCCATATACCAAAGACTTCTTTTTTAAAAATCCAGAAAGTAGAAGCAATCTCCTGGCTTCCATATCTTCTGTAAGTTTTTAGGGACCTTGATCTCATACTTTTGAAAAGTCAATCACATCATTCCTACGACCACTACAACAGATGCCCATCCAAGTTATCTCAAAGCATAAAAATTATAAGAAGACTTATATCCCTTAACTACTGTGATTAGAAAAGTTAATTTATAAGAATAATCAACTACTACTTACTCAGGCAAAAGTTTTCTACATAGTCATAGGTACTTTGGATACTGAAGGATATGCAGGGACGTTTGGGCTACTGGTGAGAAAACAAACCAATAGGCAATTTCTGTAAATATCTGCTGAACTAAGATACACACACACACACACACACACACACACACACACACACACTTGCACACACACACACACACAGAAAACAAACAATCAGGAAATTTGAAGCGACTTAATCTCAATTCAAAGCTTTATCAAAGACAGAAGAGACTGTGCAATTTAAGTAAATCTTGACATCGCTCTAAAATCAGGGCTCTGCACACAACAAAAGTACTGCCAAGGACAGCACATAGGCCTGGCCCATTCAGAGAAAAGAAATAATACGGTTCTACCCATCCCCGCTTGCCTGCTGTGCCAAAGCAGCCTCAGACATGAAGAGAACTGCACCCAGGACACAGAGCTGCCTTCCCCACAGCCTGACATTGTTTCACTTCTGACTTGGGAGCACATCCAAGGCCTGCAGCATCAGGATGTTCTGTACGTGAGTTAAAAATGAAACTCTTTGATTATAAAAATGGAAGGATGACTGGAGGAGGGAAACCTATCCTCATTGGCAGCTTTATAAATGCACAAGAGACTGCACTGCGCTGCGCCGAGTAATTATTATTAAGCATTTGTATAGAACTTTATATTTACACAGTGCTTTGTAGTCCTTTATATTATTATTCCTCACAGCAGCCTTATGAGGGAGGTTGGTATTGTTAAATCCATTTTACCTCTCTGCAGGGGGTCTCACTTTCAAATGCTTTGAAATACACCTCGAAGAATCAAAACCCTTCAGTGTCTGGGAGAACAAGGTGGAAAAAACCCCATGGTGAAAGCCTGTGCTAAAAAAGAAATCCCAAAGGGAGCCTGTGTGCTGGAGAAGGAGATCAGAGCCCATATAGGGAGCTAGAATTGCATCAATATGAGTTCAAAATAATGGCGAGCCCGACAGTAGTGAGATTCATGGATTAGGCTGAATATGGAGCCTGGCTACGTCTTGGTTTCTTCACAGATTGATAAACTGTCACTAAGTCCAGTATTTTACCTGGTGTATTTTACAGATGGGGCTGGCAAGTGTCCTTTATCTTCATGTGTGGTTCTCCTGGCGATGCCTGTAAGCACAAAGGACAGAATGAGAAAACACTGTGCGGGTACATCCACTGCATACAGTGTTATACATCCAAGTTTTAACATTGCACAGGAGAAAATTAAAAACGTATTCATAGTTTCAAGAAGATTAAATGTACCCTTTTTGTCTGTTGTAAAAGTGATTTTCAGAGCTGGATGTGGTAGTTCCACCTGTAACTCCAACAGTCAGGAGGCCGAGGCAAGAGAATTACTATCACCCTACCTACATAGTGAGCACTAAGCCAGTCTAGATTTCAGTATAAGATTCCATCTCAAGAAAAGAACCTAAGTAAATTTATATTTGCAGAAACATTATAGAGAATACGAAAGGTTCTGAAAATTCAGAGTTTAACCTATATTACCTCAAGCAAATCACTGTTAAAAATTTTGTGTTTCACTCACATCTTGTCAATGATTTTGACGTGATTCTGAATAGATGATGTCTTAATTCTGCTTTTCCTTATCTTTAACATTTTAACTTAAGTGTTTCTCTATATTTCATGTAAAACATTAACGACTGCAGTCCTTCTAAGTTTGGAAACTTTTACTGAGTGCTGCAAATCCCAAAGATTTGGCCTTAAAAGAGCAATGATTAAAAATATCATCACTTTTAAAATTCTGACTCCCCCTAGAAATGGCACAAAACTGTCACAATCTGAAAGACATCATCAGTCTCACGATTTAAAGCCCATGTGTGTCTCCGGAGCTCTCAAACCACCTGGTCCTGCCTGTTCTGAACTGCAGACTTGTGCTGCCCACTCCCCTCCCAGGCTCTTCGCCTGAGTGTTGGCTGAGCTTTACATAAAATGGCCTCAACTACGTTTTTCCTCATGTGTTTCCCAAGGAGATCACCATAGAAGGGTCAGCCCACCTGTATTAGTAGACTCTCTCTTTCTGGGTTTTTAGTTGCTCGAGCTAAAGGTAATAATCACTCCCTACCTTCTCTTTTTGTCACATTCACCACAACATTTATTACCACGCACTCTTGGCTGCATCTTAAAAGTCTAAAGTAAGCACAGCATCCCAGCTGACTTCCCCCAGGTCTGTGGCGCCAACCTTCCTCTAGATTGGCTCCTTAGTCTCCTATGTAGTCTCGTCGTACGCCTTTGCTCTCTTCATTCTTAGTTCTAGCAGCCAACACGATGCTGTTCAAACGCACAGGAACGCACCTTCTCTTTCTGGAGGCACAGTAGCTGCTTCTGGCTTTATCCAGAGCACAAACAACGTTCTATTTGTTTCCCTCTTCATTCACATTCACGATCCCTCGGGAGCTCATCTGACTACTGCTATGGTAGCCTCTGGTTTATAGTAAGATTGAACTCATCTCAGAATACCAGGCTCCTCCTGTCTTAGGACTTTGGATTCTTGTCTCTCGAGCTGCAATCTTCTTGTTCACACTACCTTCCCCCAGCCGTTCCTTCCCTACTTTGTAATTTAATATTGTAACATCAAGTTAAGTTTCTTAATAATTCTGGTTAGTGCACATCTTTCTCCCAATAAAATGACAGTATATGACAAGAAAATAATGATAGGAAGTAACAAGAATATCCAGGCCTGGATTTGTGCCTGTTTTGTTTGTTCCTGTGCATGTTTCCAGCATCTAAAACAGTATGCAACATACAATGTACAATGTGCACCGAATAATTGCTTGTTGTACAAACAAGCCTTTAGGCAGAGTAAGTGAAGATCTTTTCTGATAGACACAGGTAATTAAAAAACTAGTGGACAATACATGGATCCAAGCTAAAGGTGTTTAAAAGACAGGAAACTAAAGAATTCTTGGCAAAGAATATAAGAACACTTCATCTTAAAAGTTAGTGATTCTCAAGGTTAAGTTTGGTGATACACTCTTGGCCCTTTCTCCTCTTCTCTGGAGTGTTACAATCTACTTTTTGTTAATAAGGCCAATTTTGCACTGTCAATAGGAAGGTAGGAAGTTGTCAATGCTAAATTATACCCACACAATATATATACTAAACCCAGGGAATGAATACATGATAAAATCAAATTTATGCAATACCCATTTTATTTTATAATGCTATTAGAGTTTGTAAAATATGATCATTTTCTTTAGTTTATATTTCAGAGTGTGAAACTCAGACGTTTTAATAAGAATCAAATAACTAAAAGCAAATTTTATGTACTATTTCATCAAATATTGATGAGAGTAAATAAACAAAACTTATTTATCCAATAATAAATCAATTTAACGTTCAAAGTTAGCAAGGAGAAAAACCATAGCTTAGAGAAAAATACTTAATTTTCATGTGATTATTTATGCATGTAGGCTTGCAAGAGGGAGGAAGAGAAGGAGAGATAGAGAGGGTTAAATATCTTACTGGTGTCATATCTTAAACATTAAAGAATGAACAAAAACTGGTAGGAAGAGCTGATATTTCACTCTTATTTACTGACTTGGCTCCATAACAGGGTTGTGTCTCATGTCTGAAAGCACCAACACAGACCTCAGTGATTACCGCTTCACGCATGCCAGGCCATATGTTGCTCAGGAGAACAGGGCATGTGGTCGGCTAACTCTGTAGACGTGGCTTTATGATATTTGAAGACACACACAACATAAGAAAGCTATCAAGTAGCTGAGCTTTTGCTCTGGTGAGTTATCTATATGTCACTCCAAATCCCATCTCCCTAAAAATAGGCTATATATAATTTCCCCAGAGAGCAGTGCAACTCGGAGCTTTTAAAATGTCGTTCCCTATTCATCATGTGCGACTGCCGTCTGATTTTCATCTGCAGTTTTAAAACTGCTAATTACCAAGGGAAACTATTACAAAGGTAATTTTCGGACGTTGAGAATATGGTGATATGAAAACAGTGTTCTGGGAGTTGATAGAATAGATGGGAAATAAGTACAATTGTAAAAATAAATCTTGTAAAAATAATGTTTTCATTCTTTAATCAATAGTTTTCTTGAATATAATATATAAATGGTGTTCAAGTCAATGTTAATCATCTACTAAGGTACTACTCATGTCTGTAAATTCTCCACAAAATGTAAACAGCCTTTTTTTTTTTTAAGTTGAGGAAAAGCAATGGTGTGCTCTCCTTTTTCAACATGGTGTCAAGTCTATGTTCTATTCAGACTTGCTTGCATCAAGTCTGATGTGGCTCGCAAGTAAGTTCATCATTGCCCTTAAAGTTCTGCTTTTCTAAAAGACCTAACCCTTGACAAAATGTTCCATGACTATGAAATAATTTATGATTTGAGCTGAGTTATAGTTAAATCACATCCATGCATACATCAAAATAATTTGCATCTCCTCAACTTAACAAAGACACACTCCCCTCCCCATTGTGTGTGTGTGCATGTGCATGTGCGTGTGCATACACACACTAGGAGAAGAGTTTAGTTCCGCCTACATGTTACAGTCCACCATTGAGGGAAAGAAGGGTAGAAGTTAAAGCAGGACCCTGGAAGCAGGAACTGAAAGAGGAGAGACCATGGAGGAAAGCGGCTGAGTGGCTCCTTCTGACTTACTCTTCAATCTTTCTTACGCAGTCCAGGTCTTACTGCCCAATGCTAGAACCATCCACAATGAGAGAGCAAGTAAATCAATTCTATATTAATTAGCACATTTAAAAAACCTTACAGACTTGGCCACAGAACCATTGGGCCTGGGTACTTCCTCAATGGAAGATTCCTCTTCCCAGGTTACTGTGGATTGTGTCAAGTTGACACCTGAAACTAACTATAATGGTAACTCTATTTTGTAATGTGGTTTCTTATTTTTTTCTGCTTTTCCAATGTTGTCTGAAAGTGACCAAAAACCCAGCTCAGGCACTCATGCCTTTTAGTGAAATCTTTGGAACTGGTGTGTTTTCAAAGTAGAAATAGTTTGTATATGTTATAATTAAGTAGTAATGCTGTTAGTCTTTGAGTCTTGTATGCTTAACTACTCTTAATTTTATCTCCTCTCATTTATAGTCAGATGATACAATCAGATGATCCTGCCACAGTGTAATTCCATCTGTTTGAGTTCCCTTGATGTGGCTGTCATTGCTCTATAGATTACTAGAATTTCAACATTCACCCAGGTAGATATGAACCAAGAATGTAAAACTGAACATAGCAATGAATTCTCTTTCTTAAAAGGCCAATACAATGACAGTAGAAAATGTACAAACTCATGCTAGGAATAGTTCATATATATAAGCATGAAAACCTGAATTCAAGTCTGCAGAACCCCCAGAAAAGCTTACGTACACGACTGTAATCCCAGAACTAGAAAGAGAAAGGGGGGAGGGAAATGGATATCAGAGGATCACAGTGTTTTTTCTGGTAACCAGGGCAGCTCCAGATTTATAGTCTCTCATTGAATCAGGTGGAGAATGATGGAGCAGGATACCCAAGACTCTTCTCTGCTTGCTGCATGCATGTGAGTGTTCACACTCAGCACCCATGTTCATATTACACAACACACATATGCACACACACACACTTCAAAAATTATAGCATGTAGTATACATTTAAAAATTTGGTAAAAAGAAGAAATAAATATCAGAAACTAATTCTGGTTTTATCCTTCTCTTATCTGCTGTGAACCTGGGTAGGAAAGAGAGGCACATGCTGGGGACTGCGGGAATGAGTGGATAAAAGACAGACTAGTGATGACTTGGAATTAATTCCCCAAAAGACTGGAAGAGAAGGCACTAGCTTGGCATCAAGTATATAAAGTAAGATTGAAGACAGGTGGATTGATTAAAGACTCCCACTCTCAAGAATCTAAAAGAAAGAATCTACTAATAATTAGTGTGGGGATTAAGAAAGGCATGCCTACATTTGCACCCACCACAGTGAGGTCACTGTTGGCACATTCCGCCAGTTTACAAAAACAGAAACAAACAAAACCAACCCAATTGCAGGGATAACCTCTTGTGTTCTGTGTGGAAGCATACCTGTCAATAAAAATCTGACAGCTCATCTGTAAACCGAGGAAGGATTAGAAGTGGGATATCCAGAAGAGAAAGGGGAACGCTAGGAAATAGTCAGCTGTGGATTGTCCAACCAGACTTGGAAGAAGATGGATATATAAAACTGAGGAGGTAAGGAGCCACGAGGCAGACATAGAATCGTATAAATAGGATAACTGAGTTACGAAATAGTCATGCAGAGAGAAAGACACTTCAGAATGCGAAGCCCTAAATGGGACATGTATATACCATCCCTTGCATCTAAGGTTTAGGGATCATTACAGAATATGGGGCGAGATGGGGGGTTGTCAAAAAGACTGTAACAGCAAGAAGTGGTAAATGACAACAATTAAATAGTTTAACGGATATAATAAGGCAGTCGCACACATTAGCTCACAGCTATTGTGTCAACTTGCACAAATCTTGAACAAAATCAGCTGGACAAAATCTAGGCATTGATTAGGAAGTTGGGCATAAAGTCCCTCCCCTAGCTGAGGCTAGTTGAGGATCTACTGGTTATTGATGTCGACTGGGAAGAGAACCAGTTTGCTTTAAGGACAAGGTCCCTGAGAGGCTCCCCGTGCTCCCATACATGGCCCTACAACCAGGTACATATTGGCAACACTAGGTAGACTCTTGCTTTGTTTTGTTAGTTTTTTAGTTATGCTTATTTTGTTAAAGAAGAAGAAGAGGAAGAAATTAGGAGGGAATTTGAGGGGATCGACTACAAAATACACGAAATTCTCAAAATATGTAAATATTCTAAATGAGAGAACGATTTTGGGTAATATAGGATACAGAATAACTACAGAATAAAGAGAGAATTGAGGGGGAAAATCAGTAACAACATCAACATTTTTAAAAACTGAACCATATAAATTTAAAGTTGAATGAATTCACTGAGTTCCTTAAACCCCAATAAATTAAAACTGGCCGACAACACATTTTTTAAAAGAAAGTATGTTGAGGGAGAAAGGCAAGTAGAAAATATCATTTCCAGAATGGTAGTGTGTGCCACTGAGGGTGGGAGGATCATGCAGGCTACCAGAACAGCCTAGACAAAAGAGCTTCCCCTGAGAAGGAAGAGATGAACAAAGGAAAGGAAGAAGGAAAAGGGGAAGAGGACGTAAACCAGAAAGGGAAGGGTCAGCAAATCCCAGAGGAACCGTGAAATTCCATGTAAAGGCTGTGTCATGGGTGTAGAACAAACCCAACTCATTTCCACTGAAGCAGAAGGACATGGCATCAAAACAACTATCAGCTGTTGCCAAGGAGGGACAGTATTTTTTGCCATACAGAGAGGTATTTAGGGATCAATCATGTAGTAATAGATTGAAGAAAATTAAACAACCAATTTTGGAACATAATATGAAATTATCAACCTCCAAGGAAAAACAAAAGTAAGAAAATAGAAATAAAGCTCAAATGAAATCTACAGTTCAGCCATAAGGGTTATGATAAGACTGGTCCATGACAGACTAAAGGATGACTGTTGTGTTTTTTTTTTTTTTTTTGGAGTTAATGAGAAAATAATGATAATGAACATGGAAGAGTGTGCAGAAGGCAGAAGGAATCTCAGTCACAAGCCTTGATAGTGGGATGTCAGTAAATAGCCACAGCAATTTAAAAATTCGTGAAGCTGTCATTTCAGTCCTTTGAGTACCAATGGATTGGACACTGCAATGCCATGGCAAATACCACAGTATTATTTGTCTTTTAAAATCATGCATACATATTTGAATAAAAATTGTGCAAATTGTGTGACTTTCATAATAAACATGAAGACTAAGTAGTAAAAGCTTAGTAAGACCACCTAAACTAGCCTCGAGTTGAGCACAGTAACATTTTTCTTTGTTGTTTGTCTTCAAACTAGTTTCCATGTGAGATGAAAAATTGTATAGAACAGACTGGGGGAGAGTAGTTTGTTTGGAGAAACAATATTCACAAGGCAGTGAAGAGACCATGACTGACACACACTAGGAGTTAAAATGGGAAGAGCTAATAGCCAATGCCTTACAGGGAGCTTGAGGCTGAAAGAGACTTTCACAGCTTCTCCAGAGGAACAAAAGGGGCCAGGCCTGCAGCTCTATTGACAGGTGATGGGTTAGAGACTGAGGCAAAAGAGGATGTGTAGGACCAGCTATAGAAGTAAGTGAGTCTGCTTCTCTTGAACAAAAAAGTTCAAGCTGAGCTCTAAGTAGCAGCTAAATATTAATACATGGTCCCTATGACAAGACCCAACGGGTTACCAGAGCACCTACTCACACCCTTCTTGTGGAAGCTGTCCTCACAAAGTCCTGGAAGAATGTTGGGAGTTGAAGTCATAAAGATGAAAGAGAGAGGGCTGCATGAACAGTGCAAAAGTGATCTGCTTTTCTGTCTTGCCTTTAGTGACCAAGAGGCCACTAACTACCATCACTCAGATGAGCTGGGAAGTGAAGTGTGGAAACAGGGCCATCAAGGAAGGTAGCCAACAAAGTTTGCTCTACACCAGTTAAATGGGAGAACAGCAATAGAGGAATGTCTAAAGATCTGCCAAAACAGCGAGTTCCAGACTCTACGTAGTTGAACCTGTTTGTGATGGAGAAACTCGTGGCATTTTAGAATGCATTTACAGAGTACCTATTATGTGGCTGGCATTGTGTAGGATACTAGGGAGAAAGATGAAATATTAGTGATTTGCCTATTTGGGGGAAAAAGCAGAACAGGATCTAGCCTGACACGTGAACATGACATGACAAACCATATATGAGATACTCCATCAGTCAAGACCTTGGAAAGTCTTAATAGACAATTAGTTATTAAGACCAAAACCTAAGTGATGGCCTGACAGAATTATGAGAGAACCAATGATCAGACAGTGTAATTTAACTACTCAACATAAATACTGATGTGAACTAAATATTGCTGCCAGCTTACCAAAAGTAGGACATGAAACAACTGTAGCTCACACATGAGCACACACACATGCGCACACACACACATATACACATGCACATAGTTTCTTAACTAAGCTCATTCTTCAACATTTAGAGCTCTAAGTATTATGAATTCAATTTTTAGCAAAATACTGTTTCAAAGTATTTTAAATAAAAAAGCATGCTTTAGATTATTGGTCCAATAGACTATTCCACCACATCCTGAGTTTATCATTTAAAAGACTGGATGTTAAAGGTAAACACACCTATCATGCACTTTCTTTTGAGTGGCACAAAGCACTCAACATGCCCAACTTCAGGATAGTCTTAGAGGTAATATTTCATGCAGGAGTCGACTTTTCTCTTTCCAAAGTCATAGCTCTCCCTTTTACATAATCTGATTCCAATATTTTCCCCCGGTGACAGTTTTTCCTATTTCTAGACAGCTTTGTGATAGGTTTATCATTGTTATTTTATTTTGGTCACAAACCATGAGTAATTCATTCTTCATTTGATTTATGCTATTTATAAAGTGCCACATCAACTATTACTGCAGCTTAGCATTTGAGTTCTGACAGCTCTAGTAAATAAAGCATGATCTGCCATAAAGGAATTGTGGGGTTCTGACTGAGAAAATTCTATTTTGATCTAGTTGTCCAAATGCATTTATCAGCGTCTTTAACTGCTTTTACATGCTAAGATGCATGTGTCTCAAATTCAAATAATTCAATATGTAAATAATGCAAGTATTTTATCATGTTCTTTTCATGTGTCTCAGTACATATTGTACAAGTGACTTTCCAAAGACCGTGCTCCCAAATGCCATGTCTATCTTTACATTTTTTAAACATCTGTGTAACTGTGTGAAATGGTTTATAAAGTTATCTTTGTGTCAGAGAGGAAGATGCATGTCCATGTTGACACCAATTGAGTGCTATTCTCAGTTATATCAAAAGAAGGCTTTTGTTGATTATCTAGGAAGAAACAAAATCCTTGAACAACTGGTGGCTGGTGGCTTAGTTTGGACTCCAAAAAGCAACTGACTCTTTCTGTCTTAGCTAGCATTGTATCCCAAAACACAGTGATCAGTTGGGTGACTTGTAAGACAGAAGATACCTATAGAATCCATCCCCTGCTCTTCTACACCATGTAGGCAATTAGCTATTTTACTCCCTTTGAGTACCAGGTAGAAATCATGCAGTTTAGATATGTGGCTTTAGTGGTGTCTCATATTGTCTCAAATGGATTAACTATTATAAATGCTGTTAATATGCCAGTACTTAAGCTTCTTTATTCATTATCACAGATAACTTGGAGCTATGAAACTGAATGTGAAATCAGGAAACACCCAAGATGTCCACTGAGAATGAATAAACCAAATACTTTTTACTTAGTAAGTGAATGCAATGCAATAAAATAAATAAATATAAAGGAACAGTGATGTTCCGGTATTGACTGATGAATCCATCTGTCTTCCTTGGGCTACAGTGAGAAGCTTGACCCCTATGAAACAGCCATATCGATAATGAGCTCACGCTGACATCTGACATCCCTTTCACTTGCCTGTGGAAGACTCTCATTTGCATCCCATCTCTGCCAGCTTCAATATATTCTGATATTAAATAAGGAATTGTCTAACTTTTTTTTCAAAATCTGTTCCAAGACCACACTTTCAGTAGGATGTTTTTATCAATTGTGTTTCTGAGAACAAAAAAAAAAAAATGTGGTGATTTTAAAGGGAATATAATATATTGTGATATATGATATAATATCAGAAACAAAAACTAACACATTGGATTAGGACAAAATCAACATAAGAAAAAATGTCCAAGAGAAAGCAAAAGAAACAGAGACCCACTCATTAACTCAGAAATCCCATAAAAGCATTCAATGAGCCCATAATACATACTCAAAGGACTAGGTAAAGACTTATACAGGCCCTGTACATGTTACCCCTTCTCTGTGAGTTCATAGGAGCTTTGATTACATTGATTTAGAGGGTCTTGTTTTCTTGGTATCCTACACTCCCTCTGGGTCTAATATTCCTTCTGCCTCCTCTTAAGCAGGGTTTCCTGATGCCTGAGGGAAAATATTTGATAAGGACATTTAGGGATGAATGTGCTATGCGAATATCTAGCTTTGGCTCTGTCTACTCCCATCCACTGCAGAAGGAAACTTCTCTGATGAAGGCTGAGCTAGGCATTGATTTGTGAATATTACAGAATATCATTAGAAATTACTTTATTGCTACTTCTTTTCTTTAAAGACCAGGAGTATTTTGTATTACCTTAGATCCCTGGGGTATCTAATCCTAAACTGTTGGTCACCCAAGTAGTGTCAGGTATGGTTTCCATTTATTGAAGTGGGCCTTAAGTGAAATTAGATATTGGCTAGTTACTCCCACAAACTCTGTGCCTTCGTTATCCTAGCATATCTTGCAGAAAAGACACCATTGTAGATCAAAGTGTTCAGTGGCTACGCTGGTGTTTATTTTCCTCTTTTGGTAGTGTAAAGAATACCTACCTGTATCAAAGTCTCTAGAATGCAGAGGTGGAGGCTCTCTGTAGGCACTAGCTCAACTCATCCATATTTGTTAAGTTGTGGAGGTAGAACCGTGATAATTTTTCTGGAATCATTTTCATAAGTAAATCTCTGCCGTTCTGATTTCAATAAAGAAAGGGAAAAGAAGGCATACCATCTCCTCTTTTACTTTTTAAGCTTTATTTTTTTTTTCATTTTAAGCTTTGACTAAAGGAATGGTAACTAAGTAAACTGACAACTTCAGTTGCCAACTTCCTGGAGATGGTCATCCAGCTACATCTATAGTTTTGTGCAACTTCTTCTGAGATTTAATGTACTGGAGTTTTGTATCTCCTGTTAGCCTTGGCAAGATAAGAACAGAACAGTTTCCAGACATAATTCACATTGATGGCATGCATCTTTCTGACAAAGTCCTAGCCTGGAGCGCTCCTGTGTATACTTTCATATCACTCCTGATGCCTGTAGCTTTCTTCTTATGTGAATAGTGATCCCTCTCTCAAAGATTGCCAGTATAAAACAGAAGTTTAAAAATTATTTAAATTAATTTCCATAATCTTTGAGAACCCACTTTATACTGAAGTCATAGTGGGTATAATCAATAAATAATAGTAATATTCCATTCACCCCAAATTTGACCATTTCACCAAAATTGTTGCTAGACCAGAACTCAGTTTAGTTGCCAATGTTTGACCCTCAAACCATAGAGACAAAACTATAATCTATTTAAATGTTTCCTTTTTTCTCTAGTACAAAACTCAACTGGCTATCAATTGAGACAAAGCTTAGAAATGTCCTAAGGAAAACTTAACATTTTCAAACTAAACCAAAGCACAAATTACTTCGAGAACTTTGATTTGTGCTTTGAAAAGTATTAAGCTAACTAATCACAGGATGAACTGATGGAATATTCTGGGTTTCAAGTTATTATAACTTCTCAATGTCTGCCTCATATTTTTGGATGTCTGTCAGATATAATTACTTTGGAAATCCCATCTCTGGTATCAGTGAACCATAACAACAGCCTCATGAAAGCTCAGTACTAACAGGTGTTCCACTTGGCTTCTTGATCACAGAAAAAGACCTTAAGTGGGGTGTACCACGTGGAAGTCGGTGAAGAACACAGACCTACAAAGATACTCTGCTTCATTCTATGTAGCCCAGCTCCAGCTCAAATGTCTAGAGAGGAAGATGAACAATGCTCACTAAGCCTAGGAAAATCAACCTCCTGACACCGTCCTTTAGTGATCTATAACTTCTCATTTCAAAAAACAAGGAGGGAGAGTAAAATAGCAATAATCTTTCCAGATTCATTTAATGTTAGTTTTACATTGGGTAGGCTGAAACATCATGCTTATGGTACCACAGAATCATCCTCTGACAAGTCTCCAGGAGGATCAGACAAGGTGGTCATGCTTTTTATACTATTCTGCTTTGTCTGGTTTGTGACTTCAGTTAAGTTGTCTAATCACTAAACCTCAGTCTCCCTATCTGAACATAGAAAGAAATGACCATGCTGAATTCATAAACAGTACAAGGGAAATAAAAAGTTTAAAAGATATAATGCATACATCATAGTAGTATATCTCACCACTATTATTTTGTGAAACATAAAACATAAATTATTGTTATTATATAGTTTCTAATATAAGTTCTGTGACATCATGTAATGTTGAAAGACTGCTCAACACTGGAAAAACATCAAGTTTCTGTGTTGAAATTATTTACCTTTACTCATTTTTTTTTGCTTAAATTATATACTTTTCTCTGTATTTAAAGCAGATATCCTGTGTAGATGTGATGATGTATCCCACCAAGTTTCAGTGGTGACATTTTAATAGGCAGTAAGTTTGAACTTAAGGAGTCAGAGTTATGAATGCTAATGACTAAAGAGTAGCATATTTATTCTTCTAATCAAGAAAACATCTGCTAACACATTATTATTTTTTTCCATTTTTTTTATTGGATATTTTATTTACATTTCAGATGCCATCCCCTTTCCCCATTTCCCCTCCCTAGAAAACCCCTATCCCGTGCCCCCTTTTCCTTTTTGCTTTTATACAATTTTTAAAATGTTAATCAAAGGCTTTATAAGTATGGTAATGCTCAATCAGAAGTGTAACCCAATACCCAACCTAGATATATCAACTATCTTTGAGTGGTAGAGACACGTGAACATCTGCCTCCATGCCCCCTCTCTCTTTCTCTCTCTTCCTCTCTCTTTCTCTTTCTCATCACCTAGCTTCTCCTCTACTTCATCATCTCCTCTCCTTAATTCATCTCTTCCTCTTGGTGCTCCTTCTCCCTTAGCTCCTCCTACATATCACCCTTCCTGTTAAAATAAAACTTTTCTCTCAAAATACAATTAGAGCATAATTATTCCTATTTGTACCAGTGAGGTACAAGATAGTCTTAATACCCAGTCCATCATTTTGTTGACTAACCAGAACCTCTGTTGTCTCTCTTGACTGAAACACTTAGTTTTGAACCTGGCTTTTTTCTTGGCTTTAGAATGAATGTCAGCTGAAAACCATCCACTCAGATCTTTTCTCTCAAAGTAAATAGCCAGAATTGGCTATGAGACTGTAAGTCTTCAACCCCGTCAGAAATCCATAATGACTGAGTTAACTGAAGTTATGGGAAGCACTAAGCATAGCTTCTAAAACTTAGCCAATTTATAGAGACCGCTGAACACCTGGACAGTCCCTATACTACCGAATGTTAAAGCATCAAATCTTCAGCCTTCTGGCCCAGACTCATCTGACAGACCTTAGTGATGCAGAATTATTAAGGGCTGATTACTCTGTCTAGGCAGATATAATCAGTCGACTATTCTGCAAGTGTGTCCTTTTATGGACGGTAATTTGTCTGTAGATGGAAAGAGGCAATTCTTGCCTAGTGGCTGTCTCCGCACAACTGGAGTAACTCCAAGGGTGCTCAATTTCTTCTTAGAATCCAAGACAGGAAGCTGTCAGGAGCAGACAGGTCTCTAATCAAAATGAGCATTAATATAGAAATATTTGTGACGGCTAACACATTATTAAATAGGACAGTGATAGAGATATGTTTCACCGGTCTTTAATAAACACTGGAACACATCTAACTAGGCAACAATTTATTTCATTCATTATATATATAATGAACAGGTACTAAGAGTTTACTAGTATGTTTTTACAACCCAGGTTAAAGTTACTTAGAAGTTACTGTTGAGGAGAGAACCCTCCCAGCTCAATCACTGGAATCTCAGTGGCATCAAAGTCTCTGGTTTGATCAGTTAAAAGCTGTGCTTTAAGAGTATGGAGATTGAAAAAAAAAAGCCAAAGTAATGAGACACCAACCAAGAGCCCTTGTAAAGAGCCATTTGTTGCAACAAAAGAGAATCTACAAAACTACAGAAAACTCAATATGAGAACTAAGAATATGTCTTCTACCATACTGACTACTAACTTGTAGAAGGGAACTGACACTGGTGCTTATAACACAACAAATGTTTACAGTGCTAGAGCCATGAAGCTAAGAGAGCAAGGAGACAGAACTGCAAAGACTCACACAACCACACACATGTGCATGCATGAATTACAGACTAATACCTAAGGAAAGGAAAATGCAAGTTTCTCTCCTTCTGAGTTTGACTCAGTATTATACCTTCCAAGTAGATCTATTTTCTGGCAAATTTTATTTTTCCTTTTAGCCAAATCAGATTCTGTCGAGTATATAGACCATACTTTTATTATCCATCCATCTGTTAATGGGCAGCTAGGCTGGCTCCACTGGACTTTTTTTTTTTTTTTTAAGATTTTGGCACAAGGTAAGAAGAAACAGTGCAAAATTAGAACTGTGTAGGTCAGAAAGTGGCTCCTGAGAGTAACCAACCCCAGGTGTTAGCAGTATTCTAGCGGAACAGAAATACCGAACTAAAGCCGAAAACCCTATAGACCGTAGGTAGACATGACACTCTATATAGACACTAAAGCCCAGACACAATGTCACCTGAAGAGCCGTCCCATGCTTACTTTACTTGATTGTATGATGAATGCCAACAGTATCTAGTTTCCTTGTTCAAAAAAATTTCTCCTTTAGAATCATTTATAATATCTAAAACTTGACATACTTGGGAAACTTAATATTTAATTTTTGTTGATTTCTGGGATACCGTGCCAATTGAATGGCTAGAAAGCAGATAGCACTGATCAGTGACACAACCTCTTAAACAATAGCAATGAGCAGGTTTGTGCTAGCTCTTACTTTATTGACCCCGAAGTCATACATCCCTTTTGTTCTGCTTTGTGTTGCTGGACAGGGTTTTGCTGATCTCATTTCTAGTGTGGTCTCTGGGTCCATCTTAGGGCTGGCAATAAGGGATGATGGAGAGAGTCTGCTGGCTGAAAAGAGGCCATGTCCTCTCTCAGATGTATTTTGTTTATTTGGTTGGTGTTTGGTTGGTTGGTTTTGGTTTTGGTTTGTGTGTGTTTTGTTTTTTTGTGGTGTAATGAAAATATAGGAACAGAGCTCAGGGATCCTTGAAGCCTTCTCTACAGTGACAGCAACCTTGCCAGCTCTAAAGCAGATTCTTTCTCCTCTCAGTAGTAGGCAGCAGGTTCCTCACAGTGTATATCTGGATGTCTTTTCCTTCTTACTTAGAACTGGTTTCTTTCTACAGTCTCTACCTATTGATACCATTACACTTTACCTTGTTGCATAGTTAAGGCACCTACACCTACTTACTTGATATGCTTCCGGCTCAGATTTCTACTCCACAGTTAACTAGTGCAAAACTTGACAAAACTACCCTCTTCTGGGTCCCCCCTCCCCTAATCCTTCCCCATTTCTCCCTCCCCTTCTTTTCTAAGTGGGTGACGACCCCCTGGGTTATATTCCCCACCCCTGATACCCTGCACCTCAACATTTCAAGTCTCTGTGAGGCTAGGTGTTTCCTCTCCCACTGAGGCAGATAAGGCAGCCCTTATCTGCTAGAAGAACATATTCCACATCCAGGTAATAGCTTTTGAGCAGAATGTAAAATGAAAAAGAAAGAAAGAAAGAAAGAAAGAAAGAAAGAAAGAAAGAAAGAAA
>JANHMN010000002.1:148128911-148176351 GCA_030674055.1 Rhabdomys pumilio
AAAGAAAGAAAGAAAGAAAGAAAGAAAGAAAGAAAGAAAGAAAGAAAGAAGAATTATGAGAAGATAGTATGGTATAACACAATGTGCAATGTGGTAGACACAGAAAATTCCAGAATATTTTTTGTAAACACTTTTATGGGTAAATATGTTAGTTGATCTTTATTCTAACTTTATTTATAAAAGGAGAAAATAAAATCAGCATTTCATTGTTAAAAAAAATCTTGACAAAACTAAAACAAGTTGAAGTCTCTTACTTTTGGCGTCTCCTGAAATGCTTCAGGCACATAAGAATGTTGTTTTTATTATTCTCCTAGTTTCGTGACTATTTCTTGGATGGTAGTTACATGAAATTATGTTTTAAACATCTTCCCGTGGACACAACTCTCATTTTAAAAGAAATGATTGACAAGGAGCACATAGCTTCATTTTTGTACAGATTTTTCCACACCAGATGCTTCAAGAATGGCTTAGAAATATTTGAAGTCTTTATTTGTGTAAGGCAGAAGTTTGACATTATCATCAGTCATATAAAATCTCATGATGAAAAAGGAACTCAGCATGACATACTGGCTTCTTCGTTGTCAGTCTTAACTACTGCCAAAGAGTGTGAAACGACTAGTTGAAACCCAGGAGCTGGTTGAACTCTACATACTCAATACCAAGTTGTGACTTCTGCACAAAATTTATCTCAAAAACAAAAAGTATATGTATGTTTGACTGTTTGTAATTAGGTACAAACTGTTAGTGTCCGACTACCTTCCTCGATCTCAGTGAACTTTGGGTATTTAGACATCCTGAAATTATATCAACTAAGTTATAATAACTTCCAAAATTAAATGACAGCATTATCACAGTTCACAATAGGAAACCATGTGTCCACTACCATTATCTTCTGCCTGTGGAGGAAATGTTTTGGTTGATTATGTTCTGTCTCCTATGTGGATATTAGTGTGTAGATTTGTTTGGTTTGAGTGTGTCAAACCAGTACAAAACAGGGCAAATAAAGGTAATGATTGGTGCTGAAGGATGGTAGGATGGGCAAAATGGGCATGAAAGGTGGAAGGAGACTGGATGGGGAAGATGCAAGGAGCATCTGAGTTAGCAGGGAGGTTTATGGAGAGAAGGAGAATCTAGTAAAACACACTTTGCTCAAAAAATGCCACAATGATATCCATTACCTTGTACACTAATTTCAAAAAAAAATTTTTTTAAATGTAGAAATCCACCCAAAACAAGTAGTTTTAGTTGTTGGTCCTCATTCTGTACTGAAAGCCCTGTGAAAAGCTAATGACAAGTAACCATCAGGTGTCTGAAATCTGTCTCTGTTAAGCAACCCTCAGCTGCCAATGCCTCTGTAACTGGAGTTCACCTAGGGCATACTTCAATGACCTCACATTTCTTGTTTATATAGTATATAATTTAAAACAATTTAAAAGAAACATGCACCCATGAAATATATACATACTGCTTACTAGTGGAGACACTGCTGTCATCCCGGAGAATCCCATAAGTACCATCAGGTTGTTGTCCTCATAGGCACCTATCACGTGCATCATTGCAAAGTTTAAATGTTTGACAGAGAATGGTAAAATGTATTTGACTGCCTCCTAAAATCACTTTTATTCCTTGCTAGATGTCTAAACAATGCAGATTTAGAGAAAGATGACAGAAGAGGGGAAGAGCAGAATTGAAAACACAGACTTTATGAATTATTTCCTGGTACATATGAAGATGCTGTATGAGAACACGAGCACTTAACAGATGCATAAATCCATTATCTCTTCGCATGGCAATATGCTCTTCCTTTCAGAGAAATCTAAGCAAATTTGGAACATAAAATAATATAAATGGTCTGAAATGCAAAGCGATAGAATAAAAACAATTAGCACAGGCTGGTAGGGTAATCACAAGGGACATTACACAGGTGAGCTTAGACCAGACACTACTATTTATGTTCACCACTCGACAAAGAACTTAATGAACAGTCACCCTGTTGAGCAACTGGAGCATCAGTTACCACTCCTCTGTGGTACCCACTCATCCATGTCCACATCCCAGAGCAAAGCACAGAGGCAATGACTTTCACACAGTTATCATTTCAGCTTTAGTTTGCAAAGGCTCATGGGAGCTACACCATGACTCATACAACCATCGTGTCCAGAAACAGGTGTTTTTAAATGTACATCTGGTGATAAATATTAAAGATGTAAGCTCTAACAGAGTCTGCTCATCACTTTCCCAATTGACTTCGTAGCTGCTGTTCGCACTGTTGCAGATGGAGCTCCACACATGACACCCAGCTCTCCTATCTTGAACTCCAAATGACATTTTCCTCAAGAATTTTGGATATCTATAAAATTATTAGCAAATCAAAGATTATAAATCAAGATTCAGTCCTTACCTCACAGCTGAACATTTCTGAGAAAGAATTTTGTCTCATTTTCTACAAAATAACAGTTGTCACTTGTTTCTTATTATTCCCCATCCCATGAGTTATGCTAGGATACTTTGGAAGTATGACTAAAGCAATACTGCACTATGGTTCTAAAGTTCAGATTGTCAAATTAAGAAGACCAAAGCTAATCCTCTAACGTCTCAGAGGCAAATTTCTGGAAGAGGAAGTGTTCCTCATAAAGAAGTTTTGCTATGAATTTTAAATATCATAAAATATAGAATTACCAAAAATCTGTTACCATTATTACACACAAAAGTAAATTTTAGTTTCTGGTTATTTCTCAAAATCACATGTAGATTTGGACATTGCTCCTATGTATATTATAATGGAGTGGTATATAAAGATTAACTTTGGAATTGCTTCTAGGAGTTGAAACAATACATGTGTTTTACCCTCCAGTCAGGCCTCCTGTGGTTTAACTCAAGTCCTAGGCAAAGATTATGAAAGGAAGAAACAAGAAGGAAGACAAACTAGAAAACTCAAATATAAAAGATTTTCATGACAGTTGGCTCTGGATTTTTGTTTTGTCCTATCCATCCCATACTGGGTAAGAAACCCGAAATCTGAAAATATTAATGGAAAGACACAGAAGAGGAGGAAAAAGAGAATGAGATGAGGAGAAAAATGAGAAGAAAAAGGAGGAGGAGGAAAGGGAGAAGAAGGAGAAGGAGGAGGAAGAGGAGGAGAGAAAGAAAGAAAGAAAGAAAGAAAGAGAGAGAGAGAGAGAGAGAGAGAGAGAGAGGGAGGGAGGGAGGGAGGGAGGGAGGGAGGAAGGAAGGATGAAAGAGCCTGCCTTCTCATGCTGAAAGGTTAGGAAACAACAAAACAGAAAAATTTGACAACCACTTTACTCTAGTCAAGCAACACCAAAAACTGTGTGATCTCATCCCAACCGAAAAAGTGGGTGTAAAGTCCAACATCATGGAACATTGACAGCCTGTAAAAATGCCTTGCATCCCTTCCCTCGAGGAGGAATAAAGAAAAGGCAGAATTGAGATGTGAGACTCACAACCCTGTCAGCCAGTTAAGAGGAGCCCCTTGTTATATGTTGGGGCATTTTTGGGGTATATGCCCAGGAGTGGTATAGCTGGGTCTTCAGGTAGTATGTCCAATTTTCTGAGGAACCGGCAGACTGATTTCCAGAGTGGTTGTGCCAGTTTGCAATCCCACCAGCAGTGGAAGAGTGTTCCTAATTGCTCCTGTCTAAAGGAAATACAGGGGCAAAGAGCAGAGCAGAAACTGAAGGAAAGGCCCTCCAGAGACTGCACTACCTGGGGATCCATCCCATATGTAGCTACCAAACCCAGTCACTATTGCTAATGCCAAGCATCACTTGCTGACAGAAGCCTGATATGAGTGTCTCTTGAGAGACTTTGCCAGAGCCTGACAAATACAGATGTAATGCCTGCAGTCAACCATTGGACTGAACAGGGGTACCCCAGTGGAGCAGTTAGGGGAAGGACTAAAGGAGCTGAAGGGATTTGCAACCCTGTAGGAAGAACAATATCAACCAACCAGAACCCCAGAGCTCCCAGAGACTAAAACACTAACCAAAGTATACACATAGAGGGACCCATGGCTCCAGCTGCATATGTAGCAGAGGATGACCTTGTCTGGCATCAATGGGAGGAGAGGCCCTTGGTCCTGTGAAGGCTCAATGCCCCAGCCTAGGGGAATGCTAGGATGAGGAAGCAGGAGTGGGCGGGTGGGGGGAATGGCACCCTCTTGGAGGCAGGGGGAGGGAGTAGGATGGAGGGTTTTGGGAGAGGAAACCAGGAATAGGGATAACATTTGAAATAAACAAAATAACCAATAAAAAAAAACATTTAAAAGGGGGGGGGCTTAGTAGTATATAGTGAAAATATAGAAGGTAAATAGGACCTTGAACTTCTACCTAAACCCAAGGTAGCAAAGCTCACCTGCTCCCTGTGAAGTAGATCCAGAGAACACATCTCAGAAAGTCAGGCTCTTAAAATGGGGCTTGGTTGACAAGGATCTATCCAGAAGGACCTGCAGAGGCCACTAGGTACAGTAAGAGAATGTGACTCACTTCCAGCCAGGGAGCCAATAATTCAATGGACCAAGAACTCAATAGTTAGAAGCAATGGGCATCCATAGGCAAAAATATAAAGTCTTGACTTAAACTCAGGTTACACAAATTAACTGAAAATGATTCCAAGGTTTAAATACAAAACTATAACACCTGGGGACCATTTCCAGCGTATAAAAATTGATGATCATTTTGTAGACTTGGTCGATATAAAGCAAAATCCAGAGATGTAAATTAATCAACTAACTGTACATTATTGAAATTAAATGTTTTTCACTCTGTGAGAGATTCTGTTAAAAGAAGGAAAAGACAAAATACATGAGGAAATATTTGCAAACAGACAAATGTTCATCGAGCTCACTTAAAACACAATAGTAAAAATAATCCAATTACAAAATGAGAGGAAAGACAGGAAAACATAATTTCCTCAAGAGGACACATGGACAGCAAGTAATCATGGGAGAAAGGCACCTCTACTGAGAAACTCCAAATGAAGACTACCATGAGACAAACATCCAAAAATGTAAAATGGTAATTATAAAATGAGCATACTGAACACTAGCAAGAATACAGAGAAACTTCATCGTTTACGTGTTGCTGATGGGAACATGGCTGCCGCTCTGGAAGAGAGTTCTATTTCTTAAGATAATTGAACAGATATTGGACAATGTGGCAGTTGCTCTCCTGGGCATTTGTCCCAGAGAAACAAAACATTATAATTATTTATTTGCAATAGCCTTAGCTGCAATTCGACTCAGCAGTAAAAGAGAATGAACTATTGACAGGCACAAGTTAGATGGATCTCATGGATGTTGAAACAAGTCAAACAATCTCAAAAAAGACCTACAAAGTGAGTCCATTAAAGTATCCTTCTTGTAATGACCAATACATAGGGATGGAAAACAAGCTACTGATTGCCAGGAGTCGGAGAATTGTGAGGTAGGGAGTTGAGCACGGCTGTAGAGCTTAGGGGAAATCTCTTTTTGTTTTGATTATACTGATAGTTACATACTCCTACACATGTTTCAAAATAGCACAAACTTAGACAGACCACTGTTCAATTCCTGCTTTTTTACATTTTATTATAGTTACGTAAGACAATTCATTGGAAGAAATTGAGGCAAAAGTACGGTACAGCCCTTCTCTACAATTTCCATGGCTCTGTAATTACTTTAAAATAAGAATCGTTTGTGATTTAAAAATTTTTCATCTTGGGGACATTTCTGGAGTACAAGAGGCTTCTACACACATCAGTCAAAGAAAGCAAAATGCACCTCAAAAAGTGACTGCCTTGAAAACGTGTCACAGGCTGTTGGAACTCAGAAAACTATCAGTTCTTTTAAATATGAGTCCCAAGTAGATTGATGGCTTTCAGCCTCCAACTAAGTATTAATAAGTGGGGAGCTACTAAAGTGCCCAGTGTCAAGCTCTACCCCAATCAATTCTGGTGTGGGATGACTGGTGTTATTCAGGATAGTTGTAAAGCTGCCCTGGGCTGAGGAACACCAGAGTTCACTGAAGAAATGCAACATGGGCTCCATCTCTAAAATTTGACATTCTTGTGGAGCACGTCTCTAAGACAGGTAAGCCTGAAAGCTGTTGCTATCCCGACAGTGAGTCCGTTTGTGGTCACTTACTAAGACCCCTCTACCTTCTAAATCTTTGAACAATATTGAGTTATTATCCAGTCATGCTAAAAATGAAGTAGGTGGTTTTCAAAGGGGTTGCGTTTAAAGGAGAGCTCTGTGGGTGGTCCTTAGGATATGGATGGATCTTTGAAATGGTGTTTTTCTGTTAAGCTGTTATTAGTGAAATCAAGGGGAACTGCTCTAAACACAGGCACTAATTTGTGAGTACTTGCTCCTTCCATGAGGGAACCACAGTGAAGCACAACAGGAGAGCTTTCACATTACATAGGTTTGATTGGAAGATGTGTTCTCAATAGGACACATGATGCAAATTTTACAACTAAAACAATTAGACCTTATCTTAATTGCTTGAATTATGAAATATTATCAAAACTCTACATGAACATATTTACATGTGTGTGGATAGATAGGTAGATAGATAGATAGATAGATAGATAGATAGATAGATAGATAGATTCTATCACACAATAAACTTTATGTAGCAACAGTTTACTGATGCTTCTGAGCAATTCTGGTTATTACAGCAAATATATGATGTAGATTAAGAGTAAAATCCAGAAGCCAAAGGCCTTTGTTCACACCTCCTTTACGGCACTGACAGGTTATCTGCCTTTGGATGAATTCTTTACCAATTCCTTCAGGTATAAATTTGAAACAATAACATTCTGAGAAGTGGATGAAATAACATTAGCAAGTACTTCAAGCTTCAAAGGGCTTAACACTGTTGTTTCTAATGTTATTTCATTCACCTCTCAGGATGTTATTATTTTAAATTTAAACATGAATCACATAAAGCCAAGCACAGTAATACCACATTAATACCAGAGCTCCTGCAGAAAGAGGAAAGGCAGGTATAGGAGAATCCCAGAGGCTCGTGTATCAACAAACTTAGTATATGCAGCAGCAAGAAGAGACCCTGTCTTAAACATGATAGAAGGCAAGGGCAGACACTCAGTGTTGTCCTATGACCTCACATGTGTGTTTATTGCATATGCAAGCCTAAGACATCCTGCACTTACACACAAACACATGCAAATAGGCAAACACACATACAAATTGTATTCTATATAAATAATGTAGGTCTCCCATTACCAAAACTACTGTGGTAAATCGAAGGGTGATTGTTCACATAGCAAATAACTAGAGCTCATTTTTTGCACCAAGGCAACCATTATACAACTCAGTAAAAGTGGTCCCTTCTCTTGTCTGCAAAGCCATGTGGGAACAAATATCCTATGCCATTTGCAGTTTTCCTTTAGGAAGCTAGCAGATTATTTCTCTGTCTGGATTTTCTATTAAAAGCTGCTTCAGCTGTGGTGTTGCTAACACTTAAAGATTTAGATTTAGGAGAAGATTTCTAGTTGCATACATATGGCTGTAAATATTCCACACTAGAAGCAATGCAGGAGGCCACAAGGATATCTGGATGAATTTCAAACTGTCTACAACATGCAATATTAATTAGAGAATTTGTGCACGACGCTGAACAGTATGAGAATTAATGGACTTTATAAATTTTTAAATTTTGCAAATACGAAATTATGCAATATTTCTAAACAACAAATTTCAAATAAGCCCAAGTGAATGGTTTATAAGAATAATTGAATAATAATAGATAATGATAGTTTGAAAGCTATCGATGGCTTAAGTATCAAAAGAGCAAAAATAATACATATTTTTTTTACTTTGTTTTGTTTTTGCAGTGCTAGGGATGAAAACCAGGATCTTGCATATGTAATTATTCTACAACTGACATATATCCCCATCCTAGTTTTTATTGCAATGATTTTAGTACTGCATATGAAAAATTTACCTTGTCTCTCCTTTATCTTTCCCTCTAATCCCCTCCGCCATTCAACCTTCCTGTGACAGGTTGCCCTCTATCCCTTTATAATATTGTATTCTATTGCTCTGTTGTTGTGCATTTAAAGTAATGTTATTATGTAGAGAATTAACATGTATGGAAAATAAATTTTCAAGTATTTATACATTTTAATATATGAAAGAATTCAGACCCGTATACTTGTATGTTAAAATATTTTGATTTATGATGAGTTGAAATTTCAAAAATAGTTACCAGAGAATAGGAGAAGAGTGTGCCCCAAGCAGGCAACATTTGCTACCAAATAGAAATCCCAGTACCAAGAATGGATTACATCTTGTTGAGCTGTAGGTCAAGGGAGGTCTCAAAAACACCCCCCCCCAAATTTCATGTTATTTCTGTTAATATTCTTTAACCTCTACTATTGGAAGGTATGGTCCTATTGCCGAAGGCACCACTTGCTTGTACAATCAAATATAAATGGAGCTTGATGCCCAACAAGAAGCTTCACCTCTGCTGACTATCATTTGTGGCACTAGACACACTATTAAAGGAGAAAATAATCATCAATGCCATCTATCTCTGAACTGTGCAATCTACAATAGTAACCTGTCTGAAGGATATGCTGATACCATAGTGGCACAAATGTTATATGAGAGTAACCAAGTAGGTTTTATTATAATTAATAATATTAGATTTAAGGCCCACTTTATTAGATTAAACACATATTAGACATTGTTTAAGTGGCCATAAAAGCTGAGACTAAATTGGTCATGGATCTAGGGTGGGGGGACAATCTAATACTAATATCCTGCTAAATGAACATAACAATAAAATGACTCCCATTGACATACTGCCTGGCTCAACCCTCATCAGAGAATCTTATTTTTGAAATATAAAAGAATTAACACAGAAGCCCACAAATAGACAATGTAACAAGATTGAAAGACTCTGGGACACATAGTCCTAAATAGCATGTTTTTACTAAAACCCTCTTTGCCAAGGCTCAGAGATTTGCGTGGAAGACTAGGGAGAAAGATTGTAAGAGCCAGAGGTGGAGAATGACTACAAGGAAACAGCATCCAGACACAACAGTGATGAGGCACATGTGAACTCATTGAGGCAGTTGTAGCACAGATAAGACATGCACAAATTCAAGATAACCAAGATACCAGCATGGAGATCTGGAGGTGGACAAAAACTACCATGAGTGAAGAAACTATTGCCAATCAATAGCTGCTGAGAGAATTCCTACAATGGAATGACACAGGATATGCCAGGGCAGGCTTCATGCTCAGAAATAGTTGCCTGACATTAAAAAATGTACTCAGTGATGTGTGGGGTGTGTGTGTGTGTGTGTGTGTGTGTGTGTGTGTGTGTGGTCTTGGTTTGTTTTCCTGTATCTTTCTTTATTTTGTGTTTTTGTCTATTGAGAGAGAGAAAGAGAGAAGAGGCAAGGGTAAAGTTTGATGGGTAGGAGGTAGAGAGAATCTGGGAGAACTTTGTAAAGGGGAAAGAGTGTGCTCAAAATATAGAGTATATAAAAAAATGAAATAATAAAAATGTATCAAAAAGAAAAAGAACACTATTCTTTTGGTGATTTTTCCAGGGCTCCGTCTTCATTTCTACTGCACTGTGAGGGGGACCTTGTAGGAATCCAGAATGACCAACAAAGAGGTAAGAATGCAAACTTGGTTCAGACTGACTTCATTAACCTGGATCAGACCTGGAGATTTTAATGCCAGGCAGAACATTGTCAGCATATTTAAAACACAGAACAATTTGGAAAATATTTTCTAGTATAATACTATACCTTGTGCACAAAAGCATAATTCCATCAAAACTCAACTCAGGGTGAATGTCATTTTTTCTAAGAAGATGGGTTCTAAAGATAGACTGACTGTACTAGCTTAAGGATAGGCCTGGCCTGGTCTTAGTCATGCAGATAGGGCAAAGGTCATTTGGGACATTAGCCATCTCTGACACTGATTGAGGGAAGCTTGGAGAAGTCTCTGAGTATACAAATAACATAAGGGTCATTTAGATTATTTGGTGACTCTAGTCCTGCTTCTGGTAGTTTGGGGAATTCCCCAGCTGTAAAGGTCATTTAGATTACTAGTCACCTCTGGTCCTGGTTGTATGAGATTGATGTGGCCTGGCCCAATAGATAAAGATCACCAGGCTGTTAATCAGTTCCAATTCCCAGCCTTCTGGGTGGAAGAACAGGTATTTCCTCCTTTGAGGAGCTAGCCCTGAGTGATTAACATTCCTAGTTTCCTTACACATTTGTGAGTACAAGGCCTTTGTGTACCGGGCTCTCAACAACAATGCCATTTAGGACATTCCTTACATGTACAACAGACAGAGTGATCTTATTGTCTTATTTTTTTTTAATGTTCTCTTTCCCTCCCACACAGAATCATAATATCCTATAAATATGTCATACCATAAGAATTTGATCAAGTAAATTAAGTCAAAGAGAAAAGATACTGCAGAAACACAAGATAAAGGGAGGTTTATAGACAGATTGCTCAGGGCAACTACAGAACATAGGCAGTAATTTCACAGTAGAGAAAAACATGAATGTCTCATGATATGCAGTATGGCTTGCTCACAGGGGTGATAGTGTTTGTTGTTTGGAAATCTGTAGGGCATTTCTCCTGTGGATCATCATAAAGCAGAGTTTCTCTGATGTAATAAGCATCATGGTTGGCACCACCTCCACCCTAGTGATGTATCACAGGCCATATAACAACTCTAGAAACCCACTGCAGCAAAGGTCAGTGAAAATAACTCTACATAAGTCAAAACCATGCCAAGGAAGTTCTGCCTCCTTAATGAACAAGAAATACAAAAACATGAGAGCTGCCTGCTTTAGTTGGAGATCTCTGAAGGAATAGAAATGGTGAAAATGTTCATAGGGATTTTCGTAGGGTGGATCAGATGTTCAGAGGGTAGAGCTGAGAAGAAACCAGTGACTACTCAGCCCATGAAGCTGGAAACCTCAAAACAGAATCAATGATGCAACCACTGTGGAGGCCTGAAGGTTGAAAGGTCAGTAAAGAAAAACTGTGCAAGTCCATACAGGCTGAAGTCCAGGGGCTGAAGAATACAGATCATAAGCCTTACAGGCAAATGTCATTACTGACATCTCACTGGCTCTCACGTTGTGTTTTAAACTAGACTTTCACAATACAAGGCTGGATTATCTAAAGCAGCAGAAATGGATGAACAAGTACTAAAATATTTGTAAGTGCTTTGCCCCTGATCCCTTAACTACATTATCAGAAATTAGAGCTGATTCACAAGTGAAGAGAAGGCCCCAAATCAGTTTGCACCATCTCCTTGTCTAATGGTGTGAGTGCACGCTGGAAGGACTTTATGTACTACATTCATAACCAAGCATTCCTTCTCAGGCACTGACTGCCAGGAAAACCAACACTTGAGCTCAAGCCAAAAGAAAAAAAAAACATTAAAAGTAAATCCCAAGATTAATTCTTGTCAAACCTATTAAACTAGATGCCAAAAGTATCAGAAAATTCACTGATGCTTATAATGGACCTGACTCCAAATTCAAGAAGGAAAAGTGAGAAAATTACCCTAGGTGTCTGACTGAAAGAAAACAGAAAGAACTTAGAGAATGTTAGAATGGAAAGACACAGGGGTTAGGAAGGGAGGGAGAGAGGAGGAAAGATGGTGTGTGGTTTCCCAATCCAATGTGCATTCCCAATCTAACTGGTCTCCACTCAGTGTAGGTGTTTGTAGGCAGCATAATTCTCCCCCACTACCCCTCCTCTCTCTCTCTCTCTCTCTCTCTCTCTCTCTCTCTCTCTCTCTCTCTCTCTCACACACACACACACACACACACACACACACACACACACACACACACACACCATAGAGCTGAGAAGAAAAATGAGCATAATATACAATGAACTATATTACCAAGATCAATTAAAGATAAAGACACAAAATGTGCAGAAACAAATACTACCACACTTAAAAAAATATACCAAATAACAAAAACAGATGTTAGGAAGTGGCAATTCAAAAACAGGAAGAGACACTCAACATCAGGGAAAGAAAGTTCAGAAAATAGAAGAGAGAGAATGGCATAGCGGTTGGAGTGAAAGTATTATTAGAAATGATAACTGGGAAGGAATTTACCATATTAGATTCTGGTTCTGTGGGCTTGACTATGTAACATATCAAACCTCTACTGAGACTCCCTTTTTATTAGCAGCCTTTAGCTAAGCAGAACTAGAGCAGTAATCTGCAAATCAAATTTAAATACTTCAAGAGGGACACGGGGCTCAGTGGGTTATGTACTGTTGCTATAATAGTATTGATTTGGGGATAAACCTTATTATAGGGAGGAATCACTTTGGACACTATCCAGAGAAATTATTTAATAAAATACCAAAAACTTCCCATCTACATAACAGTCTCATTTATAAAGCAATCCCATAAGTGGATCCTGAGCACATCATTATAATTAATTCTAGGGTGTATAAAAATTCAGTCAAGGCAAGCAGGACTCTTATCACAAAAGAAAGAAGTTGTTGTTTTTTTTTTTTTTTTAGATAAATTCCAAGACATTACTGAACACTTCCTGTATACTGGAGTACATCAAAGACTGTAAGAACCTTAACAGAACAATCCCCTTCCCTTGCAGATCATGTACTTGGTTGAAGAAACAACTGTAGAACAACCATACGCAAGCAAGTGTAAAGAAGGAGGCTAGGAAGTGGGGAACAAAAAACATAGATGGAAATGTTTTTTCTGACTCTGTGAATAGCAAAGGCCGAAGGCTGAAGATAATGTAGCTTATAGGGAAAAGTGAGCCATCAGAGGGCTTTGGGTTTGAGCTGGATTTTGGCTGTATGACTCTGGAAAAACTGACCGACAAATGTTGCACTACCACGGAACTCTACAAGGAAAAGAACGAAGGGAACAATACATAGTGCGCACACAACGTATCTCTGCAAATTTCTTGTTGAATATAGAAAGACTACTTATGTTTGCAATTTGATTTTGTTTCTTACCACTTTACTGAAATTGTTAATCACTTCTAGAAGTGTTCTGGTGGCGTTTTGGGATCCCCTGTGTATAATATAATACCATCTGCAAACAGGGGTAATTTAACTTCTTTTCCTGCTTGTATCAGTTTTATCTCCTCCTTTTGCCTGACTGCTCAAGCTAGTGATTCAAGCACTTTACTGAAAAGGAGGGGGATAGTGAACGGTATTGTTCCTGATTTTAATGGAATTTCTTTGCGTTTTCTCCACTTAGGATATATTGTCTGTGAGCTTGTCATGTATAATCTTTATTATGTTGAGGTATATTCTTTCTAATCCAACTCCCTCTAAGACTTTTATCATGTCAGATTTTGTCAAAGACATTTTTTTGTATCTATTAAGAGATCATGTGAATTTTATCTTTAAATCTATAGATATAAAATTTATTACATTTAGTAACTTTCATATGCTGAGCCATCCCTGAACCTCAGAGATAAAGCTTGCTTGGTCGAGGTGGGTGATCTTTTTCATTTGTGTTTGTATTCAGTTTACTAGTGTTTCATTGAGGACTTTCATATGTTTGTCAGGGATATTGCTCTGTGGTTTTGTTTTTTGTAGCTGTTTTACCTTTTTCCTGGTACTAGAGAACTACTGGTTTTCTCGAAAGATTTTTGGAAGTGTTCTGTCTGTTTCTGCTTTTTAAAATAATTTAGCAAATATTCATTGTAACTTTCCTTTGAGTGTCTTGTAGAATTCTTCAGTGAATCCATTGGAGCCTGGGCTTTTTTTTTTTAGATAATTTTTAATACCACTTAAAAGTCCTTATTTGGTATTTAAGTTGTTACTCTCCTCTTGCTTTAACTTTGGTGGTTCCAATGAGTCTAGACAAAGTCACGAAATTTTCAGGTAAATGAGTTGAACTAGAAAATATTACACTGAGTGATGTAATCCAGGCCAAGCCAGGCAAATGCTGAATAGTCTCCTTTGTTTGTGAATCCTAGATCGAAATCTTCAGATGTGAGTTTGTAATCTAGAGTAAACAAAGAAACCAGGATAGTAAAAAGAAATGAGGTGCAAGTGTTGACAGGAGGTCAAGAAACAGGGATAACAGATGCAATGAAGAGGAAAGATGGGGAGAGGGACTGAAGTCAGGTAAGGAAGATGAGAGAAGAAAGGATAAATAATGCTAAGGATGTTTGAAGAAACATAGTGAAACATTTTAGGATTACTTAAAAATAATACATAACATGTATAAGTATATGTATAGACACATGTATTTTTAATGTAGTTATACCACTTTAAGTGATTATGTTCCCCAAAAGAACCATATACTGTCTAACAAAATCCCCAGTGTTGGGCATAGAAAACCTCCCTTCAAGATGTTGGTCCCAGGAGTCCATGAGACTTCTAAAACAATATAGGCCGTTGTGTTCCTGTGGTTTCCTCTGAAAACTTGATGGTAAGATTCCATTGCTGAAGACATCATACACTCACTTCAGACACAGACCTTGGAGCAATAGAGCTAGGACCATTCTGGAAGCCTCTTCCCCAAGGAGTAGTTTTCATAAGGTGCTATGCAAACTGCTAAGTCAAAAGTAATGATAGCCCTACCCAACTGTAAAGCTTATGGACTACAATAAGAAGCAAACCTGGCAAGATATCCCTAGAGATGTAATAGTGGTGCTTTTATCTAGAGAGTAACCAATAGATATCTAATTAGTATACTTCATATCAGGTAACGTCATACTTGATATTGTAAACCTAACCAATTATCTGTGGCTGGTGAGGACCATAAAGGAGTACCTACTACAGCCCTTTTCTTACACAGGTATAATGTCCGACTGTATTCTAAATATTTATACCCACATATTAAAACAACGGAGCTCTCGTACCATAATAAAAAAGCTCCTTCTTCCAGCATGTCTAGATGCTTAAAGAAATCCACAACTGCTCAAAATTCTGAGAACCAAAGACTGTGGGGTGCTCAGTGCTAACGTGCATATCCATAACAACACCTACACCTGGGCCTTAGGGAAGATTGCAGAAGAGGGGCCAGAAAGGTTGTAAGAGTCAAAGGATCCAGACATCTGCTTCAAGATCTCGTCTTCTCTCTATGACAGAGATGCCTCATTCAGAACATCTCAACAATATTGTCGCATAAATAACACCTAGAATAGTGAAAATATATGTTGGCATTCTAACACAAAGGAAATCTCACAAGGCTCTCCCATTAGATGAAGAGCTACAGGCTATTAATGGATACTAAGAGAAGGAGAACCAGTCTTCTCCAGGTAGGAGAACCTTATTCGTTATCCAATTTCATATACATATGAGCAACACTAAATGAATTCCAGATTTTGTTCATATGTACATAAATATAGACATATGTACATATGTATATATGTACATATATACACACACCTGTGTGTGCATGTGTGTGATTGTGTGTATATGTGTGAATGTGTAACAATAATAACTAAGAAAGACTAGGTCATGAATTTGAAAGGAAGTGTGGGAAACATGGGAGGAGTTGTTGGAGGAGAAGGAGTGGTGGGAATAATGTAAACACAGTACTTATGCAGGAAAAATTTAAAAATTAAAAACAGAAGGTGTGTAGGAGAGATAACAATAAGAGCAGATAGAAGTGATACATAATAGAGAAGGAAAGGACACATCTGTGATGAAACACAGAGAAAGGCTTTTTAAAACAAGTTTCTGGGAGCTGAGGAAAATATGAGGAAAGCTGTTTTTCTTTTCTGTGGCTTTTCATAAGCTAAAGAGATACCCTAGATTACTGGAGACAGATGTTAGCTGCCAAGTAGAGAAGTAACATTCAGGAGTCACTTTAGGAGTTTACATTTGAGTGTGTGCTAAATAAACAGTGGTCAGTACAATACAAATATTTGCTTAAGAGTGGTACAGAGATCATTGTAATTTGAAAGTGCTTTGCACTCAGTAAGTTACCTCTGGGGGAACAAGTTATCACGTCTATCACAGTAAAGATAAAATAAGGTGTTCTTCCTGACACCCTATTGAGTCCTTTGTTTTATTTCAAAAAGATGAATTTAAAGAGTAGGAATATTGTTAAAATATTATTTTGGATTCCTATGAAAACTGTAGACTGCTCAACTTGCTCCAGCTACTACTGGTTTTGTTACATCACAAATCTAAATTTAAAAAGGAAATTATTCTCAAAAGAAATCCGGTGAAGTGGTTACATTGAAGTTAACTCACAGTGAAAACACTCATCATTAAGTTACAAAACATACGATAAAGGGTGAGGTCAGCAGTCCAGTTTTGCTATCATCCTACCAAAGTGATAACTGTCTAACTGTGAGCGGGGTTGAGTCACCTTTACAAAGTAGGAAATGAACCAGTCACAACTGAAACATCTCCTTACCCTAAGCTCAGGGATTATTGTGCAAGAGGGGAATGGAAAGGTCATATCAGGCAAAGAAAAAGGAAGTTTGCTGTAAGACTGGGTCTCCTAAAAATGTCAGGAGCTACACCCGTGAAGTCTCAACAACATAATTGCCTAAACATGAGCTGGGCAAAGGCAACACCAATTGACAAGTTAAAACCCAGAAGGCTTCAATCACCCACAAAGACCCACAGACAACTAGCACTTGTGTGTGGGGGGTAGTGAACTTCCCCAGGGAAGAACATACCAACTGGTTACATACCAACTGGTTATTCACTACCAAGGGTCAGCCCTGAAAACCAACATACAAGCAACATTATATGGACCGAGCAGGAGATGTGTGTGTGTGTGTGTGTATGTGTGTGTGTGTGTGTGTGTGTGTGTGTTTAAAGAAAGGCCATGAACTTGACAGAGAGCAAGATGGGGTACAAAAAAGCCTTGGAAAGAAGAAATAATATAATTATATTATAATCTTTAAAAAAAAAACTATTTAAAAAGTAGGTAGGGATATTCTCCTTGGATACAGAGTTCTTTAGAAATGCTATGCACATATATGAGGTTAGAATTTGGTTTGAAGTGTTTAGAAAAAGGAACACGATATTTAAATCAGACAACCGGCTCTGAGAGTTAATGGAAACAGATGGGTAGCAATTAGAGAACACGAAGCATGAAGCACTGCTGCAAATAGTTCCCGCCTGGAGGAGGGCAGGCAGATCCAAGCCTGGGAATGGGAAGGCTGAGAAAGGCTGAAAAGAAGTCACTGTTCCAGCTTGTGCTCAGCCTTTACTTCTAAGTGGAAAGCCAAAGGAATATTAAAGTGAAACAAAGCAACAGAAGAGATGTGACCAGATGAACTTCACCGCTGTGACACACTGTGACACAAAATATCTACACAATTACTCTTGCTCTCTCTGCTTCCTCCCTCCCTTCTGCTTCACATCAGTGGGTCTATTCACATCTGCACCAAAAGTTGAGATTTGTTTTCTAGCTTTCTTCTTCTTTTCTTCTTTATTTTTATCATATATATATGACTATATTACTAATATATAATATTATATAACAATGCCAAAATATTATATGTTGTAATATTTGTATATATATTATTATAATGGTTTTTTTTTTTTTGGTTTTTTTTAGAGACAGGGTTTCTCTGTGTAGCCCTGGCTGTCCTGGAACTCACTCTGTAGACCAGGCTGGCCTTGAACTCAGAAATCCGCCTGCCTCTGCCTCCCAAGTGCTGGGATTAAAGGCATGCGCCACCACCACCCGGCTATTATAATGTTATAATTATTATCATTCTTGTCTCTTTTTTTGAGTGTCCCAAGTTTCCCTCACAACTGAAATATTAACAGAGTAGAAGAAAGAAAATTAGTAAGACAGAAAGAATTAAATAGAGCATTGGCTTTTGAGCTTAATATCTACCTGCCTGAGAAACTTAGAAAAGCTAAGTAAAACAATAAGACAAACTTCAATATGGCTTACAGATTCACTGGGTTATTTATAAATCCAAAACAGGTAGGTGTGAGTCTGTGGCTTGGGAAAGCAATCTAAACTGGATGGCAGGGTGAGTTGAAAAGAAACAGTATCAATAGTATTGTTTGATAGATTGTGATTATATTTAATCAAGTTATACTATATTTACAATGGTACTCATGACTTTAGTTTCTATTTTCTTGTGTTGCATTAATTTTCTAGGGAAAGCATATGAGGTAATGGGCTTCAGCATGATGTGGTACTGGATCTGTCATTCTGCTTTGTTCTCAATCATATCCCTCCCCTGAGCTCATCGTTTTCATCCAGTATGTCCTTTCAGAGGCTATTGTTTAATGGCAACTAGTGTTTGGATAGGAGTTACTGCACATGCTTCAGAATCCCAAATCTGTATCTTGACCATTAGAAACCTAATTGAAATCATGTTATATCAAATAAGATACATGTTTCAAGAAACCATACACACGAAGGGTGAAAGTACAAAGAAGACAAACTTTGCTAATTCTCAACTAGATTTTAGCTGAAATGATTTTACTATGAAAGATAATAACTTATTTTAGCTAAAGATATTTTTGAATTTTTCCACTGGAATTTTCAAAACATTTATAGTATATACATATATCCTATATATCTTACAACATAAAATATACACCTTAATATGAAATCTTAAGTCAGATAATTTCATCACTGAGGAAATAGAATAAATATAAATAAACACATGATTAAGAGCACTGACTAGCCTTGGGCGAATTTAGCCAAACTCCTAAGTTTGTATCAGAGTGTGAATACTCAAAAATGAACAACGAAAAAAAATAAACAATGACAGTTTTTAAAGAAGCTTTGCCTTCCTGGCTAGAAATGTAGGTGATCTATAGATTATTGTGGCACAAGGGAAAACTCTCCAGTGCTACCTGTTGGTGCAAGGTGTGTCATAAACGCAAGCAGCATCCACCATGAGGTGTGTGTGCAATGGCGTCCTCTGCCTTCTTCGTGCCTGTCACCTCTGGCTCCTGTTGAATCCTGTGAAGTGAATTGCTGCTACCTTAAGAGAGGTCTTGTCTCTAGATGTAATCTTCAGAAATTAGAAACCCCTTCTAGCATTCGCCATAGATAGGCTTTTTTGGGCAAATATATCTCTTTCTCAACACAACTATGCTCCTTGCAATTGAGACAACTCTCTCAGAAGCACCATCATTCCTGAATCATCAGTGTGTTCCAGTTGAATTTCCCCTAATCAGCACATTAGACATTATTGCACAATCACTATTACATCTTTTCCAATCTGATAGTTTACAATTAGCCTATATACTTTATTACCATACTTATTATTGTTTCTATTATTTTTTCTATGTCTATTAGTAACATATTACTAACCATTATTTAAAAACAGATATATTCACAAGCAACTTAGTAGACATCACAAAGGAGGTGCTTGTTAATACATGTTGTATTGAAGAGACATATTGGAGAAAATTTATGTGATAGTATATCATTTTCACAATTGCTATATTTTGGAATATTGGAGAATAATATACAACAAATAGCATTAGTCTATTAATCCCTGTAACTGGGTTTCAGCCACTCTACTCTCAGGGTTATCTGGCTCAGCAGTGGTATTTCATTATTATGCACCTAAATTAAATTCATCATGCTCATGTTAAGCCTGTGTCACGACAGTTTCCAACCAACAGAAATAACCTCTATTTTCACCTGTAGTTTTTAAGGTATGTTAAGCTAAAGCCATTTTTTAAATTTTTTTTTATTCTTACAAATGCAAGGTTCTTTTTTGCAGACATGAAGTCAAACTAAATGTTATCTCTGGCCTCAGGGAAATTTCAATCCAGCGGAGGAAATAAAACAAATTATAATAATCCAAATTTGATTACTGGCTGAACATGATCTAAGTCTCCCATTGCCTTTGGTTGTACAATTAAACTACAGAGAACACTCGAGTATGAAGATTATCTGCCTTCCACAGCGCAGACCCCATTAATCATCAGCACTGATTCTCATGGCATGTGCTCCTGTCGTCTCTCATCACTTAGCCAGCCTAGGGCATGTGCCATGAAATGTCCTAAGAGCTCAGAGATTATTTATAGACATTATTATGTACCTTTACAAGTAGAAAAAGTACAACTCAGTAAAGTTCCACTTTTTAACCAGGTACCCAAACTAACTCCTTTTAAGTTTTATGACCCCCAATCTTATTAGTAAAACAGATTGTCTTCCTCTGTAGCATCAGCGATGACAGAATCATAGTTTCTCCAAGCCTAATAGTAAGTAGTATAAACAAGCCCTTAGATGTCTCCCTACGACAGTGGCAGCTCATCAGTGTGGCTATTGACTTTTCTCCAATGGTGAGTAAAGCATCCCTCAAATAAATCACAACAAAGCACAACTGAATTTTATTAATACAGACTGTCTACAGCAGTGTTTGGTGAACTCTGAATTCTGAAAATGTATTTAAAATCAGTAGAAAATGCACATTTACTGTAGCCATAGGAAACACAAGACACTGCCTATCTTCCCTGTGCTTCCAGTCCACAGTGCTTCCCAGCGAGTGCAATAGACCTGCGTACAACACAGTGGTTCTGATTTATTGGCTCTTCACATTTTGCCACAATACATGTTACAACTGACTATGGCTCTTTGCCTGTCTCATAAAGTCTTAACTCTTCTATTTTTGCTTATATTGACTGCTGCAAATGGTTGCTTTGATCATCACCAAGGGACCTATTTTTAATCTATTTGATTTATTATCTTTACAGGAAAGACTGCAGTTGTGATTTTGAGTAGTTAGATATTGTATAGACATAAAGAATATAACTTAACATATAGGAATAAAAAGTAATTTATAGTCCCAAAGAATTGAGTTGTGGTTACCATAGTAACCTTAACCATGAACGTTAAGCTTTATAAGGTAGAAGGCTTATCCATAATAGTGCTGAAACATGGCTTGTTCATGCTTAATAAGCCAGATACATTATACATCATAATTGTGTGCAATAAATTACTGTGGAGTAAAGAAACCTCTAAGATGGTAAATCGGCACAATTTTTAAGGGTTGACTAGCTTCTTCAAAATGTCCTGTGGGCAGAAAATTATGCTTCCACTGAAAACCGTTTATTGATATCTATGAAATAAGAGGAGGGAACATAAAAATTTAAGCATATAATATACTTAAAAATAAAGACAAATTTCTAATGCTGTCATAAACCTTGAGAGTCGTCAAGGACCCTAGAGAGCTGCCAAAACAAAAGCACATTGAGTGGATCACACAATAAGTTGCAGCCAGCCTTAGCTGAAGCCCCCAATGCAGATCACGCTTTCTCACCACACAGTCCTTACAAATTGAGACGTTGTTATGAGATTGTTTCTTTGAGCCTACAATATGCCCACTCTTTGCTCCCTGGAATGGTGCACAGTGAAATTAAGCTCCATAACATCACTTGACAGTCTTTTTGATATTTGAAGACAGCCCTTAAGGTTTTTTTTTTTCCTCTT
The DNA here is from genome assembly GCA_030674055.1 of Rhabdomys pumilio. Classification (NCBI taxonomy): domain Eukaryota; kingdom Metazoa; phylum Chordata; class Mammalia; order Rodentia; family Muridae; genus Rhabdomys; species Rhabdomys pumilio. The sequence continues at coordinate 148,150,322 of JANHMN010000002.1, forward strand.
CCCTGATTCCGCACATTGATTTCTGTATGTGTTCTTTCAACATTTTCAGTAGATCAAAGTTCTCTGACACCTCAGCATCCACTGGTCATGCTACAGATTGTAAATGTCTCCTTTGAGTTAAATGCGGAACAGGTGCCAAATTGAGCAAAATCGCTGTTTCATGTGTCCACTGCACTCCACAAATTGGACCAATGGGACCTGACGACTATCTCCAAGAAAGAGATCCATGTTCTCTATAGTAGTCTTATTAGCCATGTGGCCAACCTACTGCCCCAGATTTGTTTCACATGACCTGCTTGGTGATTGCTTTTAGTGTTCATGTATTTGGAATTCTAAGTCGAGGCTGTTGATTTGTTCTCCTGGTAAATGCCTTCTTGCTGTCTGGCTCTGACATTCTGTCTTGAATTTAAGCAGAGTTGCAAAATAAAGTTTTGAATCTTTGAGTACTCTTTAGCCAAGCTTTAAAGATCCAGTTATTTGAGGCTAGAGACACAATTTAGTAGTGGAGTACTTGCCTGGCATGTGTAAGACCCTGGGCTTGGCTCTTAGTGTAATTTACAACAAAATCAAATAAAGATTACTGTTTTAGGTAGGGTTACCATTACTGTGATGAAACATCATGACCAAAAGCAACTTGGGGAGAAGGAGGGTTTATTTCATTAACATTTCTAGATAACTGTCCATCACTGAAGTCAAGACAGGAACATAGAGGCAGGATCTGATGCAGAGGCCATAGACAAGTGTTGCCTTCTGACTTGCTCTTCCTGATTTGTTAAGTCTGATTTCTTATAGAACCCAGGCCCACCATCACAAAGATAGCATCACCTGAAGTAGGCTAGGCCCTCCCCTATCAATCACTAATTAAAAAAATGCCAGATCTTATGGAGACATTTTCTCCTTTGAGAGTCCCTCCTTTCAGATAATTACTGCCTGTGCCAAATTGATATAAGACTAGCCAGTACATCTAGGAATATAGTTTAGTTGGTACAGTGCTTCCTGAGTATGCGTGAAGTTTATTTCACACCACCACATAAAACTAGCCACTGTGGTGTGTACCAGCACCTTGAATATGTAGGAAAGAGAATCAAAAGTAGAAGGTCATACTTGGTGACATAGCTAATTTGAGGCCTGCCTCAAAAAAAAAAAAATATATATATATATATATATATATACACATATATCCGCAAATCTAGTAATTGCATCTTTTATTTTCACTTATGTAATTGTTGATCAGAGGGGACTCTTTACTCTTCTGTGGTTGCTCATATTCTAGATTGGAGCAGAGTTCTGGCTGATATCTTTGTCTTTCATTTTATGCCTAAATATTTCTTTTAAAGACTAGCAAACAACTATCTTGTATAAATTTCAAAACTATGTATAAAATTGACTTACAGTAATTGTCTTTGTTTTATAGGTGGTGACAATTGAAAGGCCATATAGATGTATCTAATGGTACAGCTAAGCCTAAATACAGCCCCACATTTCCCTTTCTACATTATTATACCTTCCAGTTAGGACTGTACTTATGTTGAAGGAAAAAGATCACAGAACACACTCAGTCCCTAATTCAATGTGCCATTGTGGGTCACATAGTATCAGAGGGAAAGCAGGGTCCTCAAGGCCTTTTAATTGGTGATTTTTTTTTAAATCAATGTCTCTATAATCCTTTAGTAGGTCAACAGTTACAGTGATTGCTAACAAATGCCAAAGTGGCCACAACAAGAGCCACTTCTAGCAGAGACAGTTATATCAGTTGCAGTTAAAAGGTACTTGACTCCTGACAAGAGAAATTTTCTTTGTTGAGTCAGATCTATAATATACTTGGTGTAGTGACATCACATAAAACTGTCAGAAGATTTTTGTTTTTATTTTCATTTGTTTTATCGTTTAGTCTCTTCCCAAAATAGAAGGTTAGCAGGGAAGCATCCTAATGGAGCTTCCTGTTATTTCTCATACTCTGGAATCAGTATCTTGCAGGAAATGTGTATTACTATCATATCCTGGAGCGACAACAGCAACATCTAATATCATGTTTCCTCCTGTCAGTTTTATGAAGCACCTTACATGAGCTATCTAATTCAACTCTTCTACAGCAGCCGTGTGAGACAACTGATAAGAAAGATAAGAAAATTGGGGTTCTCAGAGAGTCCATTACTGCCTTAAGTGAAGAGACTAGATACAGATGTCAGTGATCTGAGACACAACAAACACAGATCTCCTTCAACTTAAAGTACTCTATTCTTTCTACTGGATTACAGCCCTGAGGAAAATTACAGTTTTTCTAAAATTTCCATCAGAAGGACACAAAGGAGAGTTAGAGGCAGAGGTTAATGATAGTATAAGTCTGAATAAGTGATGGCAAATAGACCTAAATAGCAAGGTCTTCCACTGGAAAAAAAAAAAAACATCTTAAAGGGCTGCTGTGCAGAAGGCTTAGATGATAAGAACTCTCCAATAACAAGAATATCAATGGCTCGGCCTCCAAAAATTGCCATTTCTCCCAATTGATATAGACCCCATGATGAATTTTGTAGTTGGATAGGACTTTTGGTTCTCAGAAATATTTCAATGGCCATAGTAAATTAAGTGGAGAAAGACCTTGGAGGATGGGAAAGAGGTGTTACCCAATCTTATCTCTTAAAGTCTTAAGAAAACTACATTTGTGTTTGTCAGATATTCTGCTTCCTATCTTTGGAAGGATTTTCCATTCTCTTCCTATTACACTTGAAAACCATGAAGCCTAGTTTGAGCAATGAACAGAAGCGGTTGCATAGCCACTGGGAGTGCACATTTTGTCTTGTCACTCTCTGCCTAAAGATCAGAGCATGTTGAATGGACATAGTTTCTTCAACCTGTCTCCCAGAAACAGGAAATCAGTGGAGAGTGCAACAAAAAGACTGTACTTGCCATATACATGTGTGAAAAGAATGCTTGTCATTTAACTAACATGTTTTTCATGACTACAAAATAATATAACTCTTCTTTCTTCTAGGTGCGCTTACCTTAAAGAACCAGAAAAATGCAACACACCAAATCTTATAGTATTTCCTTTTCAAACTAGATAGAAAAGATGAGGAAAGTCTTGGGAGATGGATCTACAGGCAAAGTGCTTGCTGTACATGAATAAGAACCTGACTTTAAATTCCTCATAAACTTGTGTTCCTATAGGGTCTTCATTTCTTTTCCTGATGTTGTGATAAAATACTCTAACAAAAGTAACTTGAGGAAGGCAGGGTTTCTTCAGTCTCACAACTCTAGGACACAGTGCACCATGGCAGAGTCAAGGGAGGGGAGCCTGAAGTAACTGATCACCACACATTCACAACCAGAAAGTAAAGAATAGTGAATGCAAACATGTTCTCAGCCACAATCCTCCTTTTACACAGTCCATAATAGCATCCAGAGAAGGTTGTTAGTTGGTGCTTTTGTTGGACTCCTGACAGTGGGAGTGGAAGTCAGGGTGTCTCAGACATTTTTGCCTGCTCTTGGAACCTCTTTACCCCTACTGGGTTGCCTTGCCCATGCTTGATGTGAGGGTTTGTGCCTGGTATTATTGTATCTTGTTATTGTAAGGCAGAGATAGAATATATAGAATCTCATTGGCCAGGTGACTTAATATAAACACTTGCAAGCAACAGAATAGTCTGTCTTAAACCATAGAGCAAGAATAGACACCAAAATTGCCCACTAATTTCTACAAGCATTCTAAAGCATGGCCATACACATATTTATGCACAAACATGTGCACTTATCATATATGTAAAAAGATTTTAAATACAGTGGGTTAATATTCTTAATATTAAAGAGCAATATCTTAGACACTAAGAACTTGGTTGCTTAAATGGATTCTAAATAGTTACATATGTATAGCCCAAATAATGATAAAATGTAATTGAAACTGTGTGTACTATTGATGTCTAATAATTACTGCCAAATACAGAAGTAATGTGTTCTCTAAGAACAAAGCATTCCACAAACCAAGCCCATGTGGACACACATATACACGCACATATATACATACATTATACGCACACACATGCACGTGCACACACGTTTTAATTGAAACTAAATTTTTCATTCCAATTTCCCTTAGTCCTAAATATATATATATATATTACTATTACATCGGAAAGTACTTTAAGAATGACGAAGCTGTAGACTTCCTGAGAGCTAATGAGCCAATTTCCCTTAAAATTTAATCTGTAATTTTTTTTGCAGAAAAATTTTCTTGTATCCCTAAGCGAATGCCTTTGCTAACGGTCATTAACTATAGCTCTGAATGCGTAGGCAAGCACATCTGTGTTCTCTATTTAAAGAATAGCTTTGGTATTTTAATCTTATTACTGCAATTGAAAACCTTCATTTCTTTATTTAAGAATATGAAATGAGGAGCTAGAAAGTTGGCTCAGTATATTAGAGTACTTTCAGAGGACCATAGTTGGATTCCCAACAAGCATATTGGGTAGCTGACAACAGATTTGTAAATAAACACTAGAGGACCCTCTTCTAGCCTCTACAAGCACCCACATATATTTCACACACACACACATACACACACAAAATAAATAAATAAACAAAAAAAACTATGAGAAAATTAGACACCAAGTATAGTTCCTTTAAAATTAGCTTCAACAACACATATTGGGAAATTGTTTGATCAATCTCTACATTACAAATGACAAAACATGGTTTCCTCTAGCCTATCATGGCACTTCCTATGGTTCCAAAGTTTTCCACTTTGGGCACCAAAGGGTTCCTATGAAATGACTATTTTTTCAGGCAATACCAGATGATATTATGATATTAATTTTCTACACAAGGTGTGTTCTAAATAAATGTTTTCAAATGTCTAGAAAAAGAAAAAGAAAAAGAAAAAGAAAGAAAGAAAGAAAGAAGCAACTTAAACTAAGAACATACCTGGTTGCTAGCTCATTGCACAAACACACACAGCCATATAGACACATAGACACACAGATACACGCAAACACACACATACCACTCCTGACCCCCAAGAACCTCCATTACAAGATCATTTTCTAGAACCAGGGACCACAGAACAGCTTGTGTATGCTCCCTGATTGCTTAGACTCTGGGAGCTCCTAGGAATTCGGGTTAGCTGACACAGTTGGTTCTCCTATGGCTTTGCCATCTCCCTCAGCTCCTTTAATCCTTCCCCTAACTCTTCCATAGGTGTCCAGGACCTCAGTCCAATGATGGGCTGTAAGTATCTGCATCTTTCTCAGTCAACTGCTGGTTGAGCCTCTCAGAGAATAGCCATGCTAGACTCCTATTTGCAAGCAATGCATAACATCAGAAATAGTGTCAGGGTTTTGTGCACCCCCACCCCATGGGATGGATCACAAACTGGACTGGTCACTGGTCAGCCATTCCTTCAATCACTGCTCCATTTTTGCCCCTGCATCTCTTTTAGATTTGAAATTTGATAAAAGTCAAACAAAGACACATGTATAAAACTTTCACTTTGGTTATTTTTTTTTTTAATTTCAGCCACTAGTTGAATAAAACAGTTTAATATATGTTAATTTTAATGGTCAACTTAACTAGATTTACAATCTCCTAAAAGATGCCTCTGGGAGACATAAGGGAGGAGAAAAATCCACCCTGAATGTGAGTAGAACATTGTCATGAAAAGGGACTCTGCACTAAACAAGAGGAAGAATAAGGGGAAACATGATGTTCATCTCTCTCTAATCCTGATAGTGAATGCAATGTGACCTCCATCCCTTCCAGACCATGATGGAGTGTGTCCCCTCAAACTTTAAACCAAAATAAGTACTTCTTCAAATTTTTTAGGTCAAGTACTTTTTGTCATCGCAACAATAAAAATATCTAATATAGTATGCAGATTTCCAGAGTTTTAAATTTTTCTATTTGAATAGATAACTACATATGTACTATTTACAATAAATGATACCAAAGAGCTATTAATTTGTGTTACTTTTCTAACGTAGACTCTCTTCCACACCAATATAACAGACCCTTCATTGGTTTTAACACTTATCTTGTATTCCATGGTGTGCATTCTCTAAGTATTATGCATTAGCATATTTATTTTGTTCCTGATACATGTTGATATTATTTCTACCTTTTCATTATTGAAGGCCATGTGCAAAAATCTCAGTGGAATAGAATTGAAGATCCAGAAATGAACCCACAAACCTATGGTCACTTGATCTTTGACAAAGGAGCTAAAACCATCCAGTGGAAAAAGGTCAGCATTTTCAAAAAATGGTGCTGGCTCAACTGGAGATCAGCATGTAGAAGAATGAAAATTAATCCATTCTTATCCCCTTGTATAAAGCTCAAGTCCAAGTAGATAAAGGACCTTCACATAAAACCAGATACACTGAAACTAATAGAAGAGAAGGTGGGGAAGACTCTCAAATACCTAGGCACAAGGGAAAAGTTCCTGAACAGAAAACCAATGCTGTAAGATTGCTCTAAGATATGCTCTAAGATCAAGAATTGACAAATGGGACCTCATCAAATTGCAAAGGACACTGCCAATAAGACAAAACGGCAACAAACAGATTGGGAAAAGAACATTACCAATCCTACATCCAATAGAGGGCTATTATCCAATATATACAAAAAACTCAAGAAATTAGACTCCAGACAACCAACTAATCCTATTAAAATATGGGGTACAGAGCTAAACAAAGAATTCTCTACTGAAAAAACTCGAACAGCTGAGAAGCACCTTAAGAAATGTTCAACATCCTTAGTCATCAGGGAAATACAAACCAAAACAACCCTGAGATTCCACCTCACACCAGTCAGAATGACTAAGATCAAAAACTCAAGTGATAGTAGATGCTGGCGAGGATGTGGAGAAAGAGGAACACTCCTCCATGGTTAGTGGGACTGTAAGCTGGTACAACCACTCTGGAAATCAGTCTGGTGGTTCCTCAGAAAATTGGACATAACACTACCTGAGGACCCAGCTATACCACTCCTGGGCATATACTCAGAAGATGCTCCAACATATAACAAGGACATATGCTCCACTATGTTCATAGCAGCCTTATTTATAATAGCCAGAAGCTGGAAAGAACCCAGATGTCCTTCAACAGAGGAATGGATACAAAAAATGTGGTACATTTACACAATGGAATATTACACAGCTATTAAAAATAATGAATTAGAGAAATTCTTAGGTAAATGGATGGAACTAGAAAATATCATCCTGAGTGAGGTAACCCAATTACAAAAGAACACACATGGTATTTACTCACTGACAAGCGGATATTCGCCCAAAACCTTGAAACAGTCAAGATTCAACTATCAGACCACATGAAGCTCATGAAGAAGAAAGAACAAGTGTGGATGCCTAGGTCTTATGTAAAAGGAGTAACAAAATACCCAAGGGAGCAAATATGGAGACAAAGTGTGGGACAGAAACTGAAGGAGGGGTCGTCTGGAGACCATTCCACCTTGGTATTCATCCCATGTGCAGTTACCAAAGATAGACACTGATATAAATGTCAGGAAGTGCATGCAGACAGGAGCCTGATACAGCTGTCTCCTTAGAGGTCTTCCAGAGTCTGACATACCCAGAGGCAGATGCTCACAGCTAACCATTGATCTGATCAAGGGTTCCAATGGAGAAGTTAGAGAGAAGTCTGAAGGAGCTGAAAGGGTTGGTGGCCCCATGAGGAGAGCAACAATACCAACAACCAGAGCTCCCCAGGTCTAAACCACCAGCCTAGGAGCACATAGGGAGGGACTCATACCTCCAGCTGTATATGTAGGGGAGGATGGCCTTGTTGGGCATAGGTGGGAGAGGAGACCTTTGGTAGCATGAAGGCTGAACACTGAGTATGGGGGAATTCGAGGGTGGGGAGGTGGGAGAAGGGGGTAGGTGGGGGCACACCCTCATAGAAGCAGGAGGAGGAGGAATGGGATAAGGGGTTCCTGGGTGGTGGGGGGAATGGGGTAAGGGGATAAAATTTGAAATGTAAATATAATATCCAAGAAAAAAGAAAAAAAAGAAAATGTTTATTAAATAACATTAAAAGTTGATATAGGGATGAATCATTATGGATGGAAGGAAGTTAAGTTATCCAAATATTTTTGTAATCCCAAAAATAGTTATTCAGAAATCCTTTCAAATTATAAAGACATAAATGACATCTTTAGATAAGCCTGGCAAGCAGAGCTTTAACTGGATGATCAGATGTGGAGTCACCATTCAACAGACAGAACTACAGAAAATAATTCATGACAAGGTGGACCCAGGAAGATCTCATGGCACTTCTGGAGTGTTTCTGTAACCAGTATCTCTCATGAACATAATCATGAGGTAACACCAGGTTAGCACCATGGAGAGAACTCTACCTTGTTGCTTTCAAAAATTTTAATGCCAGAGCATCTACAAAAAGATAGAACCCATTTCCAGACAGACCTAGAAAGACGAGATACTGAATACAGCCATAGACATTTTTTGCTATAAAACACATTATTGGTAACATTGAGAAAATATACATAGTCATCTAGAAGATCAGTTATCAATTTCAATCCTTTAATTGTGACAAATATAGAAATTATACAATACAATAATGTTTAAATTTTTTTGTAAATACAAAATGATAAATTACAGGATAAAGAAACGCCTTGCTAAAAAAAAAAAAGCACAAAGAACAAAGCAAATGTGATTAAATACTAATATTTAGAGAATCTGATTAGAAGAGCACTTGGGGTAATTTAAAAATTCCAACAATTTCAAATTAGACCAAACAATAGATTTTATAAATACGTATTAAACCTTTGTATCATTCTAAAGCTGTTACCACAAGAAGTGGAATTGACAGATCAAAGATACACAGTTTAGATTTTGAAAGACACTATTTCCTCTTTTATCCTCATGAGCCTTGAAAATCAGGAATGACACAGGAGATGGTGTGTTTTCTGAAACCTTGGCATCCTGCACAGGCTTGCTTTTGAATGTGGCTGTGATTATTTGAGAAATGAGATCTCGCTGTCATTCAGATTCTCGTTCCTTTGATTCGTAGGGAGGTTGAACATAGATTTACAAAAGCAACAGCCATTTGAATTTTATTCCCTTTAAATTACCTGCTCCTACACTTGGCTATTCCAAACATTGTTTTTTTCTAAATAATGTAAGAGGTATTTTACTGAAGGCAGTAACCAATGTCACTGCTGTTCTGAGTATTGTTTTCAGCATCTTTGGTTCTGAGTATTGGTTTTTTTCAGCATCTTTGGTGTTGTCTTTAAGTTTTGTTACATTTTATACAGTCACAGACTCAAACACCTTTTCAGCCTGAGTCAGGATTCCATGTTACCCCTATATGCTCTGCCTCCTCCCAAGAGTATAAAAAAGGTTTTCTTATGATTTTTCTCCTGCCAAAGCTTTGATTATCTAATGTATAACACTTAATTCAACCCAAAGCTACTCTGTTTTCAAGACATTTAAGAAAATCCCTTCTACTGTTGAGAACAGTTTTTGCTATCCTGGGTTTTTTGTCATTCCAAATGAATTTACAAATTGCTCTTTCTAACTCTATGAAGAATTGAATTGGAGTATTGGTGAGGATTGCATTGAATCTATAGATTGCTTTTGGCAAGATATCCATTTGTACTATATTAATCCTGCCAATCCATGAGCATGGGAGATCTTTCCATCTTCTGAGATCTTCTTCAATTTCTTTCTTCAGAGACTTGAAGTTCTTGTCACACAGACCTTTCACTTGCTTGGTTAGATTCACACCAAGTTATTTTACATTATTTGTGACTATTATGAAGGGTGTCATTTCCTGATTTCTTTCTCAGCCTGTTTATCCTTTGAGTAGAAGAAGGCTACTGATTTTTTTTTTTTTTTTTTAGTTAATTTTATATCCAGCCATTTTGCTGAAGTTTATCAGGTTTAAGAGTTCTTTGGTGGAATTTTGGTGGTCCCTTTAAAGAACTTCTGGGGGAATGATCATCTCTGACCTCAAGCTGTATTATAGAGCAATGGGGATAAAAATAAAAGCATGGTATTGGTACAGAGACAGGCAGATAAATCAATGGAATAGAATTGAAGACCCAGAAATGAACCCACACACCTATGGTCACTTGGTCTTTGACAAAGAAGCTAAAACCATCCAGTGGAAAAAAGACAGCATTTTCAACAAATGGTGCTGGATCAACTGGCAGTTAGCATGTAGAAGAATGCAAATCAATCCATTCTTATCTCCTTGTACAAAACTCAAGTCCAAGTGGATAAAGGACCTCCACATAAAACCAGAAACACTGGAACTAATAGAAGAGAAAGTGAGGAAGAGCCTTGAACACATAGGCACAGAGGAATCTTTCCTGAACAGAAAACCAATGGCTTATGCTCTAAGATCAACTAGACAAATGGGACCTCATAAAATTGCAAAGTTTCTGTAAGGCAAAGGACACTGTCAATAGGACAAAATGGCAACAAACAGATTGGTAAACGATCTTTACCAATCCTACATCCAGTAGAAGGTTAATATCCAATAAATACAAAGAACTCAAGAAGTTAGACTCCAGAGAATCAAATAAACCTATTAAAAATTGGGGAACAGAGTAAACAAAGAATTCTTAACTGTGGAAACTCGAATGGCCAAGAAGCACTAAAGAAATGTTCAACATCCTTAGTCATTAGGGAAATGCAAATCAAAACAACCCCGAGATTCCACCTCATACCAGTCAGAATGGCTAAGATCAAAAACTCAGGTGACAGCAGATGCTGGCGAGGATGTAGAGAAAGAAAAACACTCCTCCATTGCTGGTGGGATTACAAGCTAGTACAACCACTCTGGAAATCAGTCTAGAGGTTCCTCAGAAAAGTGGAAATAGATCTTCCTGAATACCCAAAAATACCACTCTTGGGAATATACCCAAAAGATGCCCCACCATGCCACAGGGACACATGTTCCACTATGTTCATAGTTGCCTTATTTATAATAGCCAGAAGCTGGAAAGAACTCAGATGTCCTTCAACAAAAGAATGGATACAAAAAATGTGGTACATTTACACAATGGAGTACTACTCAGCTATTAAAAACAATGACTTCATGAAATTCTTAGGCAAATGATTGGAACTAGAAAATATCATCCTGAGTGAGGTAACCCAGTCACAAAAGAACACATATGGTATATACTCACTGATAAATGGATATTAGCCCAAAAGCTCAAAATACCCAAGATACAATTCACAGATTCATGAAGCTCAAGAAGAAGGAGAACCAAAATTTGGATGCTTCAGTCCTTCTTAGAAGGAGGAACAAAATACTCATGGGACCAAATATGGAAATAAAGTATGGAGCAGAGACTAAAGGAAAAGCCATCCACCTGGATGCCCCACCTGGAGATCCATACCATATACATTCACCAAATTCAGACACTATTGTGGATGCCAAGAAGTTCTTTCTGACAGGAGCCTGATGTATCTGTCTCCTGAGAGGCTCTGCCAGAGGCTGACAAATACAGAGGCAGATGCTTGACATTTGCAGCCAACCATTGGACTAAGCACAGGGTCCTAAATGGAGGAGTTAGGGAAAGAACTGAAGGAGCTGAAGGGATTTGCAATAGAAAGAACAATACCAACCAACCAGACCCCCAGAGCTCCCAGAGACTAAACCGCCAACCAAATAGTACACATGGGGGGACCCAAGGCTCCAGCTACATATGTAGCAGAAGATAGCCTTGTAGGGCATCAACAGGAGGAAAGGCCCTTGATCCTGCAAAGGCTCAGTGCCCCAGTGTAGAGAAATACCAAGGCAGGGATGTGGGAGTGTGTGGGTGGGTGGGGAAACACCGTCATAGAAGCAGTGGGAGGGGAGAAGGGATGGGGTTTGGAGGAAAGAGGGAACTGGGAAAGGGGATAAAATTTCAAATGTAAATAAAGATAATAATGAATTAAAAGTAAAGAAAATCCCTTCTATCTAAGAAGTGATAAGACTGGTGTGTTTAAAACTTTACATAAAGTAAAGTAAGATATAAGATAAACTGATATAAGATAAACTGTAATAGAGCTTGTGATATAAAATAATAACTTGTAAGGCAAATGCTTGGCACAGTTTAGGTTTCAAACACATATGTTGCACAATATAGTTCAATGATTGTTCTAAGTTTCTGACTTAGAATTTCTTAGAATGTGTTTGACTGATATGAAATCCAAGAATAGGTTTAGAGATTCTTTCTCCATCCTGGTTCTCTTCTCTCAGATGACAGCAAGTGCAGAAAAATGATGCTGTCATCTTCCCAAATAAGCTGTCTTTTCTAGAAATAATATCTTGAAGTAGATATGTGCCTAGAGAAAAATGTGTCTGCTCCCCATGTAGATAGGACTGTGAGTGTGCCATTCCCTTTGGTCCTTTGAAACACGTGGGCCTGTGGGTTGTCATCCTCTGGAAGGCTCTTGTCTCACTATTAGATAACAGTGTCATTTTATAACAATGCATCTCCTTCAAGATGATTTACTCCCTTTCTGCTAAGATTATTCTAGACGGTGTCGATACTTTTGTCCTTCAGATCTTGTTATTTTTATTGCTAGAGAATATTGTAACTTATTTTCACTAATACTTCGTCTCTCTGGGGAAAATTGTATTAATGTTTTCATGCTGGGTAAAAGCTTCAGTTTAGAATTGAGGGACACAGATAGATGTAAGATTGCTGCCATAAATAAACAATCAATCCTAAGGAAAAGGGATGTCAAACCTAACACCATGTTGTACGTAAAATATTTTAAAAGAAAAAATAGTTTAAGTACTCAATCACATGCAAATTAGCACTTGTGAGTCATAGAATATTGGATAAGAGGGACACTTTGGGCTCAGCCATTATCAGATGAGTAGTATTGGATGTGTGTTATACACTCTTGAGTATCTCCTCTCTCATGTCTAAAGTAGAAATAACAGCACTACTATATCCTAGTATTGTTCTTACTTATTTACATAAATTCCTGGAAACAAGCTGAATGCTACTAGACACAGTTGAAGAATTCAAGAGGTATTAACCATGGTCATCATTACTATCAAACAATAAGATTCTAAAATAAAACACCATCTTTAGTTCTGAAAGTCATCACATGTAATATACAAACACCCTTAAAAGATGTTAGTGGTACCAAAGGCTTATTCCTATTACAACAATAAAATCTGTGTAATATTTATATAGTAAAATCCATTCAATATACAATTTTCCTCCTCTCAAGTCACTCCAAAACATCTCTCCTACATTCAAATAATTAGACAAGATTTCTCAGAGTCAGATATTTCTGGATTACCTGTGTAAAGGGGTTTGTAGTACACCTGCTTTAATTGAGGATTTTTTTCTCTCATCTCCTCTGATATTTTTAGCAGCTTTGCAAAATGTGGCTGGCTGCCTGACCCATTCTTGAGTCAGACCTTGGACAGCCCTTGACAGAGCCCCAAAATATCCCATCCCATGATTCCCTAACTCATCTTCTTCCCATACATAGCCCACCCTCTTCCACGCTTACTTATACCCGTGCTACTCAAGTTAGAAGATTTGAACTTTACTCTCATTCTTCTTTCCATCTCTATAAACTATGTATTTAAAGTTTATGTAACAAAATCCAAGTTGCCAAGAAATAGAAGAAACTGTATAATTTTTCTGAGGGAGCTAAACAATATTACAATAAGCTAAGTCAGTACAATACCAGATATAAAAACAAATGGGTAGAAAAATGAAGTACACATACATACAGTGGCATACACATACACTCCCATGCACACACACATAAATGCATGGGGGAAAAAAGAAAATTAAAAAGAACAAGAACAGAATGTTAAAACTTAAAAAAACTGAGTTCCATGTCTAATTTCTTTAGTTGCAGTTGAATCGTTGCAGCAACACATTGGAAACCATTGTGACCCATCGAGGGTTTACATGGGTTATCAGACATGCATGGTATCATTGCAGACAATAAGCAATACTCAGCTGCATACCAAGTCATGCATATATTCATGGGAAGTTCTATTTCACCAGATCTAATGTGCAATAATTGATGAATTGGTGAAGAAGTGGCTCTAATGAAGAATTAAAACTATATCTTAAGATTTATTGATATATTATTTAAAAACAATAAAACACACAGATAAAAGCACCGTTCAATTTTAATGCATGTGTTCTTGTAACCACAGAATTCCAATGTTTTAAGTGCCTCTTCTACTGATCAATCTCTCCCATCAAGTACCACTTTGATTTCTATTTTTATGGAATAATTTTGCAAGATCTGGAACGTCATCTATGTGTAAACAACATAATACGGGCTTTTGTCAGCTTCTTTCACCCTGTAACTCTTAAAAATATATTATGTTGTTATTTTTTCTGTAATTCATTGATCAGTAATATTGATAGTATGAATATAGCAATAGTTGATTCATTCTTATGTTGATTGGCTGGGACCCCTGGCATTCCTCAGTTGTATACGTCTGTGAGTATAGTCATTATTCTATCAAATTTCTTCTCATTTATGTTCCATTTCTCTTGGTTAGACAAAAAAAGTACAGTTTTGGACAAATAAATGAATTAGTTTTTCTTCACAAGAAACTGTCAAGCTACTTTTCAAATTGGTTTTACATTTCACTCCCCACTACCATAATGGGAATCTTGAAGTTTCACATCCTTAACACTCATGACAAAGCTTTTCTATTTTTCAACTTTAATTTGTGGTTGGAATCCTCTCACTGTGGATTTAACTTGTATTCTTTGTGCTTTGTGGTGGTGGATATTTTCATACTTTTCTTAGACCATTAACAATGGATGTATTTTTCTTTAGTCCACTTTAAACTGAGCTTTTTCTATTTACTGAATTGTAGGCATTCTTCATGTAGTATGTAATTTCATGGATGTAAGTTCTTAGCAGGTAGGTATATCAAAAGTGTGTTATCCCAATGTGATACTTGACTGTTTCCTATCAATGTCTTTGGGAAAGGAGACATTTTGTTTTGATTAATGAGAGTTACTGATTTCATTTTTTGATTGTACATTTTGTGTTGTAAGTAGTAAATCTTAATTTTACCCAAGGTAGTAAAGCTGCCTCACTGAATTCTGCAGCTTTGTGTGTGTGTCTTTTACATTTGAGTTCATGTGCCCTCCCTCAGACCTGCTGTGAGTAATACCACATAGGAAGCAGGAGGGAGGTTCACCTTTCTTCCATACAGTTATCCAAATGTTCCCACAGCATTGGGTATACATTTTCCTCCACGATAGAATTGCTTTGGTAATTTGATAAATTATTTGAACAAAAATGGATGTATTGTCAAGATTTTATTTTCTGTAATATGTATCCATGTGTACTTTGACCAATACCATACTGTTTGGATCACTGTGGTTTTATATTCTTGAAATTAAGCAGTGTAATCATTCCCCTTTCTAGGTTGTTGTTGTTGTCCCTCTTTAAAATTTTCATGTCAGATTCTAAAATGACTTATTAGTTACTGACAATCCTCTACAGGTATCTTTCTTGAGATAGATAGAGACACCTCTGATTAGAAAGCATTTCTATCCTTCATTGAGTTTTTTTTTTTTTTACTTTTGTCCATTTTTTCTAGTTCTTAGCCACATTTGGCTGTTTTCCAGGTACATGTTCTTCTGTGATTTCATTCCCAGGAATCGTATGTTTCCAGGATACTTATTATTCTTTTTGTAAAGTTTACTTTTCAGTTGTACATTGCTAATATAGAGAAAGTAGCTGCCTTTTATACACTGGCTTGAGATTCTCAACAGATTAAATTACTTACCTAAAGTATGTTTTAGAACTCTTTCAGAATTTTCTGTATACAATTATATAACATGAAACCAGGTTTTAAAATGTGTTTCTTCCAACCTTAAATATATATATATATATGTTCCTCATTTAAATTGGTTAAATATCTTCCTACAGCAATGCTGATCAGAAGGGGTGGTGATAAAAGATCTACCTGCATCCCATCTATTATTGGTATAGGCAGGGGCTCATATATGTGTAATCTTATTTCTCTAATTCTTGACATTGCTGTGGGTTTTCCTTCTTAGTTGGTTGCAATGAAATCTAAATTGTTTATTATTTACAGTAAAGCTAGAAATTGAACCTTTATATGGTAGGCCAATATTGTATCCCTAAGCTATAGCCTCTGCACATCTTAATTTTTGATACTTGAAATGAATTTTTGTGCATCTTAGAGCATGCCCGTGATCCCATCACTCTGAAAGCTGAGGCAAGAGAAGCTCACATAGGTTTCATGGTGCGACCCTGTCTCTACAAAACAAAACAATATCTTGCAGCTCTATTCTAAATTTAATGTGATTGGGATATGGCATGGTTTTAATATATTGCTCAATTTGATGTGCCAATATTTTGTTAAGATTGTATCTGTGATTAGGAGATATAATTGGTTTGCAATTTTTCTTTGTAATAATGCTGTCTAGTTTGGGTAACAGCATTATGCTGATCTCATCAAATTCATTGTGACTTGTCTGTTCTCCTCTTCTGAAAGAGTTTCTCTAAGTCTAATTTTATTTCTTAATTAAATGTTTGATAGAACTCACCTGTGGAGCCATCTGGACTCCACAGTGTAGAATGTTTTTATTAAAAACTCAGTCTCTGTAACAGTATGGGGAGTATTAGATTTCTGTTGCTGAATGGAAAATTATCTCAAAATATAACAGTTTAAAAGAACAAACATGTCTTGACTCTTAATTTCTGTGTGCTGGGAATCATGTAGCAGCTTACCAGATGCTGGATACCTTTAGCCAGAAGTGTCTCAGGAGGTTGTAGCCAAGCTGCCAGGAGAAGCTACAGCTCTTTAAAAGATAAACTGAAAAGGAATACATTAGAAGCTCATACACACTGAATTTTGAAGATCTTAATACCTTGCTAGTTGTTGGCTAAAACTTTAATTCCTCTTCCATAAATGATTGTCTGTATAATACAGCAAGTGGCTTCCAACAAAGTAGATGAGGGAAGAGAGAGGATACATCAGAAATTTCAATATCATCTCTAACATACTCTCCAAAGTGACCCAACTGTAATTCCTGTTATATTATCTTGATTATTCAGATGAGCTGTAATGACAAGGGACAGGACAACACAAAGGTGTTACTCCTGGCCTTGCTTAGGATGAAAATGCTGTGTGAAGCAGTAAGCAAAGGTGAGGTAAACTTTTCTGAGCAAAGAAACAAAATACCAATACCAGTGACATAGCCATGTGTATTAGGCTTCTTGCTACTCATAATAAAGGGATCCTAGGCAACAGGAATAGACTGGCAAAAACATTCACAGAATGGTGACTGAATGGTAAGTGAGAAATGGCTGAGAATCCCAAAATCAACTATACTGTTTGTCCTAAGCTTCTACCTTTAGACACTTATCCAAATTAATTAAATAAACAAATAAATAAATAAATGACATATGAGAAAGTTACATGTAATAAAACTCTTCAGTATGTTGCATGAAAAAATCTTATACTTCCTACTGAGACCAGTGTATAGTCCAGTGCCCATTAATAACTCTTTGACATACATTGAAGTCCTGTGTTGGGTCCTCAGCACGACAAAAAGATTAAAAAGAGAAAACTGTTCAATGAAATGGGTATTTTGTGTTGACCAAATGACTTTCTAAAAGAATACTCATGAAAATGGAAAGATTTTTAATACTGGTTTTAAGTAAATTGAAAAAAGTCACAGGGTATCTTTTAAAGAATAAAATCTATGCATGTAAAATAAATAAAAGTCAAAATATTGACAGATACTCAGGAGTTGGAATAAGGCTGAATTCAGGCATGAGACTGAAATTCAAGTCTCAAACATTTGTTTAGGTTAAACCTAGAGCTAAAATAGCCAGGTTGGTAATACTCCAAAGTCTCAGAGGTCTGATGATATCACTGGTCACGCCCTTCCAAAGAGTCCTTAGGGACCTCACATCACTCTCTTTTATTTATATGCTTCTATCTTGTCTAGCTTCATTCTTTGCCATTGAGAATGAACTACAAAAAAAAAAAAAAATGAAAGAAGAAGGAAGTGTTGAACTGATAGAAACAGATGAAAAGTAAGCTTTTTTTTTTTTTTTTCCACTTAATGTTTTTAAAGATAGCCAAGAGGGCTTGGAAAATGGCTCAGCAGACAAGAGTACTTTCCTATCCAAAGATGGAAACCTGGATTAAATCCCCAGTACCAGCTTAGAAGGCTAGGTGCAGCCCAACAACCTGTGACTCTAGTGTTGGAGGTGAAGAGGGCAGAGACAGGAAGATTACTGCAGCTTTCTGGTTTCCAGTATAGATTCAGGCTTTATGAGGTAACCTGTCTCAAGAGAATAAGGTGCAGAGTTATAAAGCAAGGCACTCTAGGGGGCGGTTCTGATGTTAAGGTCCTGTTCTCCAATTGGTTTTTGATCTGTCAGTAAGGAAAGCCATGAGCCAATTGCTGGGCAGAAGGTACAGGCAGGACTTCCGGGTCCCTGGAGGAAAAGGAGACAAAGGGAGAAGAACGGGGTTCTGCAAGTGCTTTGGAGGGAGAAGAATGCAGCAGCCATGTGATGTCTCAAGAGGAGCTAGGGCCTGTGACCACTACTACAGGCTGGTGGTCAGGGATGTTTGACAGGGATTAGATTTGACTAAACACTGAAGTTTAGGGCAGGTGGGAGGTATGGAGCTAAGAGTATAGATAAGGGAGGTTTTCCAAGCGGGATATAGCAGCACTCAGCAATTATGCAAAGAAGGATAGTTGAAATTGAATAACTGTGTGTCTGTGTCTTTTATCTGAAGATTCAAGGGAAGTTGGGAGGGGGCTAATAGCAGTTGCCACTTCCCAGAGCAAAGGCAGGTAGAGCAAAAGGGAAAGCCCAATGGGGGCTGGTAGCACAGTCACCTTCCAGAGCTAAAGGTGAGTAGAGAATAAAACTACAAACAAGAGGATACACATGTGAATATCAGGCACACACATGTGCACACATGCACATACACATCATACATACACACAGACGATGGTGGATGTGCTCTGCAGGATATTAAACTCTTAAGTCAACCAAAACATAAAAGGCAACTACCACTGATTTCAGTAGGTTAAGAAGTCACCTAGAGAAACAATAAATGAAATGTTTTACATTCAATAGTGTAAATTGTCAAAAGGCATGCTTTTCCCCAATATAAGAACACAGCCTATTAACAGCTCACAATGGATAAAAGTCAGACGAGACTCTTTGTAAGGTAGAGACCAGACCATTCTGGAAAGCAATCAAGCAGAGCTGTAAGGTACTCATCAGCATGCAAGACAAGATTCACTCCCCATTAGAAGAGGCCGAACCAAACATCAATTAATTTCTTCAACTCGGATAGAGAGCTAATTGGGAATCCTAGGCTTTATATTATCATTTTATTTTCTAATATGATAACTTGGTTTTCATAAATAGTAGTCTTCTAATACAATTCACCAAATGTTCAAAAGAAAGGAAGGGGAAAGGTTTTTTTTACAACTTTCACTACCCAAAAAATAATTAGCTTCTGATCTTTCTGTGACTCGGAATAATCCACAGTCAGTATTTCACATAAAAACAAGCTACCAGGACAAATAGTTGCCTCTTGACAAAGATACTTATTCTAAATCACACAGAAAAGAAAAACTCCCCATAGATGAAATTTAAAACATTGCAAAGTATAGCAAGAAAAGAAAAATACTGATTTTATCAGCATGAGACCTTTTGTTTACAATGTAAAATAATTTACAAAATACAAATAAATTTCCAAAACTTGCCAAATTCAGCTAATGGAGTAACGTCCTAAGTCCTGGTGAGGAAAATACAGTTCTTAATTCCTTTAAATAACAAATGTTCACATTTGACACTTTCTTACCTTATTAAGCAGACACTATAAAAATGACATTTTTACTCAGACAATTGTAATATGCTCAATTAAAGAGTCTTACAAACTTAAATGATAATCATTGGACACTCAAGCCCTATTGATGCCCATGGTGTCTGGTGAAGTATGTACTCAATACAAGCACCATGTTGGTATGTTTTGAACAGCAGCCTTCACTTGAGGTTTTTTTGTTTGTTTTGTTTTGTTTTTATGACTTCCACACTTTAAGATAAATTTTATCCTAATACTAAGTTCGTTCTGTTGCTGTTTTCCACAGCATTATTAAGATATAATTGAAAAAATAAGATGTATGAGGTTAAAGTATGCAGCATCATGTGTGGATGTGAGTATGTGTTACAAAACCAAGTCAAACTCAGCAGCCTGTCTATCACTTCTCATTGTTTCCATTTGTTTGTTGTGGAGGGCACTTATGATCTACTTCAGCAATCTCTGAGTATATTAAATTCACACATTTCAAAAAGAAAATTTTAATATTTAGACATTATGTTAAATGAAATAAACTGGACGTGTTGCAGGATATTTGATCACATTGTGAACCCTGAAACTGTGAAGTGGAAAAACCTGGTTCCTGTTATCGTGTGGCTAAGCCCCAGCATACACCTTTAACAAAAGAGCTTTCTGTAAACAAGAGGTAAATGAAGTCAAACAAAAGTCAAGAGGCTGAACAAGCAAGCCAAATGACAGGGAGTGAACATAAGTAGACACAGGAAAGAGAAAGGAGGATCTTTGAGTTGAAGGTTATTTAAATAAGCATGGAGAAGGAGAAGAAACTTTTTCCTTCTGAGACATTGGTGGAGTAGGAAAGTCAGCTGTGTGCTTTCTCTGCCTCTCTGGACTAGCAGGCTTCCACCCCACCATCTGGCTCCTGTGTTTTCACTGGTAAAACTGAATGCTTGTGATTTTATTTAAAAACAAACAAACAAACAAACAGCCATGGACACAGAAAAACAGGTGTGGCATGATGTCACTTATATGTAGAACCAAAGTTAAACTCATAGAACAGAGTTTAAAATGTGTTTATCAGGAGTCAGTGGGTCTAGAAAGGCTCATTTAGGATTTTGTTGTTTTGTTTATAATATAATGGTGCCGTAGTTATTGTTTCTGTTACTGTGATAAAACATCATAACTAAGGAAGTAATGGATTTACTTTACTTACACTTTCAGATCACAATCCATTGTGGAAGAAAGTCAGTGTAAGGCCCGAGTTAAATAGGGAGGGGAAGAGGAGGGAGGGGCTGGGGAGGAATGCTTAGCTGGCTCCACCCTCTGGTCTTCAGGTATCTCATTAGTATGTAAATCTCTCTAGGGCCTGGGGCCTGTTCATCATGACCACCTGTGTACGTGACTGAAGGATGAAGGTGGAATGGAGATTAGACCACGTGTCAAGCTCCACATCCCACTCTCTTTACTTTCATAAAAGGAGGGGCAACTCTGCATTAATGAGAGATGTGGACCACATGGAGTAGTCTGGAACCCGGGAGCACGGGGAGATATATGCTGTCCCTGACAGGCAGTGTCCTGTTGGGTCCCTGGCTATCTCAAACCCAGCGCTCTACTGGGGAGACCAAACCTTCTCTTTATGGCCCAAATCTCACTCTCTTTTAGTGAAAATTTTGGATGAGGAAGTTAAAAGAAAACACTATGAAGGCCATAGGGTGTGGCACAATTAAGCCAAAAGGTGTGGCACAATTAAGCCAAAGGGTAAGGGGAGCAGGGAGTGGGGATTAGGAAGGCAAGGGATAATTGAAACAATTGAGCACAGGTGGTACAGTTTGAGGGTAATAACATCTGATTAATCTAAATAGACATTATGTTTTCCTTACTAACATGTAACTTTAGCAATGTGACTTTGGCAAGAGTTCGTCTGTAGCTGGAAGGTCTGGATCTGTCTTTTGTAGGAGTGTGTCTGGGTCTCAGCATGCATGTCTGGGTCTCAACGTGTATCACTGGGGTCTTCAGTCAGAAGAGGTGGCTGGAAGAAAGTTGCGTTGCAGGCAGGTTCCAGGAGATGGCGTTGTCTCTGCTGGACTTGTGGGAGCACCTATAGGATAATCACCACAGGGAAGCAGCACCCCGGCAGGGAGATGTCTGTAAAGGGTGTGTAGCAAGCATTAGGCTACTTGGGAGTAAGCACGTCATGGTCTGTCGTTGAGATCTTAGAAAAGCAAACGTGTTTGAGGAAATTTAGTCTTAGAAGGCACCTTTGAGTCTGCCTTGGGTGGCTGAGGAAGAAAAACATCATGTTAGTTATGTATCTGGTATTGGCAGCAATACTTTGTAAAAGAAATTAGTTGTTAATTAAGACTAAAGAAATGGTGATCAGCATGCTGACTTAACCTGTGGAAGTAAATCAGATGGCTTTTGAACCTTGAAGAAATTTTAAAAGTTGAAAAAAAAATTGGACATAGATCATGGGTGTTAGAGAGAAAAGGAGACATTTAAACAAAAAACAAGAAAATTTTTGGTTGAAAAGCACAAACATTGTTGCTTTAGGTGTTCCTGTTAGGGAGAAAAGGAAATGTTTAAAATTTTTGCTTGAAAAACAGGAACGGTGTTGTGGGTCTTCCTGTTGTGGAGAAGCAGTAATGGCGGGTTTAGAAGCAGTGGGGGAGGGGCTTGCTCTGCCATGTGTTTACTGGGTGCTCTAGCAGAGAGGTCCTGTATTCCCCCCTTTTTTTTCTTAGAAATCTTAAATGTAGAGACGGATCAAAAGACTAACTTTGAAGGAAGCTTAGAGGAAGAGACATAGGCTTGATAGGAGAGTCAAGAGTCAGAGAGAGTGAAAGACTGTGTCTATGGGAGAGACGCCTGGCGACCAGGCCCAGCCTGGTGTTTTTAGCCAAGAGGAAGAAAGGCGGTGGTGGGGAGGAGAGCAAGCATAGTCTCGGACCTGCTGCTTTTCAGGCAAACCGACTGAATTAAATTGTCACAGTGGGCCGCAAATGACGGAGAAAAGGGAGAAAAGCCTATGTTAGCCTATGTTAGCAGGCTGTGTGACTCCCTGTGGGGAGAAACACTGGAGACTAGAGTTTAGAGTCAGTGTTCTTGAAAAGTTGGCAGGCACCCCTGGGGGGAGGGTCAGAGAACGAAAATTAGGAAGTTGCTGTCATCTTGTTGAGTTGGAGAACAGGTGGGGAAAGAGAAAGACAGAAACTTACATTAGCAGGCAGCGCGCAAAGACTGAAGTTGGCACTCCTGAAAGCTCAAAACAAAAGGGGAATTTGTCACCTAAGGAAAGAGTCTTAGAAGGAGGGTCACAGCAGGTGCTGCGACTTGAAAGACAGTTGTTAGCTGTGAAGAAGCCCTCTCTGTTGAGCTGGAGAATGGGCAAAGTGGAGGCTAAGGAGTCGCTGCCATGTTGACCTTGAGCTGGAGATCACGAGGAGAGGGAGAGAGAGACAGAGAGAAAGAGAGAGAAGTTAAAGCAGAGAAGCTGACCAGGAACACATGGAGAGAGAAAGAGAGGGACCTAGTCTTTTGAACTAGGCAGGAGCTACTGGTAGCTAAGAATTAGAGAGAAGACACTAGCAAGGAATATGTGGAGAGAGAAAGGGGGGAGACAGAAAGAAGCCTGTCTAGTCTTGTGAACTAGGCTGGGAATTATTCACTGTCCTGGAGTTTTGTGGAGAGGTTTTTTTGTGGGCACCAGCAGGGGGTGGGGGCGCACTCTTGGAGCTGGCTCTTCCCATGTCCTCTACCACTTGTAGGGAATGATGTAGGCTCGCGTGTGGGCACGTGCACATGCGTCTGTGTTGTCTTGTGGGTCAGTGTGTCTGTCACAGCTCAGTTGACTGGAACCGTGGCTCAGCATGGCAGAAGTAGAAGTGTGGGAGCTTTTACTGAGTTGGTTCCACACCGCTCCAGAGGGCACTACAAGCCCTGTTTGGCGGGGAAAGTTTTCACTCAGTCTGAAGTTGCGTGGGGTGTAGAGCTCTTGGATTGGGGATTCCCTGGAGGTGACCAGAGACCGACTCATCTCAAGTCTTCGGGCTCTCAGATCACAGAGAGGCCGTGGAAGGACCAAGATGAGGGGGCATGTGGTAGCACAATTGGCTAGCCCACAGCCAAGAGAAATGAAGGGAGGGGAGAAGAAAGAGGCTCTGGCAGCACCCCGCAGAGGAAAGGTTACTGTACTTACTTCATTGTATGAGTGATTGAGTCCCATGTTGGTCGAACCATCTTTTGTCAGGGGTGAAAGTCTGAGGGCACAGGGCTATAAGTGAGAATTTCCATTATGGGCCCCAGCCATCGTGTGGGGTGGGAGCGCAACAGGATGAAGACTGTGGGGGCGCATGGTGACAGGCCTATGCACCGAGATTGGCCACCATCTTGGGGTCTTTGGACACATGGCAGGATGGAGGCGAGGATCGCGAGAGCGTGTGCTGAGAGGGGAGAGCTCTACTGTCAAGCATCACAGGAAGTATACCTGTTTAGCAGACTCGGCAAGGATGGTTCTTGTAGACTCGTGGGTGTTCGTGGTCCACGTTGGTGCATCAGATGTGGGTAAAAAAATAAACATGGCTGGGGAACCACAGGGTCTCTCACTCCACACTGTGTGTAGTCGACTGAGAATGCCCTGGGTTCCTCCAGCTGGAAGTTAGGCCCGGCTGTTCACCACAGTTCCTCACGGTGCGGCCCCAACACACAAGGAAGTCCTTGGGTTTCCAAAACAGATTTATTGGCATGGCAGATGGTGGATGGATCTGGATGTGCGCTCCCCAAAACCCAGGCCAGACCTGAGTTAAATAGGGAGGGGAAGAGGAGGGAGGGGCCGGGGAGGAATGCTTAATCGGCTCCACCCTCTGGCCTTCAGGTACCTCATTAGTTTGTAAATCTCTCTAGGGCCTGGGGCCTGTTTATCATGACCACCTGTGTCTGTGACTGAAGGGTGAAGGTGGAATGGAGATTAGACCTCATGTCAGGCCCGACAAGTCAGGGTGCAAATTCAAGGCAGGAATCTGAAAGCAGGAACTGAGACCATAAAAGTGGTTTCATCTGGGGTGAATTTGTATGGGGATTAGTGGTTTGATTGCTCTTAGTGTGTAAAGTACTAGGGATACATTTAATTGCTACTGTAGTGCTGGGGATTATAATTCTGTTTTCTTACTGCCATTGTTTTCTCCTGTTTTATTTTTATTATTATTATCATCATCATCATCAATTGTTTTATTTATTTACATTCCAAATGTTGCCTCACTTCCTGGTCCTCGCTCCAAGAGTTTTTCACCCCATCCAACCACCCCTTTGCCTCTGAGAGGGTACTCCCCTCTTCAACACCCACCCACTCATTCCCTTACAAACCCACCTACCCAACTCTACCTCATCCCCCATCCCCCTTCCCTGGGGCATCAAGTCTTTGCAGGATTAGGTACATCTTCTCCCACTGAGGGCAGACCAGGCAGTCCTCTGCTACATATGTACTGGGGCCACAGACCAGCTCATGTATGCTCTTTGGTTGGTGGCTTAGTCTTTGGGAGCTCCCAGGGGTCTGGGTTAGGTGATACTCTTGGTCTTCCTATGGGGTTGCCATCCCATTCAGCTCCTTCAATCCTTCTCCTAACTTTTCCGTAAGAGTCAACTATCTCAGTCCAATGGTTGAGTCTAAGTATCTGCATCTGTCTTAGTCAGCTACTGGTAGTTTCTCAGAGAGGGCAGTCATACTAAGCTACTGTCTGCAAGCACAACATGGCATCAGTAATAGTTTCAGGGTTTGATGCTTGCCCATGAGATGGATCCCAAGTTGGGCTAATCACTGGATGGCCATTCCTTTGGTCTTTGCTCCATTTTTGTTCCTGCATTTCTTTTATTCAGTAACAATTCTTGTTCAGAAACTTTGAAGGTAGTTTAATGACCCCATCCCTCTACTGTGGGCCCTGTCTATCTACTGGAGATGCTCTCTTCTGGTTCCATCTCCCCAGTGATGAGCATTTTGGCTAATGTCATCCTCACTGAGTCCTGGGAACCTCTCACATTCCAGTTCTCTGGGACTTTCTAGAGGTCCCTGCCCCCACCCCCTGCAGCTGCATTTTTTCCATTCATTCTCCTGATCCCTCTTGTCTTCTCTCCTGTCCCCCACTCCCACCCCACCCCCTCAGCCCCCCATCCACTACCTGCTCCTGCTCCTGCTCCTGCTCCTGCTCCTGCTCCTGCTCCTGC
>JANHMN010000002.1:148176361-148228572 GCA_030674055.1 Rhabdomys pumilio
CTGCTCCTGCTCCTGCTCCTGCTCCTGCTCCTGCTCCTGCTCCTGCTAATCTCCCCTTCCCACCCAGGTTCCTCTCTCCTTCTGCCTCTTATTTTGTTACCCCTTCCAAGTGGGATTGACACATCCTCACTTGGGTCTTTCTTCTTGTTAAACCTCTTATAGTCTGTGGGTCATATCATAGGTATTCTGTGCTTTTTGTCTAATATCTACCTATCAGTGAATACATACTATGCATGTCCTTTTGGGTCTGGGTTACCTCACTCAGGATGATATTTTCTAGTTACATGCATTTGCCTGCAAATTTCACCTCCTATGTTCTCTTAACTCTCTTCGATTAGTTGTAATTTTACCATTGCTTTTTTAATTTAAAAACTCATTTAAAAATATTAAAAGGTTCATTTAAAAATTGAACTCAGTGCATTTAATCCCAGCACTGGAAAGGCAGAAGCAGGCACATCTCTAATTTTGAGGCCAGTCTTGTCTACAAGTTCCAGGACAACTAGGACTATACAGAGAAACCTTGTCTGAAAACATTTATTATCTGACAGTTTCATTCATTTTTCTAATGACTTTCCATCATTTTCACTCAATCACTTTCTTTTCCCTCTGAATTCTTTCCTCCTTCTAAGAACCCCTCCTACTCTCATCCTTCTTTGTGTGACCCAGTGATTATAATTAAAACTCTTGTCCAAGCAAGAGTTCATGGTGTTACTGAAGCAAGAATACCTTACCAAAGGCTCACCATTGAGGAAAATGACACTCTCCCCAAGCAACCATTAACAGCCAATTGATGTTTAAGATAGTCTCTGACTTGAATGTCTTTTCTTTAATGTTTCTGCTTGTCATGATTTACTTATGACATCTTGTTTTCAAGTCCAGAACTGAGTTTATGATGTTTTTAAATATTTCCTCATAGTTATGAACAGTGAGCTCAGGAAGTACTGAAGCCTCGGATCCTGAGGGCTGTTTGTCTAAGTTTCTCACCAGTCCTCTTCCTTCTTCAGCTCTCCTTTCCCCAGGGCCCCAGGCAGGAAGTCAGCTGCAGGGAGAAAGGCATCCAAAAAATTTGATAAAATTTCCTCAAGTGTCCATCACTAATGGGAGCAGGTACCCTACTTCAGTCATAGTGTCCAGGACAAAGTGCCCAACTCCATCATAAGCTTCTTCACATACTAACTCACATTTCTGTCTGTTAATGGGCCATTGAGATGTTTATATAAAACATTCTATCAGTATTGTCCCTGTTATGCCTGTGAATTTACACTACATGAAGTACATTAAGTATGAATTTATCACATGCTTGACCAGAATCCCATTATAGTTTAGCAAAGCATCTTATATTAAATGAGAAGTTCATATTATAAGGACATAGAAAGGGCTTAATCTCACTAGCCATTTGACAAATATAAGTTCAATTTATAATAAGATATAGTCACGCAACTATAAGGTTAGTCAAAATTCAAGGTGCTCTAGGAAGAGAAGATGTAACACGGAGCAGTAAGAGATCATACACTGCTAACAGAAATGGAAACCCACATGGTTTGGAAAATAGACTGGCTGTCTTCTCTAAAGTTAATAGGATACCTACAGTTTGAATCAGTAATTCCACCCAACAAAGCAAAATGAATGCATTTGATTATACAGATACTTGTCTATGAACTCTTATGATATCTTTATTTGTAATAGTTAACAATGGAAAACAACCAAAATATCTAACAATAGAGAAATGGAAGAGGAAAGGATTGTATAAATACAATAGAATGCTGCATTGCAGTAGAAAAGAACACAGTAGTAAGTGTTCTCCAGCATGAATATGTCAGAAAAAGTTATGCTGAGAAGGAGATATCAGGCAAAAATGATGAACACTATATCCTCTGTTCATGCATTTTCTAAAACCCGTAAGCTATAGGAACAAATGATTGTTGAGCTATGGTTACAGGAAAGAGGGAGAGATCACAGTGTCATAGGTAACTTTTAAAGGTGATGTGACGGCTCATTATATGCATGATAGATAATACATATGTCTAAAACTTCCCAAGCAGAGTGCTTTAAATACACTGAGTTTATTAGATGCCAGTTATACCTCAGTTATGTTATTTAAAGAAATAATTTGATGCTAATACACACTTAGGAGCCAATTTCACTTCAACGTATCAGTTTCATTTAAAAAAACAATTGTAATATTGATAAAATGTTAATGATGACAATTAACATTTAATTGTCACTTTGCAAAGCCAGTGATTATGCAAAGCATCTTACTTAGGTCATCACATTTTATCCCCTTCAACAAGCACATCAATTTGGTACTACTAATGACCTCATTATATAGATAAATACATTGGAGTTTGGAAAATCTAAGTATAGCTTATCCAGCAGGCATATACATGGTCAGTGACAGAAATATATTGTGGCTCTAGGATTCAAGCTCTTAACATCCCTCTGAGTAAGGTGGAAGAGGGCATTTTGCCTTGCTGGCTTTCCTTCTTCATTTAAGTTCTGACCACCCCAATTTTTAACTACTTCCTATGGCAAAAGTTATTAAGCCAGTCTCCATAAAGCCAGTTACCAGCCTGGAGATCAGAAAGATACACCATTTTATGGCTATATTTTGCCAGGTTACACTTTGTAAGGTTACAGAGAGGGAAAAATTGTGAAAAACTTTGGAATGTGCTGACTACGTGAAAAGTCCAATAACCATGTTTAGTATAGGAAACCAACAATAATGCAGATACCTCCTATCTACATAATTATACATTACATTTGCTGGGGTATAATTGATCATTTCCCTGTAAATAATGACATGACCCCCTATCCCTGTCCCTTTGACAGACATTCATCCATATGTCTTTTGATTTCACCTCTCATCTGGCTATAAGCTGTCTTTTGAAATGATGGTAACATCTGCTTGCTCTCTCATTGATGAGCTTAAAATGTTTGCAGGTATTCATTTTATATTTTATGAGTACTATGATTTTATCTTTTCATAGAAAATTCTGCTCTTTAACACATTATAATATGATAGAAATACATTTTAATAACTCATTATTGAAGAGAGCAGTTGATTGTATTTAGTACAGTCTTCTTAGCTTGTCCACCCATATAGCATTTCATTGATTTAAGACAATGGTTTTCTTGTTGGATTTTATTAGAAAAAAATAAATCTGGGGTAAAATACAGGTGAAGCTTTTTGTTTTAAGCAATTCTTTTTCTCTAATCATAAAAACTTTTAATGTTTAAACAGAAGAACAGAAAGAACAGTAAATGCAGGTCTTAGGTCTGCCTTCTCGGGACATCTAGGGAAAAAGGGAGGAAGTCAAATGTCTTTGTGTCCTTGTTTGAACTTATCATAGAAAGATCTGTGTTAAAATAAGAGATACCTGCTCCATGATATAAGTGTATTATCCAGAGGCCTTTCCAGATCAAGTGTCCATGGTTTTGTCCCAGGTTAAGACAATGGTATTCAAAACAGAAGGCTAGGGATTTCCTAATGGGTATGCTGGTCACTGGAGATAGGGCTTAAATAATTTTGGACCCCAAAACAAAAACGCAATGATGGTTTGTGGTACTTTTACTACATACTATGAAAGAATTTAAATTTGTGAATTTTTCTGTAAGAAAAAGAGTAAGTAAGCATTAAGTATGCAAAATACGCAGTCTATATTGCTACAGTTAAAATACATAAAATGATGTTCATTTAAATAGATAGGGACAAGGAGTTGTTAGGACTTGAGATCACTATGTAAGTTAGGAGCACAATAATAAAGAAAGAATAATAGCAAACTGCCATAGTAGTTTAAACGAGGCAAGTGTGTGCAGTTCAGGGTTTATCCAACTACATAGTGACATCATCAAAGACCCAAGCACCTTTCATCTCTGTCCTACACCAATCAGTCATCTTTAGTATTCTTTCTATTCTTGAGTACCAGGCAATACTTGCAATCTCTGCCCACATAATACAAATCTGAATTTTGGTAAAGAATAAGATAAAGAAGAAAGGAACATGTGAGCATTGGAGAACAGCTAAATATTCTGACACATCTGTGGTAGGCTTCCAGTTGCCTCCTTTGCAGACTGTGGCACATTGCTAACTCAAGTGGCAGGTGACGTTAGGGAATAAGTATTTTCGGTAATACTTTTTTTTTTTTTCTGAAGAAAATGTGAATTTGTTTGTAAAAATGAAGAAGATGTAAGAATTGCTTGGGTAAAAAGCTGTGAATACTTGTCAAATATAGTACATTTATGCTCCTATAAAAATATTTTTTAGGATTATTTTACTCATTACTCTTTTGTATGTGTGTGTGTATGTGTGTGCACGTGTGCGCATGCATGCGAACATGTGTCCATGTATGGGTGTGTATATGTGTGTTTATGTGTGTGTTCGTGTGTGTGTGTGTGTGTGTGAGTGAGCATGTGTATCTGTGTGCATGTGTTTGTGTGTGTGCGCATGTGCATGAGTGAGTGAGTGAGTGTATGTGTGTATGTGTAGGCCTGCTGTGGAGGTCAGAGAATAACTTTCAAGAATTGGTTCTCTCCTTCCACATGGATGGTAGGCATTGAATTCAGGTCATCAAGACTGTGTGACAAGAGACTTTACTTGAGCCATCCTGCCATCTCGCCACCCCTAAAATTCTTATGTTGGAATTTACTTCCATTCTGATAACCTTGACACGGAACTTTCAGGAGCTGCAATCAATGCATTTTTAAGAAGAGGCCAGGGAGCTTGCTGTATTTCTTTCATGAATGTGTCCAATGGGAAGACAACAGTGTGCAGCTTAGAAGAGGCTCGTGGGTAAAACCTTATCTTAGACTCACAGCATCTGAAACAGTGGGAATAAATATCTGTATTGGAATCATCAATCGACAGTATGGCGTTACAGCAGCCTAAACTGACTTTGACAATACCACTGAATGCTTAATCTTTATATTTGAAAAAAAAAATCAACAATTTTAAAAGACCAAAATACAAGTTCAATCTGCTTTGGGTTAAAATATACTGTATTGTGTTACACGGTAAATGTTATATTTAAGTTCTGCATCTGTAAAGCCGCACATAATCACAACCTCATGTTTAGGAGGCAACCCTTGTGTTACTTGCAAACTGTTTCCAAACCTGTATAACTAATAAAATCTCTAAGCCAAATTTCTCCACCAACGAGAAAGATGAAATAAAAACATTCCTCATTGATGGTCACATAAAGACTTTTCTGAAGGCATGATTTTTCAAAATCTAAAACTATTTTGACGAGGCAATCAAATATAAGGAGATTTTCAACTTAAAACTTGAATTTCAATTTCCTGTCACTTTGAGATCCTCTTTTTGTTCTTTCTGATTCTGCTTCTTTTCAAAGGCAGTCTTCACTTTCCCTCTGCCTCTCTTATTTTTAATTGTTGTTCCTTCTGTTCATAACACTGATTTAATAAGGGCTGCAGAGAGGTTTTCCTCTAAATAGCTCTCTACTCCAGATAACTATTCTAGAAGATGGGAGACTCATCTGTCTGCAAAGAGGCTTTTGAGAAATTCCCACGCAGCAAATGCAAAGCAATGAATTCCATTCCAGAGGAAGAAAACCCAGCTGTGCTGAAATAATATGTAAGAGGTCACTGGGAAAATAACCTGTGCATGTAATGTTTGAGCATTCACTTGTTTAATCTGAATCTCAGGACTAGAAAAGAACCGTATGTAGAATAGTTTCCTTCTGGTGACAGCTGCTGCTCAATCTCTTGTCTCAGCACTGCAGAGTGGAGGGGAACCAGGTAAGGACCACACAGGGTAGCACCCAGAGCATTATGCCTCAAGAAAACCAAAACTGTTCTCTGGGGAAGAAGGAAGGATAACAAGACAATTGTAGGGCAAATGAGAGTTCTATATTTAGGTACTACACTTGTGCATTTCAAGTTAAGTCAGTGTAAATAGACTGGAATGCTTATTACACAAGTTTAAGTCCATTTACCCTACAATTTATGTCACTAATGACAGGTATGTGTTTGGTTGTGACCTCTTTTTCTTCTTCTCATAGCCATGACAAGTGCCTGTTTGGCACTGATCAGACTGGGCAAGTCACATATGTCTAACCAGAGAAATCTTTAAATTTAGTCAAATTTGGCAATGGTATAAAATGTTATATTTTGGTAATAAGAATGTAAATTGTTTTAATGGTGAGAAAGATCATTTGATGATGTATTAAGAATCTTTAAAAGGCATAGAATTTCCAGTTCATGCACACATCTGATTATACCTTTGGATGATGTAGTCATACATAGAGAGTGTTCATCATAGCGTATTTATAAAAATTGAAAGCAATCTAATTAATATATTTTTGTATATAGCCCAGTATATGTGGGGAGCCAACAGAAGGTGGCTATCACCCTTGCAGCCATCTTGAGCCATATACCCTGACAAGAGACTTGATTACAATAGCCTACGACAGCTGAGCACACTCTGATAACATCTTTCTTTAGATACCCAGGATCTTCCCTTGGGTGTGTGAGAGTTAAAGGTGTGATTTAGAGCTGAGACCTAAGGGCGTGACTTAGAGATCAGATTTAGAGACAAGACCTAAGGGCATGACTTAAGGGTGTGACTTAAGGGCATGGCTTAGAAGTGAGACATATAAAAGGTAAGAGACAGAGAGAAGTTAGTTAGTTATTAGACATTAGGTAGCAGGCACTTGGAAGAGAACTTGGAACTTGGAGGCACTAGGGACTAGGAACTAGGGACTAGGAACTCAAGACTTGGGACTTGAAAAAAAAAAGACATGGGACTTGGACTACAAAGAGAGACTGAAGAATAAACAGGATTGAATCATACTATGTCTGGTGTCTGGTCTCCATTCCTCATGTCCATCTTGACTCTCTTGCTGAATCCTGACCTGTGGACCAGAGCAGCTTGGGGCAGTGTAGGCTTTAAAAACTTAGCCCCCCTAGGTTTTTGGCCATGCAGGTTTCAACACTGACGGAGCAGTCGACATTTTGACCCCCAAACATGGGGTAGTGTGGTTCTCAAGATTTTTGGTTCCCAAGCATGGGGCAGCTTGGGCCACAACAAATATATGTTTAAGGTCAAAGATGAGGTTAAAGAGTAAACATAGTGTTATCTGAATTTTTAAATCATAAGATCCAACATAGAAAAATTACTGAAAGGAAATTCTCCCATGCAGTAGTCATAGATACATAAAGAGATTGCAGCTTCTAGGCAAACCTTGAGCACATCTCTGATTAAATCCTTTGAATGCATTCTTAATATGCATGATTCAGTACAAGGCATATTGTGATTCTAGTGTTTTATAACACATTTCAAAGAGTCATCTAGCCAAGACTTGTGATATATGTGTAGTCCCAGATACTCAAAAGGCTAAGGCAGGAGATTTCCTCCAGCCCACAAGTTCAAGGACAACATGAACCACTTACAGCACGACCCCACTTCAAAGAAACAGATTAATCAAAGCAAAACAAGGTAAAACAAATAGTCACCCAGGAAAATTGCATGAATCTATCAAAGGCAAAGTAATTTCTCATCTATGTACACCTCATTTGCTGTCTTCTTTATGTTTTTATCCAAATACCTACATTATATGTAAGCATTATAACAACAAACATATATGATGAATGTCTGCATATAGAGCACCTGTAATGTTTGTCCATTAAGAGAAACATGCCTTTCCCCACAGCAGCTACTGGAAGTCTCTAAAACCAATGTGAAATGTATCCATACAGCAAAGGACTATTGTTCTTCCTTTCTTCAACTGGTTGGAAGCCATTTCCAACTCAGTGTGTCAGCATCTACATCATATCAAAAGTGCCCCAAATCCTAATTCCACTCATTCTCCATTTCTACTGGGGGTGGTAATAGCTTTCCTCACACTTCAGACTCTTGGCACATCTTTTGAACAATGCTTCTTGACCTCTGCATTAGGTTGCCACATCCTCAAGTTTCCTCAGTATGTCCTCTGGTCTCATGCTTCCATACCTACTCCAAACCTACTGTGAAGGGGGTTTTTTGTTTTTTGTTTTTTTTTTAATTTTATCTATTTTTTTTATTGTATCCTCTATTTCAGATACATACAGAGCATCCATTTGTCTGCATGACATGTTATATTATGACCATGGTATTAAAAAGATGATGTCTACTCTTCATAGAGTTAGGAGTTTAACAAGGCAGAGAGAGAGCAAATAACAGAATGTATGGTTTATCATGTAACCGACAGTTATCATGATGTTTCACAGTTGTAGGACTAAGAGCTGTGGCAGAAAATACCCAGAGAGACAGATCTGGTCTGGAGAGCTCAAGTAAAGAAGTGCATTTACTTGGAGCTCAGCATCTGTGGTATTAGCTTAACAGAGCAGGTGGGGTTGGGGCATGGAAAACTAGGCATAAAGAGCAATGTATTTAAAGATACTGAAGATGGAAAAATAACTGGGGTATTTCAGACACTGAGGCAAAGCCAGTTTGGATGCAAGGCAGAGAAGGATAATGGTTTTCTCCTGAGTCAGCAAGGCAGAGTGGTCTGACCAAGCTAATACTGGATTTGGACCCTTAGCTAATCTGAAATTGGCTTTTGAAGATCCAGGGCATGACTTCCCATCACTCTTACCTGATCCAACAGGATTTTTTTTTCTGAAAGATCTGTTGATGCACATTGGCTTCCTGACTAAAAGAAAATGGGTAATAACAATAACAACGGAATCGAAAACTGATCTCATAATATTTACCTGATGCCTGTGAAGCCAAGGAGACTCCTTGGGCTTTGGAATAGACTGAATTACATTCTATACCTCCCCCAATTTTTATATTTTGAAGTTCATAATACATACTGATCTCAGAATGTGACCATTTTTGGAAACAGTTGATATAGTCACACTGGCTCACACTGTCAGAAGACAGACAGCTAATTCAGATGGCCATGTCCTTAAAATAAGAAATTTGTATACATATAGAGAAAGCCAGATGAAAATGGATTTTATCACATGGCTAAGAAATATAGAAGTTTAGAAAGAAAACTGAAACAGACTATTCACCTTCAATAATCATCTCTAACTGTTATAACACATAGCATCTCTCTCCAATGGTGTTAAAGTCTTCCATCATAGAATTAAAATACTTAGGTCTGATATATATATATATATATATATGTGTGTGTGTGTGTGTGTGTGTGTGTGTGTGTGTGTGTGTGTGTGTATTTAAAATACCTCTCAATATAAAATGTGGGGAGCTGACAGAAGGCGGCTATCATCCTTGCAGCCATTTTGAGCCATATACCCTGACAAGAGACTTGTTTACAATAGCCTACAACAGCTGAGCACACTCTGATAACATCTTGTTTTAGATACCCAGGATTTTCCCTTGGGTTTGTGAGACTTAAAGGTGTGATTTAGAAGGAAACTTAAGGGGGTGACTTAAAGGTGTGAGACCTAAGGGCATGACTTAAGGGTATGACTTAAGGGTGTGGCTTAGAAGTGAGACATATAAAAGGTGAAAGGCAGACAGAAGAAATGAGTAGGCACTTGAGACTCAAGACAGGCAACTAGGAATTAGACACTTGTACCTGGATGAGACTCGAGACTAGAACTTGGAACTGGAAACTTAGAACTTGGAGGAACTAAGAACTAGGGACTAGGAACTCAAGACTTGGGACTTGGACTAGGAAGAGAGACTGAAGAATAAACGAGATTGAATCACACTCTGTCTGGTCTCCATTCCTCGAGTCCTTCCTCACTCTCTTTCTTGCTGAACCCCGACCCGCAGACTGGAGCAGCTTGGGGCAGTGTGAGCTCTAACAACTTAGTCCCCAAAGCTTTTGGCAGTGTGGGTTCCAACATTGACAGAGTGGTTCGAGACATTTTGGCCCCCAAAAGTGGGACAGCACGACTCACAACAATAAAATATAAATAATTCAAGTATCTGAGAGAGTTTTGTAACTCATGAAATACTTGAAGTTGAATATAGAGAAAATTTTCACCATACTTGCTCTGTCTGGAGTCCAACCATTAGTACACTGGTTTCTACTAATTGAGCTTCTGATTGTATGTCATAACATGGAGCATAAGCAAACAGGGAAATAACCCAGTGCAGAAGGGTCCAATACCCAAAATGTCCTTGCTCTGTAACAGCCCTCTTGGCTAGACCTCATGACACAAGTCTGGCTGATTCAGTGGAATCATGATTTCAAGGCTAGTCTGACTTGCATGAGATCCTATCTTTGAAAAATTAAATTAAACTAATAAATAAGTAAAAAGAGGTCTAGATATATAACTCATTGTCAGGGCCCTTTATACTAGCATGAGTAAGGTCTTAGGACCTCAGTAAAGAAGAATGAGAAGGAGCAGGAGGAAGTGGTAGAAAAGGAGGAAGAAGAGGAGGAGAAAGAAGAGGAGGAAGCAAGCTTTATTAAGAAAATGGATTGAGGTATAGAAGAGTCTCCACTCTCAGATAATCACCATCAAACTCTTCAAAGTAATGGCAGGGCCAGCATGGATTTCCTTATCTTCTAGCAGGCTCTCATTTCATGTTTTCATTATTTCAAAAATAGAAAATTATTTAAAACCATGCAACAAATAATAGATATGTGCCTTTCCAATAACAGGTAAACTCCTACTGTTTGATGGAAGAACGTGAAGACCATAGCTTACATATATTTGCTTCTAAACAGTATTGAAATGCCTGCCATCATTGAAACCTGCGCCTTAATCTGGAACTTCATTCTGTGCCTATATGTGACACACAGAAAATATTTTTGAAAGATTTAAGAGGCTCTCTTAGGAACCCTATACCTTCTTTCTACACCTTGAATATCAGTCACTCTCGATTCATTTTTAAGAAATATGTTAGAACAAAAGTGATCTTGCATTGCTTCCAATAGTATAATACAAAAAGCCAATTTTTCTGTCCTGGCACTCTTGTTCAGTTTCTCGTTCTTCCTTGCTTGAGTTGCTTTGAGGATACCAGCAACCTCACTGGGAGGAGGTTCTGTGAAACTCATGTGAGTGGTGCTGAAGGTAGATCTTCTGAGAATTGCTAAGTCGTCTCTAAATGAAACTTCAGCTCTGCTTAGCATCTGAACAGACCTTCCTGAGTGATCTCCAGCAAGAGATCCAGCCAAGTCACTTCCATATTCCTACCCCACAGAAACTGTGTGAAATGATAAATATTTTTAGTTTTAACCACAAAGCTTTGAGCTAATTTGTTACAATGTGATAAACAAGTTTTATAGCATTATATTTATCACTTTTCTTTCCACATTAAATTTAGTCTATTTTTACTTTGGGGGCTGGGAATGGGATTGCTAACTGAATTGAATTTGACCTTCTGAGGATAAAGCCATTATAAAATTGGACCTTGGTGGTGGTGGTGGTTCTTTTGTTTGTTTGTTTTTGGTGGAGATTTCCATAATCAACTTTAGTGAACTACCACACCCATTATGTTTCTGTGATATGTGTAAATTGTTTTTTTCAAATCTTGGCGAGATTCTTAATAATGAAAACTAAGTATATCATTAAAAAGTACTTAGTAGGGGTACTAGTCATGACATCAGGCCTAGATACACATATTATAAAGTGTCAAGAATTTCATGTGCTTGGAATATCTTATGAAGTTCATTCAATTTCCCATTAATTTATCTACAAAGCATCTGCTGAGCCCCTATTATGACCAGGCATTACAATAGGAAATGAATATCTAGTCAACTAGAGTTAATCTTGCCCTCCCAAACTTTAGTCTAACAGGTCAGACAAGCCAGTAACCATTTTGATTGACAGTAATAAATGACAGAAATAGCAGTTCACCCCAGGTACCATTAATACCATAGGGAGGCTCAGGCAGATGAGAGAAGGTTCTCCTTGAAACCTTTAAGGAGAAGGCTTAAGAAGGATAAGTAAGATTTAGACAAATATAAGAAAGCTTGATGAAAGTACTTCACATTGAAGGTAAATGCATGTCAAAGCACAGAGGAGAAAAGGAGTTCAAACCTTTAGGGGCACTTGAGGTCATTTATTAAGTTGTAAGAGAATGACAGGGGTATGGCTGTAAGATACGAAGCTGGGAAAGATAAGAGACAGATCTTCACAGGACAGCTGAGTCCAATGAGGATTCCCATTTGTTCCCAGCACATGAGTTACATTTGAATCACCTGAAGCAGAAAAGGATAGATTCCCACATTCCACTAGAAACAGACTAAATGACATGTTGGAACTGGAAATTCTAATAAGCATCCCAGATCAGTGTTTGTAAAATGTATGTTTATCCATAGAGCAGTTTAACAGGAGAACAAAATACAGCTAGCCCCCGCTAGTATGAAATATTAAAAAAAATTTAGAAACCAGTGAAATTTAAATTTAATAACATTAATTTAAAGTGTGGCATAATGTTCCTTGCTGGGCTAAGCTTCTGCTTCCAAAGTGAATATGAACCCTCCTGCTGCTAGAGAGCTTCAGTCTCAGAGTTTAGACGGTCCCTACACTGTGTCGGAAAACTTGGCTCATCCACTAATTCCCCCCACACACACACACACACAAACTGCTGTGAAGTCTAATGTATACGGTCCATTTGTTGTCATTTGACCTTCAGTTAAGATCTTGGGGGTCTTAAGTCCATGCACTACTTAGAATTAGGTTCAGATGAAGCAACAGAAAGTCCAAACATGATTACACAGAACAGATAGGTATGACTGGAAAGGTGACACGGGCCTGGTGTAGCACACAGTTAGTCAGACACTCAGGCTGCTCATTCACTTTCTTACTAAATTGCCTGACTACCCCTACTCCATGACTATAAATATCTCATGAAATAAAAAGGCCACCGTTTACAGAAGCATAAGGCTGTGTTCCACAGGCCAAAGAAAGTGCTTTTTAAAAAGTACATTTTCTCTTTGTAAGGACATTCTCCTAAGACTGAAATGCTACATTTTTTTTTGAGACAAACTTTCATATAATCCAGGCTGACAACAAACTGTTCACTCTCCCGCTTTCCAGTGGATGGGCTGCATCCAGGCTTGTGTCACAACATCTGGCAAGCCACAGCTATGTGTACCCGTGACCAAGTTAAGCTACAAGAGATACTGGAAAATGCAGCCTTCATCATGAGAAACTGAATGCTAAAGTATAGGCAGGTTACTTATTCCATTTTTAAAATTTTGTTTTTTAGAGCACCAAAACACACACACACACACACACACACACACACACACACACACACACACGCCAAAATATTGGTCGATCATGTTATAAACTTAGAATGACCATGGATATTGAGCAAGGTGGTTGTGATGGTTCAGGAAACTCCTATTTTAACTGTCTTAGATAATTTTTTTCCTTTTTTTAAAATTGGGCATTTTATTTATTTACATTTCAGATGTCATCCCCTTTCCCCATTTCCCTTCCCTAGAACCCCATCCCATCCCCCCTCCTCATTTATGCTTTTATACCATTTTAATTACATGCAAGAATTAAAGTCAGCTCTAGGTTGATGGCCTAGCAATACAATAGATGCAAATAGTCAAGGAACAAGCAAGACAGTAAACACAAATAGTCAAAGAACAAGCAAGGCAATAAACAAAATTGTGTGAATACTCCTGTGATCACTGTTTCTAAGGGCTTATCAAATCGAGATGACCAAAATATCTGAGCCAATTTCCCTGTCTTAGCCCAAAGTCATTTTCATGTCTGAAGCCTACTTCTTTGTTCTAGCCTAATATTTAGATTCCTGCCTGAAATTACTTTTTTTGTTCTATCCTAAGATTTAGATTCCTGCCTGAAATTACTTCTTTGTTCTAGCCTAATGTCAGATTCCTGCCTGAAGCCTACTTCCTTGCCTTGCTCAATGTCATATTCCTGCCAAGCAACCCATTTCCTTGTCCTTGTCCATGTTAGATTCTTGCAAGGCATCCCCAAAGGCCTCTCCCCTTTTTTATTTCATTAACAAGACTGAGTATGTCTTAGGTTGTTCTGATAATTATGGCTTCCTTACTTGTCATGGAATATGTTTTATCAAAAGTAATGTACTTCTGTCTTAAGTAAGGCTCTGGTAAGGCTCTGTGCAGAATTTTACCCATCCTTGGCTTGCCAGCCTGTTAATTTAATAACTCTGTCTGGGGGTTCCTTTTCAGGTTCAAGCCATGTACTTTGGCTGCCAACACGTTGATGTTGTTAACAACAAGCTTTAATGCTAAGGGCAGGAATAAAAGTATTCCCAGGACAAAATGAGTCAAGGGATCTATGAAAAACTGTCAATTTCAAGAAAACCTGTGCAGGTGAGTGCACAGCATGCTGGGATTTGGAAAGCAATAATGGAAAGTGTAGAACCATCATGCAACCTCCAAGAGCATTTATATTAAGGACACTATTAGTTCTCAATGTGAAAGAGGCTATGCTAAGATCTTGGAGAGTCTTTTCGGAAATGTAATGAGCAGAAAGCAAAGTTTGGTAAGTTCTTTGTGGGATGGAGCAGAAGGAATGGAGAGAAAATACATCGCAAAGTATGAATTAAGCATTGACGTCCTACTTCAGAAATGCCATTGCTGCCAGAACGATACTGTCGAGTTTGAGTTTATAACCAGAGCAGAGTCCAGCAGGGCTGAAGCTCTGTGAACAGAAACAGGAATTCAGGGCCTGAGTTGAGTGCCTGAAGGAGCAAAGCCTTGTTGGTTTCTGTTTCCAGGAGAAGACCTTAGGGATGCCATTGAACTTGTTCTGGCCGAGTCCCGAACTTGGGAGGAGCTCCAGGTCTCACCTAATCTTGACTCCTTTCCTTGCTGACCTATAATTGCAGCCTTAAGTCACACATTGTTCTACATTCTAGGAAGTGTTGGAAAGGAATCAATGTGATCTCTACCCTGTTTTTACTAACTCTTTAGAGATGGAGAAAAATGTATGAGTCCATAAAGACTGGATTATCAATTGCACTAAATTGGGCTGCAAATCATGAGAAAGAGGATGAAGGGGGAAACCAGAGTGTGATGTATGGGATTTTAAAGGGATTTGTTTGTATTACCAGAAGAAAAGAGTTTCATCTTAGACTTTTTAATAAGTCTGGTATTTCCCCTTAGAAAGGTATCAGCAACACAGTTGTGTAAAGAAAAAGATGTGTGGAGAAGCTGGCATTACAGTTAAGAATTTGGAGTTCATCAGTATATAATTGATAGTTCCAACTATGCGCCTCCATTATAGCACAAAGAGAAAATGTGTAAAGTCACCAAATTGTTAATTATGTCAGAATGCTTTTGAGGCGGATTCTCAAGGCATCGACACTGATTAATTCTATTTCAAAAAAAAAAATGTTGCATTTTAACATCAAGACAGGATTTAAAAATAATTTCAAGTAATTTTCTTTAGATCATAATATTAATAACCTCAAAAATTGTCTCTAATGGGGTCTCGTGTGCTTTCAGAAGTTCTAATGGGAAAGTGTGAGCTGGAGCCCATGGTTGGGCTTAATGCCTACTGAGCACTGTGTGTTACAATGGATGTTTATTTCAATGGTAGCTTTAGCACTTTCTGTAGTCAGAGGGTTGACGGATTTGCATCTTTCATTTAGTTTTCCTCTCTGTGAAGCGGTAATAAGCCATGCATGTGTTTAGTAGTGGGGGAGTCACACAAGGAAAGCATGTGATATTTTGTATGAGAGTGCAGGAAAAGATAGGGCTTCTGGCAGAGGAGTCTTATTTTTATTGCCCTGAGAGTCACTGGTGGCCTGTAGTAGTCATTAATGTTCATGAAAGCAATGGGATCTTTCAGAATAGAATGATCAACAGTATGACACTCTTCAACGACTGTGTTTCTCTTAGGTCTGCAAGAGAGAAAGCTGCCTTTTCCTCCTGTGTTGGCTTCCAAGTACAAGGGAAGAAAAAGCGTGGAAACACACACAACACACACACACACACAGACACAGACACACACACACATACACACACACATACACACACAACACACACACAGACACACACACACACAGAGACACACAGACACACACACACAGACACACACACATACACACACACATGCACACACACATACACACACACACACAACACACACACAGACACACACACACAGAGACACACAGACACACACATACACACACACACACAGACACATAGGCACGTACAAAGTCAAGCAATTTAAGAGATGATCTCGTTATAGAAAGACCAAAATCTGGAATTATCTAAGATCCTAGGCCTCTGGTATTTGTTAATGCTAAGAAATATAATCACTTAACATTTAAATTGACTAATATTTTTTATTTTATTGCATCATTTTAATATGAAAGTGTTCCTGAATTTGCTTAATTACTTGGGTTCAGTTGATAAAACTGAAGTAACAATTTCAACTCATGTTTATCTTTACACCTACTATTTAAATATTTCAAGCCTAAGCATATTATGCTGTTATGATTTTAAAATAAGTAGTGTAAAAATGTTGAGTCACAACAGAAAGCCATGGGGCACACACACACACAAGATCTCACTACCTAACACATTTTTAACTGAATCAAGGAAATGTTATCTGTTGAAGGATCTGAGTAGGGACTTTAGCTGTTTTAACACAAGAGTAATATGATTTAAAAATGTGTCTGTTTTTTAGGTTAAAATAACTTTTGCAGCATCAACTGAGCTAGCCCTTTGTAGCTTAGCTGATTATGAATTAAGTTACTGTCAGGTGTGATGGTGCACACAGCCTGTGGCCCCAGTATTCCAAGAGTGAGACAAGAGGGTCAAACTGGTCAAAGCCAGCCTGGGCTAGAGGGAAACCTGGCCTCAAATAAACAAATAAACATTAAATGAAGTAGCAAGTTGCCTAGATTGTGTCTGGAGAGATGGCTCAGTTAAGGGCATGTGCTGTGCTGGCCTTGCAGAGGATCCTAGCTTGGTTCACAGCACCCAGACCAGTTGCTTACAAACACCTGTAATTCTAGCTCCACGGGATCCTATGCCTCTAGCCTCCAAGGAGAACATCTGCACCCATGCACACATGAACAATGTAAAACAAATCTTTTTATTTTGTTTTTTTATTCTAAGGAAACTTGGCATTGCAAACGCAACGGGGTAGGCTAGAGACTGAGCAGAGCAACACAACTCTTCAGAGTCTTTCATTAATGGCCTCTTTCTCGTGGACTTTGGGCTAGCCACAGTGTAGGCACTTCTGATTTAGACAAGATTCACTCCTTTAAGACTAAAGCCAAATATCAACTTCATTTCTGATGTGATGTAGACTAAAGTGGATTTGTAGAGAGCACTTTCAAGTCCTTACAATGTTTTCACATCTATTTCTTACTCTTTTTTTTCTGCAACTCCCTTGGAACGGGAAAAATGGGCTTGCTTGTACCATTTTTTTTCCTATGGTGTGTTGTGTCCTTTAACTGAATTGATGGAAAGCCACGCTTCAGAGTTAATAGCCATTGACCAGCTGTGTGACACGAATATAGCTGTCTGTGAGATGAAATTTTCTTCATTTATTTAGTAGGTCATCTTTCCTCCTCATGAATTGCTTGCTTTCATTTCTATCCACTTTCTATTGTGTTTTCTTTTCCTTGATGATCTCAATGGAACTTAGATACTATGAGTATTAAAATGTTTTATAAATATCTTCTTCATGGCTTTGAGTCACCTGCTTAATTTTTGTGGTACCTTTTGATAAACGATGTTCATCCTATGAACAGAGTTCTAAATATTTTTGAACAAAAGTCAAAGCCTTGTTTTCCATATATTGTCTCTAATCTACTCAAAGCTTAGTTTTGCACAGAAGGGCAGGTGAGAATCTAATAATTTCCCCAGGTGTGAAATGCCAATGTTCTGAAATGATCTGATTCAGCACAGGTGTCTGGCTGGCTGCTATGCTTGGGGCTAAGCTTATTTACTGAGTGGGATTTGGATGTATTTATTAAAAGTCTGACTTTCCCCTACTGGTATGAAGAGTGAATTTGTTCTCCTTTGCTGTGTTTA
The DNA here is from genome assembly GCA_030674055.1 of Rhabdomys pumilio. Classification (NCBI taxonomy): domain Eukaryota; kingdom Metazoa; phylum Chordata; class Mammalia; order Rodentia; family Muridae; genus Rhabdomys; species Rhabdomys pumilio. Next base: position 148,194,289 of record JANHMN010000002.1, read on the forward strand.
TGTCAAACAGGCCTGTTTGTCCCTTCCTATACTGGCACCATTCTGCCTTAGTATAGCTTTCTGTCTTCATCCTTAGTAGAATTCATTTTTCCTAATTTGTTCCTCTTCAAAATCGTTTTGGCTTCTTTTATCCTATTGCCTCTTCCAATGTATCTTGTTAACATGTCAAGTTGCATACCATGATTAAGTCAGAAATTTTATTGGAACTACAAGGAATTTATAGAATGATTTGGAGTGAGTTGATATTTCCATCTATTGAATCTGTAATTCACAAATATAGTAAAGCTGTTTTATTTTAGGTCTTATTTGTTATTTCTAAAATAAGTAACATTTCCATAAATACCTTGCACATATCTTGTATTTATTTCTAATATTGTTTTGTAATTCATGCATTTTAGAATTGTTAAATCATTGCTTTTGATTCATAGGAGCATGGACCATTAATTATTTTAATTTTCCATTCTGAACTCTAATAATATAGTTGAAAAGCTAATAATTGAGACAAACACACAATGCTTATACTACATGGATACGTACAGTCTTCATAACCACTTGGTGACTGCAATGTGGCTGCCACTGTTATTCTTAGTTTAAATGTGAGAGCTGAGGCAGAGCAAATATTTTTAAACAAACTTGTCCCACACAAGGAGAGTCAGTATTTGAGCTGAATTAACTGGCTGTGTGCTCTGTAGAGGTTTCTGGCATTTTCGTGCTAATAACTACCTATGAGTAATGATAGTGTTTATCCTCCCGTCCTTATCTCTGTGCCTCTTACAGCCTATACCCATGCTGCGATATTGTCCAATCCAATATGGAGCACGAGCCATAGCAGCACGTCACCTTGTCCTGCTCCTGATTTAAGAGAGCCATGATTTTACTGCATTTCAACTAAAAAAAAAAACTAAAAAAACAAAATGTATGAGAAATCAGTCAATCATTACAATCATCATTATACGAATGCAGGACCCGGTCTATCTGTACCTGACAGTTGAAATCAACAAGCTCAGAATCACATATTGTAAGTTTTAGAGACTGTGTTTTCCATCAGGTTTGATTGAGTCCGATGCCTGAATTCCTATCCGCAGTATATACAATATGTCGTTGCTGCATACCTGAGTGCATGTGTTTAAAGACCAAGAGTTAACATAATTCATGTTCCTTTAGAATTGTTTTTACTTAAAAAAAAATAGTTGAGCCACTGTTAAAGATAAAAATTCCGACAGACTATGTCTTAATTACTGTTCTACTGCTTCGATGAAACACAATTGACTGAAGCAACTTATGAAAGGATGCATTGAATTGTGATCCTGCCTACAGTTTCAAAATTAGTCCATGATTAGCATGGCAGAGTGCAGTGGCAGGCAGGCATGGTGTTGGAACAGTAGCTAAGGGCTTACATCCTGATCTGCAGGTAGTAGGCAAGCAGAGAGTGGGACTGTCTTTTGAAACCACAAAGGACATTCGTTGTGATGTACCTCCTCTGACAAGGACACACCTTTAGGGCAGTGGGCTGTGAGAAGCAGCTGGGTGTTTGGTTGAGCATGAGTTTCAAACCCGGAACCTTTATCAGATGGCAGGACTTCAGCTCTGCTCCCAGGCCCTGGTTCTTTTCACTTAGCTTCAGTCCTCCAACAACCCCTCACACAGAGAGGTTTATGACCGTCAGTCATGAGGAACGGCCCCTCAGGCTCTCCTGCATCATGCAGATGAGGTATCTCCAAGCTCTCAGATCAAGCCAATAGACATTATCTGCTGACAGACCCTAACCCACCCCAAAACTGTATATAAGGGCTCTATTTAGGGGAAGAAAAAGGCTCGTGCTCAAGAATCATCCTTGTGTCCGAGAGTTTTTGTCACAAGAGCTGTAACACTTGGGAAGAGCTTCGCTCTCCCAAAACCTGCCTGGGACACTAAGCTGCCTCCCTGCCAGCTAGCTGGCTCCTTATCGGCCCAGCCCGGGCCTGGACCGGCTCAGTGCGGAGAGACGGGGCAGCACCTGGGAGAGACTGGTCAGTGACAGGGCGCCAGAGGCAGTGGCAGGGGCAGGCAATCTCCTCTCCTGCTCACACTCTGTGTCCTTTGGCCTTGACTTCCCGAATCAGGTCAGGCCAGAGACCTACAGACAGTGGAGACGCAGGCAGCTCGGAGACAGTAGCCAGCCCTCCCTGCTCTAGCCCTGTCCCCAGTCAGGAGATCGTCGTGGGACACCCTCCAGAACAAGGGACCCCCACACACCTCCTAGTCCTTCCAAAACAGTTCCACTAAACTGGGGAACCAAGCATTCTAATTTGTGACTTTATGTGACATATCATCCAAACCATCACAGACCTTAATGGTTTATAGAGTATAAAAAAGTAAGATTTCTGTGAACACAGCTGGGTGAGTAGACCAGAGTGGGACCTCCTAAGTATATTCCATCTGTGTTGGAAGCTCCTTGGGGTGCCTAGGAACACCATGGTGCCTGTAACAATATAAAGATAGATGTTACATCTTTTCACAGTATACAGAGTGCCTTCTTTCATCTGCTAGGAACTGATGTTTACAGACAACTTTCTATTTACTCAAATACCTCAGCAGCTGAGGTGAGGCATTGGGTGAGTCAGGGCCACTCAGTCCAGGATGGCTGATGTCAGTCACAGAGACTGTTTTGTAATGTCTTTGTCCTCAGGACAAATGGTCTTCCAGGTCTCTGACGACAGATCTATAGAAGGAGAAGCTCTTCCTAGCTCTCTTAAATTACATTTTCATGTCCTGGTGACAGCTGAACTAAGGACTTAACTGCTGGCCAAAGGAATGGCTGAACATTTGTTTAGAGAATCTCTCAATGGGTAGCTCTACACTAGAAGGGAGGGGGTATCACTTTTACAGCAGGGTTGTCAGAGAATATTTCATGGTAAATTTCCACACATTGTTTACTTTCTGGAAGAGGGTCTTTTGGTAAAAGATATTGCATGGTAAAATAGTTATTCTTCAAAACTGCTTAACTGTGTTGACACTTTTTTTTTTGGTAGTTAATGGCCTTCTAAATATGCAAGTCAGAATTCTAAGGAAGAAAACAACACTAAAATTTAAAATAAACATAACAGCAAGATGATGAGAATATAAACCAAAATCGACACAAGTGATGATGCTGAGAAATGCTGAGGAAACCTGGGTCCTGATGAACGTTACTGACACGACAAATGGGAGCCTGGAGAAGTCATAACACTGTGGATTTTGGAATCAGGAGATTATCCTACATTAGCTGAGTGAACTCCACTGTTGCCTCAGGTATCTGTGGAAGACGGAGGCAGAGGTCGGACTCAGTAGAAAGCAAGCCCTGGAACAGTCATGTCAGAGAAATCTGAAGATGCTATGCTCTTAGCTTTAAAAAGAAGGAAGGGGCCATGGCCTTGGTGGGCCACACTACATATGTAGAGCTGGAACAGCCAGATGAGCAGTTCCTCAGCAGAACCTCTGTTCACTCCACAGTCCATAACTTGCCTTGACATCATCCTATGTCAATGATTTTAGCCAGCATGTTTATAAAGGAATATGTTTGTTGCTTTCAGCTACAGTATACATGGAGATTTGTTACATACAGCAGCTATACACAACTAATAACTCATGTTTAAGTAATTGGAAAAAAGGTAAGAGAAGTCAAGAATTGAAGGTACAGTCATAATTACAGCCAGTCATGGTGGTGCAAGCATTTATCCAGCTATCGGGAAGCTGAGGACAGAGTACTGCACGTTTGACATCAGCTAGGCTATACAGCAGGACCATGCTTCAAAAAATAATTCAAAATATCATAGAATGAAATCCCAACCCCCTAAGAACACCATATTAACAATTTATAATTGGAAGAATTTGTTGCTGTTTCTATACCAATCTCTTTCTTTCTAGGTGGCTCCAAAGCTCCCCTCCTAGAATCAATCAAATGTGTGACATATATGAGCTGTTAAATGTTTGGTTATATCATGGAACTGGGGCTGATAAAGTAAGACAATAAAAATAGTGTAACTTGTTTTCTCAAAAAAAAAAATTGAGTTTCTTAGTCTACCCTACGTTTGCATTATCTTTCCTGTGGAAAACTATATGACAGTCTGCTGATTTTTTTCTTGAAAATTTTAAGTAGTAATTTTTATAAGGCAGGAAAATCTATTTAGCCCCAATATATTGCTTGGAAATTCTACTGGTCTATGAAATTCACAAGTTTACAAACAACTTAGACACACCAGTCACAAAGATCAGCTGTGTTACGTATTTGATGTTACTGTGTCACATTACCACACATTTAGAGTGACGATGTATTCGTATCCTATCATTCTATAGTATCATAGTCTGATGTGGGTCTCACTGAAGGACACATTTCTCTTTGTCTGGCATAGGAAGAAAGTCTTTTCTTGCCTTTTCCAGCTTCTGCATCCTCTGGTTTGTGGTCCAATAGCAAATTTGAGTTCCACTCACACTGTTATCTCGTCCTCTACCCTGAACTGTTTTCATTCCAGTGCTGAGCAAATAGAATTTATCCACTGTAAAGGTTTTGGAGCACACTGTCAAACTCACACACAAAAATTTTTTTCTCGAGTCATCATTGTTCAAGTCTTATCTTAATGTTTCTTGAAAATTGTGTTTTTAAACTTACTTACTTGGGCTTGGGATGGTCTAGGAATCACGGTTTTGAAAAGCCAAGCCTGGTTTTAAACCTTTTAAACTTATTTACTTTTTATCACATGTGACAACAGTGCATAGAACAACAGACAAGTTCATGCAGTCCAGGGTAATGACTGCATCATGAACGGTGCCCAGCTCGGAGTTCCTAAAGATATCATTAACTAGAAGGTACATTTGGATCTCAGAGATGTTAAAAGCTCCAGATTAGAATCAGTGAACGATCCATATAAGTACTAGGGAGACTATTTGAATATGGCCATTTGGACTTCTGACCCCCGGTGGTTGATGAACGGGGTAGTGATGGGAGAGGGCTTGTGTTTTTCTGCAGCACATATTGCACATGTCTCAGGTCTACTGCACAGGATACGGTTGCTCGGTTACTTAATGAGCCTGGTGGGTTAAGCACTCAGCTCGCACAGCCTTGAGAGTACCCAGGCAGAAATTCAAACTCTCCTTGTCATTCTATGCCAAAGTTTAAGATTATGTAAAAGCTCTGTAGTTTTCTGCAGTGTCGACCTCATACATTATGCAAACAAACACTGTTTGAACAATTAAAGAGGCACCTACCACTTATTCAGGGCCTACTATGTACAAGTGCTATAATAAGGGCTTTCTAAAGACTTCTCTACTCAGCCTCCCAATAGAACAACTTTACATAGGATAGTGCATCAAGTCCTTCACATGTCACTGTGACAGAATACCTGATAACTTGAGGGAGAGAAGTCTATTTTGGCTCCCAGGCAGGAAAGGATAGAGAGGGAGCCCAAAGCAGCTGTTGGTATAGCCTCTGCACTCAGGAAATGGGGTGAGAGGGACACTGGAAGTTAGCAGGTTCCTCCTGCCCTCCTTCTTATTCAGTGTAGGGCTTATTCCTGTCCAGGGCGTGGTGCTACCTGTGTTCAGGGTGTGTCTTCCCTCCTCAGTTAAGCCTCTTTGGAAATGTTTTCACAGATGTGTCCAGAGGTAGATCTGGTGGGCCAGTCCAAATCCAGTGAAACTGACAAGGAAGACTATAATCACTGCTAAGATATAAAAAGGAAAGTCCCTGAGCTAGGTAAAAGGATGGTCTAGGAATCATGGTTTTGAAAGGCCAAGCCTGGTTTTAAACCTTGATTTATTTGACTCTAATTACTACACCAGATTGGCCTCTATATAATTACATGGGTTATATCTAAGCAAATAAGTAACTGCATCCAGTTAACTGAAACAAAGTCAGAGGGATTTATACTGATTACATGTGTTCTTTGACAATAGCACACATGTACGTGCTGCGTGTGCTTGTCCTCACCACTGTCTTCCTCCACCTTCTTTCACATCACTACCTTGCCTGTTCGACTCCCTCTCTCTTACATATCATCACCCACATTCATGGCTTCTGGTTTGCTTTGCGAGTCTCCTCAGAGGAAATGTTTGTGTGTGTTCTATAGTCTATATTCTTGCTGGATAATTCTCATGAAGAAACTTTACTTTATTAACACGATAATAATTTAAAGATTAATACCACAAAATACAGAGTCACCATTTTTCTCTAAATGGCTAAAATCAGCTTCAGCTGGAGGCCTGTCTGCAACCCCTCCAACTACTGTGTGTTATCCATTCTGTGTTGTAGCTAAACAGGATGTGTACATTAAAAAACATCAACTTTTTTTTAGAAAAAAATGCCCATGAAGTAAAAAATAGTTGTTGACATAGCTCTACAAATTTAAACTAATTATTATAGATTGAAATGCCACAGTAACTTATTCACTGGAATATTTCAACGTCAGTAAATACATATTTATATAATCTAGAAATGTGCTCTTATGTAATAGGTAAAATTGAAGTTATGATTTTCCAATAATTCAGGGCAAACAGCCCAACAATCTCTCTCTACACACCACTAGTCTATAACAATTTGAGCAGTCTCTAATATTCTCTCCTTCATGCAGTAACTGGACAGTCAGTTCTTACTGCTTTTTCTTTTACAGATCGTTGGCGCTTGTACCAGGAAGCTGGATTAAGCAGCAGTCCTCCAAACTGACCATCTTATTGAATCACCTGGAAGAGTTTTAACAAAGGAACACCAAGCAAACTGCTGGCTGGCTTCCCCACCACGATTTAAGATACAGAGACTGTGGCCTGGGCATCAGAAGTTTTATAAAAGCTTCCAAATCATCCCCAGATGATTATCCTGTGCAGCTTAAGTGGGGGAGCACTGACTAAAGAGTTAGATAATAGAAAACACATCCTTGAGTTTGAGAAAGAAGGCCGACTCAAATAGCCTAACAGTAATACTTCTGAATTAGCTACAGATTTTGAGTATACGTTCTATGTGTTCTCAAAACACCATAGAAAATGAAGACTTAGATATGCTACTAACTACACTAGTGTCTTATGAACCAAAATTATAACCATACCATTATCACATTAAAACCCTGCTCTTAAAATTATCTTATTTGTTTCTGGAAATCTATTACAAATGTGGGTTTGGGTTGCAGCACCCGAAAACCCAGAAGTTCTCCTACTGTCCTGAGGGAGGGGGATAGGAGTGAGCAGTAACAAATTTATAACTTGCCATCTTGGGCAGTTATCCCAACGCTCTTAAAAGACAATTTGACACACTAATACAACTTCTGCCAAAATAATCCTTTGCAAAGCCAAAGTAACTTTAGGTATGATAAACTGTCTGCAATACATGAACCTTATGAAACAAATAATTGTAACAGGCTATCTGAATTTCTAACATTACTGTGTGCTGGAAAAACACCCATATAAGACAGCAAGACTTTGTCTACCAAGTGGAAGTGATGTGTCTAGATATCCAAATAATAGTGAAAATAATTTCTATCCACGAGAATTTAATAATTAAAAAACTCTTCACAATAAAATTTCATATTTGATTTCTATTGTGATTTAAAGTTGCCTTAGTTCTTGGTAAAGTTCTTTCTTAAATATACAGTTTTAGAGCTCCAACAGTGTACTAAAAAGGTAATTTAGAAGAAAATTCAAACTTGGTTGACAAGTGATTGGGGTACTGTCAAGGCAGATGAGGGAAGTCGCTGTGATGTTTATATCTGGCATTATAGCTGTTTCTAATTAGCATATTTACCTCTGGTTCGACTCTACATCATTACCCATCAATACTCCACTTTAAACAGCCCCTTAATGTTATGTCTTCTAAACAGACAATTGGCAACTGCAAGAGCAAACACTGTGTAAGAGGAAAATATGACCTCTTAAGAGGAGAGTGTCATCTACTAAGACTTGATGGCAGGGAATGAATATTCATTCAAATCAACATCTGTTACTTCCACAAGCCACAGCAGTAAATCAGTTTTAAGGAGCTGAACAGAGATGGATATCATATCCCTTCCCTCACCTCAAATCAATCTCTTTACAATGGCATCATTTGGTTTAGGTTTTACTTCGCACATAGGACGCTGAACCATACTGTGGTTACGTGATGCAGGCTACAAAACTCCTGGTGTCAGACTTTTACACTGGCCTTAGTTCTTATGTATCCACCTTTCTCTGCTCATATTTATGAAGTGATATGGCTGGGAGGGTTGCCGTGCTGATCGTCCTTTGCAGGGCCTTTAACAGACACATGCCTACTCTTGTAGCATTGATTAGCTGTATATGTACACACATGTGTGCATGAGCATATAAGTACATTTTATATATGTGTATGTATCTAAGCCCAGTTTTACTAAAGTATACTCAGACCTATAGTCATCAGTCCAAATACTATTTGTACTAGTCTGGGCACAAGCTACCGAACAACGTTGGGGATTTCCTCCAGATAACAGCTTCGAGGACCGTTATCTCCATGTGCTCACATAGCTCAATTCACAAGTAGTGTTTTAGTTTTCTTTACAGAAAATAAGACACTTCAGTATTTTATAAAGAGTTTCTCAGCCCATATCAGATATATGTGAACTTCTCGCTCTCTTTGTGGAAATCTAGGTTCTACTTAATATTAAGATGCTCCTAAATCTGAGTTGGGGGATATTTTTAAAGCACTGAAGAAACCATTACATTTCAGCAATGAACGCTCTGTTGTTAACATTTCTCTATGTCTTCTAATATTAATGTGACAAAGCACTAAAATTTAATGTATTCCAATAAACATTCTGTAATCAACACAGGGGGGACTTGGTTGTTGTTGTTAAAAGTCATTGACCTACATGTACCACCCCAGAAAGTCATGTGTTTGAAGTAACTTCAGCTGTTTTCCCTTAATGGCAGTGGAGAAGAGAGTGGTATTTGTTCATTTGATTTAACAAACAGAATGATTTACAATTTAGGTCAACATTATCACAGGCTAAAGGGAATAGTGTGTATGTGTTGGGGGGAAGGGAGACAAAGAGATAACATAAAGAAAGAATAAATTGCAGAGGCATTGGTAGTGTGCCCAGGACCACAATCATTTCTGATTTTTACAAGCGCTTACTTACACCTTTCTTTCTCACTGAACAATCTTTACCAACCTTGAGTGGTTCAAAGACCATCCAAATGCAACCCCTCCCTCCTTGGACTCCTGAAACCACAGCATTTAACTCTCTTGACTGGTTTTCAGCATTTCCAGCGGGTCCTAAGAGACCTCAACATTTTACTGTTAGTTGTTGGGCCAAGAACTAACTATTCATTGTTTCTTCGCCATCTTGTGAGTCCGCTCTCACTTGCAATATTATTTCTCTCTTCAAAAGTGGTAGGTCATAGAAGGCAAAAGTATGGCTTCTGGGGTCAGAAGCCAGTGGGTAATGGTCATGTGACCAGAGCAAGTTGCTCTCTCTCTCTCTCTCTCTCTCTCTCTGTGTGTGTGTGTGTGTGTGTTGGTTTCCTCATCTGCAACACTAATCTGTTCAAGTACTGGCCTCACTGAGAGTATTTCACAAGTCATTATGTAGAACTGGCAATGGAAAGGTAGTCCTTAAGACACACGTTCGCTGTATTTATTCAAGAAATGCTTACTGAGAACCAACAGAATGCACAGTGCTGGTGATGGAATTGTGACAGCAGGGAGTGGATGAGAGCTGGAAAGAAGGTTGCTCTCTCTCCTTTAAAAGGAAGGGTAACTTACCACAATGATAAATAAATAAATAAATAAATAAATAAATAAATAAATAAATTTCAATGGCTGCTTTTTTAACCATATAATTATTCTAAGATAGAACTCGTTTTTCATCTACCTCACCAATGCTCAGTTCATTGGTGCCTGTTCTCTCTCTGTGTAGTGTGTGTGTGTGTGTGTGTGTGTGTGTGTGTGTGTGTGTTTTGGAAGGACTTGTCACCTGCATACAAAAATATTCTTTTCTCATTTGGTGAACACTCAGTCTCTGTTGGATAAGCATGTAAAATTGCCTTTTCCATTTTATGCACTTCAGGGCGGTGAAAGCGGAGGCCTTGGAGGCTGCTTATCTCGTACCACACAGATAAATGAAACTGCCATGGTTTATGATGCAAGAAGCTCTTGTTTGGGGATGCTGAGGACCTCCTTTTGAAATCACCCCCTTAGATTATAAACCCTTTAGAACAGAGATGACAGTGTTGTTTTTGTTTGGTGCATATTTAGCATTGCGCTTTGTGCTAGGCTTGTTAAATGAATCCAGTCTTAGATATGCTAATAATTATATTTTCCAACTACACTTTATAGGGATTTCTGTGTGTGTACGCAAAGGCTGTAAGGTAAGTCAGAGACTTCCTGTGTGTTTTGTTTTTGAGATTTTTGAGATGAGGTGTCACGATGTAGCTAGACTCTTCCTCAGATGCTGAGCAAGTTGTTTTATCTCTTTATCTCCACAGGGGTGAATCATCCTGCCTGGCCATCACAGGCTTTTTAAAAAAATAACTTTCTAATAACAAGAGAGAAATATCAAATCATGTAGATAGATATGTTCTTAAATCATTGGTCTAATTTTTAAAAGCACTGTCGTGTGTGTGTGTGTGTGTGTGTGTGTGTGTGTGTGTGTGTGTGTGTGTTTAAGTGTGTAGATGCCAAGCATGGAGGTAAAAGAGAGGAACCACTTGCCCCCTAAGTCTCTCAGGAGCCCATGGCATCATACAGAAGACAGGAGGAAGGCTCAGAGATCTCTTAGGAACATCTGGGATGAGGCCAGTGTCTAAGTGGGTTGTGCACACCTTGAGACTACAAACCATGTGGATTAATTCAGTTTGTTCAACATGGCTTTACCCCCTCTCATTCTCTGTGCCTCAATTTTGGGTAGAGCACTTACAAAGAAGGGGTCAGGCTTTTGAACATCCAGTGTCAAGCCTTGAGCTCAGCTTCTGGTGTCAGATGCCCTCAAAAGCAGACCCTTTCCCCAACCCACTTAGTCACTGGCCTCATCCCAGACATTCCCAAGAGATCTCTGAGCCTTCCTCCTGTCTTTTGTATGATGCTGTGGGCTCCTGAGAGTCTTATGGAGCAAGTGGTTCCTCTCTTTTACCTCCACGGTTGGCATCTGTACACTTACTAACCAGACCCAGAATCTATGCCCCTGCTCTCTGTGTGAGGGAGCATGATGCTAGTAACAGGTGGAGATACTCTGGCCAAAGAAATACAAGTTCTGTTTCCACTTATCTTTTAAACATCCTCTTCAAGGAGCCTGAGATTGATCAGGATAGATAGATTTAAATTTTAATTGTCAGCAGTTAAGCCTTATGATACACAAAACTTAATCTCATTCATGCAGACATTTTATTAAGCAGAGTTAAGGGAAGATTTGCTGCCTTATTGTTTTTAGAAATAAAAGGAAATCTATAGTTGAGTACGCATGCTCTGACTATGGCTCTATTAGAAGTGTTGTGAGAAAAGGGGACCACAGGCACTATTTAGGAGACTGTGAGGTCACATGCTGAGCACCCTTAGTTTATCTGGGTGTACAAACCCACCATCCTTTAATTTATCAACTTGCTCTTATCCCTTGCGTGCTTGGCCTATGCTACTTTTATGAACATTATTTTAGGCTATGGAAAAATATTGTTTTCTTTATTATTCTGTAGTATTTCCCTCAGTTGGCTTCGAGTGTGAAAGTAACCTGCTCACTATTATATTCCAAGTACATACATGGGTGTCATCCTTAATTTAGTAGGGAAATAAGTAAAGACAATCATACAAATAAATTATGATTAAATTAGGAAAATAGCATGTTTTGAACATCTCTCGTGTTACAGATGGAGGTGACTATAAACTGTTAGAAAAAATTGCTGAGGCCGTGGGGGCTATGGGAAGTGAAACAGAATGGGATAGAGGAATTGATGACGCTGTGGGTCCTATGGAAAGTAGAATGAAATCTGAAGTTTTGATTTTGAAACATTTATCATTTTTATATTAGCTAGCCTGAAACTTACTATGTCACCCAGGCTATTCTCCTGCCTCAGCATTCCAAGTGCTCAAATTACTGTCACGGACCACCATGCCTGGTTTACATTCTGTCTACTGTTCTGCTAGAAGTTACCTTAATGAATCTAGGGAAGTCATTTAGGGTCTCAGATCCTTAAGTTTCCTGGCTGAAACATCCTCATTTAAATGATATTTTTGCTATTCTGCCTCAGTTACAAAGATGTTCATGAGGATGTAAATATGCTCATCGTGGCAGATTAAATTACTTTATTTACAAATGAAAGCTTCATACTGAGCCTTTTCCTAGTAGACATCATTTGTGCAAAACAGACAGGTAGTCAGAACAAGTAAACAAGTTCCTTAATCCAAAATGATTCCTTGCACATTTCCTTCTGAGTCTCTTTTATACACTTTCCCAGGTGATCACTGCACACACATGTATTTACTGAATTAATTCCAATTTTACACATGAGATAAAGTATCCTAGAACAATCTACATGATACTGTTAAGACAGCCATTTAAAAATGATGCCTGACATCTCTGGTTAGTCTTATTAAGTGTATAGTCAATGAGCAGACCTTGGAGAAACTGGTTTAGGCACAGCAGACAGGAGTTGGTAGTAATCAGACATTCCTTACCATCTTTTATTCACGAATCATTTTCCATCAAGTGAGTGAGCCATATTTTACTAAAGCCTAGCCCTTATGTTGGACAGTTGGAGTGGTTTTCATTTTTATAGAAAACAAATTACATGGGAACAAGCATTGTCAGGCATATGGCATTTAAAAATATTTTGTATTATTTCCTTAGGATCAATTCCCAGAAGCAAAATCACTAGGTTAAAGGGTATGTAGGTTTTTTTATGGCTTTGAAACCTACTGCCAAATGGCTTTCCAAAAAGGTTCTGTCAATTTACCAGGCCATCGGTAACACAGGGAAGGGCACTACCTATAGCATTATCACAGGTAGCTGGAGTTATGGTTTTTAGATTTACTATGCAAAAATGTGCAACCTCATTTGAACATACATTTCAAATATTTAAGGTAAAGATGAACCATTTTTAATATACAGACAAATATATCTTTTTTCTAGTTTTCCTTTAATTATATAATGTTCTCATATTTTTATAAAGCTATGCAGCACTGTGTGAAGCATGTATGAATCCCTTTTCACAGTAAAAAACCATTTTCGTAATTTACTGTTTAAATTTTGTTGCATATGCACAGGAAGGCACATAGAGGATTCAACATTTGCCTGGCTGCATACATTTTCTCCTGAGCTGCTTGTTGTTCTGCTGTTCCATGTGCCACAAGTCCTCTCTGCCCTTATTAGGAACCCAATTACCCTGATTTGTCCAAGAAGTGAAGTCTTAGGAACTGTTTTAGCTTTTGTGTTTGGAGATAAAGTCTTACTTTGTAGCCCATGCTGGCCTGGAGCTCATGGGGAAGCTCTTGCTTCAGCATCCAATTATATACTTAATTTTAGAAATATATCTAGATCATACATATATGAACACCCATTACAGACATATGATACAGACAGATCTCTAAATAATCTGCTTCCTGTTGGTGAGTAATTACCTGAACTCACATTTAGTTAATTACATGAATCTTTTTGCTATGATTTAGATAGTCTCCTATATTAATTTATTTATTGGGTTTTTCATGATTAAAAATCATTCTTTCATATTCTTCTCAACTTTTATTATGACAAACTCTAAAACAGCCTGCCTGAATCCTCTCATTTTAATTTACATAAGAACAGAACTACAAACTTGTTACAACAGCCTCTGTTTTTGCTAAGTTCATGCCTGTGTATTTATTCATCCTTTTGCCCCTTCCTTCTGTAAAGATATCACTTGCTCATTAAAGTAGAACAGCAATGAACACAGTGGGGAAAGTTTATTTACCTCCATCACAAAACACTTAACTTTGTGGAATCCTCTTAGATGTTTTAGTCTTGGAAGCTGTAAAAATACAGTCCATATGCACTGAAAAGTAGTTGTTGTTTTTGTGCAAGTGTGCTGCTATGGTGTATAGGATAGCCCAAATCTTACCTTTATTAGCATTTGTTGAAAATCTGTTTCTGTATGTATGCACACTAGTCATGTGCAGCACTGACAGCAGGAAGCTTTGTGGTGTGGGCGAGTCTTTTGTGTAATTGTGTTCCTAAACTGCATCTTCCCACGTTTGCAGGGATATTTTCACTCACATTTATTAACTGATGTAATGGCTGTTTCTGGTTGACAACGTGACTATATCTGGAATAAACTACAATCCAGAACTGGAAGGCTCACCTGTGATTCAGCTCTTGAGGCTGGGAGATACAAGTTTCTGACCTGGATGTTGGCATGGAGATCTTGAGGCATAGTGGCTATGAAAAGCTTAGGCCCAGGCAAGGCAGTACACGCCTTTAATCTCAGGAGACTAAGGCAAGGAGATCTCTGAGTTCAAGGTCAGCCTTGGACAAAAACAAGTCCCAGATCCAGGCGTGGTGGTACACACACCTTCAATCTGGGTCACACCTTCTGCTGGAGACCTACATAAGGACATTGGAAGAAGATCCGCTCCTCTTTGTCTGCTCGCATTGACTTGCCAGCACATCTGTTGGAACCTACTTCTACAGAAGACCAGCTGAAACAACCAGCCTCGTGGGACTGAGCAACTACTAGATCCTTGGACTTCCCATTCACAGCTGACCGTTGTTGGAGACTGTAAGTCATCATAACAAATTCCCTTACTATATCGAGACTATCCATAAGTTCTGTGACTCTAGAGAACCCCAACTAAGACAACAGATGTGGCCTTATACTTCTCCTTCCTCTTCTTTTTCCTCCTCCCTCTCCTCCTCTCCTTGCTCAGGCTAACCATGAACTTTCATGAGTCACCATGTCTGGCGAGATGTTTTTCTTAAAATGGAGAGATCTGGTTGAAAGGTATGAGTATAGTTAAGGTTTCTGTTAAAACCCCCAAACTGAGCTGAACATGGTGGTGGTACAGGCCTTCCCACTCAGCACTCAGGAAGCAGAGCTTTTGTGAGTTCCACGCCAGCCAGGGCTGTATACAAAGACCCAGAAAAACTACACCCCTGCCCAACTGTTTTTCTAAACAACTTTTATCACCTCTGAAAATGGACAAAAGGAACTTAAAAAAAAAAAATCAACTTGCCAGGATTTAATCATAAACTTTTTTTTAAAGAGGTATCTCAGTTTAGGGGTTTTGTCTATTTTGCACCGTGTGTACCAGGCTGTACTGTTTCCTGAATCTGCACCACCGCCTGGAATAGTTCCCTCCCCTTCCTAATCCTTTACTTTCCCCATCCTTTTTCCTTCTTATCCTTTTCTTTCCCGTCCTGGTTTTCTTCCCCTTTCTCCTCTTTCTTCTCCATCTCACCTTTTCTCCGACTAGCATGCTTCATTTTTTCCCCCTGACAAGTAAAATACATTTCCTTACAGCTGCTCCTCTTCCTTCCTTGAGGTGCTCATTGTTTTGAGGATTTGAATTCCTTAAAAAGTTCTTTCTGCAAGAGACAGTCCTCAGTTATCTCAAAGAAACAAAGCAAGAACTGATCACCCTGTTCTAACTAACGCCTGTGAGGCCAAGCCCAGGCTTACAGACATTCCCACCCTTTGATCTCAGCCCTGCAGTGGGGTCTGCACAGTATATCCTGGAGAGACCCCCAGATGCTAAGCAGTTCACTGAACTTCAGGAGTCCACATACCCTGGCAGATAGAGAGCCTGGGACAGTATAGCTGGGCCTGACTTGATTTCCCAAGACACAAATCCAGCTCACTGAACAGGAACAGAAAGAGAAAAGCTTAGGGCCTGAAGGTACACGTGATTGCAAAGTACCAGAAATAGCTAAAAGAAAAGAGGGAAAAAAAGATAGTAAAAGAAAGAGGTGAAGAAAAGTACATTGAGACAAGTTACAGGATAAAAATAAATAACAAACCCACCACCACCACCAAAATCTACAGATTAATTATTAAGTTTGTATTTTATTTCTGTTGTGTGTTTGTGTGGCTATGAGTTTAGCTTTGTAAGTGTCACCTTAGGTTACACAATAACACAACTCAGAAACTTTTTTTTTTTTTTTTTTTTTTTGGTTTTTTCGAGACAGGGTTTCTCTGTGTAGCCCTGGCTGTCCTGGAACTCACTTTGTAGACCAGGCTGGCCTCGAATTCAGAAATCCGCCTGCCTCTGCCTCCCAAGTGCTGGGATTAAAGGCGTGCGCCACCACCGCCCGGTGACTCAGAAACTTCTTAAGCAACTAAAGAATAACAAACAAACAAACAAACAAACAAACAAACAAAAACAATGGGTGTGTAACTAGAAAACACTGAGATCCATGGGAGGGCCTCTGAAAAAGCATCTCCCAAACTGAGATGTGATGTGAGCCTTACTTATTCTCCCAATTAAAAATACTCTCATTGAGTCACAATGTTGATGATGGAAGAAGAGAGGTGGTGCTTTCAATAATGGTAATAGCCATTGCACTTGGGTTTGGAGTCTTTGCTCTTTATATCTGATCCTCTTAGGATTGTGAGAGGCTGGCAGGACCTCATACTAATGAGAGAGGAGGAAGACAGACAGACAGAGGGGGTGGGGGAGGATGGGAGGGAGCAAGGGAAGGAGGGGTCATCAATCATCATGTAGCTGATGTCTGCTCCTTGGTCCTACTCTGTGGGCACCTTGTAGGGGAACTACTCTATTTTAGGGGATAATTAGCATCAGTTTAGACATATATATCATCTGAAGTGGTTATTCATCACGGTGATCTCTAATTTCAAACATAGACACTGCAAAAACAAGCAGAAAAAGTACAAAGCAGAGTGCCTTGTGAGGAAGACTTATCCAAACAGTTCATAACTTAAGAGTCACCTCCTCTGACAGGGAGGTGACATCATGGTACTTTGAAGGACAGCCTGAAAAAGCCCCTGACCAGCCAGGCTAATAAACTCAATGGGAGGGAGGGGGTAGCTGAGTACTGCTGTCTC
Organism: Rhabdomys pumilio; assembly: GCA_030674055.1. Classification (NCBI taxonomy): domain Eukaryota; kingdom Metazoa; phylum Chordata; class Mammalia; order Rodentia; family Muridae; genus Rhabdomys; species Rhabdomys pumilio. Next base: position 148,211,266 of record JANHMN010000002.1, read on the forward strand.
TAAACTTACAGATCCTTTCAATGGTCTTCATAGCTCAACATCATGGAAAGCACTATTTGCTACATGCCTCTTAAGTTCTGTTTTTTTGCTTTCCCTTTGCCCTGTGCTAGGGATCAAATCCAGGCCCCTGAGCATGTGGGCAAACACTCTATTATTGAGCTATATGTCCCCAACCGACTTTCAGATATTTTGCCAAGAACGCTGTCTTTATTGTGTATGTTTTCTCCAGGCCTACTGATCCCTCTAGGCTCCCTCTAATATAACTTCTCTTGGTCCAAGCTGCATTGATAACTCCTTTAGTATTTTGACTTTGAAGAAACTTTTATTACATAAATGCTGCCACATAATTGGACACTTCTCTAGGTCCTGTGGACAGAGCACAAGACACTTCTCTAGTTTGCATACAATTGCTCTCACTCGCCACAGCCACAGAAAGGCTGCTTCTGAACCAGTTGCTTTTTAACTGGTAGTCAATACTGCTTCAATCCCATTTTCTTTCTCCTGTAATACAGCATTTCTCAGGCTTTGTCGATTTTCTTTTTGCCCGACTACACACTGAGCATGACAAGCGCATTCCCAACTGCTTAGGAGTTTGGTGGTTCCCAAATACTCTGATGATCTGGACTCCATGAATCCCGACCCACCAAAGAGTCCTGGACTTCTTCTTAAGAATTAGCCTTCGGGCCTTGACACTATTTCTAGGGCACTGAATTTCCCTCAGAAGCTCACCTTTTACACACCCACAGCCACGGCTGCATCCCCAACAATGCCCAAACTCCAAACTGGCTGACTACTGCTCTAGTATCTGTTACATACTGGGAATTTTCCTATTCAGCCCCTGTCCATCCACACCCTCTCATTCTGTCCAATTGAAGTGTTGGATTGGGGGATCACACACAGGTCATTATCCCTCTTGTTCCCATCCATGTGAATGTCAGTAATGGGGTCTCTTTCCAGATATGGAGCTCTTGGCAGGAAGTGAGACTTGGCTCTGGACACATGAATTTTGAAAGCAGTTTCTGTGCCCAACATATACCAGCATATAGCCTGTTTGTGTAAGTTCACCGATTGTGTCTTTGAAAAGTTACAGATGTGACTTATTTATAGTTTTGAGTAGCTTTTTTACCAAAGCTTTTCTGTTTGGAGGAAAATGTTGGCTCACTCCCTTTTTTTTTCCCTTTCTCTTGAACATTGTCTTATCTCTTACGGCTGAGCATTCTAGCTTCTTCTGTGAACTTGCTCTCCCAGCTCCCCTGCCCCTGGACACTTGTGGGAGAGGAATGCACAAATTCCTTCGAGGTTCCTTCACTGGAACATGCTCTCAGGAGCTGCAAACAGGAAGTTTCTGGACTTCTGTCTATTTTGTGCTTGGGGCAAAACTGGCCTCCCACTTGAAGAGTCTGCAAAAAGAAAGGCAGGAGTAAAGGAACCTTCATGATCCCTATCTAAAACTTTTAATGAAGACACTGCCATAGATCCATCCATGGCTTCTCTTGCTTCTTGTGTCTCTCTTGCAAAGCAGAGCCCCCGCCACCGGACATGTCAGGTTGTAGCCCCTAAACTTCCTTACTCCACTTTTTCATCTCGAGCGGGACATTTAAAAACCAGTTTGGGATTGGTAACTTTTCAAAGCGTCCGGAGGGGCAGTCCCCTTTGGCAGCGACATTGCACGATGGGAGCTTGAGATTAGCTGAGGGTGGTCCCCTGGTCTCAAAATCCTATCCACAAGGCTTAGAGCCCAGGACTCTTTACCTTGCCACTTCCTTCAGCTCAGAGGGGCCAGAAGCAGCTTTCCTTTGCCTGCGTGCCTGGCCTCCTCAATAACACCATTCATCTCCTGCCTCTCGGGGCACCGGGGAAGCCCCAGCCACGCGCCAGGATTCTCGCTCAGGTACGGGATTCCCGGGTAACCGCCGGCCCCTAACCTCAGGGGCGGGAAGTCCAATGGGCAGCGTCGGCCCGGAGGCGGGCTCAAGCCGGAAGCCACCCGCGGCCCCGCGAGACCGCGCCCCCGCCTCCTCCTCTTCCAGTTACGAGCTCGGCGGCCAAGGGCGCAGGGGCCAGCCCGCCGGGTCCCCGCCGCGCTCTTTGTCCCGGCCGCGCGCGGGCGGACGCGTGCGCATCTGCCCCCACCGCCCCAACCCCCCGCGGCCATCCCCCCACCCCCGGCCCCCGCCCGGTGAAAAGGAGGCGCGGCGGGAGCGCGCTCGCGCGGGGGCGCGCGGGAGCAGCTCGCGCCCCCTCCGCCAGGCAAGCGGCGAGCACGCGCGCCGCCGCGCCCGCCCCTCCCCCGCTCGCTCGCTCGCCCGCCCGCCCGCTCGGAACTTGCTGACTGCGCGACCGGGAGGAGCCGAGCCGAGCCGAGCGGGGCGGCGGGAGGCTGAGCGCGCGGGGGGCTCCCGCGTCCCTGCGCCTCGGCCGGCGGAGCGCCCACCCCACCGTGGCTCCCGGAGCGCGGGGCGGCGCCACCCTCCGGCCGCAGCGAGGCACTGCACGGCCGCCTGCGACTTTCGATGTTCCACACTCCCGGGCCGGAGCCTCGGCGGCGGCTTTTTTTCCCGCCCCCCCGTCCCCCCCCCCAGGCTGCCTCCATTTCCTCAAGGAAGGTTCCTCGGCGCTCTCCCTCCCCCACAGCGTAGCGGCGCACGAGCGGGCCGGGCGGGCGGCCGAGGTAAGGCGGCGGGGACGGGGCCCGCGTGGGGGGCGGCGGGGGCGGGGGCGGCAGCTTTGTTCGCGCCGGCCGGGCGCCGCGCTCCTCAGTCAGCCGCGCTCCTCAGTCCGCGGCGCGGGGCGGCGGGTCCCGCATCCCCGGGCGGGCGGGCGGGCGGGCGGGCGCAGTGGCGCGGTCCCCTGCGCGGCCCTCCCCACAAAGGACCGGGGAGCTGCGTGGCCCAGCGCTCGCCCCCCCCTGGCGTGCCGCGCCAATTTGTTGCACTTCTGGGGGTGGGGGGGTTGGGGGGAGGGCTTTTGTTTATTTGTTTGTTTTGCCCTCGGGCTTTTGGCCGCTTTGCGGATTTTTTTTTTTTTTTTTTTTTTTTTGGACAAAATGTCGGTCGGTGAGGGAGGAATTGAGCGGGGAACGTCGATGGCATCCGGAGCTTTGCAGAAGGTGCAGTTTGGATCCTGCCCTTCCTCGGGTGGCAGCTCGGGCTTGGCCCGGTGAATCCTCGCCGCCGGCCGAGGGGACGGCTGTGGGGCGGCTGCCAGTTGATTTTTTTTTTTTTTTTTTTAAATTCGAGTGCTGTGTTCAAAGGCTTTCGGTGCGCACGGGGGGACCCGCCACCGTAAATAAGCATATGGGCGACTAACAGGGTATGTTTCCCTCTGGGAAGGAGGATTTGGTAGCTCAGACCGGTGTCAGCCTGTAAATATTTAGACGGTATTAGTGACTTCTGAACATTCTCAGCGAGATCTGTTATTTACAGTTGTCATATGTTATTAATGCCCGTTGCCCAAGTTCCCTGGCAAATCTGTTTCATGCCTTCTGAGAAAGTAGACAATTGATAGATTGTCTAAGGGATGGGAAAAAATGTGAGTGGGTTTTCTAACTTGCATTTGGTAAATCCTTCAACGCCTGCCTTATAATACATATCAGGCTCCCTGTAACCTTGCTGTACCATAAATACAGGGTCTTTCGAATCCTTTTTAATAAAATACTCTCAGAGGTACCTATTGAGAGAGGAGCACGTTGCTGATTTTTTTTTTTAAGATCTAATATTTCTTTATGTGTCCCTTCTCTCCTTAGAAGTTTTCCCAGAGATAACTTCACCAAGATGTCCAGTGATAGGCAAAGGTCAGATGATGAGAGCCCCAGCACCAGCAGTGGCAGTTCAGATGCAGACCAGCGAGACCCTGCTGCTCCAGAGCCTGAGGAACAGGAAGAAAGAAAACCTTCTGCCACCCAGCAGAAGAAAAACACCAAACTCTCTAGCAAAACGACTGCTAAGTTATCCACTAGTGCTAAAAGGTAACCGTCGACTAGGGAGGACTCACATTGTCAGGTTCCCTTCCCATTGGTTGCTTTGGTTGGCTTAACTTCAGTGGCAATGGTTCAGAAATGCTTCTCCATCAAACGTGTATTTGAACTTGAATGAGCTGTCAATCTGTATGTGCTGTATCCGCAGTTTCCCTACAACTATTGACTTTAAAGCAAGTGTTCCTTGTTCTGTACTGTGGTAACTGGAGGGTCAGCTCAAGAAGAGCTGGGGCTCATTCTGACAGATGAAGGGGTTGGCAAGGAAAATTTGGTGAACCCAAATTAGATGGTCCATTGGAGAGGTTTCCTTTTATGAGTCATGCTTGGGTGAAGTTGACAGTTCTAGAAATGAGCAACGCTTTCCATAAAATTGTATGGTCAGAAATGACAATATTTACCAGAAAATTGGTAAACACTATAGCTTGTCTATAGTGGGAAGCAGCCCTTAAAGTGTGCTTTAAATTGGCTTAGCAGTTTGTATGAAGAGGACTTTAAATCTTGCAGCACTGGTGTGACTGTAGGTAAGTTATTGTTAGCTCACCTTCTTGTGAGGGCAGATACAACTCAGAAGTAGCTGGTTACAGTTTAGGTGTCACCTGGTGACTAAAAACACCCTTGTCCTTCCTCCTCATCACTCCAGCACTGCGGATCTGTGGATAAGTGGACAGGTTAACAACAGGGGAACGTTGCTGAGTGAGAGTGGAAGATAAGGTTTTCTCTGACTCCTGTTCTCTGTGGTGACTGAAAAGATTCTGTCAGTGGGGCTCCAGCTGGTAGCAGTGTTGGGATATCTAGAGAAACTAGTGATGTAGGTGAAGTGAGTCCACCTTACCCAGAACAGGTGCTTCATTGATTTTTATTGAACATAAATGAAGGAAGAAAATGTAAAAACTGACCAGATGTTACATTTTGATTGTGAGTCAAACTTTTTGAATGGATCTTAACCATTGATCAAATGCTAATAGCTTTAGAATATTTTATTCACCAGGAACAGTATTTTGAAATAATCTGAAGTGTCCAGTTTGTTACAATCTCGTGGAGGAATGTATTCAATATGTTCTGAGTTTTGAAAATGTCCTGAATTTGAAGAAAATTGGCCAGTTGCCTTTTGCTTATAACTTTAGCTTATATATTTATCTATCTTCTCCACTGCAGATTTATTGACCCTTAAAGGTGTATCTAAAATCAGAGAAGACACTCAGCTGATATGAATGCCAGTTTGAAATTTTCATTGGCAAAGATATTTATAAATTTTAAACTTTTCTGGCAGGTAAAATATTGCCAAAAACCATTAATGTACTCTTGTAGCAGTCTATTAATTTTTAGCTCAGTAAAAAGTGACTTGAAGTCATTGTCAAATTCTCTGGTGCTTTCCCTCCTCCCTTTTTGTCTCATTTGCATATAAGCTTGAAAAGAGAATTTCTTTGGTAAAACATGTTTTTTAATAGATTATATATCCTTCACTGAGTAGTCAGAAGGGGCTATTTCCCAAATCAGGTGTAAATGACACACTTATTTACAGTTGCACGTGAGAAAAAGAGCTGCAAAGTTTCTGCTAAGGGATTTGGGTTATGCCTCTGAGAACAAAGAGGAAGCAGCCATGTTAGCATTACTGAAGGCAAAGCCAGCCTTGCATTTAACTGCATGGTGGTAGAGGGCAGTGTAATTCCCCGGTTATTCTGTAGACTACCTCAGATCCTTTTTGTTTGTTCTCATTTCACTAACAGAATTCAGAAGGAGCTAGCTGAGATCACCCTTGATCCTCCTCCTAACTGCAGGTAAGAAACAAATTTTGTTGTTTGGATTGTGAGTTGTGGAAAAATATTGAGAGATGAATGATCTTGCCTGAATATACGTGCAGCCCAAGAAACTGGCTTCGTTTGTTTCCTTTTATCTTCTGAAGTGCACAAACTAAAAGTGCACTAACTAACGAAATAAAAAGGGGAGAAAAGATGCTCTAGCATGTTTGTACACATCGTGAGCTTATGAGCACAGGACTGTGTGCTTCTGAGGTTACTGTGACGTGCTTACTGTTTGCCTGTATGTCTGTAGAGCATGTTTGTTCACAGTCATATTTCAGTGATTTCTAAAATGTTCAGCTTTAAATAACTGTGCAATCTGAACTGACCTTCCAAAGTTAGAAATTGCTGAATGCAGTGTTAGAAAATGTAAATGCAGTAAACAAGAGTATAGTCGGTTCTTTTTGATTTATTCAGTAACTTGCCTTAAGGGTAAATTTCATGTGCTAAACTGACTGGTTTCAGTTGTTTTCTGGAGGATGCATTGTTGGAATTATGTATGTTTTAAGCAGTTGTCCTAATTACTTGAGAAAATTCTTAGTAAGTAGTAAGTTGTAATTGTAAAAAGAATTTCACTGGAACCCAAGTAGCTAGTGGTTTTTTGGTTTTTTTTTTTTTTTTTTGTTTGTTTGTTTTATCCTATATGTTACTTATAAAATTTTTTGAACAGTGATTATATGGCTTATGAGATGAATCAAATTTAGAGATAAATGTACATAATTTGCAGAGAGAGTTGCTGTTACAGTTGAAGTGATGGTACAGTTTGGCAGGAAAATTCCTCAGTGTTTAATCCATTTCTGCTACAAATTCTGTAGTTGGCTTGTGTTAATCAGACAGATCTCTGAAGTTATAAACACAAATGAGACCCATTGACCTCTTACTGTGTATGCTAATCAGATCTGTTGATAAGGTGATCTGATTCTACATTTTCCAATGAATTAATAGTTTGCTGATTAAAAGTAGGTATGTCTAACCTTAAAGTATTAACTTATGAGCTATGCTATCCAGTAACAGTAGCCACTAGCCACATGTAGCCATTGATGACTTTACTTGTGGCTAGTTCAAAATGACATGCTAAAAGTGTGATATATGTACCGGATTTTAAAAGCTTAGCAGAGCATAAAATTTTGCTTTTACATGTTGAAGTGATAATATTGTGGCTATGTTTAATAAAATAAAAATAAAATTAAAATTCTTTATTTTTTTAGTTGTTAGAAAATTTAACAACTAATTGTGAATGATTAATGTTACATTTTTTGCTTCTTTAAAAATAAGTAAATTGAGGCATTTCTGTCCACCCTCCTAAATCTGTGGAATCTGTGTTCATTTAAGAAGGTCAAGTTGTTTGCTCTCTGAAAGAATAACTTAATTTACAACATATATACTTATTTCTTCCAGTATGAGAGATGTAAAGATCAGAGAAAAATCTCTGCTGTTTAAAAATTGTGAGTAAGTTCAAACATTTACAAAGGTAGTTGGTTTTTCTGCAAATAGCAAAATCCAGAGGACAGGACTAAATCTACAGAGTGTGGTAGATGTGTTGAATGCCCTCCGAGCAGAGCTGTAGTGGTGATGAAAACAGCTTGTACATTAAACCAGGATGTTTCCACAAGGTCACCAAGGAGTATTTTAGAGGAAATAGAACCTTTCTGTGGTGCAGAGAGTTTGATTTGTCCTGAAGTTTTCTTTTGTGTATCAGTCCATGAGATAGTACTTGGCATTTGGCAGTTAGACTGGAGAGAAAGTGAGCCTCTGCTCATGCTTGTACACAGCAGTTGTGTCTGTTTTCCCTCACCGTGCTTGATAGCTGTCAGTATTACAGAGAATGCCTTTCAGTTCTCCATTTCTTTACTACCTGACTTTCTTTTGCTGCTGCATAAGGAATTTTTGCTGCTGCATAAGAAAAAAGCGGGCATTATACATTGTTTGTTAGCACTTTGAAGTTAGGCTTTCTTCTCTTATATGCCTTACTTGTAAAAAGACCAGATACTTTGGTATGTCTGATTGTGTGGAAAGTCTACACCTTACTAGGTAGGAATTTTGCAGATTGTTTTAGTGCAGGCAATGTTGAATTTTGACAGAGAAGCCTAAATTTGTATTATAGTTTTTTACCTTCATGTCAGATCTGGGAAAGAACAGCACTGTGTTTTCAAAATTCAAAGGTGTTTAAATGTTTATCATTAAGGTTTAATGGAGATTGTATGCTTTAAATTTACTTTTTATTTAGGCTACCATATATCTGTCTATCTCAGGGGAAAAAAAGTTGAATGAAATGCAGGAAAATTATGGGGGAAAGCCAAATTACTCAGACTAGGAAGATTTTTCTTTATTTTCATTTCCCCTTTTATTTAGCATTCTTTAGTTAGGTCTAATCACCCAGAATGATCAAGTATTGATTTAATTGTTGAATTGTATGCCCTTAAGTAAGCTTGATGGTAGGTTGGTAGATTTCTCCTTTTTTTTCCTGGTAATAAGAACATTGGTACAGATGTCATCTCCAGTGATTTGACTGTGTTTCCGCTTTTGGAATTATGAGCTGCTGCTGCTCACAGACAGGATAGGACTCCCTTCTCAGTTGGGAAACATCCTCACAGACATGGCTAGGGTATGTCTCCTAGGTGACTTCCAGCCAAGCAGGTTGCCCATGATTAGTCCACTGATTTACTTCCTGGTTTACATTTGTAGTTTTCCTGTCCAGGCTTCAGATTATGCTATAAGTAATCATGCTAGTTATGTTGAAAGAAAATTGTGTGTGCATTGCTCTGCTTTAGAGAAACCTGTTGCTATGACTGCAGAGCGATGTGTAAAAGGGTGACCGTGTCTTACTGGCACAGCTCGTACAAACTCCGAGTTTAGAAAGGTGCTACGCTTTTAACGTAGCCCCTAATTTCTCTCTATATAAACAAGTACAGATGTATGCTTCTAAAATGTTCTTTAGCATATTTAGATAGCATCTATTAGTATGCAAACATATAGGGTATTGGTGTGGTTTTTTTGATGTGGGAAATGTCTAATTGAGGCAGAAATTTATAATATTTTCTGGTAAAACCTAAAAGCAGGTATTTACAAATTTTGACAACTTATCCCTGAAGAAAAGTAAAACTGGAAACCTACGTTTTGAATGAGAAGCTGATATCTCTTCACTTACTCCTAAATCAATCTGGGATTTTCTTCTGCTATCTTCTGGAGGCTGCTTAAACTGCTTTTCATGGTAGATCAGACCTTTGTTAAGTGAGCTGCAGACCAGAAACCTGTGCATCTGTCACTGGTAGAAGTGTGAGAAGTACAGAGTGCTGTCCTTTACCCCACCTCACCCCGCCCCACCCACTGTTTCCTCCTTCACCCTCTGCCAGAGGTGTGGAGTCACAACCTTGAATTTAACAAGGTTTGAAGATTTGTGTGTTAAGGTTTGAAAAGTCCTAGTGTAGAAATCAGTCTGGGTGCAGATCCTGCTGTGCTTACTCAGTAGCATGTTGTACTAACAAGTTATGCTTTATTTTTTTAATTCTATTTTCTCAAGTCTATAAACAGCATGAAATTCCAGGAAAATAATTATTTTGGATTGAAGAAAACATTAAAGAGTGCATATGCTTGTCCTTATTTCAGTAAGGTGTTTAAGATGATTATTCTAATATAATTGTAAGCTATCATTTTTATTTGATTATAAGAAGAAATTGAAATTCACAGAAATCTTACTTTTTGCATGTAAACCAGTACAGAAGGACTGCTGTAAGACTAAAGACATTTCTGCCCCCATAGGAGTAACTGAAAAAGTACCCCTGCAGAAGTCATAGCTCTATTGGTATCTGTTAATGCCCCCTTCAGATAATAGCAGGAAGTGGGAACAATAAGCACTTTTGAGAAGTTACATGCTGTAAAGCGTGTTTGCCACACTCAGCCGTTTGGTGCTCTGTACCATATTTTCATCTTGAATGTGACTCTGTAACAGCAGATGCATTGTGTTTGGTTATCAGAAAAATTAGATTTACTTGGGTGTTCAGATTTACAAAGTAGAACATGACCTTTATTATTATTACAATAACTAGGCACAGGTTTAGAGAATAGAAGATGATTATTTTCTTTCTACCCATGTCTTTAAACAGGAAAAATGCATTCAGGCATTTTTCTAGAGGCTTAGATTCTAGAGGATAAATTGTATTAAACTTCTAATATTTTTCTTTTGCCTCTTAATCAGTGGTTTTATATTGGGGCAGTTCCCTAGGGCCCCCCAACCCCTGTCTTGGGAACAGTTGCCAATGCCTAGAGATGGCATTGTTCTTGAGAATTGAGGAAGAAGACCACCAGATTTAGATCGTAGATGTCAGAGGTGCTGCTGTAGCCCCTGTAAAGCACAAGACAGCACCCCCACACCCACCCCAAGAATGAACAGAAGAACATAAGCATCAGTAACACTGGGAGGGATGCTTATTCCTCTAAGGATTGCCTCCTAAGTCAGGGGACTTTTGACTTTCTCACATGATTCTGTCCTAACTGATGCCCCATCTCTTGCCAGTCCTGTATTAGCTTTTGTCTTATATTCCAATGTATGATGAAGTCACAGGAACTGGTACCATGAGTACCTGCTAAATCACAGCTTTGGAGCTCAGAAATGCTTTCAGCAGTGTTTCTTTTAGGTCTCATAACTATTGATAATACTATTGGCATGGTTTGGCTTTAGGCTGATTGTATCAATAATATTTTAAGAAATATTAAGGAAACATAAGGGAGAAGTGTGCAGGGCCAGACATAGTAGTCAGTGGTAGAGTGCTGGCTTAGCATGGATGAAGTTCTAAATTTAACTCTAAGTACCGCAAACCAAAACAAAAATACCATTGAAGAATCACCAAAGCTCAGTTTTAAACTAACTGATGTGTGGACCAGTAAGAAAGCCATGCTCTTCGTTTACTTTTTATTTTCATTATTAAAATACTAACCTGCCTTCCTGGCATTCTGTTGCCACACTTTCATTCTTCTTTATTTCAGAATTTGGCCCAGTTATGTTTCACGATGCATGAATTGTCAGGTTTTGGAAAGGTAGTATGATGTGATTACTATGTTTTATGTTTACATGAGGCAGCACTCCATAATCACAATATGGATATTTCTACACTAAAGACTTGTGCATATTCGTACTAAGTGGGATAAGTAGAAACGATAAGTAATTTAAGGCCAGCTCATAATTTGGCTTTGCTACCAAGTTATTTTGTACCAACCTTACTAAAATCTTTGGGTGTTCAGAGTGCTTGGAACACAGCATGTGGATAAGTAGGTGCTGCCCAGTGCAGCTTCAACTCTTAACGATGGTAATCACAGCCGCATTCCCTAGTAGTGGATGCCAGTTTCTATGTTGTTAGTTTTGGCTTACTCGGTTTTTGTTGTTATTGTTTTATATCTTGTATGCTTACTAAAAAAAATGAGATTTAGAGTTCTTTACTTTTAATGTGTAATTATTAGTGTATTTCTTTTAAAGCTCTTTATATTGGATTGTTTTCTCACTTTGCTTTCAAAATAGTGTCTTAATCTTTCTATTCATTCTAGATATACAAAATATGTCCTTTAACACATACAAGATGTGTCATTTTCAAATATGTATTGTCTTGAAGCATTTTAGTTCAATTAGGCTGTAAAGAGAAACACCAAATTCTGATAGTTGTGGTGCGATTACAGAGAACTTAGATGAGTTGCTGGCTCAGCATGGAAAGGTGCGTTTCTTAGTCAGCAGACATCTGGTATGGGCCCAGGGACACTTCTGTGTTGTTCTTCTCATGCAAACTGAGGTCCATGTGTTGTTATCCTGTGGCTCTGCCACTTCGAATATGTGTCTAATCAAGAGAATTGAAGGAGTCATGTGCCAGGTTTAAGTGCTTTGGTTTGGAAATAAGACAAATGGTTTTCACAGCTGTGCCCAACAAACTGTAAGGTGACTGAGAAATGTGAGAGAGCTCATGGGCATTCCATGAGACACCTATTTCTCTTCCACAAAAGTGCGAATGCAGAGGACAGATAGGTGACTGTCATTCTAAGAGGAATGAGTAAGTAGTTGAGTAGCAACCTGGCACTGAAGGACACTTAACAGTTCAATAACTTACTAATACAGTGTTTCGTTTAAATCATAAGTGGATAACTTACTTCTTTTGGTTTAAATTTTAAAAAGTAAATGTAAGAGTTGAGAAATCTAAAAGATGTAAATACTATGTACTGTACATGAGTCAGACATAGCTTACTTTAGATTTGAAAGTAAGCTTTTTCTCTCTAAAACAATATTGTTTGAAAACGTGATGAAAACTATTCAGAGTTTGTGGATCTCTGGGTGTAAGTGTATTCCTTTATCTTGTTCCTCTGTGAAAGTATCCAAAATGTTGGTACTGCATGGTTTTAGAATCTGGCCCAAAGTGAGGTTCCATAGGAGTGAAGTATTATTCTGAAGGATTTTGTTCATAGGAAGCATTCCCAAGGTTGTCAGCGCTTTGTTCTTCTCTCCTTGTAAGGACAGAGGTTTGAATGTGTTCATAATGGAAAAAAAGTAAACTTTTTCTGCTTATGGCTTTCCTGTGCACAAATGATCTACATTTTTCTCTGGGTTACTATAAGAGCAGTCCATTTATATGGGTTTTGAATTTGATTAGAGGCTTTGTGCAGTTAAGAATTTCTGTGCTTCCTTGGGGAAAGCTATCAGGACCAGATTTTAAGAGAAGCTTAAAGCTGATAGCATGTGCATGTATGATAGACTTCTAATACTGGTGCTGCCAGATCTAAGTTTTTGCAGATGTTGGCTTTATATTAGATTCTTCATAATTTTGTTTTGTTTTTAGTAGTGCCACAGTTCATTTAAAAATTATTTCTTCTAAATATGATTTTTTTTAACAAAAATTGCTCTCAGAAATTACTGTTCCCCCCCCCCCTCTAATGTATCACTAGGAAGGAGCTGGTCGGTTTTTTGTTTGTTTGTTTGTTTGTTTGTTTTTATAGCAAAATTGATACAATGTTCTCAGAGTGAGAAGCTTATCACTCAAACTTGTACCTTACATTGTGTTTAGATGCTGACTTAGAATTACTTTGAGGTTTCATCTCTTAATGTAGAAGCAGCTTATAGGAGTCTGTAAGTAAACAGTTTAGGCTTATTTATGACACCTGTGATGCTCAGTTGTGATTAATGTAGCATCACTAATAATGGTTTAACATTATGAGTTAGTGGCTAAAGTTTCTAAACTTTAAAGATCTGGTCCTCTGGACTTTACTGTGTATAGTTGTTTTACATTTATGGCTTTTTGTAACAAACCTTTGGAAGGAATCCCAGTAGCAGTGCTCACTCACTGTCACAGGTTGCAGGCTGGTTGGAGGGATTTTGACCAGTTAGTTGCATGTCATTCATAAAAGGTTTTTCTTGCTGTTTTTCTTTTTTGCCCCTTCAGTGTCCCAGAGCAAATATACTTTGTCATCTGTTTAACATCCAGTTTGTCTGGGGAAAAAAATAAAGACGTATCTAGCCTGAAATTGCTTTTGGGAGTGTGACTGCATATCTTTTGGGCTGAATGAAAGGCCTAGGGAAACATGAATTTTGCTACCTCTTCATTTCATTTTCCTTTACTCACAAATCATCATGGCGATCCTCCCTTTATATTCATGCCCTAGTTTTTATAAACACTGTTATTTCCCTTCTCCAGGTCATTATTTCTAGAAAGTTTTGCTATATGAAATTATATAGGTTTCTTACAAATGTATCTTTTTTACGATATTAAATTTTAAGTCGAGAATTCACAGTCCCCAAGAGAGTGAATTTCATAAGTGTGTGGCTGCATATCTTTATGGCTTTTGATGTTTTCCGTAGTTTTCTAAACTTAAAATGTAGTGGCAACAAAATGCACAGAACACAAGGAAACATTGGCTTAGTGATTTTATTCTTGCATCGTACTAGAGCATTTGACATTAGTTGGATTTGTGATTTATACTTATATATGTGTGCTCCTTACCTATTATCACGGTGGGGTAGAAATCTCCCACTTGAACTGCAAACACAATTTGAGGCAAGTATGTGACTTATGAAATAGGTTTTCTTCATTTTATAACAACATTTCTGTTAAAGGACTTTGTTTAATTTGTATTCATTTTGTTTTTTCTTTTTTTCTAACCCTGAAATATGCTGTAAATGAACAGTTCCTTGTTAAAGCATTTTAATTTTTTAAAAATACCTTTTTCTGGAAAATATCAAACGTGTAGAAGAAAACTGAGCAGTACACTAAACTTTTTATGTAGGTTTCATCTAGTTGCAGTAGTCACCATCTCTGGCTCTATGTCTTTCGTGTCTACAAAGTCCGTCTGTTCTTTAACTCTCCTTATCACTCAGAGCAGATTCATTGTTTCATCTCTCCTCTTTTGGAATAGATACTGTAGGACTCTTTTCAAAACATATAGACTACTTTTAACTTAACTACAGGGTTGTAGTTCCTTAGTCATTATTCAGAATTACAAATGTGCTGTGAATGACTTTGTTTCTCCCATACTTTACTTGGGCCAAAGTCCAAATAAAGCAGGTAGATCAAGATTGGTTGCTGAGACTTGAATGCGGTGGTTCTTCAAGCTTCCTCTCCCTTGGGTTTGGAACTCTTTCACAGAGGTTTCTTTCAGATATTCTGGATATAAGATATTTACATTACAATTAGTAGTAGCTAAGTAGTTTTATGGTTGGGGGCCACCACGACATGAGAAATGGTGTTAAAGGGTCACAATGTTAAGAAGGTTGAGAACCACAGCTTTAATGTATGTTGAGCTCAAGATTTCTCCATTTCATTTCACTTTGCATCTTATTAGAGAAACTGAGCCTAATTTGCTGTAGATGTATTTTGCTTATTAGTCTCCTACTAAGTAATTTAGGATGTTTTCTTTCCTTGGTGTGTCATTAAATTTGGGAGTTAGGTCAAGAGGCTTGATCAGAGACAAACTGAATTCATATTCTATCTTTCTCTTTCCTTTTTTCCCATTGTACTGGCTAGTCATGTCAAGCTTACAAAAGCTAGAGCTATCTGAAAGGAGGAACCTAAATTGAGAAAATGTCTCCATAAGATCTGGCTGTAGGTGCATTTTTTATATTAGTGATTGATGGGGGAAGGCCCAGTGACCCTGTGTTCTATAAAGAAAACAGGATGAGCAAGCCTTGTGAAACAAGACAGTAAACAGCACCCCTCCATGGCTTTTGCATCAGCTCCTGCTCTAGGCTCCTGCCTTGTGTGAATTTCTGTCTTGACTTCCTTCAGTGATGTTACTTTTTGGTTATGGTGTTCTTTCACAGCAATAGAAACCCTAAAACATTCATTGACCATTGACTCCCTCTTTTCTTTTTCTTTCTTTTCTTTTTTCTTTTTAAAGCAAAACTGCTATACAGAATACCTTTCTTTCAGGAGCCATTCAGCTGTGATAGCCTTTTTTGATGTTTCCTGACTGAACAGCTCGGTCTTGGTGACACTGTTTAGGGAGGTTATGTAACTTACAGGAGGTAGGGCCTGGCTGACAGATGTTTTCCCTAAGGGGCCAGTCTTTGAGGATAGGTAGTCCAGCCCTACTTCTGCTCTGTCTTTTATTTTTTATTTTATTCTGCTTTCTAAGCAGAGACCTGTGTTGTGTGGTCCCACAATTGGGGCAGTGATGTCTCCCACCCCCTCAGTTAGAGTCTTTTGCTCTCATGAACTGAAACTTTGTAAAACAATGAGCTTAAGTTGCTTATATCAAGTGTTTGCAACAGCTGTATGAGAAATGATCATGTGAACACTAGTGGTAATCCTGGTTGGCAGTGTGTGTCTTCTTTCTCTTCAAGTAAGTCAGTTTTCTATTGTCCTTTGTGGAATCATTAATTCCTAGTTGTTGTCTTTCAGTGGATTGCACTGCTTTAGAATGTCATTATTCCCCTTTTAGAACTTAATTGACTTTTTTGTTTGTATATGCGTATATGCATATATGTGGTTAGGTCTTTTTGCTGAAGATACCACTTAAAACCATTGAAAATGGAGAAATCCTGCTAGTGTCCAGCTAGAAGCTTGACCCCTACTGGCTTGCATTTGTGGCGTTGAAAGGTATTGTACCGGAGAAGAAAAATCAGTCTCATCCAGCTATGAACCTTGTGATCTACAACAGTGACCTACTTTACTTTTTTGAGACAGGATCTGGAACTTTTTGAGTAGAGCAGGTAGCTATTGAGCCACTAGGAGCCTAATGTCTAGCCACTCTTTCTCTCTTTTCATCTCTGGGGTTATTGTTCACCATATCTGTCTTATGTGAGTACTGGGGATTTGAGCTCTGTCTCCAGGCTTGAGCAGGAAGCACGTTGCCTAGTGAGCCATCTCCCAAGACCTGTTACTTTTAAATAAGCACACTTCTGGCTAAATCACTGTGCCTTAGGAAAAATTAGCTCTTCCTTTAAACATGATGTCCTGGCCACTTGTAATTGTAATTGTGGAGAAATTAACTGTTATCAGTAGAAATCATATCTTTGTTGAGAATGGGGGTCTCTGTTTTAAAAGTTGGGTTATTTTTCTTTTTAATTTTTATTTTATGGGTATGGGTGCTTTGCTATCATGTGTGTCTGCACCATGTTTGTACCTGGTACTTGTAGAGGTTGATATTGCGTGTCTTCCTTTATTACTATGTACAGAGACAGTGTCTCTAGGTGAACCTGAGGCTTCCTAGTATGGCTAGCCTACCTAGTCTTCTTACCCATGGGGATTCTTTGTTTCTTTTTACAGAATGATAGAACTATGATAGGCTACTGAAGCTTCTTGGCTGTCTTTATTTGGGTCCTCAGATACAAACTCTTAGTCTCATGCTTGAGTGCCATGTTCTTAGGCCCAATTTTATTGTGTAAGTCTCTGTATGAAAAAATACTTCCCTCAAATTTTCACTTTTTAGACCTCTTTCATTGTGAAATCTTGTAGTTAATTTGAGGGTTGTGGGGTTATTATGTGTTGCTGTGCATGTGTGTGAGTGTGCACACACAAACACAGGTGCACATTGCTGCTGTTGCTGCTACTACCACCAACAATGCCACTTTGAATCCCTCTGGGTGTGTTGACTTTTTTTTGTTTTTCTTACTAGTGAGTTTTATTTACAAGCAAACCTGTGTTAATAGGATTTTCATCTGTTACTTGAAAATGTGCCTCTCTACTCTAAGAAACCCTGTTTTTAATGTCTGTTAGTCTCTTGCTTTTCGTACTTTTATCACCTGAGGACCAAGTATTCAAGTGTATGAACCTATGGGGTGGGGACGTTCCCTGAAATCACACACATACTGATATTGTGAATGTGTGCATTGGATGTTTGTGTGAGGTTGGAAGTGAGGCATGAAGGCTGAGTTATCAGTTTAACACAATAAGCAGGAGTATGGTTTACAGTGTAGGTATTTCAAAATTTGTGCATTCATGATGTGACTGTGTGTGTGTATGTGTCGGTGGTAGTGCTGGTAGTGCTGGTAGTGCTGGTAGTGCTGGTGGTGCTGGTAGTGCTGGTGGTGCTGGTGGTGCTGGTGGTGCTGGTGGTGCTGGTGGT
>JANHMN010000002.1:148228582-148245228 GCA_030674055.1 Rhabdomys pumilio
TTGGTGTTAAAGATATAGGAAATTGGCTCACAGGATTAAAAAGCTCAGGGTTTGTTTGGCCATCAGAGTCTCATTGCCTTCAAATTGTACTGACTCCTTCCTCTCAGTTAACCTCAGTTTTAAACACCCCTTTTTATGTTCATAAAATAACTGGTAATCCTTCCAGCTTTCTCTTTCGGATTGAGTTACCTTTTCATATAATGTGACTTTCCACCCTAGGCTTTTTTTCCAGAAGCATTTTCTTATTGCATAATTAGTATTGATTTATTTAGCATTATTTATTGTTGGTTATCTTTGTTAGCTAAATTGTGTCACCATTATGTGTACATTGGAAAAGCACAGTGTGTATAGGGCTTGGTGCAGCCAATTACTCACTAGCAGTCTTTAAATCTTTTTATTTTAGGAAATGTTTTTGTATTCATCTGGCTCTGCATGCTGTGGCCTGTCCTCCCGTTCTTTACTTTGAATATATCCAGGGGTCAATTGACATGGTTTTTTTCTCCAATCCAGCTTCTCCCTCGAGAAGTCACTTTATTATTTTAGTTTATGTGTGTAGGTGTTTTACCTACATGTCTGTGTACCATATGCGTGCCTAGTGCCTTTGGAGGACAGAAGAGGGCATCAAATCCCCTGGTACTGGAATTACAGATGGTTGTGAGCTGCCATGTAGGTTCTGGGAATTGAACCCAGGTCTTCTGGAAGAGAAGCAGGTTCTCTTAACTGCTGAGCCATTTCTCCAGCATGTTTTAATTTTTCAAAAGCATACTTTATATACAGCAATTCAGTTTATGTATTAAATAACACTATAACAGAATGACTTGATAATTTGAATGGAAGAAAAAGAAAGATTTCAGATTACAGTACCTATCCCACCAAAACAATTTTTTAAAATCATTTTTTCTAAGTGAGTCAGTGTGACAGATGTGTTTCATGATAGGTTATGTCCAATTCCTTTTTTTGTTAATAGTCAGTGAAAGTAAAAAGGCAGCCAAACATTCATCATTACCACCTTAAAGGAATAACATGTTGGATTCATTTGGAATTCAGAAAAATAGTTATTGCTACTTCAGAAAGTTGAGTTTGCATATCTTCAAGAAAAGAACCTATGGAATGAAAACATAAAAAAAATAAATAAATAAAAATAAAAAGTTGTATATCCTCCGTCATGACTCCATCCTCTTGCCTATGGCCATCTGTCCTCATTATCCTCCCTTGGTCTTCTTTCCAACTTTAAGATTGTATCTGCATTCCTACTTTCATCTATGCATGTATATGCATGCGTTACAGACTAGGGCTACATGCATGAGAGAGAAGATGCACATGTATTTGCTTTCTTAGCTTGGATCCATTCTCTGGAGTATACTTCCCAACTGTCCTTTTTCCTGAAAATTTTATGATTTCTTTTTTCTTTTCCAGCTGAGTAATACTTTGAGTCTGTGCTATTGTTTTCTTTATCCAGTTATTTGTTGATGCACATTCAGGCTGGTCCATTCTTTACTGTTGTAAATAGGGCAGGGACAAGCATGGTGTGCAAATGTCTTGGTGGTAGGGCATGGAGCCTTGCTCACATTTGTCTAAGAGAGGCATAGCTGTATTGTACAGTAGTTACATTTCTGATTTTTAAGGAACCTTCTACCTGATTTCCGTAATGACTGTTAATTTATACTCCTGTAAGCTGTGAGTTAGTTAAGGGTTGCTTTTCCCTCCCAACATGTGTTGTCAGATTTCTAGATGATGGCCATTCTGTTTGGGGTGAGGTGTTGTCTCAAAAATAGTTTTAAAATAAGTTTTTCTGATGACTAAAAATGCTGAACATTTTCAACAGTAGTTACTTATTTTTTTTTTTTTAAAGAACTGTTTATTATTGATTTGCTTCTTTGTTTTCTTGGTGATTTTAATTATGAAGTTATTTTTAAATTTTGGGTATTATCTCTATCTGAAATCTCTATCTGAAATTTCATCTATCTGAAATTCCAGCTCACAACCATCTGTAATTCCAGTACCAGGGGATTTGATGCCCTCTTCTGTCCTCCAAAGGCACTAGGCACGCATATGGTACACAGACATGTAGGTAAAACACCTACACACATAAACTAAAATAAAGATTTTCCCCACCCACTCTGGCCTGCTAGTGTGCATTCAGCTAGTAGCTCTTTGGCTGTCTGTTCAGAACTTTAATTTGATGGTGTCCTATTCGTTGACTCTTGGCCCTTTCCTGTGCCATTGTACTTGTGCTTGGAAAGTTCTTGCATGACTCCAATAATCCCAGTGTTTTCCTCTGGTAGTTTCAGGGTTTTAATTCAGGTCTCAGATCTAATTCTCCTCCTTCCTTTTTGTGTAAGGTGAAAGATGCGGACCTCTTTCATTCCCCTGAACGTGGATATCTAATTTTGTTGGATATAGTTGTTGATATAGGCTGTGTTTTTTGCAGTGCAGTTTTTGTTACTTTTTGTTAGGTGACCATAGCTTTGTCTGTTTATTGCAAAACCCTTTTATTTTGCTCCAACAATCTGTTTGATTTTATGCCAATTCCAGGATATCTTTATCACTATAGCTTATTGTAGTATAATTTGAGGTCAAATATCATGTTACCTCCAGCTGGATTCTTACTCTTCAGGATTGCTTTGGATGATGGTGGTTGTATTGTTTTATTTTGTGGTTCCATATACATTTTTGAATTGGGTTTTCTGGACCCATCAAGTTTGACATCAGAATTTAGAAGGTTATAACACTCAGTATATAGGTTATGTTTTATAGTAAAACTAATTTCACAATATTAATTCTGCTAGTTTAGGAGAATGGAAAGTTTTTTGTCATAGTGTCATCTTTGATTTTCTTTTTCAGTGTCTTGAGGTTTTCATTGTAGAGAACTTTTGCTTTGGCTAGGTATATTCTTGGGTTCATTTAGGTTTTTCCTCTTTTACTTTTTCTTTGAGCTAATGTGCATGAAATTCTGTTTTTCTTTCTCTGGGGTCATTGCTATCTTAAGTGTTTGTATCTTTTAACTAATTTTTTTGTAGAATCTATAAAGTCTTTAATAGATTCTAAAATCTTAAGTATAAGATCACATCTGCAAGTGAGACTAGTTTGACTTTTCTATTTTAAAAACCATTTGTGTCTTTCTAGCTCAGACTTAGACACTATATTGAATAAGAGAGGGCATAGAAAGCAGTTTTCTCAGTTTGTTTCTTTGTAGTGTGATGTTGGCTATATATAGGTTTGTTGTATATAATATAGTCTTTATTATTGTGATTATGTTTCATCACTTTCCTAGTGTCACTAGTACTTGTGTTATGAAACAATGTGTTCTTAAACGTTGTCCAATACTGTTTCAGTGTGAGAATGATCATGTCGTTTCTGTTAAGTTGGTTTATATAGTGTATAACTTTTATGTGCTAATTTTGTTCAGCCTATCAGTGATTCGGTTGCTGTGGGGTGAGATCAGTGAAGTGGCATATGACTTTGGTTTGGGCTGCTGCTATTGCTTGTCCCTGAGGTTGAGGTGGCTCTTAGAAAGGGACACACATTTGAAATGGCTTGCCATAAGTTTAATGGATGAAATAGCATAGCAGAATCATGCGCACAGGGTGGTGGGGGTGGGGAGAGAGAGAGGGAGAGAGAGAGGGGGAGTGTGTGTGTGTGTGCGCGCGTGCGAGCAAGCATGCACCCAGGTATATATGAAGGCATAGAACATAGTTATATACAAACTAAAATTTCCTGGGTATTTAGAGTTCGGACTGGTTTTCTGTATCTTTATGGTTTGAGTTTGTTTATTATATATGATGTGTCTTATGGTTACATACATTTTTTGTGTTAGCATTTAATTGTTAATAGAAGCCCATAAGTTATCTTTTCATTTCTGTGGTGTGCGCGCACTTGCTATGGCTTCAGTTGAATCTGAATAATACTTGCCCCATTTATCAGACTAGATCTGAAAATATAAACAGGATCGTATTAGTTACTTGTCTTGTGACATATCTGAGAAAAGCAACTTAGGGAAGGAAAGAAAGGTTTAGGTTCATTATTGGCTCACAGTTTGAGCACATTACGGTGGGGAAGCCATGACAGCAGGATCTTGAGGCCACTAGTCACATTGTATCAACGTCAGGAATGATGAATTCTCATGCTCAGCTTACTGTCTACTTCTTAATCAGTCTATGTCCCCAGCCTGTAGAATGGTGTCACATGTCATGTGCAGTGTTGCTACCTCAGTGAACCTAATCTAGATAATTCTTCCCAGTCATGCCCAGAAGATTGTTTCCTGGGTAATCCCAGATCCTATCAAGTTCACAACCAATATTAGCATTTATAATATCAAAATACAAATTCATTTATGACATTTATGTTTGTGTGTGTGAGTTGATGCATATGTGCACATGCATGTTTGTACATATATGGGGTGGATTGAGACAGTCTAGGTAACTATCCTAAGGAATACTTGGCAACTTATTATGAGATGGGTCCAACTGGTCTGGGGTTTAACAATTGGTTGGCCAGGGAGTCTCACAGATCCATCTGTCTCCCAGTCCTTGGGATTTCAAGTGTGTGTACCATTATATCCCATTTTTTACTTGGTTTCTTGGGATTGAACTCAAGTTCATAGGCTTGGAGATGAGTACTTTTCATTCTGAGCGATCTCCTAGCTCCTATAGATCTATTCAAGAGTAATCAATGAATAGTGAAAATATGTGTTAATTACACTGAAAGCATGTGGTTTATCCTGTAGAATGTTCTGTCAACTATGAGAATGTGTATTTTGAAGCACTTTGAAGAAGTACTGTTGGATTAACTTTAATATTGTCTGTTTCTTTGCTGATTTTTCTTTTGGTATGGGAGTCTGTGTGTTCTCAAGGAGGAATCTAGGGTATTGAGCTTCTCAGTTACTTGAGTGTTTAGTGAGATCCCCTGTTTAGATCTTGCATATTTTGCAGCCAGAGTGAGCTCTGAGTTAGTGATCCTCTTTTCCTGCCCCTCCCTTCTAAGGGCTGCAGTTACAATTGTGCACAGCTAGCTCACTTTCAGCTTTTTGACATCTGGTTTACATTTTATATATATAACTATATATATATGTGTATGTGTGTATATATAATATATATGTGTGTGTGTGTATATTTGTACTTCTTGCTTTGGGATGGTTTTGTGTATGCTATGTCTTTTTTTCATTCCTTTTCAATTTGTGTGTGTCTTTAGTGGTAAGTGAATTTCTTGTAGATGGTACATCTTTTTATTTATTTTTAGCTATTGAACCTATTTTTCTATATCTTCTGACTTAGAAATGTTATCTGTTTATTTTCAGGGTTGTTAGCTGATGGGAAAGGCACTCTTGTATCATTCTGTTCATTTGTTCTCAAGCTTTGTGTGTATTTTCTTTGTTCCCTCTTGTTCATCTTTCTGGTTTGGGGATTTCTGCAACAGTAAGGTTGGGTTTCCCTTTCTGTGTGTATCTGCTGTACTATTGTTTTGCACATCAGTTTCTGTAATGTTTCCTATCAGTCCTTTGTTCTAGTGTAAGTCTCCCTTCAGCATATCTTGGAGGGTCACTCTTGTGATAATTTCATCATCTTTTTACCTGTCATGAAACTTTTTCTTTGTTTGTGAAAGATGGCTTTCTTGAGTATGGTATTCTTAGACTGGAGTGTGTAATATTTAAGTGAAGTAACAATCTCAGAAAAAAAATATTTTCTCTTTCATGTGGATCCTAGTCATTCAGAATGGTTTGTAAATTCTTTAATAAAGTTAAAGATTTTGATGATGATTTAGCTTTAACTTGGCATACAATAGGTAAGATCTTTACAAGCTAATTTAATTCAAGCTTCTCAGTAAAATTAAATAATATATATGCATATATATGCATTTGCTTATGTATATATAAACAAATGTAAATCCGGGCCCAGTGTAACTTGTAGGAAGGAGAATAAGAAAGGGTAACTATTAAGTGAAAAAGACTAACTAGAGGTAAAGGGTGGGAGTCATCACAAATGAGCTTATAAAACTGATTTTCTAGTTGTAACTGTTACAGTTTGTTTTTCTGATCATGGATAAGTGCATACAAATATATTTGATAGTGAAAATGTAAAATCTAATTAGAAGCTCCACAGACTAAGAATAGCTTTTCTAACTACAGAAGTTCATTGTAATATAGAGATTTGTTTCTGATTAATTTTGATACATGATTTTTTTATCTGTAAATTCTTTATAGTAAAGTTAAAACTTTTGATGACTTGTCAGCTTCAAGTTGGCATACAATAGGTAAGATCTTTACAGGCTAATTTAATTCAAGCTTCTTAGTAAAATTACGCAGAGATTTCCTGACTTAGGTATGCAAACAGGTACCTTAATAAAATCTGGAAAAGACTAGATTTCTGGATTCGAGTTTTCTTACTCAGTTTTATATCACTAAAACCAATACCTGAGATCAGGTTATTTATTATCAAGCAAATTAATTGGCTGAATTTTGGAGGAAGGGAAGTCCTTATGGAAAGAGAAGGAAAAGGTGATAGAGATAGAATGTAGTATGGAGGAGCAAAGGAGAAACTGATCCTTTATTAGCCTGTCTGCACAATGATAGCATTAATCCATTCATGGGCTAGGAATCTTACAGTTCATCAACTCCCATGGCACCTTCTGATGTGCTCACACTGGATGTTAAACACTGGATATTCACACAATAGCAAGCCCAGTGATTTCTAAGGCATGTCACTATCAAATAAATGGGTAACATTTTCTTTTAGAAAATTAGCTCTGACTACAAAGGAGTTGTGGGATGTAAATTTTACTAAGAAATTTTACTAAATGTGTAATTTTACTAAGAAGCTTGAATTAAATTAGCCTGTAAAGATCTTACCTATTGTATGCCAACTTGAAGCTGACAAGTCATCAAGAAGCTTTAACTTTACTATAAAGAATTTACAGATAATTTCTAGCTTAAGTCCTTACATGTTTAACATCTTTTATCTCAATGGCAACCTTGGGGGCTGTAAAAGTTGGATCACTGAGGCCCTTTGTAACTAGTGTTACAACAATGCTCTATGCCATTACTTTCTGGTTTATTTTGGATTTTAAAACCAATCAGTCATCTCTTAGTTTAACTGTTAAAGGAGCAAATACTGCGAAATCTTAACATGAGCAGTATTTTTATTTGATTTAAAGTTCTGTTTATGAGTTTTATTAGACAAAATATATTTTATAGAATACGTTATGTTTTCCATTGTCAGAATTAAATTGTCATTTTATGTAGAAGGGCAACTCTACTTGGTTGAACTGTAAAGTGGTAGAGTTAGTTACTAGTCTCCTGGGTAAACAAATACTGTCTTGCAGAGGAAGCTGCAGTGATTTAGCTTGGTTTTATGGTACTTGGGATCAGATCCAGGGCTGTGTTCTTACTCACCCTTGCTGCTACTGCTGGTTTCACACTTTGCACCTGCAGAAGCCGACAGTTTTGAATAGTACACGTTTCTTGTCTTGCAACAACACAAGCTAGGTTGGTAACTCATTTGGCTAGATTTTGTGATTTTGGTTAGTGATTTGGCTCAGCAGTTAAGAACACTTGTTCAGGAAGATCCATGTTCATTCCTCACCACCCACATGGTGGCTCACAAATAACCCCAGTTTCAGAGGATCTGATGTCTTAGCATCCACAGGCACCAAGCATGTACATGCACATGCATGTGTGTACGGATGTAAGACACCTTTATACATAAGGGAGCCCTAGGGTCCCAGAAACTTACATGTAATATATACTGTTTATTTTAAGAATAACTTAAATATTATATATTATATTGGAAGCACTGATTTGGTTAGTTTCAGTGACATATGGTGGAAACTGTAATTTTTAATATACTTCATACATATCTATTCAGTTGTTGGAGTACTTGTCAGCTGCAGTTGACATTTCAGTGTTACCTTGTTATTTTCATTATTTCCTCCTTAACTTTTTTATGTAGTTTGGTGTGTGTGTGTGTGTGTGTGTGTGTCAAGCATCTGTGGACAAGAGTCACTTATCTTCACTATATGGGTTCCACATGTAAAAATTACATTTTACATTTTACATTTTACATTACAGTTTTAAAATTACATTTTTAGAAATTTTATGTGTCTGTGGGTTGGTATGTACATGAGTATATGAGTGCTTTTACAAAATCAAGAGTATGTGTGTAATCCTAAGTAATTTAACTGGCATCCACACGGAGGTTAAACATGTAATAATTGCATCTTTGACACTGTTACACCTGAAGCTAATTTTGAAAGCTTGTTACATCACTCTACTGTATTCTATATTAACAGTTTGAGATAGACCTCCAACTTTGTCTCTGGTTGTATTATATAGTTTTGAAGTTTAAAATCTGGAATTTGAAGTGAGGTATTAAGGCCCTTGATGGCATAGTATATTCAAGTTTCACCGTTATCTGACATTTTTATAATCAACTTCAAATTTTTCCTTGCATGTACATAGAGCCCTTGCTTATGCAATGAGAGTACGATTGTGCATAAGACTGATGGAAACAAGTGGATGGGGTCAGGGTCACTCAGAGGGGATTAGCTCTGCTAAGCAGTTTGTTTTGTAAGACAGCTCTACAATACCTAAACTAGCCTAGCAAGCACACTTGGCTAAGGTATGTTCTGCATAGAAGTATCTTTTTCTTAGGAAGTTCGACTTACAGTGTTAGATTTAAGTGGAAAATAGTAATGAAACATTCCTGAGATACATTAGTTTAACCATGGAAGGTTTGGAGCAGGAATAGCTTAGATGGTAGAGTGCGGGACAAAGGTCCTGGGTTGGATCCCCTAGTACCACATAAAACCAGGTACTGTACATCTGTGATCTGAGCACTTAGATGGTGGAGACAGGAGGATCAGAAGTTTAAAGTTATCTTTAGCTGTGTATTAGATTCAAAGGGGGGCCTAGCTGTATGAGACCCTGTCTGAAAAAGGGTGGGGGTACAAAATAAAGCAAAATATTAAAGGTTTATATCACCGTTTAAATCCTGAGGACAGGAAGTTCACTTAGGACTTCATTTTCCTAACCAGTAGAATAAATAAGACAGGAATAAAATGAAGTTCCTTATTTCTCTCTCTCTCTCTCTCTCTCTCTCTCTCTCTCTCTCTCTCTCTATCCCTCCCTCCACCTTCCTCCCTCCCTTTTTATCCCCTTCCTCTCCCCCTCTCTCTCCCCTCCCCTTCCTTCCCTCCCTTCTTCCCTCTCTCTTACCTAGTGAAAACTATTTAGACATAATCTACATAATAGAACAGCTATATAGCTACTTTGAAATATGTTGATGATGTAGTTTATAGTAATAACAATAGTAAATGCTTAGTAGTTTGACAGAAGCTGAAGTGGTTTATTCTGGATTGTCATTGTAGTTATACTGAACTCAGTATAGCATAGCTCTGTGTGTTTCAGCTGTGGCATTCCCAGAGATGGTGAGATCCTGAATTTCTGACCTAATGAATGGTTTAATTCACTGATGTCTCTCCCCACCTCCCCCCCAATAAAGATGAGAATAGTTTGGAAGTAGTAGAACTAGGCAAAGTAGGGGCTGTTTGGAGAAAACAGGTTTCTGAGTTTTATCTGAATGACTTGTGTTGTGCAGACTCTGCTTTCTGGCTGCATTGTGGAGGAGTGTGCCCACACCTCTGCTCTGCTGCACCACAGCATGTCAGCAGTTTTCCTTCTAAACCTATGAGATTTTCACTCAAATGCTTATTCACTGTTGCTATGTGAAGATAGGACTCTGGACAGTAATTAATAGCTAATACTATGATTTGACTCCAGAATAACGGTAATAGTCTTCCACTTCTCAGTAATACAGAATGATGGTCACTGAAATGCTGAAAAAAGTGACAACATTTAACAACTATAATTAGATATATTTCAAACAACAGTTAGAAAAGGAACAGCCCAAGTGGTTTATATCCCAAGAAATTTTTTTTGATAATAAGTGAAGAAGGAAAATCAGTTCTATAACAAATTTATTTTAATATCTCAAATTTGAAAATAGATAATATTTTCAGTGTCGAAATCAACATTAGACACTGCATGTCATATTTGCAAATAAAATACTGGAAAGCCATAAGAGCATTCTAGAAAGCAAGCCAAGTATGTCACCGTCACCCTCCACATTCATCACTCTGATGCTTAAGAGTTCCATTTCTATTTAAGAATTTAATATATTGGTTAAAGTATCTGCTTTCTGAACAAATTCCAGACCTACCCTAACTTACGGCCTACGCCTCAGTGTAACATAGTACTGTTAGAAATACCTGATATTTTTAATGTGACAGCACAGACAAGAACGTTTGATTAGGGAGGCATGGGGTATGTTCGTTCTAAATGTACAATCTAAAGATACAGATTCTAAATGTAGCTATCTCAGAGGTGGAGATGTGGAGATTTTGACTTGGAAACTCTACTGTTTTGAATTTTGGAATTCAAAAGTTTTGAATTTTGAAACTAATCAATTGTGGATTTTTCGATTAGAACTATTCAGCTTCTAGTTCCATCTCTGGCCTCAGAATCTACCAAAAAGAACTTAAGCCACAAGAAGGTGATGCTGAATTCTAAAAATATTTATTAATAATTTCTTTTCAATTAGCTATCCTAATAAGAGATTTCTTATTTTTTTTTAAAGTGAACCAGTAAGCTTTATTTGAGTTACTTCCAAGAATATAGATAATTCAAAGGCAACCTTGTTATGTTACCAAAGAGTTCATGACAACATGTATAACAAATCACAAAAGCTGTACCTCTGTATTTCTCTGCATGACTTGCAGACAGCTTTGCAGGTCAAAGAATCTCTTAGGTCAGAGAATCTCTTTGTCATAGCAATTGTTACTGTTTCTAAAACTTCAAAGAGGGGGGGTCTATGAATCTGAGGAAATTTCTTATTTAACTCTCTTAAAAAACCTAAAATGAAGCAGAATAATAATCATCACAAAGCATATTTACTACAGTCTAAATGCTATAATTCAAAATTACCTAATAACAAATTATGTTACTTAATTTCCTAGTATGTATGGATTTATTAAAATTGAGATCTAGTAAACTGCCTTTGTACAAATAATTATTAATGAAAGAATACAACATAAGTAGGTTTACACTAAATTCCCTTCAGGTATTTAAATATGTTCACAGTAAGTTGTTTAAGAAGTAAACCACAACAACAATTAAACATACATAGTAAGGCATCCCTAATACAACTATCATATATCAGTTTTCAAAATTGAAAAAAAAATTAAAAACTTTCAACAATGTATGACACTGTTAAAATATTTCATTAGAGCATTTTCTAATTTAGTTATTGCATATTTATTTTATGATGACTGGAAACTCCAAAATATTTAAAACTTTGGAATTATAAATTTTTCTGGATTGTTCTTCATATGAGTAAAATAGGTAGTTACTAATCTAATTCATAGTCAAAGTTAGGCACATAATTCAGTCAGTTATGTTCTGATATTAGTAATAAGTCTAATTTTAGGTAAACCCAATGAAAATATTAAATGACTGCATTTTTTTTTTAAATGAGGCTTTAGTGGCTCAACATTTTAACATCTGGTTCACAGACAAATAACTTATCTCCTTCCCTTCCTGCCCATTAACAGTGGCAGTAGTAAGGGCAAAAAAGTAGCTATGAAGAACAAGCGCAAATGTAGGCGTTGAGTGAAGTAACAAGTGTGGGAAGAATCACAGAAGTTTGTCAGTCATTCTGTTACTATCACAGTAAGAGGCAGGAAGAAGCCGAGAAAGTACACATCAGATTAGACTTAAAATAATGAGTGACATTTCTTGAGCACTAACTTAAGTAGCAGAACTTGCTTTAAGCACGTCTGCATAGTAATTTAATTCTTAACTAGACTAAAAAAGTAGACAGTATTAGTAGTAATATCGTCACTGTACAAAAGATACTGAGGAAAAGAAAATATAAGTAATAAACCTAAAGTCACACTTCTTGAAAGTGCTGGCATCAAGAGAAAGGTCGTCAGCCATTCTGCTATACTGGACAGTAGTCTGTGATTCTTTCATGTAGTTTTGTATCATCCTGTAATAAAAAAGCAAATGCATTAATTAATAAGCAGTTTGGGCACCCTATATCTTATAAGGATTCTGAAGACAGAGGAAAAGGGTATACACTTCATTGTGAACACTAAGAAATTAAAATAAAAATGTAAAAATAAGAATGTAATGAGTCAATAGTATATAGTGAGTAAGGTATCTTTATATAGAACAAAATTAATGTGCTGATACCTTGACAGAATTTTAAATATAGGCATAGTGAATCAAGCCTTCCTTTCTAGAAGTAGTAGTTTAGTTTTCAGTAGTTCAAAGATTGTGAAAACTTTATGAAACAATACCATCTAAACTATTTTCTTTATCTAACCATCAGTGTATCTTCCTGAAGTGGATAGAGTTATCACTATAAATAACTTGAACATTCATAGAAAAATACTTGACTTCTTGAACTATGGTAATTTATTATAACAATGTTAGTGACATCTGATGTTTCTATTTAAGTTCTAATTTTTTAATGGAACCCAAGTATATTTGTCCTGCATTTTATTAATTTTGGAACTGTTACACAAACTAGAGAGACGCCACAGTCTATCATTCAAAGCGCTTGCCTTGTGAGCATGAGTATCTGAATTTGGAGTGGGCACTCACATAAAAGCCATACACCAGCCATGTAATACATGCCTGCAATTCTAGTGCTGCCAGATTGGAGACAGGAGGATCCCTGAGGCTCACTGGCTAGTCAGTCTGTCTTAATTGGTGAGCTCCAGGTTTGATGACACACCTTGTGTCAGTAAGTAAGGTAGAGAGCCAGGTGAAGGAAAACACATGAAGTGGACCTGTAGCCACCAAACATAGGGATGCTCTTACGAATGCGCACCATGCAGACAAACAAAAGCTGCATATCTATGTCTTTCTTCTTTGCACACTTTTTTTCTTCAACAGTGACATCGAGCATCTGCCTCTGTATTTGTCAGCCTCTGGCAGAACCTCTCAGGAAACAGCTGTATCAGGCTCCTGTCATTTTGATACCCAATAGCTAAACCAGTAAATATTTTACATGGCTGTGTCAGTTTCCTCTACCCTCCCCTCGGTAACTAACTACCAGTGTGTTTTTGGCACTGTAATTTTGTCTGCTCTAGGATGTTCTGTAGGTGGAGCACCCATGCCTGCCTGATTGCAGTGACTGGGTTTCCTTATTTAGCATAATGCCTTTTTAGACATATCTATATTATTATCTTGGCATCTTCAATTTATATAGTGTTTTTAAAAACTTACAATGCCTCACAGTCATGCATTCATAAACTTAAGTTTGTGGTGAGTCAGTGGTTTTCAACCTTCCTAGTGCTGGGACACTTTAATACAGTTCCTCATGTTAATTTTGCTACTTTTAAGGTAAATATCCATGTTTTCCAGTAGTCTTTGGTGAGCGACCCTTTGAAAAAAAGGGTCATTCAAACCAGCAAAGAAGTCACAACCCACAGGTTGAGAACCACTGTGCCAAGTAACAATGACATAACCATCTTCATATTCCAATGAGATGTTTTAACTGTCTTTGTTTTTATATATATAAATTGTGTATATGTATATATATGTGTGTGTATATGTATATATATGTGTGTGTATATGTATGTGTGTGTGTGTGTATATATATATATATATATATATATATATATATATGAAAACATTGTGGTTTGTCATTAAAGTCAGTTTTGGGTCATGCAGCATTTTTATCATGTTTGTTATTTATTCAACAGACATTTATTTAGTAACATGTTAAGTACCAAACATTTTATAAGCTGTTTGTGGATGTGTAAGATATATACATTTAAGTTTTAAGAGTAAAATGCAATTCTTATTAGTACAAGTTGTAATATAAGGGACGTGAGTAGATGGTCACTAGAATTTTCAGGAAGCTCGTAGATTAAAAGTAAAAATACTTTTTAAAAAATTAAAAGTCTCATTACAAATTCACTGATAATTAAAACAACCACCATTTAAAATATCACATAACAAAACGACTTGAGAGTTTAAAAAATAAAATCTTTTTCTTTCTGTCATAATGTTAGTGGGGTTATAATTAGTACACTGACTTCGGAGAGGAACAGAAGAGACTTGAGTTTTTATAAAGTATGCCTTGAAAGCTTTCCTCTGGTGCTTCAGCACATTTTCTCACCTCTAAAGGCATGTGATCAAGAGTAACACTTCTCGAGATTTTAGTTTTCATATGGAGTGTCAACACTTGAGCGAAAACCCCTTGTCTCTTCTCACAGAGAATGGGCAGTAACAAAAGCTTCAACTTTCACATTTTTTCAGGTGATCACTGTGCTTCTTCTAGTTGGTAAAATAGGTGGTGAGATTCTAAAACTTCTGTGTCACAAAAGGATAGCACGGATTGTAGAATTACATGGATGAATTGTACTTTCATATGGTGGATCGAATGACAGCTAAGACCTCTTGTAATAGAATGATTTGAAAGAGCATTGGAATATAAAAATTACTTACGCCCATCATAAGGTAAAAGGTGATCTGAGAAAACCTTACATTTGCAGATCTACAGAGTGTAAATGCTTTAGTGTTACTTGTCTAAGACATACAGGAAGCCATTACTTGAGGAAATAGTAGAGATGTTATCCCTGCTTTTAGATTTGTCCATAATAAGTTAATATTGGTAAATTATAATTAAAGTCTGGAGCATACTCAGATTTTTCTAAGGTTTTTGGTTGCTTTTATTAGATTCATTAACCATCTTCTGTCTTATTTCATTAGTGTAGCCCATCAATTTTCAGTCATATTCTAAGGTTTCAGGTTATATGGAAATTGATATATTTGCCTTACTAAACAAAGATAAACAAATACTGGGTTGTTGAATCTTCTCTTAGCCTTGAAGTTTCTATGATATTTCTTTTTTGTAATTTTTTTATTTTAATACATTTTTATATTTTTTTTTCCTTTTTTATTGGATATTGTCTTTATTTACATTTCAAGTGTTATCCCCTTTCCTGGTCTCCCTCGCCCCCAAATCTCCCAATCCCATCCCCCTCTCCCTGCTTCGATGCTAGTGTTCATCGACCCACCCACTCCTGCCTCCCCGCCCTGGCATTCCCCTACACTGGGGTATCAAGCCTTCACAGGACCAAGGGCCTGTCCTCCCATTGATGCCCTACAAGGCCATCCTCTGCTACATATGCAGCTGGAGCCATGAGTCGCTCCATGTGTACTCTTAGGTTGGTGGTTTAGTCTCTTGGAGCTCTGGGGAGGTCTGGTTGGTTGATATTGTGGTTCTTCCTGTGGGATTGCAAACCCTTTAGCTCCTTTAGTCCTTTCTTTAACTCCTCCATTGGGGACCCCTGTGCTCAGTCCAATGGTTGGCTGCAAGTATTGAGCATCTGCCTCTGTATTTGTCAGCCTCTGGCAGAGCCTCTCAGGAGACAGCTATATAAGGCTCATGTCAACAAGCACTTCTTGGCATCCCCAGCAATATCTAGGTTTGGTGACTGTTTATGGAATGGATCCCCGGGTGGAGAAGTCTGTGGATGGCCTTTCCTTCAGTCTCTGCTTCACACTTTGTCTCTCTATTTCTTCCTCTGAGTATTTTGTTCTTCATTCTAAGAAGAACTTGCAGCATCAACACTTTGGTCTTCCTTCTTCTTGGGCTTTATGTGGTCTGTGAATTTTATCTTGGGTACTCTGAGCTGATATTTCAATTCGTCCTTTGGGTTCTCAGCAGTTGTTTACACATTTCATGTTTTCTAACTTGAGTGCACACTGTTGTTTTAGTTTTCCATCAATGAGGCCTAACTAAAGTCAGATGGTGATATATATAATATATATATATATATAATATATATATTCAGAACAAGTGTGAAGTCAATCTTGGCACTGTGCAGGACCTTCCATTTATTCCTTGAATTCAAATAAAGACCATTAAGACCATTAAGAGTCAGGAATGATTGAAGAAGTAGGGAGAAAAAAACCTTGTTGCAAAGACCTGAGAAATCCCAAAAATGCTGATAAAGTAATACTGAACTTGGTTATAAAAAAAATGGTAGAATTCAGATTCTGCTACTGTTCTGTGACTCTGAGCAAGTCATTTATTTCAGTTTCTCCATTCATAAAATAAGTGGTGGGCATTGTGGTCTGTAATCACCATTTAGGTCTACACATTCGTAAGTGAAACTTTTTATGTCATATGAAATAGTCTTTGTTTTCTTAACATACTCTTTTTTATTATATGTTTGTAGATGATGAATTACTGAAGTACTTAAATAATTTTATTTTAGCCAGTATGTTAACTGTTCATTACCTGCTCAGTGTCTAATACTCTTTTGCTCTACACTACACTTCAGCTCTTTGTTATGTTCCATTTAAAGTATTTATATCAGTTAATGTATTACCTGCTAGCTTATATTGGTTAATGTTTTACAATTAATTGTGCATGATTAAGCTTTCCTCTATTTCCCCACTATGTGAATTTTCTAAGTATTAGAATTTAAAGTCAGATGTTAAAGGTCCTTAATTGATGTACGTATGTGAATCATCTAGTAGTTAGACTTAGTATTTAAGCTTTTAAGTATGTGCTAGATCTATAAGTAGATGAAAACAGATTGTGTGAAACCAGAAAAGGCAAGGACCCTGA
>JANHMN010000002.1:148254755-148319043 GCA_030674055.1 Rhabdomys pumilio
CTCCCTCCCTCCCTCCCTCCCTCCCTCCCTCCCTCCCTCCCTCCCTCTCTCACTCGCTCGCTCTCTCGCGCGCGCGTACATTTCCTCTCCCCCATATTCACTACTTCCCTTTTCTCTAGGCTATCTAGTCTCTGGTTCCTGGCCATCAAGGCAGTGTAGGGCATGGGCTCCCTCAATGAGCCTCAAGTTAAAAACAGTGGGCATCAAGTTAAACCAGATATTGGTTGGCCATTCCACAACTCTTTGCTACAATTGCTCCAGCACATCTGGAAGGCAAGACAGAGTATAGGCCAGAGGTTTTGTGTCTGTGTAGTGTCTAGGTTTGTCTTTCTGTATGTAGGCTATAAAGAATCATCCTGTGCCAAAGAAACTAGAATGTAGGGTGAAGGCTCTGTGCAGGCATCAGTTTGACCTGCATTAGTGTATTTAATATGAATGTTGCCTCAGCTATGCCCCCCCACACACACACACTATGCATAGAGCACCCCTCTGTCCTTGTATCAGCCTGGGTTGTTTAGGGAATCTCTGTGGGAGCCCCGTTGACCAACAACTCAACCAGATGCTACGCAATCCCACACTTACCTGACTACAAAAGATGTCCAGTTCAAACTCACGAAGGTCACCTTCATAGCTTCCGGAAAGTTTCCACCCTCACCCAATGTCCTCAGTTCAAACTGTCTCTCCCTGTACTCTCTCTCTTCATCCCTCCCTGCCCTACTGGATTCTTCCTCCTCCTGTCCTCACCTGTCCCTAAACAACCTGCAAATTTGCTCTTCCGACTGAGGTCCATGTGTCTTCCCTGGAACTTTCTTTACCTAACCTCTTTGGTCTATGGATTGTATCTTGATGATCATTTACTTAACAGTTAATATCCACTTATAAGTTGAGTACATACCCTGTTTGATGGTATTTTCAAATTAAGATTGTGTTTGAGTGTTTTACAGTGTGGCCCATTAGAATCTAAGATTCTAAAAGTTCGTGTCTGCCTTGCTAAGTCAGAGTCAGCACCCTCATGCTACAGTGCTATAAACTGGATCCTCATTGAGAAGAATACATATATGTCAGCTTATTACCCACCCACTGCTCAATTTTCATTTTTTTGTTGCTTTCAGTATAATAAATGTTTAGTAAACCTTATGTCTATTTTTATAAATAGTGAAACTTCCACATGCATAGTTTTTCATATTGGAAATTGCTTTTAACACTTTAGAAAATAGGGAGAAAGTTAACAGGATATAGCTGTGTGATATTATTTTTGTATATGAGGAAGAAATAATGTAATTTAAAAATACTTAACATTTTTCCTAGCACTATTAGTAGAAATGGAAATTGTCTAGCAGAAGGGCTTTGAACTATAGTCCTTTATATGGCTCGTCAGTTTTATTAGGATACAGCTATTTATAGATTTAATATGCTATGAAGTTCCAATGTCTTACGTTTATAACTTTGTAATGTTGTTTCTCTCCTTGTTAAGGCAGATTTTTCCATTCTTAAGCCCTATTCCTAACATGAAACATAAATAAAATTTGTGGTATCTTGTTAATAAGACTTCTTTCTCTCCCTCACTCTCCCTTCCCTCCCTCTCTTTTTGTTCTTTGAGACAGGGTTTCTCTGTGTAACTCTGGCTGTCTTAGAAAAGACCAGGCTGGCCTCAAACTCAGAAATCTATGTGTGCCACTTGCGCCCAGCTTTTCTATAGTATTTTTGAAGTTCACTTAAGGTATTGAACTTCTAAAGAGTAACAAACATTTTGTTAATGGATATTAATTTGTTTAGTTACTATTGCTAACTAGGTAATTTCAGTATATCAGTTATATTTGAAGATAATTTCTTTGTCTTTTAAGTAATCAGCTCAGTCATTTGGACAAGCAACTATTCCATTTTCTTGAACAACATTGTCTATTAGAAGCACAGCCAAAGTACAATTTTAAGTTTCCATAGCCACATTAGATAAATAAGAGGAACTGTGAATTAATTTTAAAGGTATATTTCACCCTACATATTCAAAGTATTACCGTTTCATGCTATAAGTAAAATCCAGAAGAATATTATTAATGAGCTTTTTTATGTTAGTTTTGGTACTAAGTCTTTGAAACATGGTATGATTCATAGTTATAACTCAGATCTTTGTATTCACATATAACTGCTTCTCAGTGTATCGTGATATCTTCTATAATCCCTGTAAACCTATCATTAGGTAGTGTGCTTATGTGTTTCTCCACTCTTTCTGCTTTTTTGTACTCCCATACTCTGAAACAGCACTTTTGGGCATTCTTCCTGTTTCTAGATTCTCCTTCGAAACTCACAGTACACTGCTAATTCTAAGATAGAAAATTCTTTTTTCTACAAGTCCAAGTGATGCGTTTACCTCTCAACTACTTTTGCATTTGCTTAGAAACATACAAGTATTTATTCCTGAAAAAGAGATACCAGTTTCTTTGATCCAGTAACTGAAAACCTTGCTTTTTTTTTTTTTTAAAATGTCAGTGTCTATAGAAGAGTGACTGAGAGAAAGGAAGGATAATAGCTGCAGCCTTCCTCCCAGGCCTTCATTTTATTCTGACATAGAACTTTGTCTGAGTTGGTGATACTCAATACTTTTACTAGAAGCTGACCTAACCTTTAAAGAATCATTCATCCTTTCTTCTTACTTTAGATGACAAAACATTTCTTCACTTTCCATGTTCATGTGTGTCCATAAAGATGTAAATGATATATGGCCACACATGTACATACATATATAATGCCATTCATGTAGGTTTAATTGATGAGTTATTCACCTATTCACTTTGTTCTTAAACTAGGGTAATGACTGGTATTGTATGTATTGCAATAGTCCCAGTACTCAAAAAACAGAGGCAGGAGGATTACTGTAAGTTTGAAGCTAGTGCAGTGTGCACAGCAAGTTCATGTCAGCCAGACTTACATACCTAAAAGACCTTGTGTCAAAAAACAAAATAACAGTGACAAAAATAAATGAGTGAAGTGTAGTTCTTTTCTAAGTAAAAATAAAACCAAAAAATAAAAATAAAAAATAAAAATAAAACCAAAAATCAATACTTTTAACTAAAATAAAACTAACTTTTAAAACACTTTAAAATAATTTTAAATAAAACTATATAACTCTGTTTCACATCCAAGGTAAGAATAGTACTGGTTGATTATTTACTGTCAGTGACATCTGTAATGTGTTACTGTTGAGATGAATGGATAATAAGTCTTGTTTGCTTCCTGTTTCTACTGTGACTGTATAGGTTACCTTCCGTACCAGAATCTATCACTGCAACATCAACAGTCAGGGAGTCATCTGCCTGGATATTCTGAAAGACAACTGGAGTCCTGCTTTGACTATTTCAAAGGTTTTGCTCTCTATTTGTTCCCTTTTGACAGATTGCAATCCTGGTAAGCAAATCTTTATGAATCTGCAAATAAATTGTGTTTGTTTAATGTTGGTCAAGACATAAATGTTACTATTAGGGAGATCTGAAATAACCAGAGTGTCCATTAAGAGAATACGTATTAAAGAATGAAACAATTCTGAACTCACAGGGAGAGTATGTCATAGTATGTCAAGATAGAGGTACCTGGAAACATATACACACTGTAAGTTGTAGACATAAGACATATATAGAATATCTGGGAAAAAAATGAAAAAAAATGACTTAAAGGGATTAGATCCTGAGTGTTTGGCATTCAGAAGGAAAACCTTTTACCGTGTCTGTATTTTCTTTGTTTGGTACACTTTCTATACCATGTGTACATACTTGTAAAAGTTTTAACCTCAGATTCAACTTTTACTTCAAAATTCTATTTAAAATGAAATAACAGGTAAGTTTTTGGGCTGCTTATGTTTATAATTATAGATGTTACTGCATGACCAGCAGGGAACATTTCATTCTGAATAGCATTATAAGATAGGAGCTTTTTGTGAAACTTATGTTAAGATGCATAACAAAAGAAATGTAGCCTCTCTCTACCAGACTTTCATAGTTGAATAAAATGTCAAGAATAACATGACAGGTAACTTGTGTCAGTGACATCTCAACAGAGCATCCTAGAGTGCCTAAGCAAGACCCACACAATGACATCAGCAATTTCACAAGTCCCTTACCCCTAAATGATGAGCTACAGTTGATCAGTGGCTGCTGGGAGAACAAGACTGTCTTTTCTAGTGATGAGCTTCTGTCAGGTTATGTCTTTATTCCTAAGCAGTCAGCCCTAAAGACATGAATTGAAGAGGGAGAGATGGAATGTTCGTATATCTGATATTAAAGAAAGAGGTCATGGCTTTGAAGAAAGATAGAAGTAAAAGTAATGTAAATATAGTAGTCAAAAAATAAAATTAAGTTTAAAATATTTATTTAATAAAATACATACATTTCCTAAATATTAAACTATATAGCTGTTTCTAGACTATTTTTTATGAAAAAGTAAAAACATGCTGCTGAAATATAATGTTTAATATAATACCTTGTTAGAACTATATGTGTAAAGCATACATGTTTTAATATCCTTCTTTCTTTTCCAGCGGATCCTCTGGTTGGAAGCATAGCCACTCAGTATTTGACCAACAGAGCAGAACATGACAGGATAGCCAGACAGTGGACCAAGAGATACGCAACATAATTCACATAATTTGTATGCAGTGTGAAGGAGCAGAAGGCCTCTTCCACTGTGCTGCGGATCTTTATAGCCTTTACAATACGGACTTCTGTGTATATGTTATACTGATTCTACTCTTGCCTTTATCCTCTGGAGACTGGGAGACTCCCCCAAAAGGTAAATGCTACCAAGAGTAGAACTTTGTAGCTGTAGATTAGTTATGTTTCAGATGCCTACTTGCAAGTCTTGCTTCTTTGGGATATCAAAATGTATTTTGTGATGTACTAAGGATACTGGTCCTGAAGTCTACCAAATATTATAGTGCATTTTAGCCTAATTCATTATCTGTATGAAGTTATAAAAGTAGCTGTAGATGACTAGGGATTATGTCATTTGTATTAAGCCCAGATCTGTTTCTGAGTATGTGGTTCATGCTGTTGTGAAAATGTGTTACCTTTGTCAGTTTGTAATGAGAGGATTTCCTTACCCTTTGTAGCTCAGAGAGCACCGATGTATCATCTCAAACACAATAAACATGCTCCTGAAGGCAGAGTTTCTTGTCATAATGTTACCAGTCTTGTCAGATGGTATGTCTGAGATGATTGTTGATGAAATAAAGATGTGGTTATGAAGATGGATTATTAAGGACTAGTACAAATGAATGAATTATTAAATTGAAAACATTTAAAAATCATAAGTGTGTAGTTTTTTCCTTTAAGGAGAGAATACAGTGGGCTAAAATACAAAACTGGATTTAAACCATTGGTCTTAAAAAACAACACAAAAATTCTACATTGACAGTGTAGCATTTGAATTGAAAATGAAGTCCTGGGACTCTTTCCATGTCTTAACAGAACATTTTGTTTCCAAATTGGTGATTTCTGTTCAACACTGGGCAATAGTGTCCGATAATTGCTATGCTGTTATTGCTCTTCTATGGTGCTTTCCCTGTAATCCTGAGCTTGAATTTTTGTGGTGCATTGTTGTTACTGTGATACATGGCCGGCAAGTATAGCCAGAGGCTCAACAGTCCCGTTTGTCCTGAGGGTAGAATGTGTGCTAGTGTGCAGACGTGGCACTCTCAGTTGGAGACATACAAGTTGTAAGAATTTAGAGGTTAAATTACTTCGAAGTGTAATTATTAAGTATACTTTTAAGCTTGTAATTATTAAGCTTGCTTAAGAGAATTGTAAACAATATTATTGTACTATTTTTTCCCCTGTGCCTGGAATAAAATATCTGTGGTCAATGTCTTTTCCGGTCCTAAGTATGGTAATACAGTACCATAATAAAATTTATGGAGATTAATTATTAGGATAAAAGCAAACATTGCTTTGGGCTGGGGAATGTTAGCTCAGTGGTAAAAACTAGCTTGACATCTCCAGCACCAGGGATTTTTTTAGGAAAGTGAATCTTATAGTTATGTAGACTACCACTATAAAATAGGGGAATTCTATTCAAGTATTTGATGATAGAAATTTTAAATCAGAGGAAAGCTTAAATTTAGCAGTTGCCTATTTTTCCTGCAAATTCTACACACACATACACATACACACACACACACACACACACACACACACACAGAAACTACCCTTTAAAAGAGAACAGCTAACAACATATTAATATTTAGAAGATTTAAGCTTTATCTTTGAAAACTTCTGAGTCTTATTTTAAGGAGAAATTAAAAACTCACAGTTCAGGTTAATGTGATGAGGTGGAGGTGTTGTACAAAAGCAAAACAATCTTCTTCCGTATGCTGAGATTAGCCATCCTATACCCTAAAGTAAGGAGTTTCTCTTGGTGCTAGAAAGCTCTCATTCTGAATGCTAGGGTGTTGCAATGCCAGTCCAATTGCAAGTTGTAAGTATGAAAATGCCTGAGCCACTGTGTGTCCCATGAGACCTGTGGTGTTCTAACGATCATGATCACACACCATCCTGAGCAGCTGGGTAGTGTACAAAATAATTGTGAATATACATATTACCTGTAACTATTGCCTGTAAAAGAATTATTCATGGATTAATTGCAACTTCTCCAATTTGGTAAAGGATATTTGAGTAAATCTTTAAGAATCTATTTTAGTTTCAGACTTATTTCTAATGAATATTGGGTAGTTTATTAATATTTGTTACAGGAACACTTAGCATAGTTCCCCTTGTTTAAAGAAAATGAGACAAGTAGTACTAAACACAAAGTCTTATAAAAACACGTAAAACGTTTGTATTGATAAGCCTATGAGTATGTTACTTTAATTATCTGGACATGAACTTTTCTTTTAAACTAGGAAATGTTAATTGTGGGCATCAGAATTTATAGTCTGACCCCTACTACCTTTTCTCAGAAGAGTTTCGCTCTCTGATATATAAAGAACTGGAGCCAGTCCACTGGTATTTAGTGGTATTCAAGTAATACAAGGACTACTAGTGTATAAGTGTGAGGCAGTTTGCACTATCATCACATTAATGTGTACATTGGCACACTGTTAGTCCCATTTTATATTGTGGACTTTGAGCAGATCATTTAAACATCAATATTTTTTTGTCAAACCACTAATGTTACAATAATTACATCATGGTTATATTTTAGTTACTGCTCCTTATTCAGAGTAAGTAAATGTATAAGTCTCTTTGTTCTATATCGAATCATAGGTTTTGCAAGTAATACCCAAATAAAAATAATCACATTTTAGGAGATACAAATTATTGAGTCAAATCTCACTAGCTATTCAGCCCTTCCTTAGGAAGTTCTTCAGTGCTTTCCATATTTATCTCCAGTGTGCCATGGAGCGTTCCTGCACAATAGACTGATAGTGCTTTCAAAATGGTCATAGGGTACATTGCTGAGTGGCTTATGTAATGCTTTACCAGTGATAATGAGCAGTGGTAATAAAGCCTCCCTCACTGTCTGACAGTGTCCACTTTGTTAAACTAGAATTGCAAGGTGATCCTCCTGGTGGGCATATGCACATCTTTGGAAACGAGGGAGTAGGTGGGTGGATGGGTGGTGGCTAGAAGCTGTGGACATGATAACCCCTTAACTGGTTTACATTGTGGGTTTGTTCTGCAAAGTTTAAGAGCTTGCTAATCGATCTGTGTATTTAGAGAGTAGGAAATATACAGAGGTAAATACATTTTCACATCCTTATTAGGCAGTTTATCACTTTCCTGTCCAGATAGATTTTTCTCCCTATTAAAAGAAAACACATTTGGTAAAAATGTGTTTATTTTCTGCTGAAAGAGAAGTTTGAACAGATGAATCTGCTCATACAATAATAAAAATTTGTTGTTTAATTTTTAATAAATTTACTCTATATAATATTCAATATACGTAATACTGACATTTTGAAAATATTTTTGGGCTAGCATCAGAGAAAGGTGCTTGCCTCACAAGCATGGAAGACCAGAGGTAGCCCAGAGTCCATATAAGTGCCAGGAGAAAACACTCCTTGTCCTTGTCTCCCTCTTTTTTAGTGTACATGCATACAAAAGGAGAAAAGGTAGTTTTTTTTTTCCCCTACTTTTTATTGGTTATTTTATTTATTTACATTTCAAATGTTAGCCTCCTTTCCCATTTTCCTTCAACAAGCCCCCTATCCTCTCTTCTCTCTTCCCTTCCTCTATGAGGGTGCTCCCCCACCTACTCCTCCTCAGTGGCCTAGTGTTCCCCTATCCTGTGTCAGCAAGCCTCCACAGGACCAAGGGGCTCCCTTCCCAGTGATACCAAATAAGGCAATCCTCTGCTACATATCCAGCTGGAGCCATGGGGTACCATACCCCTGTGTACTTTGGTTGGTGGTTTAGTCCCTAGGAGATTTGGAAGGTCTGGTTGGTTGATACTAATGTTCTTCCGGTGAGGTTGCAAACCCTTTCAGCTCCTACAGTCCTTGCCCTAACTTCCCCCATTGGGGTCCCCATGATCAGTCCAGTGTTTGGCTATGTACATCCACATCTGTATTGGTTTGGCTCTGGCACAGCCTCTCAGGACAGTTATACCAGGCTCCTGTCAGTAAAGTTACTCTGTGTCTTGTATTTTCTTGTATTTTGGCATTTTACTTCGCTCAATTTAATGTCCTATTTGGATGTTTGGATAGTGAGCCTTGGGAAGATACTACATTCTGTGTCTCAGTACCTAGCCTGGTATCTACCATGTAGCTGACAACTGAGTGAT
Source organism: Rhabdomys pumilio (assembly GCA_030674055.1). Lineage (NCBI taxonomy): Eukaryota > Metazoa > Chordata > Mammalia > Rodentia > Muridae > Rhabdomys > Rhabdomys pumilio. Next base: position 148,263,525 of record JANHMN010000002.1, read on the forward strand.
TATTATGGAAGTACACTTTCAACTTAAGGCTGACCTGTACCACATGAGGTTTGTTTGCATAAAGAAGCATGTCTTCTTTAATTCCTCAGCACACTGATGGCAGTGTTTTGTACACGTTAGATACTGTTTAGATTATTCCTGTTACCTTAGAAGAATGAACTAATCTTACAATTGTAAAAGTTGATCAGTACATCAGAAATCATTCTGTCTGTGACTGTACACAGTTTCCTATTATTACTATTTTCTGAGTTCCCTTTTATTGGTAAAATGAAAAATGTTGCAAAGAAACATATATAGGCTTGTATACTATGTGCCAGCATTTTGATGAGTTAAGTCTACCAACGGTGTTTCTTAGGCTCTAAGTAGCCTAGTGTAGCTGCTCACGTTTGTGTAAGTGTACTCTGATATTTGTACAGTGGTGAGCTGTATCTGAAATCTGAGCGTATTGCCTTTGTTAAGAGACTGTACCTGTATTTTAGGAAAGTAGGGAAAATGAAAGGGATGGTCTTTGGGGGAATTATTTTAACAAAAATACTTTAATGGAAAGAACTACGTAAAAGTATATAATATGCGGTGTGCTGCTTTATGTTAGGGAGCCGCCATAGAATGTTGAAAGCCATTAATGAAACTTCCTATTTACATGGTCTATAAAAGAGGAAAATGGAATAACATAGAAATCAAAGGGCTTCTTTTTACTCTGCTGCTCAGTGTTGTTCTAATAAGTCTGACTGAAAGGTGACTTCCTAATTCTAGTTACCTCACTTGGGTATTTAAGTCAGCTGAGCAAACTGGGCTCACCATGATGCATTATGGTCAGGAAGTAAACCCACTAAGAAGTGGATAGTTGAACAGTGCTGGCATCAGAAGCCTGACAGTCAAGACCCCCAAAATGTAAGTGAAGTTGAGCATTTTCTAGTGACTTGAGATTGGGAAAGTTATGTCAAGCTCCGTGTTATTTCCTATGAAATGATGAAAAATAAATTGTGTGGAGTATGAAGGACTAAGGGAGTAAAGAGAGTGATCTGCTCCTCCCCTTAATCCGCCTGCTTCACTCTTAGTGGAGCACTAGGCTTCTGAATGTCCTCACCAAACAGGGAAAGTTACAGTATTTATTTCCAAACAGTAGTAACGGTTACTATCTAGTATATATAATGAGAAAGTTTTCTATAGGTTTTAAAATGGCACATTTAAAAATGCATATTATTTTCTATTTGTTTGTATCATCTACATTAATGGGACTTCTAAAAAAAAATAAATTTTACTCAGTCACTACATTGTTATTTGTGTACTTGGAAAAATAAATATTGTCCTGGATTCTTAGAAGTATCAGAGACTACAGCAAAAAAAAAAAAAAAGTTATGCTTGTTAGGTGGTATGCACAATGGAGGCAGGAAGAGAGGTCAGGGAGTGGGTGTGAGGAGGAAGGAGGGAAGTTCTTCACTTATGAGACAGGTAAAAGAATTATTATGTGAAGATGGAGCATCTGCACTATGGAAATAGCCAAGCCTGTCTGCCAGGTGAGTGCAGCTCCATGTCAGAAGGAAGCTGGAAGTGAGGAGCTGGAAAGACCTGGAAAGAAGTGAGTTTTTAGGGATGCCACAATGGCCTCCTTGCATCAGATGGTATTCAGGAACCAAGTTAGGGCTCAAATGGCCACTTTGATTAGCTACCTAGGGATGTTTTGCATAGCTGACTCTAACAGGTGTGGCTTTGTTCAAGTCTAAGCTAAGGCACTAAGGGCAGAAAAGAAAGATGCTATTTTCTGTAATTGTTCATGTTTAGGCTCATGTAAATGTTTGTCTGAACTTAAATAGGTGATGCCTATTTTCCTAAGTTAATTTTATTATTCTTTAGCATATTTCATATACAAGTAACTTGATAATTGCCTATTTTCCTTATTTCCAAAGGACTTTGAGTCTTTATTTCTTTTCTAGCCCTATTTAAACCCAGTGCTTGGTTACTCCTTATCTACAAGGACCTTGTTGAAAGAATACCTTCTTGTCTATACATACTCCAATCCATTCTTCACTCTACTACCACCCCACCCCTACAAGCTCCATCTGGCAGTTCTTACTCATGACTTCAGGGTTGCCTGTTGTTGAACAGCTGAGTCTACACTCTGCCAAAGCCTTGCTTTCTCTCACTGTACCATTCTGTAATGAAGCACCGTCCGTGAGCTCTGCAGCCCCAGATGTTTGTTTTGCAGTGAAATTCAAGGGTCATGCTTGCTATCTGCAACATTGCAATATTTGCCCAGAAAAATAATGACAGTGATACATTGTGAATACTTCCTAATCTCCTGACTCTTCTTCAAGGCTTTCTGCTGTTAATAACATTGCAGTTCTTGACATCTTTGTACTGTTTTTGGAGTAAAGGTTGATACATGTAACCCTGTGGACCCCAGCATGTTTAAGTTTAGGTTTAGCACCAACACATGCATTGCTTAAGATCCTTTGCTAGGCACGTTCATATTTTAACTGCACTTGGTGCTTTGAAACAGATGGTGAGGTGGCACATTGCTGTCTGTACCTAAGAGCATTTGGCAGTGCTAAAATTGAGCTTTCTGTTAGTTCAAAATAATTCAGTGATGAGTGGGCTACTTTGTACTTTTCTTCCCTCAGATTTTGAGTATTTGGAAGTCTTAGCTTCCAGTGACTCAAACGACATATAACCGTATTTAACTATATATAATCACCTTCAAAAAATGAGATTCCTTGAGTAGGCAAGTACCTAGTTGGTGGCTAAGTCCTGTGTATCAGTTGGCATGTGTCACTAGTTCTGTCATGATGGTGTTTCTAGTAAGACTAGCAAGTGCTTGCTTCTGTTTAATTGTCCACATAAAACCTCCCAGGCTTAAAGGGAACCATTCACTAAACTCATGGTAAACTGAAATGTTCATATATTACTGAAGTGATTTAAAGGACAGAGTGGTTCTCCCCCGCCCCCATTTCAGTTTATCCCTTTTAGTACCTCTCAGATGCTTTACTTAGACTGCACTCTCCATTTATGCCTGAGCTGGAGGATCACAACTAACAGAATCTCTCAAGTCTGTATTTATAGAAGGGCATGTCACAAATCCATTAGTTTCTGAAGTCCTCCTGTAACTTGGTAGCTAAAATTGGAACTCCCTTTGTATTTTGACTTGCAGATTGTTATATTCTTCTCAATGTACTTTTTCTTCATGTATTTTCAAAGTAGGATTAACATAACCTATTTATCATTCAGGAATACTAGCTATAAATTATCATGGGATTCCAAAAACCCACAGGAAGATAAAGTGCTCCAGCAGAGAAAGTACAGACACATTTCAGTTGGCACTGGGGTGTGGGTGTTGCCTGTGGTGATGGTGGATCAGGAGGTATGATTTAGGGAGGCACCACACTGGGGAAACTAGCCAACTCATTTAAATTCTGGGGAGACAAAAAAAGCTGTACTGTTTTGAGCTTGGGTTAAAAAGACTGTCTTGCTTGCTCTCATTGCTGGAAGCATAAAGAGATCAATAAAGTTTCCTCTGCTTCTCTAAGTCACACTTGTCTGTATTTTCTTAATGTTCCAGGGACGCCAAGATCACAAAGGATGGTGGGTTCTCCTGCTAGAAATGTTATTGATTCTGTGGTGTTACTGTAAATTCTTTTTTTCTGAAATTAAATACATTATACATGGGTGCTCTGACCGTGTGTCTGTTCATCTCATATATAAGGTAGTCTCCCTTTAACAGTTGCCTTCTCTTTAGCATTTAATTTACAACTTTGAACACATTTGAAAAACTATTTCATAACAAAGTATCTGTTTATAATGGAGCTGGAAGACAAACTTAATGGGACATGAACACCTCCCCAGGGAAGCCAGGGTCACAAAAGGTGGTGGGATATCAACTCTGTGGTGTTACTGTAACTCTTTCTCTGAAATCAAACACATTGTCCATGAGCACTTTAACCGTATATAGATTCATCTCGTACAACATGCCATTGACTGGTCTTAATAAAGGCTGCCTCCTCTTCAGTATTTACAGTTTTGAACAATCTGGAAAACTATTCCGTAACAGCCTCAGCAAATGGAGCTAGAAAACCAGCTTATACAAGTGCTCCCAGGATGATGGATGGCTTCTGAAAATGACCAGGATCTGCTTATTTTACAAAGTAGGGATAGTAGCCTTAGTTGTAAAACTGGAGCCTGGCCCATGACTCTTAATATTGATATCAAAATCTACCATCCAATAAAAAAAAAATCACAGAATACATTTATGAAAACATTACCAAGATTACATCTTGTCACACTTGAGAGTTTCCATTGGAAGGAACAAACATGGAAATCATAACGTTTAAATTTCAATGTATGCTCAGTAAACTGTGGAAGTAATGTATCTATACCTAGTGACTAAAATGGTCTATGGGTAGCTAATATTTAAATTCTGATGTCTGGGTCAAACTGAACTTTAAGGACAAAACAGTTTCATCACCAGTTTTATTTACTGTCTTGTTCTGTAACTATTTTCTTACTTCTTGGAATCTAATGATTTTTTTCTGTTAGGTAATTGAGCCAACGAACAGCACTGCAAACATATAATGAGAAATTTTTTCAGTGACAAAACAATGGACACTGTAAGTTACTTGGAGAGCAACATTGAAATGACACCCCCTGTAGAACATAGTTTTGCTTGGTCTCTGACAGACCTATCTTTTTGTTGCTTTTGTTTGCTTCTTTTTGTCTCAGCTTGTAAGATTGGAATTCAATATTAATTGCTGAGGACAGACATGAGTGTTATTTCTTTTACATTTTAGAATGCCAACAGTTATGTTTATTTAAGGATGGATAGTGTATATTACATATAAGTAATGGCCGCCTTAAGGTTTTACACTCCAGGGCTGGTCATACCAATCATTTCTAGATAATTCAGATTCCCAGAAGCAATGGAAGAGGGGAAACATTTTAGGAATTAGAATTATTTTGGATGTAGTGTCAACAAACTCATAACACGTTCTCAGGAGGAAATCATGCTGTGCCTAGTGTTTTATTTATTTAGTTCTGTTCCTTCTAGACCAACCAGAAGGTTTTCTGTTTCTTTGTTTCTTGCTTGCTTTTTTTTCTGTTTCCCAGAAGTGACGTGATGGAAGGTCTGCCTTGAGCAGAAGCTAATCACACAGCCATGTATATACATTGTCTTTATTCCAGCTCCCAGAAATCTTCTTCAACTTTCCCTGTCCATTCAGCAAGGAAGCCGATCCTGTGGTTGGAACTAGCGGAGGACAATGAAGTAACCTGATGTGAACTGGACCATCTGGACTTTGAGTCCTTCCCACCTTCACTAAAGCAGTGGAAGGGACATGGTTTAAATTCATTTTGTAACGGATAAAATGTGATTATATCAGTCTTTAGTGATTTCACTTGTTTGGAATACTTGTATATTAAATAAAATATGAAGGTGTTATATTGACTTTCTCCTGGACACTAGATTTTATTTCTTAGGGAAAAAAATGCCATGCTTTTATTGATGGTACTGCACACTTTTGAAAGCTTGGGAAAATAAACATTCTACATATTTTATTTCAGAGAGTGTTAAGTAAATAGGTTAAGATAAATACTGGTGACTTGACAAACATACACATAACGTATGTTTGTCTGGAATTAATAAAATTCTAACTACGGAAAATAGCATGCAATAAAAAATCTGAAAAGTGCTTCTCACCTCTCCCATTTTCTTTTACTTTCATTTCAAAGAAAATTTATTTCCTTGTGTATTGAAAAGGATGAGTATAGTCCTGTGTCCTTTATAACTGTATCCTTTAGTAGTTAAAGGGAGGTTTGGGGGACGTCTGCAGCATCACAATATTAAACATCTCTTCACCACTCACTCTTCCACCGTTCTCCGACTACTTTTTGCCTTGTGCACTGGCCAATATTAAAAGCAAGATTTAGAGAAGGTACACCTTTAATCAATCTTTTCATACCTTTTCTTGGTGTTTTGGATAAAGGTGGCTTTACTTTGACCCCATCAGAATGGGTTCTTTTAGAGCCGTGGTTCTCAATCTGTGGGTCACTGACCCTTTAGCAGGGCTAGCAGATGAAAATGTTTACAATTCTTAGCAGCAAAATTACAGTTAGGAAGCAGCAATGAAAATAAATTTATGGTGGGGAGGGGGTCAGCACACATGAGAAAATTGTATTAGATTGTTGCAGCATTCGGAAGGTTGAGAACCACTGTTGGAGGGTGTAAGATATCCCACGGCTCACTATAAATCTCCACTAGATGTCAGTGTGTAACTAAGTGAATGCAGTCTAGCCTGTAAGGGGTATATGATACAAAGACATCTTAGGTGCCCATTAATAAGAAGTTCTATTTTTCTAACAATTGTTACTCTATTTTCAAGTAAGGAATCCTCTGCCTTTATCTGAAAACTTCAGATGCTTACATACCTTCACTTTTTCCATACTAATACCATAAAAGCTGTAACTCTGGTGTTCAGTTTACAGTAGAGTTGGATGTAGACACTGACTAGCCTGAGGTTGCAAAGTTCCCATACAGTAAAACCAGGCTGGTCCCCTAAGTCCTTCTGTATCTCTTGGTGTCTGTATTGCTCCATGCTTAGTCTTTGGAGCTGCCTTTCCCATTAAATGTTCAGGAAGACTGGTGTAAGAAGAATCAGTCAGAGGACACCATGCAAATGCTTATACTAAAAGCTTAAAATTTTAACTATAACCACACAAAATGCGAACCAACCATGAAAATAATTTCTCTACAGTGTTCCGTAGATGGTGAATTTGGATCAACAGGAGGCTCATCTTAATCCATTTACTTAAGGGGAATATGAAAGGGAAATTTAGCCTTGGATGAAGGCTCAAACTGGTAGTTATTTAATAGATTATTGTGCTTATTTTATGTTGTATGTTTACACTAGCTTCCTAAAGGAGAGTTTTTATTTCGAATGTTACAACTTAAATAGCAATGCTTTTTCCTTGCTTGTATAACATGGCTTGCACCTATGTAAAAATTTTGCTTGTAAAAAATAATACACATAATAATGAAGTTAAGTTGAAAAGGGGATTGGAAATTTTATTTCCTTTTTATGGGTTAAAATGTTTTATAACATATATACAGATGAAAACATGTTTGGTTTTTTTTTTTGGTTTTTTTTTTTTTTTTTTTTTTTTGTGCATGTCATGGAAATATGGTCCAGCATCAGCCTTGGAAGGTCTTAATCCTATTCAGTTGCATTGAATAGGATTATAGTTGAAGGAATTGGGATTAATGTCCTTTGTCTATTTTAAATAATTGTCATCAAGGGTATGAAGGAGGAGGTGCAGGGTCAGGTTTTCAAAGAATGTAAATTTCAAATAGTCTGAATCCAATAACGTTGTGATATTCAATGCCTTCTTGGGATTATGTAAATATTTGTAAGGAAGTGTTTAAAGTGTAAGATGATGTATGGCTAAAAGAACTAAAGTTATCAAAATTGAAATCACTATTGGCTTTCACACACACACAGACACATATTCATTCAGAAGTTGTGTGTAGCAAATACTGCAGTTACCAAATTGAGGCATATAACTTTTTGTATACATAAAAGAAAATTTTGATGGTGTGTCTGTTCACACATTAATGGTGTATTTAGTGATAGTGTAGCAACTATTGGATTTTACACATGTAAAATCTTTGTAGCTAATAAACCTTATCAGTTATTTAGTGACTACCAGTTGAGGTTGGGCATGTGAATCAGAATTGGTTAGAAAATTTAAAAACCATATCTCTGTGGTCCTTAACCAGCACCTCTAACCTCTAATGATGTTTGTAACCCTGGGTTTCCAGGCCCGTAGGTGTGGGTATTGGAGTTACAATGATACAATTTCAGAAGTTTGGGGTGGAGGTCCATGAGGTGTTATGTAACTATGACATCAGCTCCTAACCCTAACTCCTCAAATATATACTCAGTTGATTTCTTACACAGCAAGCCATTGAAATATTCCTGACATCAGTATGAAAATCTGAATTCATGGTAGTCTGCAGGTGCATCATTGAAGCAAATTTAAGTGACAGGCCATCCTAGGTGAATTCTTTATCCAGTCAATTCTTGTTAAATCTGAAGGAAAAGAATTCTGTGCAAGACCAGACAAAACCAGTCAGTGTCATTTCTGATTCTGATTTGGTACTACTCTAAACCCAAACCCACACAAACCTTTGTTCACGCCTTTCATTGTTTCTAGAATGTCATCATTAGAGATTCTGTATCTTAAAAAACAGTATTGCCCAAAGTCTTTTTAATGTGACTGTGACAGGACTTGGTCACACTTGAATTTTATTAGTGACTATACAGCTCATTAGCTCATAAAACTCACTGCCCACATCTGCTCTGAAGCAAGTCTTAGGGATTTTGACTGAGAGCATGAAAGATGCCCAAAGCATTCCAGCTACTGCCTGATACAGCAAGCCCCCAAGGAAGCTGATTGCTCATGGGAAAATCCTTGAGGAGAACAGGGGATGTCAGCATCTTTCCGCTTCCAACATCAATTTGTGAAGGGATCCCTGGGGACATTGATCTGTGAGCCTTGGACAGGAAAGTCTGCTTGTCCAATAAGCTACCTTGTGAGTCCACAATTCCACTGTGCAGGGACAGACATCTTTGTCTATAGCATACCCTGTATTCATCACCTAGGGAACTTCAGAAGTACTGATACATGGCTTGTTAAAACAGATACCAGTTTGGCATAGTTGGCAAATTTGTATTCCTAATGATGCTAGGTCCTGACTGAGTAACACCACTTTGGACAGCATAGCCATAGGCAGCTGCAGTCCCGACAGCACCGTGTTTGTGGCAGATACCTGTGTTTAGAATTTAGAGCTGCTGACAGGCTGCAAAGGTAAGCCAGCATTTCCCCTTTGGCCAAAAGTATTATCCAGACAAGCTCCTCAGAGCTGTCAAGGTGGCTTCTTATCTTCACAAGCTTAGAAGCCTGGACTCTGGTGTCCATCACTTGTAGTGCTATCAAGAAGATTTAAAAAAAAATGTTCAGTAGGCATAGGGCTTCAAACTTATTTGGATCATTTCCTTGCTGTAGTGAGTTGTATTATTAGAAACCCACACTTGAGGGTGTACAGCAAGTGATAGAATTGATTCTAAATCCTGTAGGCTTTTCTTTCCAAAATCTTCTCAAAGCTTTAAGATATCTTAAGAACTTGGAAATGTATTGGACAAACATTCAGAGACAGTGAGGAGAAACTCCTTCATACCTAAATAATACTCCATTGTATAAATGTGCCATATTTCATTATTCATTCACCAGTTGGTGGACACCTAGGCTGTTTCTAATTTGTTTTGGTTTTGGTTTTGTGTTTTGTTTGTGGAAAGAGAGAAAAAGAAAATAAGATTGGGTGGGTGGAGAGATGGGAAGGATCGAGGGCTGTTTCAGGAGGGGGAAGCATGGCCCAAATATATTTTATGAAAAAATAATATTAAAAATCAATAGGTCTATTCATGTAAAACATAATAATGGATATCTTCTACAAACATTGTTAATGAGCCTGTGCCAAAAATGTTAAAGCCAAGTTACCTTTCAAATTGAAAAAGAAAGAGAGAAAGAAAGAAACTGCAATATATTTAACCCACTATGCATCACTGGTGACTGGTAAGCATGTCAATACTATGGAGGAAATCTGCCCAAGCATAGGTCCTTTCATACTGCAGAATACTCTGTTACCTCAGTCAAGTATTTGTCAGCTCACTAAGCTTTAGTAGTTTAGTGACAGGACATACTGTTCTGCCACCGCCATCACCACACTCAATTAGATCAATTTTCTTAAAATCCAGCCAGGGATCTTGGTGTAATTGGGATGCCCATCTGAATGGATTTTTGCTTTTGACACCCAGAACTCTTTCAGAACTCATTAGGCCTTTGGTGTCAGGGGTTCCTTTATAACAGTAGCACTGTCCTAGCCTAACAGCCTAGGACAGTCAGAAGACGCACCAATAGCCTTCAGTCCCTCAAAATCTCTCTCTCTTACCTGAGCAAAAAGGGAATGGTTGCTTTAAAATCTCCCAACTCATATCTTCTTTCCATTGCATTTGTGGCTACTTTGACTGTCTCTCAGCTTCCCAGGTTGGCTTGAGATCCTGCAAGCTGCACGTGTTACCTCCCAGCTCCACCTCCTGACTTCCTCCCTGAACACAGGGGCTGCCCCGCTAGAAAGCTGAGTGCAGCCGTGTGCAACTTCGCTGTCCACTGAAAGACATCTGCCTCCATTCTCCAGGACCTAGTAACCACTGTTCCCCTGGGACTGCCACAGACCCCTCCGTTTGTCTACCATAGATGTCAAGTCAAAAACAACTGTCATTTTCATGTGTCTAACCTGTTGTCTGACACACATGTCCTTCATAAATTCTGTCTGACAAAATACATTTGAAGGATGCTATTTGTTTTTTGTGCCAAGAATTTGAGAATTCTAGGATTTTTTCCCCCTCTGAGCAAGCCCAAGGATCACCTAGGAGCTACTGCCTCTGAAGGTATCTTTTGAGGTCTTTCTGCACTCTATCAAATTCTGACAAGATTAGGATTCTCTGTCCTGTTTTATGTGCTCTAGATCCTATGCATTCTTTGACAGAGGTTCTTAGAAATGCATTAATTCACATCTTAGCATGGGACATCAAGGGGGTGGTTATATAGAAGAAAATGTTTTACACCAAACTTAATTCTACATTTAGTATTATTCTTTGAGGAGTTGTAGATGTAAGAAATACATGGTTCAGTAAGTTTAACACTCTCTCTCTCTCTCTCTCTCTCATATATATATATATATATATATATATATATATATATATATATAAAACAGGTTTACATTCAATTGTGAATCATCTGTACCATGTGTTTCTTTTTGTTTTGAAGAAAATATACTGGTATTATACATTAAGAACCCACCCAATACTTTATTATCACGCAGTACTTTTTACAAATCACTCCCTTAACTGGATTCATTTTTCAATTTTATACTCAGCAGAAAGGAAGAATGACTTGATGCTTATCTTTAAACGTGCAAGAAGTGGTCTTCGGTTTATCACAAACAGACCATCTTTGCTTCAGTGAAATGTCTGATAGGAAATGTGGCATACAGTGTGGTAGTTAACCACTGTAAGCTTGTCACCCACACCAGCTGTTTAGCCATGTAGCTAAACTAGTTGGGTTTTGTGCCAAGAATCTGAGAATTCTTGAGGTCTTTCCGCACTCAGACTGCTTAGCTCTGTAGCTTACATTTTTATTTGTAAAATGCAAATACCAATAGTACTTAGTGTGTAGGATTGAGTGAGACGATGGTGAACAAAACATAAACGGTTGCAAACTGTCCTTGAAGTTATCAGTTTCAGGAGAATACCCTCCTTCCTAGACCGTCTAACTCTTCTAGCTCTTTGCATTGCTGTCGCCTCATGCTTAACTGAATCCACAACTAGTGCCTTTTGTTTCTTTGGTCAATGGATTTCTAACCACAGATGGAAATGCTGTGGAAAGTGCAAGAGAAAAGCAGGCAGAGTGTCACATTTGTCACGAAAAGCCTACGTGCTGTTCTTCAACCAGGCCTGTGGCTGAAGCTCAGAGATCATAGCTAATAAGTGAACTCAATATTAAGTCCTAAACACATATGACCTTTATTTCAGGTGTTAATTCTATTTTTAAAACAATTGGTTGTATAAATTTATTGTGCATGGTAATGGAGTTACACATGGATATTTTCATGTAAGTACATAGTGAATGGCAAAGCATTACCTCCTCCCCCCCCCCCATTACTCTTTTGAGAGCAGGCCTCTGTGCCATAAACAGAAGACCTGTTTGAGGCCTCAAGCCAGCTTTTTCTTTGCCACCAGCTTTAAGCTTACCACTCTTAGCACTGTATTTATAAGTCATGTTGACCAAACCTTTGGATTTTGTTCTTGGAACCAGTAACAGAAAAATAAGGCAACAAAATTTGTAGGAAAAAATAAAAACGGCCGGGGAACGAAAGGTTCCTCCTGTCACGCTGGGTTTCTCCAGCTGGAAGTTAGTCCCCGGCTGTTCACCAAGGTTCCTCACGGCGCGGCCCCAACACACGAGAAAGTCCTTGGGTTTCCAAAACCGGCTTATTGGCATGGTGGATGCTGGATGGATCTGGATGCACACCCCCAAAACCCAGGCCGAACCTGAGTTAAATAGGGAGGGGAAGGTGGGGGGGAAGCTGGGGAGGAAAGCTTAATCAGCTCCACCCTCTGGCCTTCAGGTATCTCATTAGTATGTAAATCTCTCTAGGGTCTGGGGGCTGTTTATCACACCCTCCACCTGTGTACCTGAGTATGTGACTTAAGGGTAAAGGTGGAATGGAGATTAGACCTCATGACAGGAGCCTGGGTTCTGGGGGCATGGCCAAACCTACAACCCAAGAACCAGGACACCCTTCTATGGCCCGACAAAAGTTCATATTTATGATCATTATTTTAGGTTTCCCATAAAATTGTCCTCTCAATTTTAGGTCTGCTATTACCAAAAGGTCATGTAATTTATGAAAATCATTTTAATACGTATTACTAGTTTCCTAACAGGTAATCGTTGCTTATCTTTCAAAACTAATATGGATGAATTGTTGTGAGAAGAAAGGGTAGCTGTTCCTTTTTAAAGTTTTAATTTTATTTTATGTACATAATTGTTTTTCTGCATGGGTGAATGTGTACTTCGTGTGCTTCTGGTGCTGAAAGGGGTACGAGATCCTCAAGAACTGTAGTTATAAGTGGTAGATAGTTGTGAGGTATCATGTGGGTTCTGGGAGCCAAACTGAGGTTCTCTATAACCACAGCAAGTGCTCTTAACCACTGAGTCATCTCTTCACGCCAAATTAACTGTTCTTAAAAGTATATAATTTGAAAAACGTGTGTGTATGCATATAATATACATATACATATTTTGTGTGTCCTTTCTCAGCTCCCATTCATTTTGGGTGTGTTTTGTTTTGTTTTGAAATGAGATCTCACTCTCTAACCTTATCTGACTCAGAATTCTCTAAGTAGACCAGGCTGGCCTCAAATTCACAAGATGCCTGGCTGCCTCTGCCTTCTGAGTGTTAGCATTTCTGGTCTGGAATTCCCTGGAAGGGATAAAGTGCTTGACCAATGAGCAGTAGGGATCTGCCTGTCTGCCTCCCAGGACTACAACTGGAAGCACACTTCACTGTTTGTCTTTTTCCCATGGGTCTTAGGGATCAAACTTCTCTCCATTCATGCTTTCTAGGCGTTTTATTGAATGAGCCACCTCCACATTTCTTACTTTTTTTTTTTTAAACTTTGTATTGGTTCTCTGTGAATTTTACATCGCACACCCCAATCCCACTTATCACCCTCTGCCCTTGCAACCCCCTCCCAAATTAAATAAAATAAGATAGAATTTAAAAAAAAAAAAACTTGCCATGAAAGCCATACTGTGTCACAGTGTGTCACACAGTGTGTCACACAGTATACCCCTTTGTCCGTGCGGCTTTACTTGCAAATGTTCATTGCGATGAGTCATTGGCCACATTTCTAACTAATATACCTCCTCTTTCTATCTGGATTATAGTTCTATGTGTGCTGAAATTCATTAAAACAATGACTCTATTTATGCATACTGTCTGTAAAAAAAAATAATTGTGATTTCTGAGGAGTGATCTACAACAAGCTTTCATTTACCCTTTATTTTCTTTCTTTCTCTCTCTCTCTCTTTCTTTCTTTCTTTCTTTCTTTCTTTCTTTCTTTCTTTCTCTCTTTCTATCTTTTTCTTTTCCTTTGTAAAATAATATATGTGGTCTTAGTGGGTGAAGGGTTGATTCCCATCCTAGAGTACAAGGGACATGAAGGAACAAGGTCATTTCCTGGATTTTCATATATGTCAGTCAGCTAGTTTGTTCCCTTGGGGAAGTGTGCACAATCAATGGCTTTGTGACATTCTGATACTGGAAACCCCGTCAGATATATGGGGGGATATGAGTGGATATTCTAACTCACAGAAACACCAAATGTCCAGGCCAGATAAGGTCAACGGCACCTAATAAAGCTTGTAGGAACAGGGTATGTAGACTTGGTATTTAGTGAAATAAGGGACATAAAGATGGGACTGAGTCTCAATATTGTTCTGAATAACAAGTCCATGAAGAAATCATCACTGGTAGGTGAGCAAGAGACAGAGACAGAGGAAGAACTTCCTACTACTGAGTCTTGCCATATATAAGCATGGTTGCCTTGAGTCCTTTCAAAAGTCCCAATATGAAAGGTTACAACACTGTAAGTTATAAAAGTAAAATAAAAACTGGAACTTAAAATCTGGACCATAACTGCTAAGGCCAGAAGCTAACCAGGCTCATAAAGAACCCCCTCTTAATTAGGACACTGTTACACTGCAGTGCTGTGCCCTGAAGGTAAAACCAGGCAGAATCTCTTAGTTGCAACTGCACCAGAATTCCTACAAGGATGCCCTGTCTGCAGCAGCCTACCCAGATGCATTTGACCAAACACTGAATATTTAAAGAGGAACCTAGGCACATCATTCAATACGCACTGAAAATACAGCACTGAAATAATTTATTTTGTCTTGTTCATTTTAAGTTTGATCACATAGAAGCCAAATAACCACCTTTCTTAATATCATGGCAAGTGCAAGGCATAGCCTATCTTGCTGGAATTTTAAAATTATAAGTCCCTTTTAACTTAGACGTGATTAACTGCCTTTGAGGCCTGGCTGGCTCTACTTCTCACTGCCAGCAGAATGGATCCTACATCATGTAAGACCAAAAGCAGTGTTTCTTAAAATGTGATCCAACGATTCATCATTTGAGTCGCTACCTAATACAGCAATGGCCGGGCCCTACTCAAAATATACTAGAACAGCATTACAAAATGACTTGTGAGTCTAGTGTGTGTGTGTGTGTGTGTGTGTGTGTGTGTCTGTGTGTGTGTGTGTGTGTGTGGTTGTGCCTGCATACACATGCATTTCGTCTGTCAATGCAGGTGTGCACATGCTAAAGGCAGCATGTGGCGGTCAAAGGATAACCTCAGGTGTCGGTCCACATTCCCCACCTTGTCTGAGACAGTCTCTTTGTTGTTTTGCTGGTGCATTCACCAGACTAGCTGGTACATGAATTTGCAGGGATTCTCCTGCCTCTATGTCCCATAGGAGTTCTGATATTACATATGCTCACACTGTATGTCCTTTATTTTGAGGATTCACATTCAGATGCTCATTCTTGTGTGGCAAGTAGTTTTTATACCCATTGCCTTCTCTCCTACCCCAGGAGTCTACTTTTAACATGCAAAATGATTTCCATACACATCAATCTTTAAAACAATTGGTTAACGTAAAGACAGGTCATTATATTTTGCCATACAATGCTACTCCACATCAAAGGTTTTCCTTCCAGAGTTACAAACCAGAACCACCCCTAGTGATTTTCTCCTACTGATAATAGTTTATTTAATGGATAATGGTTTAATATAATGGTATATTATAATGGAGATCAGGATACAAAAATAAGAAAACCATCATTTTCATTTAGTAAGAATCCAGCTGCAGTTAAAACAATGATATTATAGCGATAGCCTCATAATTGAATCCTCCTGGGGCTTAGAAGTCAGCAACAAGTTTTTTCATAGAACACCAGGGTTCAAATCTTCACGGCTTTCCCTTTTTGAATTTCGGTAATGGCAATCTGCAGTAATTTCTGATGGAGTTAGCCAAGAACATTTTCCTCCTGAGCAGTGTATCGTTTTACTACTGGTTAGTATCACCCCAATACAAGACTTAGTCAATGAAAACCACAAAGTGTCTTGTAGGAAGCAGATGTGTAGTGCATGCTCTGGTTTCTTGTCCAGTGTCATAGGCAGCTGAAGGTGAGTGACCAATACAAAGTAGAGCAAATTATTGGTAGGGATGGTTTGTTGGTTCCACTGCACTTACTGTTTGTAGAAATCAATAGGGTAATTGATTCATTTCATGTAGTTAAAGGGTTGGCTGTTGCTAATTGGAGAACCCATTAAAAATATGTTGTTTCCAGGAAACTGTGTGAGCAGGGACTCCTTGAGAGGAGCTAGTCATAGCCTTAATAAATAAGCATAAAAGCTAGTTGTTCTCACTGGCGGAGGTTACCTTAGTCCTCTAATATTAAATTGTTTGTGGTTTAAAATGAAATTGAATTAGTATTTATTATCCACTGTGGCTCACAATTAGGGTGTGCTTTCAAAGAAATAACCGTATTATATGATTTTTCAGCAAAAATTGCTCTGCTTTAAATATAGAAAAGTGGACCCTCTGGACACATTCCTTGCTATTTATCTCTGCCACATCAAGCAGCCATACTCATTCTCGTCATCAACTAGTAAATTACTGAATGAATTAGTCCCTTCCCTGAAAAAGCTTTGACTCATTTTAGAGGTCAAAGGTTGCATATCTTATTTCACAGCCCTTCTTATGTAGATGCCTGCACTGGGTCTGCTCTAGAATATTCAGACATGCATAAAAGAGAAACTCAGAGGGCCCGTTCCTCACGCCTCACTACTGACCTATTTGCTACTCAAGAGTTTCAAGAAAGGAAAAGTTACTGCCTTTAGTTGTGTGACTCCATCGGGTTCCAGTAGATACTTCTGATGAGCACACAGATGGCCCTGGTTAAACCCAATGGATCACAAAACCAAACCAGGAGCCATGAAACTGGGAAAGCAATCAGTATGGGTTGGGGTGGCTGTGGGTGGACAGGGATGGGACAGGAATAAGAGAGCGTTAGGGAGGGAGCAATTATAACAAATTATTTACACGTGTAAGACTATCAGATACCACAGTCAACAAAATGGATTCATATGAGAAAAATAAAAAATGTCATCAAATTAATGATATGGGTATATCCTAAGGATTAAAAGATGGGGTGAGGAGAGTAACTTTGGCCTAGAGTAATCAAAGATGACTTCCCGGGAGAAGGAGCCCTGAGTCAAACCTTGTATAAGAATTCATTAAAGAGCAGGTGGAATGAGATAGTCACAGTGTCTCGAGTGATAGTGATAAGTGTATTGGATAGATTATCTTAAAAGGGTGTCAGGAGTATGTGTGTTTTAAGAAGAAATAAGATTGGTGAGAAATGCATCAAAAATGTGTAGATTCCCTGGGACTTGTAGATGATACCTCTGTCCTAGGGACTAAAAAAAAAAATATGTTCTTAGCTGAACAGTCATGGCACATGCCTTTAATACCAGCACTAAGGAGGCAGAGACAAGCAGATCTCTGAGTTGGAGACAAACCTGGTCTACAAAGCCAGGATAGCCAGAGCTACAGAGAGAAATCTTATCTTGAAAAAGCCAAAAGACAACCAACCAACCAAAAGTGTTTCTATAAAGAAAGTCCATGTGTACATACGAGAGCCTTTCAATGCGCACAGACTTGGTCAGCCAGGATGAAGTTTCAGAACACCAACACCCTGTCCTCTCATTGCCTTGAAACCTGAGTGTACTCTGGTTCTTCATCTGACTTTTCTCCAGGTAGCTTTTGTTTTTATTTTTTGTTTTTCTGTTTTCTTTCTCTTCTTTCCTCTCTTTCTTCTACCTTTACGAATTTCAGAAGGTTCAGAAAGTGGGGAGAGAGAGAGAGAGAGAGAGAGAGAGAGAGAGAGAGAGGGGGGGGGGGGGGGGGGAGGGAGGGAGGGAGGGAGGGAGGGAGGGAGAAGACAAGAACCCCTCCTTATGATGTTGTTATGTTTGTCACTGGCCTCTGCTCTGCACCATGATGGGGCAAGTGGCCAAAGTGTGTTCATAAATGAAGATAATTCTCCTCCTCCTAAGAGAAATTCTGATGCTATTAAAATCTCAAACATTTAACCCCATTACCCATTCAGTGAAGGACACATATAATTTCCCAGCTTCCCTTATCTTCCTCCTGTAGACGGAGTTTGCACTAAAGAGAACCTTCCAGCTATGTTTTCTTCTCCCCTTGCCCACTGTGGTTGCTCTATTTCTCTGAGATCAGTGACTTGTCTTTTCTTCTCCTTCCTCCCCTTTCCCTCCTCTGAGATGGTGAGAGAGATATTAAACTCACTGTGTCAGGAAGAGTCACCTTAAAACCTGATGTTCTTTAAATTGCTCCCTGGAAGCAACTAATACTCATTACTCTTTAATGGCTTCCTGTCCGGTGTAATGTGGATTTTATATTCACATACATCCTCTTATTTAATTATCCTCATAGCCATATGAGAGGCATAATTGTCCCCATTGAGAAAGATGCAGGAGTACAAGATTAGAGGGATAAAATAATACATCCAAGACAAGACAGCAAATTCCAGACAGTAGGGATTTGAAGTTGTGTTTTCCAGTGTCTAAAAGTAGGTTAATCTGATTCCTTTCTATTTTCTATAGCATAAGTTTCTTCTTAACATTTTGATTTCAGTCTGTGACTCAACTAAAAGATTTACCACTAGATTATTGTGAAAAGTTTACCCATATAACATCTCTTATGATCAAACTGAAATTTAAATCTTTCAACAAGCATGCCTTGTATCTGTGCTTATGGAAACCACCTTGCCAGTTGAGTTTTCCATTTTCTAAGGCCTTCTTACCAGCACGCCTTAGTTCAAATTCAGATGCATTTTAGAATCCAAGTTTACTCTTTGTATATCTTTACATAATATGGAAGAGAAATTGAACCCCATTCCCTCTCTATTTTCCCTTCTTCCTTCCACACCCACGTGGGCATGTTTTATAATTTAATTTTAAGGCATTGTCTTGTGTGATTATGAGGCTGGCAAGTCCAAACTGCAGTGCATACTGGCAGGCTGGATATCCAGAGAAGAGTCACGGCTGGAGTTTGAGGATACTTTGGAAGCATCCTTCTTCCTTGAGGACACATTAGTCTCTGGTTGCTTACTGTGTTGAGCTGATGAGAGAGGCTTTCGATGCAGAGTGATCTGCCTTACTCAGAATCTACTGATTTGAATGTTAATCCCACCACAAAAATACCTTCCCAGAGCATCTAGACTTACTTATATGTGATCGAATTTTTGGTAACAGCAATCTGACCTTAGTTCTGCATCGACCATCATAGCTACTTATTGTTGAGTATCTTCCTTTACGTAAGTGCAGACAAATACCTGCAAGTATATATGTTAGACTCTTGACTAAATTTGTATCTCTATACACATAGATTGGTGCAGCATTCAGACTTCAATGGAGACACTTCTTTGTGCAGTGAATGGTAGGTAGCTCAGAAACTCACAACTGGTCAAAGTGCAGAGAATAGCTGTCAGTGGAGTGATGAGCCATAAATGGAACATCTTTATCACAGCAATTTTCCACAAGACCTAGGAACCATTTCACCAAGATGAAGCAGAAAGATTGTGAGAGCCTGAGTTTTTGGGAGGACCAGACCCAAACAGTGTCTTTTACACAAGACAGGATCACATATATGAAGAAACCTAAAATTCTGTATTTTAAAGAAAAATTCAATAGCTGGGAATGTGAAATACACCTGTTATCTCAGCACTCCTGGACTAGATATTATAACTTCATAAGATAAATGTATAAGAAAATGGACAAGAGACATAAACCCATCTCAGTAGTGGAGCCATTTGGAAAATGCAAATTAAGACTCCAAATATTACTACATACCTATTGGAAGAACACAAAACAAAGACACCAAATGGGACAACACCAAATGATGACAAGGATTCTGAGAAACTGATTCACCCAACATTGCTGATGATACTGTAAGATGGTTCTGTGGCTCTGGAAAGCAGACTAGCAGATGCTTCAAGGACTAAGCCTGTACTTTACCAAACAGTCCCGTGATCACAGGCCCTGGTATTTACTCAAAGGAAATGAAGACTCATTGCCACACAGAAACATACACAGGAATGTTTTATGGAAACTTTACTCATAATTGCCAAATCTTGGAAGCAACCAAGATATCATTCAGTAGGAGAACGGATGAATAAACTGAGGGATATTTAGACAATGAATTATCATTCATCCCTAAAAAGAAATGAACTATTAACTGTAGAAGACATGGTGAGAACTTAAACAACCATCACTAAGTGAAAGGTTTCAGGCTCTATCTCAACTATATGACATCCCAAAAGCCGGAGACAAAAGCTATCCAGCTACTGTAAAGTATAACAACTGAGCTTCTAGGAACCCAGAAAACTGAGGAATTATCTTCTCTCAAAAACCTTTTCAAAGAAACCACATTTTCCTCACGCTAAAAGAAACCTTAGATGCCCTGCAATGTGTAAGTGGTTAAACAAATTATAGTGCATCATGTGGTCTCTATGATGGAGAGGCATCACTACCTCACAGGGAGAAGGAACGAACTATGGGTACAGGCAACAACCCACGTATTTCCCCCAGGAGTTATGCTGTGAGTGAACATAACTAAACCTCAAGTTTATATTTAAATCGCTCTGTCTATAAAGACTCTTGAAGTTCTAAAATTATGATATTGGTGAACAGCTCATGGTCATGGAGTATGACATGGGAGTTGGGACGGGTGAGAACTGAGTGAGGCTTTTTCAAGGGCAACTTGAATGATGGTTGTGGTGCTGAACATCTGTATCTTGTCCTCTGCCTATACCCTGGTGGTAATGCTGCACTATAATTTTGTTAAGCTGTTTCTTTTTGAAAGAAGGTGGGTGTGGTGTGGTATTTGCAGAATCTAATTTCCTAAAAATGCATGCAATTATATAAAAAGGTCTTGAAAAATGAGAAGTTTGATTGAAATAAAAAAGTCCTGTTGAACATAGTGTATGAATTTGATGCAGAAATGTGCCTGCTCTTCTGCTAGTGCATGCCATTGAAGTGCTGTGCAAAGCGATGCAGCTAGACCCCACCCTGCAAAGCTATCACTCTTCCTTACAGCTTTCCCCAAAGAGAACCTACTCACTTTAGTATATTCTACTCTTCGATGATTTGATGTTAGTTTTCAAAATTCCAGATATTATGTTCGTAACCTCTCCATGGATATGCTTACCTCCGATGCCAGGTCTCCAACAACTTGCTTTTTGTAGGTTCTGAGATTAGCTTACATATTTATTTGAGAAATATTTTTATGGAAATTAGGACCTGGAAAATGTGTAGTATATAATGATTTTGATGATATAACAAAGTATCAAAAGAAATTAAAGGGGAAAATAGGTCTATTGGCAGTAGAACGTTTTTCATCAGATTAGTAAATAAACCCCAGATGCACGATGCATTTCTCCTTTCTTCAGGAGCTGAAGAAGGAGTGTCTGGCAGCCACCTTGTTAGAGGTGAATATCTCTCCAGAGACTTCGTGAGGGGAAAGAGCTAGCTAACACCAAATGACTCCGTCTATGCAGCACTCCTGAAGTGATAGAACCATAGTAACGATGAACAGGTTAGTAGGTACTCAGTGTTTTTGTGAACTCTCTCTACTGCCATTACTTCACTTTCCAGAATCCCCGGAGCTAATACTGAAGAACGGTTCTTTTTTTTCTGTTCAAACCCACTTCCAGGCTGCCCAGCTCTCACAGTCTTATATGGACTTTTAACAATGTTCATGGCATAAAGCTTGCACGACAATGACAGGAGCACCTGGACCATATATAAAAGATATATACAGTTAAGCATTTCTACTTCATGACTGAAAACTGCATAAAGATCTTCCATGGCTCTCCTCTTGCCAGTGTCTATAGTTCACTGTGGCTGTGGAACCACAGGCCTTTGGAAGATCTGAGCTCAAGTCCTTCATGAAAGACAAACCACATCCACATTGATCCAATGCTGATCGCATCTTTGCATCATTGAACACCTCCTACATTTCTCTGCTACTTCTGTCTCGTAACGGATCCTACCCTTTCTGCCTATTAGCATTATTATTTAATATTTTATTTATTTATTTATTTATTTATTTATTTATTTATTTATTTTATGTGTATGAGTGTTAGTGTTTTGCCTGTATGTAAGTGCTCCATGAGAATCCTTTGTATGTTTGAGGTAGAATATATATATATAATAAATTTATATATTATATAAATTTTATATAATATATATACAATATATATACAAATATATATACAAATATATATATATATATATACATATATATATATATATGTATATATATATATATATATCCCTGGATCTAACTCTGGAGCAAGAGTGTGTGTGTGTGTGTGTGTGTGTGTGTGTGTGTGTGTGTGTATATATATATATATATATATATATATATATATATATATAGTGTTGTATCCCTTGTAGTTTGCTTGACCCATGGTTGTTAGCTGCCATGTGGGTTCTGGGAACTGAACCTAGGTTCTGCAAAAGCCTTAACAACTGGGCCATCTTTCCAGTCTTCTTTCATAATGTAGTTTGTGCATTTCTGCCTCATATCCTCCTCCAATCCTTCTGTACCTTTCTACCCTCCACAGCCCCAGCAGGTCTTCCTCCCCACACCATGGCCTCTTTTTATCATTTTAATTCATGAGTTCAATCCTACTTTTAGCCACCTGCTTGGCCCTCCCTTCCCTGCTCTAACCATTGTAGCCAGGAACTAGATGCCATAACATCTTGAATCTCCTCACACAAATGTGCCTCTGCCAGGCTCTCCAGAGCACATCAAGACAGAGGATAACATAGTTGGAAATTTTCATCATTTGGTTTTATGGCACTTACAAATAATCTCCTAAAAAGTTATTTGTTTATTTTATGTGTATTAGAGTTTTGCCTACATGTGTGTATGTGCACCACATGCATGCCTGGTACCTGCAGAGGCCAGAGGAGGGCATTAGATCCCCTGGAACTGGAGTTACTCATGTCTGTGAGTTGCTTGCTATGTGTGTGTGCTGGGAACGAAATCCAATCCTTTGCAAGAACAGCAAATGCTCTTAACTGTTCAGCCATGCCTCCAGATGCCTGAATTTCTTTCTATCTGGAAAAAGTGAAGCTTCCATCTTTGTCATTTTATAGTAAATGTTCACTTATATAAAAATATTTCATATGATTCTTCCAATGGAAAATTGCCAGTGAAGTTTTACTGATTTAAAACTGACACAGGTGGCAGTTTCTTTTAATCATGCAGATACTCTAGCTTTAAAATACACTTAGTCTTGAATACCTAATGCATTCATATGATTTATGCTATAGTATACCTCTTTTCATCATTGCCTTCCAAATCATTTAGACTCATGAGTATAAGGGTCTTTCCTGTAAATACACATATAAATTACATATGTTTTATAGAAGTGATAAACTATAAAACACATCATTCCATGTAGTTGCTTTTCCTCCAATAACTAAGTACAATAGAGATGGTTTTGTATGAATCATAAAGACCAAATTGTTTGCTTTACTCTATGAATATACCAAGCTTTATGTAAAGAGTTCTACTTACCAACACTGAGGTTGTTCAAACAATCATACAATCTTGTATTCATATCTGTAGACACATAGGCAAACATTCCTGTAGGTTCTATGTTGTGGGATAAGTCCTTAGAAATTCAGCTGTATTTTTAAAATCCAGGCATTTGTTATGCCAATTGTAAAATTTTCATATCTATAGAAATACACAAAGCAAATGATTCAAAATAACGTCTTAATTTTAATTGGTAAGACCCTATGAGTTTTATGCTTTTTTTATGATCTGTAAATTATATCTACCTCTAGTTTTGTTTTTTATTCCTTTTCTCTCCCTGTTTTCTTTTTCATTTTCCTCCTTTTTTCTATTCCTCTTTTTTCCTTCTTTCCTTTCCTCTTCTTCCAGATTACTTTCCTATTAACGATCAGATTGAGAGCTATGTAACCACTAGATGGTGGTACAAGCACACAGGGAGAAATATTTTGTAAACAGACTAGGTATTAGTTTTGATTTCCTGCTTACTTTTTAAATTGCTATTCACTTGGGCCCTTAAATGCCTCCTAAGGGACAGCACTGTGGTCGCTGCGTAGTCGTTGAGCCAACATCACACTGATGTAGAGCTTTTGCAGCAGCTGCTGTGGACCACTTTATGTTGATGGTGAGACTTTTATTTAGAATGCTCATCGCTCGCATATATTAACTCTTCAGTAGGAATCTGTTAGGTTTCCTGAGTGATTTGAAGTGCTTGCTTATATTCTTGACTGATTTACAGAACCTACAATGTTACAGTTGAGACTACTTAGAATTTATAATCCTGCTTTATTTAGTTGACTGAATTTTATGAAGAAATAGCAGTTCCCTAACGGTTTCCTAAAACGACAGAAGGCAACTGCTTACTATGGTTAGCCGGATCGGCTGCAGTTCAGAGATTTATACAAACCTGTATCATCCGTCATCATCTCAATGTCTAAAATGTATTTTTTGATATCTTAGAATTTATTATAAAAGTACTCTTCTATGTGTGAATTGTCTTAATTTTGGAAAGTATATGTTTTCTCTATGAGGAATGCATGGGAATCTGTGCTGTGAATGTTTGTATCAGTAAATTCTTCTTAAATCACAGAAGAGAAGAATCCTATGTTGTTCAGGGGTATCTGCTTATAGAGCTACATGATAAACTTAGCATTTAAACTCCTGAAAACCAGCTCAATGCATTCAGCACAAGACTGTGCTGAACCCCTCTCCCCCAGTCTCCACATCCCATACTCACTAGGGGGTATTTGGAGGTATTGAGTCATATTGCCCCATTTGCATTGGGGTTGCCTGACTTAGGAAAAAAAAAGAAAGAAATACTAACATGTTGGCTAAATTGTCTGAAAGGTTTTGATAGTAATAAGGCTTTCTTACCACTTAATACGCCCTGATGAAACTCTGTGATCTGCTATCTAGTAGCAGTGTTAAGCTGTTACACCTGGAAGGCTTCATTTAAGACATTTGCTGTCTAACTAAAAGGAGATGGTTTCTTGTTATTCATTCACACACAAGGGAAGGTACAAATAATCACCAACTTGAATTCAACAGAACACTGAGTTAAGAGAAGCCGTCCCTAAGATGATGAACCCATTGGCACCCTGCTCCATGAAGTAGAATCCACTGCAGCTGCGTCCTCAGTTTTATTAGGAAAGATAGCCCATTTTGTGATCTACAACGTTTAAATCAATTGAACTACAGTGAAATCTCTCCCCTGAAATGGCTATTACACAGCTTGCAACCTTTTGTTCAAGAGATTAAGTTTGCATCTCCTCACATTATCTCCTTGTAATTGGAAAACTTTCATTTTGACGGAGAAAATGTGCCAGTGTCCCCGAGAGCCTTGCCACAAGCCAATGCAGAATGCCATCTGGAGGGCCCATGCCCACATCAGGCGGCAGCCTCCTGTCGGGCAGGATCTGGAACTTTGCAACGAACAACTAATAACATCTTAAGCTCCATTTGTCTAGCTCATGAGTGCTCTTGGCAGAGGTCATAACCAGCAGTGGTTTTCTTGATTTGCTGCATCAAATGTAATTAGGTTAAAGCACTCACTGACAGAGCCTCTGATAATGGCATGAAAGCCTCAGGCTTGAATTTACCCATCCAGTCAAATTTAAGTTTAGAGCAGCAAAGACGTATTAATTTCATCACCAGGACAATGAAAAAATTTGAAAGGTATTTATTTGGAACAAAGCAGCTTCCCTTTCTTTGGATTTCATACTTCTTTGGCTTCTATTTTAAAATTGAATTTAATTCATTTATGTTCTGCTTCCTAGCTTGTAATAAAGTCGCTGATGTCCCCTGCTAGGAGACTTGGTCTCGAGTGCACACAAACCACCTATCTCTGAACCACTGGTCACACTGTGTACAATGATAAGCCATCTTCAGCAAGTTACCTCTACATAACTGAATTCTGTCAGTTGTTATTCATAAAGACAGAAACAACACCATGGTTGACCTTTTAACCCTTGCCTGTTGAAAAACTCCAGGGTAGCAGAGGTCTCTTCATAAATGAGTCAGTTCGTGGCTGTGAGTAAAACAGAGAACCATTGCTTAGGGTTAAATTTAGGGCAAACTCGAGCCCAGAGCCTGAGACAGAAGTTAGCTATTATTAAGAGTATACAAAAAGAGTTTCTGCTCTCAGCAGAAAATAAGGTTTAATAGTTTTCAGCACAAATGTTGTAAAACGAGGGCTAGAGAAAGAGAGCTGGGGCGGGGTCTCCGCCAGAAGGCAGAGGTTCCTGGCATGGCTGTAAGGTTGGTGATCTTCGGCAGAGGAGTTAGGATGCTATGACATAAAAAACAGCCTCAGGAGGGCTGCGTTTTTTCTAACTGACTTCCACATTTCTTCTCCTGTCCCTGGCTCTTAGAAACACTGGCACTCCTGGAGCCAGTGAAGGAATACAACTGAAATTTCTCAGGAACAGCAGAGATTCCCGTTGACTTTGTACCTCACTGGGGAATGATGTGTTAGTTTGAATGTTTCAGGTGGTTCTGCTTCTGATAAAAGCAATAGGCATGTGTGAGAATAAGGTTAAGTAAGTGTTTGTTTGAGGATTTAATATTGCACACACTGATGGAGTACGGCAATTACCGTGCTGTGATTTTCATATTCATGTGTGCCATATTTATTTGTTGTTTGCCTCTCTGCATAATGGAAATGCCATGAAAATCTGTTCCTTCTACTGCTTTAATTTTAAATGAAGCTAAATGTTATGTATAATTTTAAGTTACAGATTGCTAATTTCATTCTGTTTTAAATACTCTACACATAAGAAGCTCTTATGCTCCTGCAAGAAGCCCCGCTTTGGGCAGAATAAAAGCATAATTCTCTCAGTAATTGTATAAGAGGTAGGTAGTTAATAGATTAAAACATGAGCCTGATGTCATCACATCGACAGTCTATTTCTAACCATAGAATTACCTGTACTCTTCATATGTATATGGCTCTCTATAAATAGAAAATGTATGCCTTTGTAACTTTCCTGACAAATATAGTCAAAAGACAAAAGCTTACTGCATCTGTTGATAAAGTATTTGCATCTCGCTTACTTGTTAATAAGCTGGTGACAGACTCAGTACTTGGTGAAATGGTTATGAAAGCTTCAGGAACGACCCAGTTTTCACCTATTTCCATGATAGTATTTTAAATAGGCCACCAATGGCAGAACTCAAAACTAGTTTACCTTCTAGAAACATAATGGAACAAAGCAAGGGAGACACCAGACAACAAAATCTCTAGCAGGTGTGTAGCTTTCCATCTCTAGTTTGAGAATCCATTCATGTGCTATATCTCGAAGTCTGTTTACTGGCCCATTCTTTGTCTTCTCACCTCCACTCCAGAGCTATATCTGGAACCTGGTTGTATGCCATCCAAGACATACTAAATTATTCACTCATTTAACATGCATCACTGTACACTTAGCACATATATACCTTGATCTCTACCTACCTATCTATAGATATAGATATATAGATATGTGTTAGAGATATTCATATTTAGATGTCTATATTGAGATATTTAGATAAGGTATCTTCTGCTGTCTACAGCCTTCATGGGGGAAAAAATCTATATTATATCTCTATCTCTACATCATATCTATCCTTATCTAATCTATCTATCTATCTATCTATCTATCTATCTATCTATCTATCTATCTATCGAGATATACAGATAAGGTCCTTATTGCTGGCTCAAGTCTGTGTGGGAACAGATCTATTCCCATGGATGGGAACAAGGAGTCAATAGCCCTGCAAGCTAGTGTATATTTATATGTTCCAAAGGCAGAAATGGCTGAGAAGGTTCATTTTTTTTTTTTTTTTGAGAACTCTTAATATAGCCTGCAAAGCTCGGAATGTGCCAGTTGTTCAATTTCCATTGTTATTTACAAAAGTGAAGCTTTGAATTAAGGGGAAATGTGCCATCTGCCTACCCCTGTGATAATGCTTGGTTTTATTCCCAAGCATATCAACCACTGGCTTGGCATTTCAACTAACTGAAGCACTTTTCTCATTAGACTGTCTGTGTCTACAAAAGGCCATTTTTCCTGGTTGTTCATTTGAATATTCCTATCCTATCTGTCTTCCTTCACTGGACTTGAGGCTTCTATCCCAAAATGTGGCCAGTTTGATAAACAACTTTTGTTTTCTAAGTACCTCAGGTACAAGCTATACCAAAGGCACTGCTTTTTCTAGTGACTTAGTCAACTCTTACATGTATTGATTTTTACTTAGTATTCATATTCTGTGTCTATCTTTCTGTGGATACAAAGGGCATGTATAATTTTTTGAGGAGATAGAATACAATGTGATATCTGTCTTCAACTCAGTCTTAGTTAAAAACAAAAACTGATTGTGAAGGTCTAAAAATAGTCTAATTATAACTAGAAATTTCTAAATGCCAGGGCATATCAATAACATATTTATTCATCCAGCATTTCATAGGTCTTTATTAAGTATTGTGATATGTTTAGCAGTCTTAGGTTCATTGGAGATAGAAACTTAAACCATGTACAGTACCTGAGCTGGATGGGTTTAGAGCAAGTGGATACCAGGGCACACTGCACCTGCCTAAAGAACTTGAACATCACCTAGACGCTTACTAGCTAATCCATGGTCTGATCCATTCAACTTTATGGAAAAGCAGCTGTTTGATAACTCAGTGTTCAAATGGCTCAACGTAAAGCTTGAAAAGTACTGGGGGACACCAGTACTTTTGATCTATGGACAACACCAGCAAGTGGGAATCAGCAAATTTTATTAAAAGGGGAAAGAAGGTAAATTTGAGCAAGTTATAGAGGGGAACTGGATAGAATCTGAAATCTGGTTCTGAATGCAACATTTGGGGCTCTAACTGGGAATGTCTCTTCACTACGACAGCAGCAGCAGAAAGAAGCAAGCTGAAGTATCACAGGGCTCCGAGTGGGATGTGCTGGCAGACTCTGATAGGATCAAGGTCAAAGCCTGGAAGACAGAGAACAGTGAAGACTCTTCATCAGGAGCAGCAGTTGGCTGCAGTGCTCACACAGGCTCTGGAGACCAGACATTCTTATCCCAGGCATGAGGAGGCCAACATTAACGTTTCCCAGGTGATCTCTAAATGAGGAATCAAGGCTTATTTTTGTTAATTTTCAAACGATAATGAAAGTCCCTAAGAAGATGCAAAGCAAGGTACGACATTCTTATGTACATCGATTTTTCCGAAGCATATTTAACTTATGAGAATGTGAATCTGAGGGGAGAAAAGGAGCATTTCAGATCATCTCAACCAGTCATCTTGCTTCAAAGTGCAAGAACCTTAATGTGGAAAAAACATGTCTACATCTCAATCTACAGAAAATTTTATCTTTATAACCAAGGGCAGATCCTAATAATATTCATCAAATGAAGCTTGCCTAGGCACCCACCCTTGCTTCATAGTCCTTTCTGTATTCTCTGTTACCATCTGTGGGTGGTGTCTGTAGTTTTGCTGACTGTACTCTTATGTTCAAAGCCAATAATAAAAATCTTGAGTGACTAGTGACCTTCTCAAATGAATCTTACTCTGTCATCATGTCCAGTGGTTTCTGCTGTCTTATGAAGTCAGCCCTCCTATGTCATAGGGATTCTTCAATTCATACACTTGAAATAATTTGATAGTCCAGTCCTGACAAATGCAGTCAGCTCTGCAATAACCATAGGAAGTTTGCTTTCCTCAATAGGCCCTTAAGACTCTCTCTCTTTGGATTTCATTCCAAGGATGCTTTAAAAACCGACCTCTATATTTTAGGTTTTCTGGACATCTGTTAGGTGGCTTTCAGTGTGCTTTCAACACATGACTTATCTGTACAGAAACCTGACCTGACAGGGAGAAGCCCGCGGCTTTCCAATAAACGACAGAGTTAATCAGCAAGACAGACCCTAGAGCAGTGTCTTGGGCAGTCGCCTTAAAAAGATCAGAGAAAATCATTGGATAATTGCAGTGGTGGTGTTCCACACTCAGCAGGACAAAGCTGGTATTTTTCTATGAGTGGAGTATCTTGAAGTAATTTTACTTATTTATGTATTTATTTATCTATTTCTAAATATAAGAATACATATATTCCTATAATTATATGAAACTAGATGAGTAAGTGGGACCATGTAGAGATATGAAAGAGGCATTTCCTATCTGGAAGTAGAGTCAATACAATTCAAAGGTGCGTTATCTAATCAGTAAAATAACATTTTCAAAAGTAAATTATTTTTAGCATAAATTAGACAGACCATAATTTAGGATGAACGTTTTCTACACAGCTACAGAAATGTTCTCTCATACAATGAGTTATCAGTTGTCCTGGAAAAGGATAAATATAAAGTATTAAAGGGACAAGAATTTTCTTTTTATTTCTACTTAGAGTTTTTATAGGAAAGGATTTTTGAATATTTTGCAAATATGACTCAAACTACCCAATTCTGTATTTAAGTTGCAAATGGTCCCAGTGTTGTGTTCATGATTTCTCCCCCAAACTCTGATAGCATCAAACATATGAAAAAACATACTCTCTAGGGGGATTGCCCCAAATATGGCTCATTGTTCTGCAGGTTTCATGCTTATGAATTACTTAAACAACCATTATTAGTTCAGTAGTGAGGGCTGCACTGTGCACGCCATTATTAATCACTCCTGCCAACAAAGTTCTAACTTGATTCTTTTCAGTGTATTAAAATGGGAACGTACAAATCAATTAATAGGAAAGCAGAGCTCAAGAAAAAAATGTTTTTCTTTCTTCTCTCAAAGGGAGCTGTCCTATAGCCAGTTCATCAGGATCAGTCAACTGCGTTCTACAAACATGGGGCAGAGTGAAAATCTGTTCTGCCTTCAGTCAACATTATCCTTCCTCTTTCACGCGTTGGGCATGAAGAGTGTCAGCTCTGTATCTTGTCTCCTTCCTGCTAATATTTTCCTTTCTTTCCAGCTTCTTTCCCACCACACCAGAGCACCACCACCACTGAGAATGAGTAGAAATAGCTTTCCCAGTTAAGGAAAAACAAACAAAAACCCGAGCGATGAGATGATGGAATGGCGGGCCAGTGACTGGTCACTGAAGTCAAGCCCGTGGAAGACAAGAGTGTGAGTGTAGAAGCGTAAACACATATCAGTGGGAACAGTGTGGCGCCTCCCATGGCCTCTGCCTGCTAACTTAGTAGGGTGCAGCTGTGTGTCAAAATAATGGAGTCCGTTGTCCTAATCAATTATCCATGCTTCTTCTAGAACTCAGGGTCATGCAGTGCTTCTGAACTGTCTGATTTTACAGACTAGAGTGGAGCTTTGCCCACAAGTCTGTGAGCAGGCCATTGGGAATCCCAAAGTAAAATCATTTGTGTTAGGGGCTTGAGCTGGACTCACATATTAGTGGTATTGGCTGTAAACTAGGAATTTCTTTACCATAGTGGGACATATGTTCTGTTTAATGAAATAGTTCAGATGCCCAGGGCATCTTCCTATCTCTATTGCCTCTGACGGACTGTAATACTTTAAACACATTACATTTAGGTAGGTTTATACTGGAAACAAATTGTTCTGTAACTATTCACATGTGCTTCTTTGGAGTATCCTTAGAAAGCAAGAAGGTAAGCCAGCCAGACAATGTTTAGACACGGGGAACTGAAATGGCTGAGAGTGTGTTAACGCAGCATTTGAGAAGGAGACGTGTGTGAATGGCACACTGCAGAGATACCATCTGCAGAGGGACAGAGGGGCATGTTTCCTTCCTTCTCCACATAAGTTCTCCATATCAAGTGAATATGGTCATACGTATAGTTATGTGAAAAATTCCAAAAGAACAATGGATGAGTCTCTTTCTCCATAACTTCCCTGGATTGTGGCAGTAGTTTAAGTATCTGATGACTCTGTAATGCTTGTTTGTGGAGATACACAGCTAAAGGAAACAAAATCAGTGTTTCAGAGACACATCTGCCACACAGTTTCCACTGATGGGTGGATAGAGACAATGTGGTACTTACATGCAGCGAATACTATTCAGTCATTAAAATAGGTGAAATTCATCAGTACCACAATACAGATGGGACCAGAGATAGGAGCAGTGAAGTAAGCCAGGCATAGAGAGATGGGTTCCACCCAATCTCACCAATATGTGAAATCTACTAAAGTCAATCTCAGAAACAGAGTAGAATGGTGTTGGCAGAGGCTAGTAAGACCAGTATGGAACAGATGAGGGGACTGACCAGCAGGTCTTGAATTGCAGTTTGGTAGGAACTAGTAGGGTGACTCTAGATTAAAAATGACCTGAGTGCTGTGAAAGTTAACATTGTAAAGCTATGATCAATAACTTAAGAGGAACATTTAACCACATTCAAACATTGTATAATATATACAGTTTAAAATAGTATACTGGCCCTTTAATATATAATTTTGTATAATTACATATTATATAATTTTACTATATATTTTTTCTTTTTAAAAAAGATTTATTTATTTATTTTATGTATATGAGTATACTGTAAGTGTCTTCAAACACACCAGAAGAGGGAATCAGATCATATTACAAATGGTTTTGAGCCACCACATGGTGGCTGGGAATTGAACTCAGGATCTCTGGAAGAGCAGTCAGTGCTCTTAATGGCTGAGCCATCTCTTCAGCCCTCACGATATAATTTTAATTTTCATAGGTATCTGTTGAAAATTAATGTAAATTAAAATGTACAATAATAATTTGGGGGCTGGAGATACAGTATAGTTGGTAGACTGCCTTCCTAGCATGTACAAAATTGTTGGTACTTTCCAAAGAACCACTTGACCTGGGTTTGTAGGCTCCGAGCCACAATCCCAACTCTTAGGAAGTGGAGGAGTCAAGATCACAAGTTCAAGGTCATCCTTAACTATGTGGACAGGGATACCTGAGAGCCTATCTCTGAGTCCAAAACCCCAAACACAATCTCGCTAATGCTCGGTAAGAATATGTGAAATGATTAAGACGGTAAGAACTTTGCTTCATATGTATCAGAGTAACTATGCTTTATTTATATATAACTTTAGCACTCTACATGAAGACTGGGGTTTTTACAAATATGCTGTGTATTTGCTTAGGGTTTTAGTGCTGTTTAAAACTACGTTGTACTTGAGCAGACAGTAGTATCTAGTTTACACCGTGTAAATAAACTTGCCTTTTACTGGAATATATTTTTTATAACAGAATAATGTTTATGACACTAATGTGAATTGTAAATCCTGGATGTCAAAAGTACCAGACTTTGAAGTGTCTGTCTGTTCTCCCACCCCTTGCTTGAATGTTTTCCCATAATATAAAAAAATGTCTGAAATTTTTGTCTTATCCTTATGAACTAAGTGAAATTATTTCTGGCTTTCACATCTATTCCAGTTAGAGTCCATCTGAGCTCTATTCTTCTTAACGTTAAATTGGAAAGGTGGACCATCTCGTGTAAGATCCTATGCAGTAGGCATCACTGAGGAAACACACTTCCCAGCCACGCTAGCTCTTGCACATTCGAAGAAATTTTCAATTGATTTGGAACACAGAAACATGAGTATTAGTAATATCGGAAGCCACTACTTCTAGTTGTGGGAGTCTCTAAGACAGTTTCTCAGTAATATATTCTGTCTCTATTTTATCTACAATGTGAATTCTTTTTCTTTGGGAATGTTCACTTGCTCTATGTACTAAAACAAATTTTCTCCACTGAAATCATCGTTTTGGTAGAGTACATGGATGAGGACCTGCTGAGGGCATGGCTCTAATAGCCATGATTATAGGTGCCTGGTGGATTCTGTGACCACTGTTGACACCAGAGACCTGGTTAGCTTACAGTCAGCGAGTAGGGCAAAGCAAACCAGTAAACACTAAAGTTTGGTGGTATGGTGGACAGAGTGGACAGCACAGAGAGGACACTGCCCGTGTCTGCAGGCCTTGGAAGTCTTCGCCACGCCCTCTCTTTGCTGCAGGACACCCACATGCATCTGAACGTATTTCTGTGATACCTCTATTTTGAAAATTCTCAAACTGCAACATGTTGCACAGTAATTGACTACAACTGCTTTTAAATCATCTCTAAAAAGGTGTGAATTATTGTCTCATTGTGACCTGATAGAGGTGTAAATGAACGGTAGCATACCATCTCTAGAATGGCTCAATTTTAAATAAACACACATAGATATGTATTCAGTTGGTCTGCTTTGTTTTTTTGTTTTGTTCTGTTTTTTTTTTTTTTTTTTTTTTTTTTTGATTGGAGATTTACTGCTTTAAAATGGGAAACAAATGTGTGAATTTTATCAAGGGTGTGAAACTCTCTATTTGTACAGACTGGGAGACTTGGTAATAAGGAAAGAGATGGCAGAAATTATTCAAAAGTTTAACAACATTTTATTTTAAATGCAAGTGTTTCAGGGAAGGGTTTAGACTTTGCTTGGAGAAATTGTGGTCTTTGCTATTAAAGAGTTTGAGATTTCTAAAAAGCCTGTGATTTCTAATTTCTTTAAAGTTTTAGAACTGGAAATTGCATTGACTGTTTTTTTTTTTTCTTTTCAGTTTCTAAAGGTGATTTTTGGAAGTGTATGAATTTGGTAAACCCATGAGCCTCAATTTAACCCTGCTTAAATGAAAGGTAACACCTTATCTCTTCTTCCATCAGTGGACAATGGGCCTCAGCTGCAGGGAACACTTGAGCCTTGTGCCCAGTGTCCAAGCCAGCTGGAGGGCCAGGATCCCTGCTTCCCAGCCAAATAGACACTTGGCACAGTTGTACTCCAGGGCAGAGGTTTAACATGGTGTGAACGAGGGTTGGCTGTTGAAGCATCTATCCCTTTAGGTGGGTGTCGATGGGAGTCCAAGAGCTCCCTTTCATTAACTGGTCTCTCACATGGATAACACTGAGGACAGAAAATAGCTGATCCCTAAAACAGTTGGTTCTTTTTTATTACTTATAATTTTGTCTATTTGCATGAAAGCCTGGCAGCATATGGCCTGGTGAATTAAAGAAAAAACAAAGCCCTGTAAATGGTTATCCACTGGCCAGAGCCTCCATCTCACTTGAGTTATTAACGGTGGCTAGTACATCTCTACCTGCCACTTTTTGAAGGGTGGGGGCCTAAAGTGGTGACTGACTAGGTCTCCGAAGTCTAATAGCGTTCAGCCACTGCTTAATTTCTCATAGTATTGTCAAAAGTGGCAACATCTACTATTTCCATAGTAAATGTGATTGGCAAACCACTCACTCTCTGCCTTACCTAATATTCTACACTAATTATGTCTGATCAGGAATAGCAGGCAAGCGGGCTGAAGTTCTTCTGTTGCCATTCACTCTGGCCAATGATGCGAAATTTAGAGGGTTGTACTTTTACATTATCCTTCCATACTAACATTGAGTAGCTGTGATCTGTGATGCAAATAAGTCACTGTGTGTGTGTGGGGGGGGGGCATTTACTAATTACATTCTCAGTCTTTTCAAATTGCAGTGTTTATATAGTTCCAATTTTTTTTTTTTTTTTTTTTTTTGGTCATTTTTCTTTAACCACAAACCTGGGAGAAGGGAATATATTTCCTGTTTGAGAACCAAACCTTTTTTTTTTTCTGGAAACAAAGAAATTAGAATAATTTGGGTCTATATTTTATAGTCAAACTGAATTACAAAACCTTAACCTTATTTTCTCATTATGTTTTGTGTGTTTAACATATAATTCTATTTGCCAACTAGCCGTCTAAACAGAAATGATGCAAACATTTTCATGAAATGGGTTAGTAATACTGTAAAAAGCTCGGCATACATAGGAGGTGGGGTTGAAAGAGAAGGCAGGGGGACCACTCCAGCCTTGTGCCCAGTTTCCAGGCCAGAAGATGAAGTTTTGGTATGGTGGGGGTGCTTTGGGGTTCCCCATACTCATGGGAGTCAACTGGCATGCCCCCTGCAGGCAGGGCCAGTAAACGTATGGTTTATTAGTTGGCTTTGCTCTGTCCTTCATCCCCTCATCTACTGTGAATAGGTATTTGTGTGCCTCTTTCCAGGAAATGTTCTGAAAACAGATTTTGTTAAAGCTAAGATAAAGTACTACATTTTTAAAAATTACACTACTGTCTCCAGATGAGGTAGTTTAGTTTACGACGAACTAACTGGGGAGTTTGTACTTCAGTTCCAAAACGAATATAAATAACTAAAGTTAACATTACAAGGAATACTTGAAGATACAGAGTCATTTATAGGTGTGGAATTTGCACCAGGCTGTAAGATAGATTTAGTGGTGATTCGGTTTGTTTTTTCATAAGATCTCCGGAAGTTTTGAAATGATACTAATAAAATTCCGTTATTTCTTGTGGGGCTCATGAGAATAAGACTATAGCTAGATCAAAAAATGTACTTACAAGTAACAAACAAGTTCAAAAGCATTGTTCTTGCTTGATAAAGTGGCTGCCAGCGATCTCTAGCAAATCAGGTTTTATTTCAAGTGGGTTTGTAACCCTGTGTTCTGAAAACTTCTGTGAAGTTTTGCAATCTATAAAGCTGAGATGGAGTAGTCTGACTAGACAGAATGTGTTAGTGAGTAGCATAAATGCTTTCCTGAGTTTCAAATGAATTCCCTGCAATACACTTGCTTTTGGGCTCCAGTCTTGACAAACTCAAACCCACACATTAGACTACTTTTCTCATGTTCTCAGGAACGCCAGGGTCCTGGAGCATAAGATCATTTGTTCATTTATATTTTTCAGTGTGATTCTAGAAGGGAACGAAAACCTAAGTCCCAGTACCCCAAATCCTGTCAATGAGGTTGGCACATAGAATTTTGGAATTGAATGAAGCTTTTGAATTCATTAAGCTCAGCATATATTTTTTTTTCAAATCTGAATGAGATAAACAACATCCCTCTCTTCTCCTTCATTTAATTAGCAAACACAAGAACCAAAGAATGCCCCCACCTTTTCCTGGGCCAGGATATTTTTGAAGTCTCCAGGTCAAAAAAGTTATCTTTCCTAGTGAATACCATTCTTTCAATTAAACTGTCCATTTTGTCGTGAAGGGGTGAACACAGTGATTCCAGATAGTTTACAGAAAGAAGGCAGCCAGAAAAGATGTGTAAGCTGGAAAACAGTTTTTGAAAAGTAACTACAAAGAAACTCATCTGATGTTCCACTGCATGCGTAGAAACAGAGAAAAAGTTCATCAGCCCCAACCTTGCCCCGTTGCTGACTTCTCGGTTTGAGTATTAGGTGACCTGAACTGAGCTGTGTTTAATTGCCTGCTTTACAGGAAACCACCATCCTAACTGCTGCTCTCTCTTCAACCAACACCCAAAGCCACTGGCAATGTCTAGGGGATGAGCCTTCACAAGGTAAGTGAAAAAGAAAGCAGGCAGAAGGTATCTTCAAGTGGAATCTGGTGAAAGCTTTGGCTCAGGATAGAAGCACATTACCGGTGGGGGTGGGGGTGGGGGTGGGGTGGTGGTAGGACAGACATGCAGGCCTGGCTCCTGGCATCACTTAGGATGTCAGTGTATTGAGACAGCTCTTAGGGTTCCCAAGTGTCCTGTGGGAGATGGAAGCAGTCTTTGCTCTTTAGACTGGAGGAAGTGCTCTCTGTGTTTTGAAGAAGGGGTGTCAGAATTTTAAAATCCAAATGATGGCTAAACAGTACCACTGGTTTGATGGTTTGATTAACTTCTCATCGTGACTCCCCTTCATATTGTTGCATTTTAATAATGCATCTTTAACCCTGAGATATAGAAAGTAAAAAAAAAAGAAAAGAAATGGCACACACACACACACACACACACACACACACACACACATATATATATATATCCCTACCACACACACATAGTTAAGACTTAAATATTTTGGCTAATACTGTGGTCATCACTATTTTTTCATTTATAGTATTATATTTTTTATGAGAATTTCATAATACAATGTACTTTGATCACAGCCATATCTGATTTTTCCCCTAACTCTTCTCAATCCTCCTCTACAATGCTCCACCACTTCCAACTTTTTGTTGTTGTTGCTTGGTTTTTAAAGCCCATCCAGTCCAGTTCGTGCTGCCCATACACTCATGGGTGTGGACCTGTCTACTAGAGTGTGATCAACCAACCCGGGGCCACACCCTTAAAGATAACTGGCTCTCCCTTCCCCAGAAGCCATCAATTGTCAATAGCAACTCAATTATGGGTGGCAGTTCACGAACCTACCTCGCCTCATGCTAGAACTTTGATTGATTTGGTCCGCTCCTTCCCAAGCTCTGACTCGTAACATTATTTCTGCCACTCTTCTGCAGTTGTTCCTGAGACTTACAAGGAAGGTGTGTGATGTAGTTGTTCCATTTATGGACAAGGTCCATACACACTTGTTCTTGGCTCATTGACCAGTTGTTAATTTCTGACTTAATCATTATCTAGTATACAAGGAAACATCTCTGATGAAATCTGTGAGTTGCGTTTAGAGGGTAATTTGATACAAGGCAAGGTTATTTTCAAAGAGCGTTTCACACTAGTGTTTCAAAAAAAAAAAGGCAGAAGTTAGTTTCTATGGCTTTTTTTTTTTTCTATATCTATTTTTTTTCCCCTTCTGTGAGAGGCCACCTAGATTTGAATAGGTATTTATGACTATTATTCTTTTAACTTTGCCTCTGAGTTGATTGTTGGGCTGCCAGTACCTCTTCTATGCATTTCCCATTTTCCCTCTTTTGCCTCCTTCCTGTGGTCCCAAATTCCTTATCCTCTCTCAGAATGTCCAAGATGGTGTGTCACAGGATCATCCAGAACAGATTGGGTCTGCAGGATCCAGATCCAACTGGGAGTGCAGGAGGGAGAAAGCCTTCCTGAGGGTTTCAGTGTTACAACTCTTTTTAGAGGATATTTAGTGAAACAGCTTGTGCACATACACTTTTATCTGGGGTAAATCAAAGGCTGTATAGGAACCTTGGAGAACCGGAAAGGATTCTTCTTAGGGTGAAATTTCATTGGCTGAAGCTTAATGTTCTGGGAATACCTCATTTGCATGGAGAGGCATTTCCGAAAGCCCAGGTACTGGCTGGTTCTTGTCTGGAGAGAGGAAGTTGAACCTGTAATTTTGTCAAGGACTGTGAACATTCCTCAGGTAGAGGATGTGGTGGTCGAGATCCCAAGATCAGGCAGAGAAGAGGAGGCCCTCTGGGAAAGGGAGTCCTCCATTTCGCCCTGAGCTCAGGGGAGCTGTTGAACATGGTAGACTACAGTCAGAAAGAAACACCTAATCAAAAGTGTTGTGCTCCACAAACTTCCGAAAGTGAAGTGGTACTGTCTAAGGCATGCGAGAAGAAAGAGGCAAAATTAATGGCAAAATGATCTAATTTATAGGCAGAAAATATATATTTTATGTTTAAAAAGTGCCGCTTTTATCATAGCTTTTGATTACTTGACTTTTTTTATATTTTATATTTTTATATTTTATATTTGGTTATATTTTTTTCCAACTCTTGTTCCTTGACATTGAATGACTAGTGGTGTTGGGGGTGATGGTGATGGTGATGGTGACAATGGTGATGATGATGATGATGACGATGATGGTGGTGATGATGATGATTTTTAGGCAGAAGTCTGCACTTTAAAAGAAATAATTCAGAAATCTACTTCTACTTTTAAGCTTCCTGAAAGAGTGGTAAACATTTCAGAATGATTTTTGATTTGGGAAGATACAGTCAGTGGTTATGCTACAATGCAGATATTATAGGATTTTTAGCTTACTACTATTTTAATGATGAATATCAATGGTATAACCTAGAAAGAACAGAAAAGCAGAGCCACTCATGTCCTGATCTACTCAAGGCATTATGAAATTAGCTTAACATTATTTTCTTCTAGAAGAGAAAAAGTGTTTTTGAGTCATGAGATAAAATAAAAATAAATCCAGATTTCATTTTTTGACATTTGGGGTGAGGTAGGAGGTTGAATAACTTTCCACATCAAAATAATTATAATTCCAAATTTTTATTTTCTCAAAAAGATACATAATATGCACAATAGAAATGGGGGGGGGAGGGAGTTACAAATTAAAGCAGCAAAAGAATTTTGCATTTCTAACATGCATATGTGCGAATTATTAAACAGTACACAAATTCTAATGGTTTGTAATTCTTTCCCTTCATGATGAATACTGGGCTTTGACAGTCAATTGTTTAGGGGAAAAGTCTTTTGATTATGTAAATTGGAGTATTTCAAGAAATGTGAGCAGAGACACCCCTCTTCTTCATTGTCCTTTAATTTGTTTTCATTAGAATTGAAGGAACAAGGTACCCCTCAGATCATGGTGGCTCTTTCACAGGCTGGTACTTCTCTTTAAGTCCAATGACTACAAAATGGTTGTATTTGTCTGCATGTGTTGGCAGTATTGTTTCAGAATGAGAGTTGTGGAATCATGTCAGCATGCTAAAAATGTACACTATTAAAACTTAAGGGGAAAGTTTGTGCCTGTTAAGCAGAGGCGAAACTTGCTTTCATTATGAATTTGTGATTATAATTTGAGTGTGTCCTGAAAAAGTCAGTATAGATATTAGACCTCAACTCTGTGTAACTCTTGAAGAGACATTTTTAAAGGTAAGTTAATTAAGAAAGTTTGAGAGTCTAGGGCTTTGCTCTGGTACTGTAACGTTTTGCTTAGTAGCAAAATCTACTGTGTTTACTCTTTTACCATATCTCCAAATATTAAATACCAATCATCTTCAATCTTATTAGTGATCAAAATCTAGTGATCACCACAATGGCCTTTCATTCTTTACTCCTTGAGTCACAGCTAGAGAATCTTTTAGTTATTTAAATGAAGACTGTAATTGACCCTTCCTGGTCCTGTGTTAAGTGTTTCTGACCATGTGCTAGGATGCTGTTGATGGACAGCTGGTTAGATAATGTATTTTATAAATGTCAACCTACCAGCCTTGATCTTGGAGGTACTCCCTTGAGATTTATCTTATTCTATTCATAGGATAAAAACACCACTAATGTGGATTCCTTTCAAATAAGACTTTATCAAATACTGAAGAGAACAGGTTTCTCTTTAAACCGTGCATGTGTACTGATGGTATCTGCTCTTTGATAAACATAAGAAGGTGCCAAGAGAATTGTAACAGGAGGGTAATTAGGGCAGTTCCATTGGGAGGGCCCACTAAGGGCTTTCAGTCATGAAAAGCATCACGAAATGCAAAGACTAAGAAAAACATGCCCGTTACTGGAAATGGTCTTTACACTTGTGTGTGGAAATCTCTTAAAAGTAAACATCTAAAAGCTTATAGTTTAAAAGCTTCTATGTTTAGGAAACCTTTTGTTGTTTTATGGTCTCACCTGCATGTTCGTTATCTAACACGATAGAGAAGTTTGAAAACACATTCCATTTCTCTATCACCACTTAATCCCAATCTCTTAGGCATTTTTTCCCCTCTCCATCTACACTCAGACATGCCCTCTTCTTCACTCCATGCATGAGATTCCTCAGTAGAAATTTAAAATTGGAGGTTTACATACAATTTCAGATCACCACAGCTACGTGTGTGTTTACACTTTGTGTAGAAAATGCAAAGAAAGTCTTCCTGTGGTTTGTTTTAAAGACTGTCACTTTGTGAGGGCTGAGCTTAATGGTCACACAGTGCATGGCTATAGAGGATACTTGCTTTATTAGTTATAAACTGATCTAGAGTAAGAAACTAATGAGTGACTAATCCTGGTGCTCCGAGGAGAGAAGACATATCCTTCCATAACAAGCATTTATAAGGACAAAGAATTTCTAACCTCAGCCACTAAAACAAACCTAAGTGTAGTTAAAACTTGGATCTTGCCCAGGAAGTCTATACCTCAAAGGTCAGCATTTTAAATTGGTTTCCTCTGGAATAGCAAAGTGTTACAAACATTAGGCGCAAGGCGAGACTTCAGCATAGTTCTGTCATTTTGGTCACACATTTTACTTTAATTTACCTTAAGCTGTACAGGAAGTTAATATGAGATGAATGTTAGTTTCTGGCTTCAGACAAAGCCAGTTCATACTTGGTGAGATTCCACTCTCAAATGTCATTTCCCCCAGCTTTTTTTATCCTGGCCCATGACTGACAACCACAAGTTGATGTACATTTCTATGAAAAGTGCCCCTGAAATAAACTTGTTACAAACTGGAACTGATCATCATGTCATGGTTTTATTTGCAAGACTTATATTCTGCCAATGTATTTGTTCATTGTTGAACAAATATACCTTCTTAGCATAAGAAATGACCTCTAGCCATGCAGGTCCAATAGAAACTAGCCAATAAATGGGGCTAGGTAGACAGTGTGGCCTGTTTCCAGGGATGTCTTAAGTTCATTTAAATACTAGTTTATATGAAGTATAGTTTGGGAGCTAAAACCATGGGTGGTGATAAAATTATACAGGAAGAGGTTTGAGAAAGAACTAGGTGGAAAATGGAAACGTGCAAATTCACAATTGCACCATATACATAGCAAACAGAAGAAGAGAGTATCTTATCCAGTATTTCTATCCTATTCTAAAAAAAGGAATGAGGGAAGAAGGGAGGAAGGGAGGAAGGGAGGAAGGGAGGAAGGGAGGAAGGAAGAAGCAAGCATGGGGGAGACTATTGGGAAAAATAAATAGATCCTTAGGCAGTGCCAAATGTTGAACAAACTTAAGTCATAGGGAATGTGGGGAATTTCACAGTGGGCTTTGGAGAGACTTCTGGGAAGGGTGCATGGCTGGAGACTGGAAGAGGAGAAAGCAACTGCCAACCACAGTTGTGCAAGCATTTGTCGAAGGGCTGAGGGCAGAGTGGGCAGTCTGAGTAAGGTAAGGGACACATGAAATCTTTCTAGTAAAATGTTCTTTGGCATTATAAACACAAAGATTTAACTTGACATGATTCTGTGATATTCACAAGGTTTCTTGGCTATAGTCTTACTAAAACAAACAACAAACAGAGAAAATTATTTGAAATAGAAAATTAACTCAGTCACTTGAAATACTTCTTTAAGCTTGAAGGCAAAAATTATTTTTGAGCTTTAGGATATTTAACTTAGGATGTGCTGATGTATGTCTCATAAACAGCAGTTCAAGTGAAGGGTTTTCCGTCCTCCTTTCTGTGACGATTTGTATTCTGCACCCAGTTGACCATACACAGCATGCACGATGCTGCCCGTTTAATGTCAGGTAAGTCAGCGTGTATTACGGCTTCGAGAAGCACATCTTTTCACGGTTACAGACCATTTTGAATGGGATGTTTATACATATTAACATGGGAAAAAGACTGTATTTGTAAGTTAATATCAGTAACAATCTACTTAGAGCTAGGAACAAAAATAAAAACAAAAAAAAAAAAATCAGTCATGAATGATCCTAAATGATTTGCATGCCTACTGCTTTATCTGACAGGTCACCAAGTGCTTCAGCTTTGATTTTAGATGTAAAGGAAGTATAAAAAACAGACTGTTCATCACAATCATCTTCATTTTAAAGCTTGTTTTGATGGTGATCTAGGGCCCACCCTGGATCTTTATCTCTCTTCATACCAACCCTTCTCTAGTTGCC
The DNA here is from genome assembly GCA_030674055.1 of Rhabdomys pumilio. Classification (NCBI taxonomy): domain Eukaryota; kingdom Metazoa; phylum Chordata; class Mammalia; order Rodentia; family Muridae; genus Rhabdomys; species Rhabdomys pumilio. The sequence continues at coordinate 148,306,891 of JANHMN010000002.1, forward strand.
TTCTTTCCCTTCCAAGTTTCAAAATACCTCTTTATAATACTGGTGGTCAGGACCAAGGAGGGACTGCCCTTGGTCCTGTGAAGGCTCGATGCCCTAGAGTAGGGGAATGCTAGGGTGGTGAGACAGGAGTGGATGGGTGGGTGGAACACCCTCATAGAAGCAGGGGGGAGGGGGAACTGGATAGGGGGTTTGCAGAGGGGAAACCAGGAAGGGGGATACCATTTGAAACGTAAATAAATAAAATAGCCAATACAAATATAGATAAATAAATACTGCTTTGTTATATCTAAAGGAAAAATAAATAAATACAATTTTAAATAAAAAAATACTGGTGGTCAGATTTCTATGTCTGAACGTCTCAAAACGAATGTTTTCACTCCGTTCAACTCACCCTGTTTCTCAACCTGTTTTTATGTCTCACAAAGTTGAGGGAGGAATGACGGAGATATAATGCACTGTGTCTGGTTCACTGTGTACTTGCTATGCTCTTGCATACGCGCTCACAAGTGAGACTATCACCTCAAGCAGAACAATGAATATAGCAAACACTAAAAGTCTCTTCATACTTTCTATCATTTTTAGGTTCTTTCCTTTTTTGCGAATGACACATTTTTGCCTGGCTCATTTTCTTCCTTTAAACCCACCCTAATTATTTTGAGTTCCTGTCCGCTGCATTTGTCAGTAAATTGTCACAGTGGTTGCTGAGTGGGGTAGGACTCTATAACATCTCAAATATCTACTCGCCAGCCAGAGGGCATATGTGCTGGTTCTAGTTTAGGACTGTACTACATAAAGCTGATATGACCACTGATGTACAAACTATTCTAAGGCTATGTATTTTGATCTGTCCTAGGTAAAAACCTAGGGCCAGGAGGGACACATCACATAACGGACTTAACACTCTCTAGGTTTTAATTTTTCCGAATTTGCCTAACATTTTGCTTCCCTCTGGTGTGGCTGTACCATTTTCATTCCTGACAGCTGTATTTGAAAGCTCTCTGTTCTCATCCTGCAAACTCTTAGCATGGTCAGTATTTTAATTTTAATAATAAAAACGTGTGCGTATTGTTACATTTGGTAGCTCTAACTTGAATATATTAGTAACAAATGATGTTGAATTCATTGTAATTCTGTCTGTATTCATTTTAAGAGACATGTACGCTCAAATCATCTGTCATTTTTGAGCTGGGTCATTTTCTCCCTTAATGTTAACATTGGAAACTGTGCTAATTTCTCCAGTTTTCCCCCTCCTTAGATTTCACATCATGAGCAGTGTTCTGTTTAGTACTAAGGAAGAGTGCTTGACTGCTGGACTCAGTATGTAGCTGGTGATGGCCTTGAGCCACTTTCCAAGTGTGCTTCTACGCCTAGTCCATGTGCTGGGATAGAACCTGAGACACTGTGCATGCTAGGCAAGTACTTCACCAACTGAGCTACAGTCCAGCATGGATTTCTTAATCTGACAAGAGTCTAAAGGTCATCTCTTCAACCCATAGTAGCTAGAAACTTCCTGTTCCCTCTGCTACCTCGTGGGGCCTCTTTTGGGGGCTGTGAACTAATTCTCACTAGTTAGTCTCAGGAAATTTCCATTTGGTGACTCACAGTCAACTTTCAAGTTAGAGCATCCAAAATAGAGCTCTTTCTTCCCCTTCTGGAAACTTTTCTCTTTCTTCACCCTCTCAGTATATGGCACCACCAAGCACACACTTGCTTACACTTGACATCTAGAAGGACCTTTTGATTTTCCCCTTCTCTATTACAACCTAAACCTCACCTTTCAGTAAATAATGAGTTAAACCATCAACCCATTTCCTTTGCTTCCTCTCATTTCTGCCATCCCAGTCAATGACAAGAACAGTCTTCATTCACTGAAATTATCACAATCTCCTAACAGGTTTCTCTCTTTTCTGCATTGCTTTCTCCTGCAGTCTACCATAGCCATCCACTGTGCCAAGCATCTGGGAGCTCCCAAATGTGTAAAGCAGGTTAACTCAGGCTTTCTTGAAAGTCTTTAAAAATACTTCCACTTTTAAATAAATAAAAAATATGAACCTTTTCCAATGTCTTACAAGGTATGAAAGATCTAATCACTCATATCTTGGGTAATTTATGGTTTTTTTATTTTTTATTTTTTATCTTATTTATTTATTTATTTATTTATTCATTCATTCATTCATTCATTCATTCATTGGTTCGGTTCCTCTTAACATGGCCTCACTATTTTCTAGGAAGAAATAATGAACTGTTTCCGGCATTAAAATCTTGTCACCACATAAAGTGTTTTTCCCTGAATTTGTGCTACCACCCAACCTATCTTATCTCCCAGATCTTGGCCTAAATAACAAGATGAAGTCCTCATTAGCTCTCCCAGTGTGGCTAAGGCTTTCAGGTGACTTGCACTCATACTGCCTACTTCCTATGTTCACAGAAACTGATCTTTTTGCGGCTTTATTTTGTGGCCTCAAAACTGTTACTATGTTGGCCTCTATGTTTTCGCTCACTATTGTTTACCTAGTATTTGCAGCTGCCTTCCACACACAGATATTCAATACTCTGTCATGCAAAAGAAGGATATGTTTGAGTTACAAATCATGCTTTGTGGCCAGTAAGATGGATTTGAGGGTGCTTGCCACCAAACCCCATGACCTTCATCTACATGGGGAGAAGTAGGGAACCAATGAAACAAATTCTACAACTTGACTTGTGCATGTATACAGTAGTATGCACACATACACACACATACACACATACACATACATACACACACACACATACACACACATACACACATGCACACACATACACACATACACACACATACACACATACACACACATATACACACATACACACACACACACACTTAAATGTAATAAAATATGAGATAAAATTACATTTGGGATGATTTTTCTAGAGCTAGAAAATTTTCACTGATACTTTGTTAAAAATACCAAACTTCGGGCTAGAGAGATGGTTCAGCAATTAAGAGCATTTACCACTCTTCTAGAGGTCCTGAATTCAATTCTCAGCAATCCCATGGTGGCTCACAACCATCTGTAATGGGATCCGATGCCCTCTTCTGGTGTGTGTGAAGACAGCTGTAGTGTACTCATATACATAAAACAAATAAATAAATCCTTAAAGAAAATAGCAAACCTCTATGACTGAAGAGTCATCTACTTTAGAGGTACTGTGCTGGAGAAAACTGACTTTTTAACTTTGATTTTTCAGGACCTTTCAGAATAGAATACAAGGGCAAAGTTATCAAACCTAATGGCATTGGCATAAAAGTAAACACACACACCACTGTGACAAGATAAAGAAAGTGTCCAGAAATAGCCCTGTGCATTTACCGTTGACTTGTTTTTGACAAAAACACACTGGAGAGACAGGCAGAGCATGAGAATATGGTTTTTTCAATAAGTGGTGCTGGGCAAACTTGATATTCATATGCATCTCTGCAGATAATTTATGTTTTATTTCTTTCTCTTACCTTGTAAAAATCAGCTCAAATAAATGAATCTAAACTTAAGACCTTAAACTCTTTAACAAATAAGATAAAAATGCAGAATAATTCAAGATATTATTATGGGTCACAGATTTTTCTAAGACCTCCAAAGTACAGGAAACAAAAATAGAAATAGACAAAGGAAATTATAGTAAACTACAGGACATTTATTCAACAACAACAACAACAACAACAATCAGCAAAAAGACAATTTTCGCAATGAAAAAAACTTTACAAATTGTTCAGTTAACTCATATCCAAAGTATCCAGGAACCTTCAAAAGCCCATTACAAACCCCTAAATAATCCAATTAAATATGGAGAAAGACTATTAATAGACTTTATAGAAAAAGAGAATTCTTACACACTTATTAAAGGGACATATGGAATAGAACATCCCTTGGAGAATATGTAAGGCTACTGTGAACACTAATGTCTGTCAATAATCTTGCTACTCTTCTTTAGGTTTATAGTCAATGGAAATGATATCGACATATTAGAGAAAAACCTGTATGCTTATGCTTATTGCTGTGCTAGTGACAGTCATTAAGATATGGAATCTACTTGTATGAATGCATGGTATGAAATGAAAAAAAAATAGTGAATTAGTAAGTGACCACTGAAAAAAACTACGTAGTAGTGCATACACTATAATTCAGGAGGCATGTGCAAGGAGATTGACATTCTGCACCAAGACTAGGCTGAATGAGACAAGGCCTTGTCTCAAATGAAAGAGGGAGAGAAAAAGAGGGAGATTGAGAAAAGGATAACAGGGCGATGTCATACTATCATTTGATGCAAAATGGATGGACCTAGCAGATATTATGGTCAATGAAACAAATCAGACATAGAAAGACAGCTACAGAATGTTCTATCTCACATGTGGATGTTTAAAAATTCATTTAAAATGTTTAGTAGTGATTAATAGAAGCTGAGAAGGCTGGGTAGGGTAGGAGGGATAGCGGGAAGTTGGATAATGGGCTCCCAAGACACTTGAGTTGATCATTACACATGTATTGAATTATCATACTGCATCCTATAAATGTTTGCAAATGAATATTTAAAAAGATAAAATGCTGTCTTCATATATAAAACTGTCAGGATTCTGGAATTTGCCCAACATTTAGTAACCAACATTATTCAGCTCTTATCTAATATTTAGAGTTCTTTAAAGCATAACTATTAAGTTACTATGAGCTCCTTTGTGCTGATCCTTTGTCTTCCACTATATGGTCACCTGTCTTGTTGGGACGTGGATTCAGAGATTAACTCATCTAAAACTGTTACACTAAAAAAAAAAATGTTAGTTCAGATTTGGTGTCTGAACTTCTATGTTTGTCAACATTTAGGTTCTATGTTCTTGGCCCCTTCTTTCTTTCAGTAGAGGTTGTGCTATCCATAACTAAGTAACTTTGCCTATGACAGCTTTAACCTGCCATCTTGAATCAGATGACCCTTTCTGAAAGTGTGAGAGGTGAGGCAACTGTGTAATGTACAATGTGGTTTCCCTTTCCTCCTTCCCTTCTCTACCGCACTCACTGTTCATCAGGTTCAGGTCGCTGATCGCCTTACCTGAGTGTGCTGCTTTCCCACCAAGTTTCTTGCAGTTACAAATGCCTGAGGCTAATCTTGTGATGAGAACATAGTAGTAGTTGATAGATATGGTAGTTAAAAAGATAGATATGTGTTTGTGGAATTTACATTTTGAAGTTACATACAAAATTACCAATTATCATCATTGTGCAGGCTTTATGCAGCAGTGTGCATACTTGGGCCTTTACTCTTTGACATAAGTTGGTGTCTCAATTAGGTTTGTATTGCTGTGATAAAACATCATGACCAACTCAACTTAGGGAAGGAAGGCTTTGTTTCAGCATTCAGTTCCAGAACACAGTCCATCACTGAAGGGAGTCATGCAGGGACTTAAGCATGGCAGGAATCTGGAGGCAGAAACTGATGTAGAGGCAGTAGTGGCGTGATTCTTGCTGTCTTGACCCTCATGACTTGCTCAACCTGTTTTTTTTCATAGCACTGGGGACCACCAGCCCAGGGATGGCACCAAGCACAATGGTCTGGGCACTCCTATATTAGTCATTAACCCAGTAAGAGCACTGCAGGCTTTCCCACAGGTCAGTCTGGTGGGCATATTCTCAGCTCATGTTTCTTTGTCCAAAAATGACCCTATCTTGTGTCAAGTTGACCTAAAACAGTCAACTCAAGTGTTTTATAGGATCATCTTAAGTATAAGAAAATCAAAGGGTTACCAATTTAGGATAAAGCAATATCCCCATAAAAGATTGTAAACTGAAAGTGCCATAAGACTGGATGCTCATCAAATCCAACAGAATGATTGAGTGTCCTTGCTAAGTAATTCAGGACTCTGTAGAGTTGCTATCCTCATGAACTCAAGTTTGTCTCTGAGGTGCAGCTCAGTGTGGCTATTGTCCAACATTGAGTTAGAGTATCACGTCACAGGCCACCAGGAGAGATCAACTTTCAAAATCTCAAGCATTGTTTCTACTAGATACGTGTCTAGCTGGCTCCACTGTACAGTAGACATTTCTAAATATAAAAATGATAACTCAAAAGCTGTCTGTAGACTCTGGGCTGGAGGGCTGGTATAGGCAAAATCTCCTGGCTAGTGGTTCAGATACACTTATAATCTCCCTTAGACTAAGAATAAGTTCTAGGCTGTCAATCAACACCATTCTTTGCACACACCCCATCCCTTCACCTGGTGTGGACTTTCTCATCCGAGTATTCTGAGTCAGTCTGAGCGATCCTATCACTGCCTTATGGACACCTAATACACTTGGAGGTAGGTAAGGGGACAAGAAGAAAGATTCTTTTTCTTTGTATGTAGGATCTGTTCCAGAAGCCCCAATTTTCTTTTCTTTATAATAAAGATTGAAGTGTAGAGACTAAATTTTCCAAAGGTTTGGATATAAGTAATACTTGGATAACATACATGCTTGATTAATAGGAAACATTGTCTGCCTTAGTTTCCTAGTTTCCATTCTCTTCCATTTGAAATATGGTTGAATTTAATAAGCTAAGGAGAAATTCTCTAAATGTTACTGATAACCAGTACAGAAAGCCACATTTTTGACTGCTATCAAAAGACTTGTGAACCTTTAGCAGAAAAACACATAATATTTTCTTGTAACTTAACCCCATGTCTGGCACACAGTTTATATTACATATGGAGGTTTGTCACCAAATAGAGAAAATATATCTTATATTTCCTCTCTCTCTTTGCTAGTGTGAATGTGTTTGTGCAAGGGTATGGTGTGCAAGCAGGCATACTATTTGCAAATAGTATATAGAGTCCCCGAGGAAAAACAGATAAATACTAAGTTCAGACTGTGAAGGATTTGAAATCCAAATAATGAAATAATCTATGACAAGTTAGTGACTAAGCCTGCATCAGTTCTACACAGCTTTTCAATTCTGGTCCTGCTTTATAGATAATCACCATGCAATTACCTTATCTACCATCTAACCCTCAAGTGTCTGTTGATTATCATAGGGGGGCTTAGCTATCATTTCATAAAAATTAAAGAACAAATTGCTTTTGTTTCTCTCTACTGCTGCCACCCAAGAGCGGTTGGTGCACCTTTCCTTTATAGTAGCATTGCATCTATAATTTACATGTAAAGCTATCACACACTTATCATCTCAGACATTATGCCCGGGGATAATGTGGAAATTATGCTCTTTTGTGTAACTGGGCAGGTCTCCAAGATGAGTGCCATTTCTTGGAACAGCAGAATTCTCTTCTCACATGAGCTACACGACAGAGGAGTGTTACGCAGCTCACCCATGGATACTGGCAGCCAAATGGCACGGCAGAGTTCTGGTTCTGTATTATGTAATTGGAAATCCCTGCCGTGCAATAACTTCTCAATGTGCACGATTGAAATTAATGTCTCACTTCTACTCGGGGAGACTCAGGCTGCCAATGATTTAATTTTCTTTTCTTTTAGGACAGAAGGATTTATCTTAGAGGAAATTCTAAGGGATGTCTTACGTGCCTGTTTGTGGCAGGGAGGCATCTCTTTTGCTTTTATGCCGAGTAACGCAAGATGTATGAACTTAGCTTGCTTAGGGATTTTGGTATCTGTGCCTGTGTGTGCACACATGAGCTCTGCTCAGTTTCAGTGATATGATGAGGCAGTGCCTTGGCCATCACAAACCCACAATTGCATAGTGGTCAAAGCATGGCAGCCAGTGTCCCCAAGGCAGTGGCTCTGGTCCACCAGACACTACAGTCAAGGACATTGGTGATTTTAGAATTATTATTGGATGTGTTTTCTATGATCTGAAGTTCATGCATACATTTTCTCTTCTTTTAGCTTGAGTTCCATAGTTTTGCCACTGTTTTAACCTAATTTGTTATTAATGGTATTTATCTGTACCATTTTCCTAGTAAAAATGTGTTTCGATGGAAAATTTTCCAGTGTTGTTTTATAGCAGCACTGAGCAAGGACTTTTACCTGGAGGGAAATAATACCAATTATTTCAGGAATTGGCATTTTGACTGTTCCCTCATGAATTTAAATGTGTGTGGAATCCACCATTTTACCCACCATTAACCTTTACTAGGATTCTTTAGAATATTCCAAAAGGAAAGTGAATGTGCCTTTATGTGAATGATCTGCTGGGCAACAAAAGGGGAAAAGGTGTATTTTATGAGATCCAAGCTGTTTCTGTAGCACCTGCAAAATCTCTGGCTCAGCTGCCATGCTCAGAGCTCCAGTCCTCATGTGGAGGACAGACAGCCTCCTAACTGGTTTGTGTACAATCACTCTTAATCCTTGTCTTAGGGTTGCCATTGCTGTGAAGAGACACCATGACCATAGCTCTTAAAGAGAAAAACATTTAATTGGGGCTGGCTTACATTTTCAGAGTTTTAGTCCATTACTGACATGCTGACTTGGAGACATGCAGCAGACATGGTGCTGGAGAGGTGGCTGAGGGTCCTACTTCTGAATCTTCAGAGAGCAGGAGGTCACTGAGACACACTTCTTCCAACCCAGCCACACCTACTTCAGCAAGGCTACATCTCCTAATAGTGCCAGTCCCTATGAGCCTATGGGGCCATTTTTATTCAAACTACCACTCTCCCTTCAAACTGTTTTTCCCAGACAGAGGTTATTCTATGGGCCCTTCATTTCCTCAAGACTCACCAAGTGTCCATGCTTACGCTTGTTCAGCTCTTAGGATTAGCCTCTTAGCTGGCTGGGAGCTTGACTTGCTTGGCTCCTTGGCCTTTCTTGCCCTGCTCTCCTGCTGGGCATCAGGTTCACCTTTTCTCCTTCACTCCCATCAAGGCCCCATGCTCCCTTTTGTGTTTACACTATAATACCTTACAGTTTCTACAAGCAATTTCTCTTCAGGGCAGTCATCCATCTCTCAGACTTTCCCTCCCTCAGCATTATAATTAGATTTTTCCTCTTAAAGTTACAGACCCACAGCACTGCTTTTTTCCACATTGAGATCACTCCTTACACTACATTTAAATGTTTTTCTTTGTAATAACACTGGTTAAGCTTTATCTTTCTTTCCCATGGCTAGGCAACAATTATATCTTCCACACCACAGCTCAATGCAATGCTTAGTATGTAATAGAGATTGTAAACATACCATTTTTTTTTCTTCTTAAGATGAGTGAAGCAATGAAGTCACATGGAAAGAATTTAGAATAAACTCACTATTATCATTATTATAATGATTACAGGGCCCGTTAGCTTTGATCAGATGTTTGGTGACCAAAGTCAACTTGAACACAAGGGTCAGTCACTCAGAGTTCATCTTGATAGACAATGCAAATCAAGGGTTATAAAAGAAGATGATTCTGGAAGGGGCTCAGATCCTTTTAGACTTTACAAATAAGAAAGAGATTTGGCCAGCATGTCTAAGTCCCTTGTGTTACACATTTCACTAACTCTAAGCCTCTGATAACCCACGGATTATTTCTACCTTTCTTCTGAGATGTTGGCCCCTGTTCCAACTTTATATCTAATAAAATGTGAGACAGATTTGTTTGAGGTTACAGAGTTGTTGGATGGGTTCAAGATGCTCACAGGTGGAAAAATTCAGTGATCGTATTGCCTTCTCTTTTTAAAAGAAAGCCATCAACACCTTTGCATTCTGCTTACCAAACAGGAGCAGAATATGGACACTTGCAACAGGATAATGAAGTAAGAGAAGATGGTAGCCTACCTTATTCTTATATTGCCGTTACAGTTTTATTGCGCTCTCCCTGTCCTCTCCCTGCCTCCTTTTTCTCATCTACCCCCTGCATCACCCCCAACCTTCACTCAAATCTCTTGAATTATACCCAAGAAGCTATAATCAATATAGGCTTTGAATTGGTGATTCTTCTGTTTCAGTCTCCCAAGAGATGGCATTGCAGACAAACCATGGAGTCCAGACTTTGAAGCTTAGCACTCTGCTCATCACTATGGTTTTGAAACTAGTAATTATAAAATGAATTCCTCATATTTATATAGCATCCTTGGGTACTTTAGCTTACATGCAGAATTTAATTCTCCTGAATGCCTCGTAAGGTAGAGATTGGGGTTTCCATGTTAAAGCTGTTAAAGTAGAAGCAGTGCTCTCAGATATAGAGCAGATAACTAAGCCAGGGACAGACTCTAGTTTTTCTGACTATGCTGGCTGTGTCATTACAAAGCCTCTCATTTACTTACAACTCTCGGGTGGTCTACTCTGGGGTACACATCTGTAAGCGGGGTCTGATCTTCATTCAATACATGCTGAAAAAGTTTGTTGCAAAGTGCCCTGTTTCAACAAACTTTGCTGTGAAATTTTAGAAAAATTTAATGAACAGGGAGACTGTCTCCTAGGACTGTGAGAAGCTATACCCATGAAGTCTTCCCAACATGACTTTCTAAGCATAAGCTGAGAAAGAACACCAGTGGACATGCCAAAGTGGACAGGAAATAGCACATGAGGCCTCATTCCTACCCAAATAAATGTAGACAACTGAGGAATGCCCCAAGAGAGGTAGCCTTCCCCAGGGAAGAACATGCCAATTGCTTATCCAGTGCCAAATAATCAGCCCTGAAAACATGCATACAAGAAAGATCATATAGACTGATCAAGCTATATTTAGGAATATATATATATATATATATATATATATATATATATATATATATATGAACTAGTATATATATACTAGTTCATGGGACTTCATGGAATTATTCTTTTGAAGGGTGAGTTCTAAGATGAGACTTCTGGCTTCTTCTAGAGTCTTCCTCAATTAACAGTGAGGAAAGCGTGGTGCCTGGTTTAAAGAGTTGCATAAATCAATGAAGAGAACATAGGAGTATATTTTGGTCTTGAAGATGGGTCCTCAACTATGTCTTGATTGGACCCACTGAACATACTGCTAACGTCCATCCTGTCTTCTAATAAACATGATGTGTGTGGATGTGTTTATATCTCCCCTACTGACCACAGTAATGTTAGGGCTTCTGTATTTGGAATGTGGGCACTCTGGTCTATGACTTGACCTTCAAGAAACTCCATGCTCCAGTCATCAAATCTGCTTTTATGATATATTGAAAGTCACTGCAAAGTTGGTGTGTGTCACAGAAGCTTAAATCCCCAGGCCTTGTCTGCTTGTCTCTGTTCTTTGGAAGTGCTTGTCATTTTGAGAGAAATCATCAGATTTATGTGTTTGGCCCTAATGTATCCAGCATGTTTCCAGCAGAGTTTGATATAGCTTCCCACTACTAATGACAGAAAGCAAAAATTGAAACCTAATTTTAAAAATACAGAAGTTATGGCCCTAACATTAAAAGTACATTATATAGAGAACCATTTGATATTCCTTAATTCTCCATTTAAAAACTCACATCCTGATCACAGATAGTGTTTCAGATGGTTTTTAGTCATGTAAATTATTTCTCTCCTGACTGTGTAATTACATGATGGACTGATTTCTAGAGTATCATATACTTAATGTGGGTTTCTAAAAAATGCTTTAATCATATAATTGCCAGTTTATCAAGTAGAAAATATAGGTCTGAGAACACTATCATTATGTCATTATTTTCCACAAAAGACTGTGAAACACACTGAAGAGGCCATTATGAGGCAAATAGTAGTTTTCTATAGTGTCTAAATTTGCAAGGATTTAAATCAATAAAAGGAATAAAACAGAAAAAGTCTAAATGTAAAGTGCTTAAACTCTCTCCAGGCAATTGCATTGTATCTCTGTGTAAAACCAATCCAGACAAAGGAAAAGATGTGAGAGCTGATTCAGCCAAAGATGGCAGTGACACTGAGTAAGAGATTCTCTGTGCTCTGTGAGATAGTGGGAAAGAAAGGCAGTGCACTTGAGACTTCTATTTGAGTTCCAATCCAGGCACCTTGCTCTTGTGCTACTTATTTTTGACTCTACCATATTTAAGTATGATTAGAATAATCATTTATCAGTGAGCATATGGCATATACCTATAATCCCCAGCACTGAGTAAGCCAGAGAAGGAGTACTGCAGGAAATTCAAGACCAATGAGGGCTACATAGTAAGGTCAAGGCCAGCCTGGGCTACACAGCAAAGCCTTGTCTCTCTCTCTCTCTCTCTCTCTCTCTCTCTCTCTCTCTCTCTCTCT
>JANHMN010000002.1:148321106-148359118 GCA_030674055.1 Rhabdomys pumilio
CCCTCCCTCCCTCCCTCCCTCCCTCCCTTCCTTCCTTCCTTCCTTCATTCCCTCCCTTCTTTCTTTTTTCATTATTTTTCTTAATCTTCTTGGCGAGAGTTCTTTCGGGAACCACAGCTGTGAACATGTGACTAATTTATCTTTCACCCGACTTTACACCTCTTTCTTTGAGCATTTATGTTTTATTCACACCTGTTAGTAATTCTTCCCATGCCCACCCTTTCGTTATATACTCATTTTTTCCTCACCCACTGCTAACTTGGCTTCACAATTGACTTTGTATCCTGCATACCCACCCCTGACTCCCCCATCACCCATGCCCCTACATCCCCACCCCCACTAAGCTCTACAGTTTTCTTTCCTCAGACTCTCTGCTCTGTGTCACTTTTGGTTGGCACAGTGAAACTGCTGCTCTGCCAAAAGCCATTAAAAAAAAAAACACGACATTTCTGTTGGAAATCGTTGTTAGACATACCAGACTATAGAGGAATGATATAGATAAGAAAGAAAAGAAGAGTTCATTTCTGGAAAGTCATGATCTCAGCTTAAGGAGGAGTATCCAGGCAACATCTTGCACAGAGGCCATTTCAAGCTGTTCTTTTCATTTTTTTTGTAGAAAATCAAAACAGATATTTCAAACACATGTGCTGCTGCATGCCCGATTAAACTTTTTAAAAAAGATTATTTAAATCCATAAAATGTTATGTTTTCTTCTTTCTTTCTTCCTTCCTTCCTTTCTTTCTCTTTCTTTCTTTCTTTCTCTCTTTCTCTCTCTCTTTCTTTCTTTTTCTTTCTTGTTACTAAGAAATTCTTCCCGTCTTCTTTATCTCAATATATCATTTCATTAGTTTATGCACTGTAAGTGTACATGTGTGTATAAGTTCATGAATGTGTGTGTGTGTGTGTGTGTGTGTGTGTGCGTGCGTGTGTGTGCGTGTATGTGCGTGTATGTGTGTGCGTGCGTGTGTGTGTGTGTGTGTGTGTGTAAGTGTAATTGTGCATGAGGAAGCATATGGAAGCCAGAGGTAAATACTAGGTAGTTTCCCTATCAGTCTCCACCTTATTTGTCTTTTCTTTTATTGAAAATAGATTCTTTTCTCATACAGTATGTCTTGATTGCAGTTCCCCCTCACTCTGCTCCTCCCAGGTCCGTCCTACCCCTCCCTTTTGAATCCACCCCCTTTCTGTCTCTCATTAGAAAGCAACAACAACCAACTATGACAAAATGCAATATAATATAAAACATAAAACATCACACTGAGGTTGGACAAGGAAACCCAACAGAAGGAAGAGAGCCCCGAGAGCAGACTTGTTTTTCCCCCAACTCTTTTTTTTTTCTCTCTTTTTAAATTTTATTGACTATTTTCTTTATTTATATTTCAAATGTTATCCTCTTTCCCAGTTCCCTTCCTGAAATCCTCTATCCTATCCTCCCTCCCCTGCTTCTATGAGGGTGTTCTCCTACCCACCCACTCCTGCTTCCCCTCCCTAACATTCCCCTACACTGGGGTATCAAGCCTTCACAGGACCAAGGACCTTTCTTCCCACTGATGCCCTACAAGGCCATCCTCTGCTACATACATGGCTGTAGCCATGGTTCCTCAATGTTTACTTTTTGGTTGGTGGTTTAGTCCCTGGGAGCTCTGGAAAGGGGGAGGGTCTGGATATTATTGTTATTCCTATGGGTTGCAAATCCATTCAGCTTCTTCAGTTTTTTCTCTAACTCCTCCATTGGGGACCCCATGCTCAGTCCCCTTCTGTATTTGTCAGCCTCTGACAGAGCCTCTCAGGAGATAACTATATTAGGCTCCTGTCAGCAAGCACTTTTTGGCATCCACAATAGTGTCTGGGTTTGGTGACTGTATATGGGATGGATCCCCAGGTGGCACAGTCTCTGCATAGCCTTTCCTTCAGCCTCTTCTCTACACTTTGTCTATGTATTTAATCCCGTCAGTAGTTTATTCCCCTTTCTAAGAGGGACTGAAGCACCACACTTTAGAAACAGAGACCCATTCATTTACACACTTAAAAAATACGGAGCTAAAAGCTATAGCATATACACAGAAGACCTGGTGCAGATTCATGTCAGCCCTGTGCTCACGGGATCTTTTTGATTTCATAAGAATCTTACTTGCTTCATTCAGAGATTCAGAGCTACTTTTTCTCCTGGTGTCCTCTATCTCCTCTGGCTCTTACATTCTTTCTACTTCCTTTTTTGAAGTGTTCCCTGATGTAATGGGGGAGGGCATTCCATTTAAATCCCCCCCCCATTTCTTTGAATATCTGAATGTGGGTCTCTGCATCTGCTCCTGTCTGCTGCAAGAGTAAACCTCTCTGAAGTTGACTGAATGAAGGCATTGATCTATTAGCATAATAGAATACCACCAAGAGTCATTTTATTGCTACTTTTATTTTTTTTTTTTAAGACCAGTAGTTTTTGATCTCCAGGCTGTCTAGTCTCTGGTTCTGGGCCACCCAAACAATCTCAGTTACGTGTTCCATCATGGAGTGGGATTCAAATCAACTCAGATATTGGTTGGCTACTTCCACAAGTTCTGTGCCACCATTGCCCTAGCATATTTTTGCAGACAGGACAAATTGTAGGTCAAAGGTTTTGTGGCTGGGTTGGTATTTATGTTTCTCTTTTGCCTGCTGAGTATCTTCAAACAGCAAAGACACTAGAACATAGGAGTGAAGGCTTCGTGTACATACCAGCTTGACTTTTTCATGTTTAACGTGTTTTGTGGGTGTTGTCCTCAGTGATGGAGTCCTGCTGTGAGTCTGTGGAGAGCAACCTACAAGTTCTATCATCTTGACTTGTGTGGGGGATTTCCATGGGACCCCCCATTGAACAACAGCTCAGTTGAATTCAGCCTAGTACTGGAAGCCTCAGTTGGTGAGAACAAACAGCCAGTTGGGACTCTGTCTCCTCCAGTATTAGGAGACCTCATTAGGACCCCCTTCACATATTTTCAGAAGTTTCCAGTGCACTAGGTTTCCATGCCATCTCTCAAATACCCCTCAGTTCCAGCTGTCTCTCCCTGTATTCTCTTCCTTAAACCTATTTTCCCTCTGACTTCCCACCTGACCCTCCCGTTTCCTTCCCCCAAGCACCAGTTAACCCATAAAATCCATTCTATTCACCTCCTACCTGGGGAGATCTATGTGTCACCCTTGTCTCTTTCTCTATTCCTAATCTCTTTGAGTCTACAGATGGTAGGTTGGCTATCATTTACTTAATGGCTAATATCCACATATAAGTGAATACATATTGTGGGGGTTGAATAGAAATGGCCCCATAAGCTTATATATTTGACTTCTTGGTCATTAGGGAGTGCTGCTACTTGACAGGGAAGGAGGCGTGGCCTTGCCGGAGTGGGTGTGCTCATGTTGAAGGAAGTGTGTTATTGGGGGTACACATTAGGGTTTCAGAAGCCCAAGCCAGGCCCAGTAGCTTCCTCTCTCTTCTTGCTCCCTGTGGATCTGAATGTAGAACTCTCAGGTCTACCAGCACCATACCTGCTTGCATGTCCTGTCATGCCATGTATCCTGCCATGCTGATAATGGACTAAGCCTCTGAAACCTTAGCCTGAACAAATGAAATGCTTTCCAATTTCATAAGAATTACTGTGGTGATGGTGTCTATTCACAACAATAGAACATTAACTAAGACACATACCATATTTATCTTTCTAGGTCTGGGTTACTTTACTCGATATTATTTTTTTCTAGTTCCATTCATTTGCATGAAAATTTCTTGATATCATTTTCTTCAACAGCTGAGTAACACTTCATTGTTTAAATGGACCACACTTTGTTTATCCATTCTTCTGTTAAGGGGCATCTAGATTGTTTCTAGTTTCTGGCTATTATGAATAGGGTATCAGTGAACATGGCTGAACAACTGTCCTTGTGGTAGCATCCTCTGGATGTATGTTCAGGAGTGCAAAAAGGGGAACACTCATGTATTGTTGGTGGGAATTAAAATGTGTACAGTTACCATGGAAATCAATATGACAGTTCCTGAGGAAGTGGGAATTGATCTACCTCAAGATTTCACTTTTGGGCATATACCCACCTTATTTTTTCTAACACAGGGTCTCCTACAGGAGCATATTTATTTGCTAGAGTGACTGGCTAGCTAATTCCAGAAATCCACCTGTTTCACCTCCCCCCCATCCTCCAATGCTGAATTTACTAATGTGTGCAACTGTGGATCTGAACCCAGGGACTCACACTTATGTAACAAGTCATCGTCAGCTACTTCATCCCCCAGGTCCTCGACTGCATACAACTTAAGAACATGGTTATAGGTTTATCTCTGTATTTTAACCTGTATTTGTTTTATATATTTTTGTAATGCTAAGGATTGAACCAGCGTCTTGTGAATGCTAGGCAAGTGCTCTACCCCTGAGCTATATTCTTAACACTAACCCTATCTACTATTTTATCCAGCAGAAGCAAGCTTATTCAGGCAAAATATTAAGTTAAGCTCATTTACTTTGAAAACGAATTAAATGGTCCATGAAGAAACTATATGCTTCTATTTATAGGCCAAATGTTTATAATGCATAAAATTGGGAGTGTGAAGGTTACTTATTAAAGACTTGTAGCTTCCGCTTTAATCACAGAGTAATTCAAGCTGTATACATTTATGTAACTTGAGTTAGTATTAAATATTTAATACCTAATGCAGCACAAGAAGCAACCAATCATCAGTGACACAAGTAACTTCCCTAGTGCTATCTAGCAAACCATTAACTCGCTGTTAGAATAAGTAATAATATATTTGTTTTACCATTGTGCTTTCACGGTATTAGAGCATTGCTACATTGTTTACAACAAGAGACTAATTTGTAAATTATATCTTTTTAGAGTATTCACAATCAAGACAAGCTAGTTTAACAAAGTATTTTTACATTTGCTATTGACTGAAATAAACAGTCACAGTTCTTATGTGGTAACATAACAGTCAAGCTAACCATTAGACTAAATGACTGTTATCATTAGACTCATGACTGGAGATACTCTATGGCTTTGGTGCCAAGTTTGTTTTGAATATAGAATATGTGATTAAAGTACACTGACTTGAAATTATCACTTATACTTATACTCAGAAAAGTTTGAATCTCAAGTCATTACAAGTATGTGTGTTATTCAGAATGCAGCTAGTATACTATTGTATACGGATTGCAGATACAAACTCAATTATGTTACTGATATGGCTTGTGCATGAACTGTTCACCACAGGCTGCAGTTATATTCATGGTCCCCAGGCAGTAAAGAAATTTCAGCAGGTGGTGGAAACTTCATGGAGTGATGCTTACTTGGAGGAAGTAGGAAGTGAGCCTTTGAAGGTTATGACTTGCTCCCAGGGTTCCTTTCCATCTCTAGTTTCTGTTAAACATGAGTTAACAAAAATTGAAATAGGAGAAAAACTGCTTAAGATGCATAGGAGATGGGTCATATGAGAGGAAAGAAAAGATGCTTCTTTGCATGAAAGAATCATACTTTTTTAATGGGATATTTAAGAAGACTGGAATATATTTCTGTGATAGTTTTTAAAAATAGGAGAGTTGAGATGTGTTATATGTAGCATGGCAGTTTGTGGTGATTTCCCAAAGCCCAGCTGAGTCTTGTGATGCTCTTAAGTTCTTAGGCAGTGCTCTCGAATTCTTTAGTGGAGGGTTTATTGCAATGTGAAATTATAAAAGATTTACAACATTTAAATGCTACAGGGAATGGGCTGGGCTTTACCAGAGGGTCATTGTGGTATAACCTCATTAGATATCTAACACTTTGCTTTGAAAGACCCAGGAAGTTGAAAACTCCACCCATATATAAATCATGACAGAGCTGCTGTGTCTCTGATGCAGTTACAGAGAAGAGAAAAATGCTTGTCAGGACATACACTTATGTGTATCAATCAGGAAGAATCTTGAGCTGACTTTATCAGACACAATTCGATGTGAGCCTGGCCAAATTGCTACCTCTATAGTTTTCTGTATAACCAACTCAATATCTTAAAGGGTAGATTTTAAGCATAATTTCATTTTTCTTTCTTGGTCATTTAGTAATTAGTCGTTCCTTGGAATTTTTTCTTCTAGTGTAACTACAGACTCCAAGTAATATTCAAAGAAATGACTGAAGGAAGAAATGGCATGTCATAGTTGTGGGAGGAAAGAGTGTAAACTAAGATGATACTTCAGGATTTTGCTTTTGACCAAGCCTATGGCTACAATTCAGAAAAAATTACCACCACTGCAGGAATGTGAATTTTCATGATTTGGACAAACATATTTATTATATGCCAAAGGAACAGTTTATGGTCTTCTGACAATGAGTGTTCAAGACTCAGCCAACAGTGATAAGAATTACCAACAAAGTTAAAATATGTTCACAGATGTTGTCTTTTATTTATGGCACATGAATTATACATTTGGGAAGATATAGAATAAGAATTGTTAATATTATTAGGCATATAGAGAAAATGCTGAAAGTTATTTTTATAAATCAATAACAATATGATTTCAGTGAATCTTATTGGTCACTTCAAATGGTGACTTCCTATCCATCTGTTTGGATCAGATGAAGGTCTACAGGGATAAAATGAATGGGATCCCAGGACTATAGCTGCATCTGATGATGAAGACATTATCAGCTCTAGCCACAAACATAGCTATGTTAGGGTTCTGTAGAAGAATACAACCAAAAAGTTCATAAACATTCACGAACACACACCATACATATGCTTATGTGTGATACATGTGTATATATGCATGTGTCTATATAATTATACAAGTTAGGTTCGATAAATATATTGTCTGGCAGAGTGTAGGCTGTATGCTCCTCTGTATGCTGGAGAACTAGAAACCTGGCAGCTGATTGGTTCCAGAAGCTGGTTGCCTCAGAAAAATTGAGAGCAATGATGCAGTTGCATTGGGAAGCTGAAGGCCTGGAAAAATCCCTGGATGATCCTGCACTGAGGGCCAAAGAGAGGGGGGAACTGATGATCAAGGAGAAGAGTGATAGCTACAGTAGTACATATATTTGCTTAGGAAGAAGAGGGTTTTATCCATTGACCTACCTTCTTTTGTTTTCAGTTTCACCCATCCTATGTTGTCTATTAGATAGTGCTACAAACATTCAGAGTGAGTGTCTCCCCCTCAATTGATGTTACACACCATCAGTCTTCTATTTGAACACCCTCACAGACACACTTAGAAGTGTACTTTACTAATATAGGTGTCTCTCAGCCCAGTCAGTTTGATAACTGTCTTAGTCAGGGTTCTCTAGAGTCACAGAACTTATGAGTAGTCTTTATATAGTAAGAGAATTTGCTGTTGACTTACAGTCTGTAGTCCAACTCTCCAACAATTGTCAGCAGCAACTGTGAATGGAAGTCCAAGGATCTAGCAGTGGCTCAGTCCCACAGGGCAAGCAGGTGAAGAAGAGTGAGCCTTCCTTCTTCCAATAACTTTATGTAGGTTTCCAGAAAAAGGTATGACCCGGATTAAAGGTGTGTGCTGCCACGCCTGGATCTGGGACTTGTTTTTCCCAGATGACCTTGAACTCAGAGATATCCTTGACTTGATCTCCTGGGATTCGTAGCCATTATACCTCAAGATCTTCATGCCAAGATCCAGGTCAGAAACTTGTATCTCCTATCCACAAGATCAGGATCATAGATGAGCCTTCCAATTCTTGATTGTAGTTCATTCCAGATATAGTCAAGTTGACAACCAGGAATAGCCACTACAATAACCAAGATTAAACATCATAATAGGCTGGTGGGAAGGCTCAGCATCTCCAGGTTTAATGGACCAGAGAAGCAGGTAGCCATCTTTGTGTCTGGTACATTTGCAGCTCTGTGCATGGTTAAAGGAGGAAAGTTTAAGTTTACAAATTTCATTATCAAATAGTGGCATATTGCAAATACGTAAGTAATCTTACCTTTGCTTGTAGTGCTTACTAGGTCACACTGTTTCATATTTTTTGATGGAGAAATATGATTCCCAATCTTTAGTGAAAAGTTATTCAGTTTAATTTTTATCACTCTCATACCTTTACTAGTAGGAAAAACATGTAAGTCAACATGCATTTTATCTGCATTCTTGATTGTAAATGAAGGACAGCGAGATATGAAGTCAGAGTGATAAGCTCAGTTCCAATGAGCTGTCATAGGTATTAACAATGATACTGGATTTCACTTTTAAGATTGTGGGGGAACAAATGTAGGAAAAAGAGAAGCATTGTGAACAAGGATGGAATGGGAGGAGTCTCTTAGCATCAAACAGCTAATTATCCCTGTATCCTGATCTGCATTGCAACATCCCACGGCAAGAGTTATGCTTGGTTAGAACAAATCTGTCTTAAAACTACTGTGCTCTACTTGGTACATTAGAATATATGCTTATCGTATTGATCCTGTAAATGTTACTATATGCAATTGCCAATTGAAATGTTTCTTTAGGTGCCATTAATTACATGTATTTTTACACTCCATAAATATCACTAGACCTCACAAACATATAAATTTAGATAAAATGGGCCTATAAGATTGTAGTAGAGGTAAAAATTTCCTATTGTGTAGTAATTTCATAGTCATTGTATCATTGTGCTGCAATATATGATTCAAATATTTGAAGTGATGCTGCTGTAACAAACCCATTGTACTACCAGTCACAAAAGTTTACATAAAGCACAACACATGGATTTGAGTGGCAATGAATGATAATTAATAGCACACAAATGTACGTATTATATTTTTGCAGATTTATAATATACTCTTTCTACTTATAAGAGTATGTTTGCAAAGAGGTATGATATGTTATACATTTTGGAGTCCAGACATACATTTTGTGTTTGCAGTTTCTCATCAAGGCCAGTTTGAATGATTGATTTTAACTTTGCAGTTTGGTGTAAATATACTCTGAGATCCCTTCAAAATGATTAAATCACCTAAGGATTTATTACTCAGAACACATCCTACCACTGAGTGTAACATAAATGAAAATATTGTCACTTCATAATTATTGAGTCAATTTTGAGTGTAATTTTATTTATATTGTTTAGTAGAGCCTATAGGTCCTGGTTCAAAGTTGAAAATACTAATGATTTTCAGAATACCAAAAGTTGCTTTTAGTGAATAGTATGCTGGTGTTATTTAGTAAATACTGCTATAAATTAATTTTTTATTTATAATGCAATACTCTGTTCTCTATTAAGTATCTTGAAAATAAGGCATAGTGGCTTATGCCTGTGATTCTATCACTTGGAAGGCTGAATAAGAAGGGTTTCTGAAAGTTTGAAGCCAGTCTGGGCTACAGAATATGATGACCTTGTCTTAGTAAATAAATAACAGATGGACCATGCCCAATATGTCCAATACAACCTCCAGCCTCGCATCATAAGGCCCAGGCTGGCAGAGCAAGCCTGAGATGACCCACCGCCTGGCGACATCAAGGCCCAAGTGGGCAGTCCACACTTGAGACAACCCCTGCCTAGTGCTACATGGCACAGGCAGGGCATAGCATTCTTGAGAAGACCCTAGACACCCAGAGCTTCCAGGTGCCACTAAGATGGGTAAGTAACTGCTGGAGAGATGTAGGAGAAGGAGAGATAGAGGGATGTGTACACAATGAAGAGAGATCAAATTGATTGGAGACTCCTGGTTGGAAAGAACAGACTGATATGAGTGGCCAGAGATGCCACCTGGAACATAGTGAAGTCCTGTCTTGTGCTACTACTGAGGGTCATGTCTGGGTCAGTAAACAGCTGGAGCACATGAAGGGACTGATCCTGTCATTCCAAAGTTACAGGATTTTTATGACACAGGACAACAGCAGAATATCTTAGAGGAGTTCTGGGGTGGCCGGAGTTGCCCCAAGTTGGGTGCCAAAAATGTTGAGGTCCCGAACTGCCCTATGCTTGGGGGCCAAAATGTTGCGGACCGCTCTGTCAATGTTGGACCCGCACAGCCAAAAGCCTTGGGGGCTAAGTTGTTAGAGCCTGCACTGCTCCAGGCTGCTCAGGTCCGCGGGTCAGGGTTCAGCAAGAGAGAGAGTGAGGACAGATTCGAAGAATGGAGACCAGACAGAGTGTGATTCAATCCCGTTTATTCAGTCTCTCTTCTTCTCTCCAAGTCCCTAGTTCCTAGTACCTAATCCTAGTTACAGTTGCTAGTCTCTTTCCCAGTTCCAAGTTCTTTCTCCAAGTGCTAAGTGCCTAACCTAATGCCTAATAACTAGCTTCTTCTGTCTGCCTCTTGCCTTTTATATGTCTCACTTCTAAGCCACATCTTTAAGTCATGCCTTTAAGTCATGCCCTTAGGTCTTGTCTCTAAATCTGATCTCTAAGTCACTCCCTTAAGTCACACACCTTTAAGTCTCACACACCCAAGGGAAAATCCTGGGTATCTAAAACAAGATGTTATCAGAGTGTGCTCAGCTGTTGTAGGCTATTGTAATCAAGTCTCTTGTCAGGGTATATAGCTCAAGATGACTGCAAGGATGATAGCTGCCTTCGGTTGGCTCCCCACAGAGTTCCATTGAGGATCTAGTATGGATAATGTAGCAGAAACTAGAGACCTGGAACCAGACTAATGACTCATTGTAATGAACATTTGAAAGTAATGAAGTGTAGGTAAAAGGGTGTACATTGGGACACATTGTCACACACTAAAACTTCCACAAGTTTTTTTGTTTGTTTGTTTGTTTGTTTTTTGTTGTTGTTTTTTTTTGATGGGGAGGTGACAAAGGTAGATAGAAGGTAAGAAGGGTCAGGGAGATGAGAGGTATTAAGGTATATGCTGTGAAATTCGCAAAGAATCAATGAAAAGTTTTAGAAAATAAATAGCAGACACAAAGGACATGGGCTCTTTTTTCTTTTCAGTATGCAATTATAAAATTCATTTTAAAGGTTATGTAAACCAAGGAAAGTTTCCAAAATATTGCAGGGATTTTTATCTTTATTTTGTATTTTATATGAACTATAAATATATATTAATGGTTGTTTAGAATATTTATGTTTTCAATTAAAAGTAAAATTTCTAGGCAGTATTTTAATATTAGTACTTGTGAAGTGAGGCAGGAGCATCCCACAGACTTGAGCCTGGCCTGGGTTACATGATGAGTTTCTCAGTAGTCTGGAATGCAGAGTCAGACCTGTCTCAAAATACAAACAGAAAAACTTTGTAAAGCAGAATTGTGTGTACCATGAATCACAGCACTCTGTCCTCCAGACACATATCCACACATCAAGCACACACACACTAAAAACTAATCCATATAAGGTTAGTACTACAAGGTTTGAAAGTACCCTGGGATATAGTGAGGCCCTGTCTGAAAACAAACTACTCTACCTTCAAATTAGCTCTGCCCCTAAAGATAAACTAACAGGAAAGGTGTAGAGGACTATTCTTACACTCCAACTTCCTCATGCACACACAGAAGGCCAACCCTTGATTTTGTCTATGCATGTACCACAGAATCAGACTCTTGTCTCTTCTACCAGTTATTTCTAATACACATCCTAAGGATTCATTAGTGAGAGTAGATGTACTTTATGAATGGTAAAGCTGGGAAGATTTGCTACGTTTTGCAGACTATACACAGGCGTGACTTATTCACTGTAACCAAATATAAGAGGCTATCTATAACTGAAAATACATGTAGAACTGCTAGGGAGCTAAAACATGCTGTTCTAGATGTGTTAAATAATTTTTCTAAAGGCACAGTTTACTCTCTTATAATGTAAGGAGTACAGAATACTAGAAAACAAAGCTTCAACCTTCATATTTTTCTTCAGTTAAAGATATTTTCTGTATCTAGAAAACAAAAGACTTTTAACTCCACAATCTCTCTGTAGAAAATGACTCTGGGATATAGTATGACATTGTATACATATGTCTTTTCCTTGGCTATACATATGCTCATGACAAGATTTATATTTATTGTACCTAACATAAGCTTGAATATCTTCATATGGTGACATGGATAAAACTGTTAATTATAATGGAAAAGTGAAATGACTTTTATTTCACCTGGAGACCTCTGCTTGATTTCTAGAAAGCAAAGATCTTAACTCTAAGTATTACTTTTGAAAGAGAGCCAGTAAAAGGACTTGTCTCTAAGTCTAAAACATATACATAAAAGATTATATAAGCAAATGTATCCAGACAGTGAGTGATCCCCAATTCTCTAAAGAAGAAGATGAAATTATCAGAAACATGGAAAAATAATAAACAATTACTTTTGTTTGGATGTCATGGGATCTGCACAAAGAATATTGACACAGTGCTTCTTGGAGTCTACAAGCCATCCCAGGATCGTATGACAATTCTAGTTCTGGCTCTTGGGCACCATTAGACCTTGGATGAGGACTTGGGTCACAGAAATTCCCTGCATTTGCTTCAGGTTGTTTTTCTTTCTTCTCCTGTTAGCTATTTTTAAAAGCAATCAGCCCAAACCAGGTCAGAGCACATTGAGATGCTGAAAGGTTAAGGTGAAGGGCAGATCCTGGAAAGCTTTGCTGTGGAGGAGTTAACGGAAAAGAACATCATTGTTCTTTCCCTCCTTAGCTTAAGATTGTTCATAGTCTGATATGGAAATATGCTAATTGGTGACGTGGACTGCTCTGAGTCTTTTGCAGTCTAACATGCCTTTGTTAGGAAATTGATGGCTAAGAAGTTGTTGAATTTTCTACTCAGCTACACATTTATCATTTTCAACATGTCTCTCAGTAATTCAATAGCAAGATAAACTATTTGTTAGGCTGAAAGAAAAAGAAGGATATAAACAAATCATTCAATAGCAATAAGATGATTTCTTTTTGACTTATCAAATAATTTCTTCCCTCATAATTAAGTGACTTCTTATTACCCTCAGACATATGAGTGTCTCATGTGACTGCTGTCAGGACCCAGGTTAGCACTCAGAAAACAGGAGCATCTGGACATACTCATTCCATGCAGTCTTCTGCTATAACTGCTTTTGTACTGCTTTATTTTTTATTAATTATTTTATTTACATTTCAAATGTTGCCCCCCTTCCTGGTCTCCCCTCCACAAACTCCCCCTAATCCCCATCTCCTTTGGCTCCCCACTCACCCACTTCTGCCTCCCCTTTCTAGCTTCCCCTTTCTTTTTAAAAAAAATCATTTTATTTGTTTACATTTCAAATGATATCCCCCTTCCTGGCTTCCCCTCCACAAATCCCCCTTCTCATTTCCCCTCCCCTCATGTCTATGAGGGTGCATCTCCACCCATGCACCCACTCCCCCATTCCCCTACACTGGGGCATTGAGCCTCCACAGGACCAAGGGCCTCCCTTCCACTGATGCCAGATAAGGCCATCCTCTGCTACATATGTAGCTGGAGCCACGGGTTCCTCCATATATACTCTTTGGTTGATGGCTTAGTCCCTGGAAGCTCTGAGTGGTCCGGTGGTTAGTTGATATTGTTTTTCCTATAGGGTTGCAATCCACTTCAGCTCCTTCAGTCCTTCCCCTAGCTTTTCCATTGTAGTCCCTGGGCTCAGTCAAGTGGTTGGCTGTGAGTATCTGCATCTGTGATTAGTCGGGTGCTGACAGAACCTCTCAGGGGACAGCCATCTGAGGCTTCTGTCAGCAAGCTCTTCTTGGCATCAGCAATAGTGTCTGGTTTGGTATCTGTAGATGAGATGAATCCCTAGGTAGGGTGGTCTCTGGATGGTCTCTGCTTCATTTTTTTTTGTCCCTGTCTTTCCTTTAGACAGGAACAATTCTGGATTAGAAATTTTGATATGGGTGAGTGGTTCCATCTCTCAATTGGGGGCCTTGTCTATCTATTGGAGGTGTTCTCTACAGGTTCTCTATCCCCTTTGTTGGGTATTTTGGCTGATGTTCTCCCTGTTGGGTCCTGGGAGCCTCTGTCTTCCCTGGTGTCTGAGATTTTCTAGTGGCTACCCCCAGTTCCCCATCCCCCACTGCTACATATTTCTAGTCAAATGTAAACAGTACGCCCCACTGCAGGACCCACCCTGCCCTTAAAGCTACAGCTTAGACTCTGCATGTGGTTTGCATTTTCATTTCCTGAAGAGCATTTGTTTTGAGGTTTCCATGCTGTTGACTTATTCAGAGATCCTTTGCAAAACAGCTTGACATGAGGTCTCTGGTAAACAAACTGCCACCGAAACCTTTATTTAATTATTATGAAGGTTCAGGGATGAGTTGGTTAACTCCATTTTCATTTGCTATGAGCATTTGAAAAGCTAAATAATCAGAATGTAAAGGAATCAAAACAAAGAAAAAATGCTTATAATATCCAACAATCCTTGAATAACAGTAACAAAATTAACATGGGCACAATGACATGTCATATATACTTGTGAAGAAATTAAACCATATGTATGTAATTTAACAGATTGGTAACTTTAATGTATGTAATTTAACAGATCAGTAACTTTAATATTATGAAAGAATGGATTTAAATCACTGTCGCAAGAGATGACAATGGATTGAGATTTTAGAAACTCATCACTGTTGTGTTCCTATGAGGGAGCATTTGAAAATGCTGCAGGAACAGTGACATCTCCATGATGATTCTTGGCACATGAACCTAACACTTCGAGAACAGAAAATTGTAACTTACCAGGCAAAGATCCCAAAGGTAGCAGTTTTATCCAGTCTTTGCCCAGACCCAAACGTGTCTTTGGTTTTATTCTAGTGAGAGTTCAAGAATGCCAGGCAGGGGCTCTGGTTTCTTGCCATCCCAGTCTTCTACATACGTATACTAAATAAAGCTATATGTAAGGGTGTAATCAAGGGTCCAGGCTGGACACAGACCAGCTTTAGAAGCAATTCTGGATATTCATAATAGAAATGTGTTCTATCTATTTTCTAACTTCAACCCATTTCCTAAATGATTTTTCTTCTCAACTTCTGAGGGTGAATGTTAGACAAATGGGGATTTATAGTCCTGGAGGCCAATGAGAGTGGTTATCTCCTTCTTTGTCATCTTTTAACCCTACCACTCATTTCCTCAGCAGCACTCAAAAGGAATACACCAACACCATGCCTGCTCCTCCTTGGAACTTACATTAAAAGCACACAGTTCCTGTGGCCCTGGGTGGAAACATGCCATTTTGGTCTCCTCCAAAGATTGGAATAATACATAAAGTTGTTTGTTTCTTTAAGAGTTAATCCAGCTGGACTTTTCAGTTTCTTAGCTGAAACTCAAAAAATCATGTCTATTCTCTGTCTCTCTGTCTCTCTGTCTGTCTGTCTGTCTGTCTGTCTGTCTGTCTGTCTGTCTGTCTCTTTCTCTCTCTCTGTCTTGTTTCTCCTCTCTACTCCCCTATCCCTTTCTCCCCTTCTCCCCCTCCCACCCTTTCTTCTCTCCCTCCTTCAGACACTGTCTCAGAACCTAAACTTTCCCTGACGCTTTGGGCTTTTTCACTCTTTCTCTTAATCTCTACTTCCCTTTGCCATGCAACTGTTTGTGACCTCCACTAAGGGTTTTGTGGACCCCGTCCTTCTCTCTTCTCCTTCCCATCTTCTTCCTCACAGAAGCTAACAAACTTCCAGCTCCCAAACTCCAGTTAAGTTGCCCTTGGACTTCCTTCTTTTTTGAATTCTTTTATTAACAACACTGACAACTGAAAAAAGAAAATTCTGGTTTCTTAGATAGTATCTTCAGGTTTAGGTGTTAATAAATCTCATTAGTTGTTCTGACAATCCTCACACCTTGAACTTGGTCTGTCTTCTCAAATGAAGCCCCACCCTCCATCCCCAAATAAGACTACATGAGGGTTTGTACTAATCGATGTGAATTTCACACTACTGTTAGTGAGATAGCTCAGAGTAAACTGTGGTCAAATTTGTTTGAGTAACAAACATTAAAAGGCATCTTTGGATTAAGATGCTTCTAAGGCTATAGGAGAAATGGATTGTAGTATTATTTTCTTTGATATTTTACAGTGAGTTTAGGGAACATGACTTGGGTAATTCACTATAATACATAGAGATTTTACTTACAATGCATTTCAAGATTGTTGTCAAAATAGGATTGTGAGTAGATATTTCTCATGTATAAGATATAAGTTAATGGAAAAAACAGTGGAAGCATTGAAGTGCACAAGCAATTAATGTTGGCCAACTATAAGCAGACTTGCATTTTTTTTAAAAAAAAAATAAGAGTTGCATTCAAGGAACTGGAGAAGTAGCCTATTGGTTAAAGGAACTGGCTGTTCTTTCACGGACCAAGATTCAATTCTGTACACCTACATGGTCAAGATAAGGAAATATTTCATATTCTAGTAATACTTTTTAGTGAAAGTGACACTTTTTACTTGATTTTTTTGGACTATGGATCCTTATTATGTTTTACATTGAGATTTGACAATTACTTAGGCTGTACTGTGCCATGATAATCATTTATCCTGATTATGGCTGAGAGGACCAAATTATGTACTTAGCTAAGGTTCTATCAAATACACAATAGGTATATGTATTTTTAATATGTAGGTGGGGAGAGGGAGAGGAAGAGAGAGAGAGAAAAAGAGAGAGAGAGAGAGAGAAAGAGAGAGAGAGAGAGAGAGGAAAGAGACACACAGAGACACAAAGACAGAGGAGAGAGACACAGAGGGAGGGGAGAGGGTGACAGAGATGGAGAGACACAGAGAAAGACAGAGAGAGACAGACAGACAGAGAGAAGGAGGGAGGGAGGGAAGGAGGGAAGGAGGGAAGAAGGGTAGATGGATGAATATTGGAAGTAAATTATGGGCCATCAAAATAGAGGATAATTCTGAAAACAGTAATTCTGGAAAGGTCAAATAATCTTACCCGGAACTGGGGAAGAATTCTTCCATCTTACTGTTTTTCCCCAGTTGGCTGTTCAAGAGGCCATCAGAAGGAGCAGTCTGAGAAGGGTTATCCATTGAACAAATCATTGGCAGCACACCATATAGTCATTTGGACATAATGTGGCTCCAAATGTCGAGGGCAAGCCTGGAGCATATTTCCAGTCAACAGCTTAGGTTACCCTCAACTCTGTATTGCCTTCCCCTCTCAGTTGGTTCTGTTCTGTGTCAGAAACAGACAGAGTTGGAGGAGGGGCAGAGAGAGAGAATCTGTGAATGTTTAAAGGCTCTTACCAGAAGAAGGGAAAGAGATAGCTCAGCTGCTGGGAAGGGAAAATACCCTGAGTTGTTTATGTAGTAAACACACCAGTTTAAATAAAAAGAGTTTCCACAGCTTGTTAAGAAAATTTTACCATAAAATTAAACCTTTATTCTCTCTTATCTCATATTTACATTTGCTACTAACCCAAGAACAATAAAACTCAGAAATAAAAAGGATAAAGTATTATGGCCTGTAAAGTAACTCATGAATGTAATATGTTTGGACTCAGGAAATCTATTTTTTTCCATTACAGGGTACATGGAGTATGTTGCATTTTCTTCCAACTAACTTTTGGAAGCTTGCTGGCAAAACAATTTAGCACAGCTAGCAGCTCCTTTCTGGAGACTGGAACTGTTGTGATACTGAGAGCATTAAAAACATATGGTCTTCCCTGTTTCCTGCCTTGTGCCTTCCTTGAAAGTGTTTATATTTGCTTGTGCTAAAATGCAGTAAGTTTCATAATCCTGAACAACCTTCTGGTACACAGATTCACTTTTAAACAGCACAACTGGGAAAACAGAAGTTTTTGGTCTCCCCCACCCCATAAAAGGGGGCTTTCTTAGGTAGCTGTGCATTTTGTACAACACAGGTGCCAATTTTGAATTTTTAAAATGTTCAAATTTCAAAGCAACTGTTAAAATAAAATGATCTTTATGGTGTCTTTCTTTCTCTCCCAAATGGCTCATATTCACTGTGAATAAATGCTGGCTTATCTATGACTTACCGCCCCAATAGTGAGAGCAAAGTCAGGCTCATTTCACTTTCACAATGTCACTTCTAGAATGTTCCGTGACATTAGTGATTATGATGGTGTTTCCAGTGCATCTTATTCCAGTGGAATGAGATGTCTCAACTGAAGGGGCTTCGTTGTCATAAAATGACCCTAAAGTGTCTTCTCCTCATACACTAATGAGTCTTCTGAGCACTGTTACTACCATTTATTTCCTCTGCAGCCAGAATCAGTAATATACCCTTTTTTTCCCAAGCCACTGTCCATTTAAGCCAGTGAAGACAGGGAAATAATTTTAGGTATATGAAATTAAACCTTCACTAGAGCTAGCATGCTAGCTGGAAAAGATTTTTATTTATTTTGTTACATGCATTGTCACTTCTTTGTATTTTTAGATGGTGTATTACCAACACAGTCTAGGGTGGCCTTGAACTCATGGCAATTCTCCTCCCTCAGCCCCCTAAGGATAAGTGTTGTGTAGGAGCCACCATCCTGACTTGTACTGTGATTTTATAGGATGCCAACCATCTTTTCAAATCCCTTGCATGGTTTTTCCTTGTTTTTACTGTTGGAAATTTTAGCTTCAAACTGTCTGGTGTTCCAGGGGAGACTATTCCCAAAAAATCTTAGTATATGCACAGTTGGAAGCTTTCAACTTTTGCCCCATTGTAACACTTATAGAGTGAAACATTTCAGTCATGTTTTAATTTCTGAAATATTGAAATTGTGTCTCTTTCAGGGAGTGCCAGCATACGCAACAAAGAAAGATTTGAAGAAACACAGTTCCTGTTCTCACATTTATGGCAACATGGATTAAAACTATCAGTGCAATTTCAATGCCTAAATGTTTATTTGATAAAGAATGTGGTTTTCCAAAGACCATAATTGGTGAGTACTGTGGGCCAACTTTCAAAGAAAATGGCTTAACTTGAAATATTAAAAAAATGGTAAACCAGCTTGAATCTCAGTACTTTGGAATTTATTCAAGACTCAAACTGTTAAAAAAGTGATTCAATCTGCTCACTGTCCTGGGTTTGTCAGGGATTTTGCACCTGTAGTAAATTGAAAAATGGGGAACGACTGTATTGTTAGAATATTTTCCAGTTGGATCATTCAGTACTTTCTAGAGATTTTTTTTTTTCTTAGCAAGATGGCATGCACACAGTGTTTCTTCTCTTTCGAGAACATGATAATAACAGCAACAAAGAAGCAATCATCTTTAACATGTTAAAAACTCCCATGTGGGTAACATATGCCTTCACAAGGTTATCACACTTTAAAAGGGATTTAACTTTACGGAGGTTACATGGCCACAGGGATGGGTATATTTGGCCAGCAGTCATTAATATGATTCAATCATTCTTGCACAAATGCTACCTAAAATAGAAACAAGTCATCCAGAACCTTGTTAAAGTGAGGTGATGAATCTAATAAGCTGCAACAGCAAGAGAAAACAAGGAGCTTCCAAATGATTTTGTTTGAATGGGATATTAAATTTAAAGGGCTCTGATCATGAAGGGAATATTTAATAAGATTAACATTTTCTAATGCTACTCCAAATGGTCAGATATGCTCTATGGGCCCCAGGCAAAAACACTAAGAATAACTATGTCTATCCAATTTTATTGTGAAAAATATTTAAAGTATAAAGATTAGAATGTGTGACAGGTTTGTGTCATACATTTGTCTCCTTGTAAAGTCTTAATATTCTGAGTGCAGCTCTTACTAGTAGATCCTAACTCTCTAAATTCAATCTGGCACATAGTATCTCCAAGGGTTCCTGTCCATTTTTTAGTTCATAAAGTGGTTTGCGTTTTGAACCTATTTCTTTGTTCACAGTCATACCCAGCCAGTGGAATAGACTTCTGAGTCTAAAACTGAATGATGGCAATTTGGAGGTTAGAAAATTGTTAACATTTTTAGAGTGAAAGTCCAAGAGGACCTTAAACCTATGATATATGTCATAGTTTAATTCAGGCCACCCATTTTAAAACACAACATCTTTCTCCCCCTTATTACAAGCTCTTTTGCAGGATCTCCAGATGACCAGAACTTACTTGAACAAAAACAATAGCTGTAGCTGTGGAGAAAAAAAAAAACCCTACATTTGAATAATTATTTTATTTTTACATTTGTTGAACCTGGTACTAGTTCAGGGAGGACTCAAGAGCTTAGGTCCATAATATTTTCTGCCTTAACTAGGGAGTGGTGAAGGATCACAGTAAGCCACAGAATCAAGCTAAGACTTCTTTTTCTTCTTCTTCTTTTTTTTTTTTTGGTTTGTTTTATGGTTTTTTTTTTTTTGTTGTTTTTGTTGTTCTTTTTTTTTTGTTTTGTTTTGTTTTTTGTTTCAGGTGACAAGTTCTTTTTTTATTGGATATTTTATTTTTTTTACAATATAGATGTTATCCCTTTTCCCCATTTCCCCTCCCTAGAACCCCCTATTCTATTCTCTCTCTTACTTTATGCTTTTATATCATTTTGATTACATGCATGTATTAAGGTCAGTTCTAGGTTGAGGGTCTAGCAATACAATATATGCAAATAGTTGAGGAACAAGCAATACAATAAACACAAATAGTCAAAGAAAAAGCAAGGCAATAAATCCATTTACATGACCACTACTGTGATCACTGTTTCTAAAGGCTTATCAGGATGACCAAAGTATCTGAGCCTACTTCCCTATCCTAGCCCAAGGTGATTTTTCATGTCTGAAGCCTATTTCTTTGTTCCAGTCTAAAATTAGATTCCTGTCTGAAATTACTTCTTTGTTCTGGCCTAATATTTAGATTCCTGCCTGAGATTACTTCTTTGTTGTAGCCTAAGATTTAGACTCCTACCAGAAATTACTTCTTTGTTCTAGTCTGTCAGATTTCTGCTTGAAGCCTACTTCCTTGTCCTTGGCCAATGTTATATTCCTGCCAAGCAGCCCATTTCCTTGTCCTTGTCCCATGTCAGCTTCTTGCCAAGCATTCCCAAAGGCTCTCAACCTCTCCCCCTTTTTTATTTCTTTAGCAAGACTGAGCCTGTCTTAGGTCGTTCTGACAAGAATGCCTTCTTTACTTGTCATGGAATATGCATTATCAAAGGCAATGTACTTATGTCTTATGTTGGTAAGGCTCTGTGAGAATCTTACCTGTTCTTGGCTTGCCAACCTGTTAATTTAATCATTCTGTCTGGGGGTTCATTTTCAGGTTTAAGCCATGTTCTTTGACTGCCAACATGTTGATGTTGTTAAAAATAAGCTTTAACATGATGGGCAGGAATAAAAGTATTCCCAGGACAAGAAGGACTAGCCCGATCAAGCTATATATGCCATTCCTGAGGTTTGTCAATAATGGAAATACTGAGCTCAGGTCATGGATAATTTTGTTGGCTTTATCTGCAGCATCAAAGATCAACAGAGCAGCATTCTTTAAATTCATAATCTCACTCTGCAAAGTTAACACACCCAGAGAGGTATTATTATTATGTCAAATATCCTACAGATATCTTTCAACTTTTTTCTAATTATGACAATCATTGTGAATTTCAAATGTAACACTATTTCAATGATATTTGTCATGATATTTGGGATGGCTCCTAACTCTTGAACCCTGAACCTCCTTCAAATAATTTGAATGGGTTATAGAGCATCATTCGTCATTCCAGATACCTATATAACTCCTTTTGTATACTCAATACATTAGTAACATATTTTTGCTAGATGGTTAACACAAACAGTTGTTTTAACTCCTTGTGTCAATGCCATTGCAGAAGCAATGGTGCTAGCAATTAATGGAGTTAAAGCTGTTATACCAGCAATAATCAAGCCTGCTACTCTCTTGCTTCTGCTTAAAGCCTAACTCACTTCTTTCAACACTTTCAAACTTTTACCAGAGAATCAAGGTTTTCTAATACTCAGGGCAGTGAGGCAAAAGCTGGTTGATAGACCTCCGTAACAGACATGCCAGGTTTCAACACATTAACATAATTGGAAATTATACAGTCAATGCATCTTACAATAAATGCTGTAGGAAAGACAAAACTAATTTTAGCTTGACAATTAAAAGAGCCTGAAAATATGCACTAACCCTTGTTTGAAATCCAGATCCTGTCCCAGCATTATCTCTTGCTATCCTCATGTCATACCAAGTTACAGCTAGCTTCCAAATATGTCTCTGACAAAGTCCAGATCCAGTTTTCCAAAAGTAGACTGTTATTTCCCATATTGGATTGATTTCTATACCAGTACATGATTGAGTCCCAATAGCTGGTCATGTTTAAGAAGAATACAAGAGACATAATTTCTCTTTTCAATTCTCTATCCCAAAAGGTCTACAAACTTTAGGCAAGGCAGCTTGTCCTATCTGGGATATAGTCAAGCAAAGGCGGGTCAGGAACATATGTCCAATACAGCTCCCTAGTCACTCTTGTCAGGGCACTCTGCAAGCTCACAGGTCAGCATCATTCTTTGTTTCATCAACAATATGTCTCAACAATCTTTTTAAAGTTCAATGGGCCTGTTCCACAATGCCTTGTCCTTGAGGATTATACAAAATCCCCATAATAAATTGTTGACAAAAAGTCTCGACTGCTCAACTACAATCGCCAGACCCATTATCTGTTTTATTTTTAAAATTGGATATTTTATTTATTTACCTTTCAAATTTATCTCCTCTCTCATTCCACCCTAAATTCTTTATCCCATCCCCCCTCCTCCTATTTCTATGAGGGTGTGCTCCCACCATCCTCTCATTCCCACCTCCCTCCTCTCGAATTCCCCAACACTAGGGAATCCAAACTTTCAGGCACCAAAGCCCTCCACTTCCACTGATGCCTGACAAGGCAACCCTCAACTACCTATGGGCGGGGGAGGTTCATGAGTCCCTCCCTTTGTGTTCTCAGGCTGGAGGTTTTAGAATGGCTACTCCAGCTTGTTTCTTAGGATCAGTTGCTTGAAAAATTGTTTTCCAGCCTTTTACTCTAAGGTAGTGTCTGTCTTTTTCACCGAGGTGGGTTTTTTGTATGCAGCAAAATGCTCGGTCCTGTTTACGTATCCAGTCCATTAGTCTGTTTTTTATTGGGCAATTGAGTCCATTGATGTTAAGAGATATTAAGGAACAGTGATTGTTGCTTCCTGCTATTTTTGTTATTAGAGGTAAAATTATCTTTGTGTGGCTATCTTCTTTTGGATTTGTTGGAAGAGGATTATTTTCTTGCTCTTTCTAGGGTATAATTTCCCTCCTTGTATTGGAGCTTTCCCGCTATTATCCTTTGTGGTGCTGGGTTTGTGGAAAGATATTGTGTAAATTTGGTTTTGTTATGGAATATCTTGGTTTCTCTATCTATGGTAATTGAAAGTTTTGCTGGGTATAATAGCCTGGGCTGGCATTTGTGTTCAATTAAGGTCTGTATGATATCAGTCCAGCATCTTCTAGCTTTTATAGTATCTCATGAGAAGTCTGATGTAATTCTGATAGGTCTGCCTTTATATGTTACTTGGCCTTTTTCCCTTACTGCATTTAATATCCTTTCTTTGTTTTTCGCATTTGGTGTTTGATTGTTATGGGACAGGAGGTATTTCTTTTCTGGTCTAGTCTATTTGGCATTCTGTAGGCTTCTTGTATGTTTATGGACATCTCATTCTTTAGGTTAGGGAAGTTTTCTTCTATAATTTTGTTGAAGATATTTATTGGCCCTTTAAGTTGGAAATCTTTACTCTCATCTATACCTATTGTCCTTAGGTTTGATCTTCTCATTGTGTCCAGGATTTCCCGGATGTTTTGTGTTAAGAATATTTTGCATTTTGCATTTTCTTTGACAGTTGTGTCAATATTTTCTATGGTATCTTCTGTACCTGAGATTCTCTCTTCTATCTCTTGTATTCTGTTGGTAATGCTTGCGTCTATGACTAATGATTTCTTTCCTAGGTTTTTCTATCTCCAGGGAAGTCTCCCTTTGTGATGTCTTTATTGTTTCTACTTCCGTTTTTATGTCTTGGATGGTTTGGCTCAATTCCTTCACCTGTTTGTTTGTGTTCTCTTGTAATTCTTTAAGGAATTTTTGTGTTTCCTCTTTAAGGGCTTCTCCCTGTTTGCCTGTGTTCTCCTCAATTTCTTTGAGAGTATTATTATGTCCTTCTTAAAGTCCTCTATTATCATCATTAGAAGTGATTTTAAATCTGAATTTTGCTTTCCTAGTGTTATGGGGAATTCAGGACTTTCTAGTTTGGGAGAACTAGGTTCTGATGACGCCAAGTACCCTGGGTATGCTTATGCTCATGTTTTTGTGCTTGCCTTTTGCCATCTGGATCTCCTTAGTGCTACCTGCCCTGTCTCTGGCAGGAGCCTGTCTTTACTATTATGTTGGTTGTATCAGAACTGTGTGGGGTGAAGGTTAGAGTTGAGGCCCAAGATCTACTCAGTGCTCGGGCGCAGACCAGAAGGAACCAGTGCTCCAAGCCAGGAGTGAATTCCTGGGTCCCAGTTGGTCCCAGTTACTCCCTGTTTGGGGCGGGTGTTACTGTCTCCTTACCTAAGATACTTCCCAAATTAAAGCTCCTGGGAGCCCTGCGTCTTCTGGGTTTTGTGAGATTGGGTGCAGAGCTGCCCTCTGGGATTTGCTCAGTGCTTGGCCCAGATCATAAGGACAAGATAAGACTTCTGATTTCTGATGGTGCAGTGTTTTTAAGAAAGTTTGTCCCAGTATTTCTTGTTTCAATGAGAGCATTTTGACAAACATCAGAACCTAGGTTGTCGTTGGTTCTACTAAAGAACTAGTAGAAGAGGAAAGGCATGAAGAGGCTGTGTATGAAGACCTCAAAGGCTCTTCTGTGGTCTTCCTGATTTGTTCATTTTAAGTTGTATGTCGTGCTTGGGAGTCAGTCTCTAGCCTTATGCTAATGAGGTGATACCTTATAAAATTAGTACCATGTTTTGAAAAGAAACCTATCAAATCCAATTTGTTTTGCCCAAATAATTATGGGTATGGAGTCATTCCCTGGAGTATTTTTTTTTCCTACCAGAGGCAATATTTCTTTTAGAGGAGGAGGTTATTTATTTTAGTTTATGTGTCTGATTATTTGGCCTGTATGTATGTGTGTTCATTATGCATGCCTGGTGCCTACAGAGGTCAGAATGGGCACCAGATCTACTGGAACTAAAATTACAAATGATTGTGAACACCATGTGGGTGCAGGGGATCAAACACTATTCCTCTGTAGGAACAAGTACTCCTAACTACTGAGCCATGTCTCCAGCACCCAGGGCAACCTTCTTAATAACCACTAACTTTCTTTCTTCCAGCAGCTATCAGATTCCTGTAGATCTTCAGTTAGGGGTGGACCTTCCTGCTCAACACACCCTACCATGTTAGGATTTTGTTTGACTTGATCTCCCATAGGTCCTGTGCAATGCCCTCACAACTGCTATGAGTTCACATGCAAAACTGCCCAGTGTGTCCAAAAAGTGCTGTTTCATTGTAATCATCTGCTGTCTCTAGCTCTTACGGTGGAGTGGTGATTAGTCATTAGAAGTCTGTTTAAAGCTATATCCAGTTAGCAGAATAAAAGCAGAATTTTCTCCCCTAGGTCATATGTCTAATCTAGCTAGAGGTGACAGACATAAGTTTCATCTTGTGGAATGTGCCTTAAATTCAACCATTAAATGGTTTGTTATTCCTATGCCATTCATACTGCTATTGCACCAGAGGGGAAAACTTACCAGGTCAGTCATTATTATAATGGTAGTGTTCATTATGATGGCTTAATATTATCAATCATTCTGAAATGCAGTACTGAAGAAAATAAAGAAAAGTCAAGGTCACCTGTAAAAGCAACAGGGATTCTTTTAAGCCCAAGCATATACTTTAGAGGGATGTTAAGGAAGAATGGGACGTTAATATAGTATGTATTGTGGAGTCTGAATATGGGGAAGGGAAAAATGGTCAGAGGTGAAAAGTCTTCTAAACTTGATGTCAGTTTAATGTAGTCACCTAATTTCTTATGTGTGAATTAAATTGGAGACTCTGGTGACTAAGTACATAAACTCGTATTTAGAAGACAAAGTGCAGGAGTAATAGGCTAATACATAATCAGATTTAAGTGTCCATTTCTCTGTTGAATTATCAGTATTTTTATTCTAAAAGGCTCTATGAAAATGTAGTCCTAGGCTGTTGACATAGCTCCATGGGTAAACAGCTTCTGCTGCCAAGCCTGAGTTTGATTCTTGTGACTCAGGTGAACAGAGAGTCTACTCCTGTGAGTAGTCTTCTAATCTCCAAACATATAACTTGAGATTCTTATGAGTACATGCACACATACAGTTACACATCTGTAACTTATTCTTATAACCTGTTTTTAATAATGTTTCTTAAACATTTTAACCTCCCCTTTAGCCTACCACTTACCAGAGGAAGTGGAAAAGAAAGAATATGGGGGGAGTGGACCTGTTTAGAAATGGTTCTTTGGAGAAACTCCCATGTGTGTTGTCTGGAAATTGACAGTTCAGTTCAAAGTGCAACAGTAACAACTCGTTCCACTCACAAATACTTCATGGAGACACCAGCAGTCCAGTTCAGTAGAGTTGGGATAACAAACACAAATCAGCAGTACTACCTAGCAGAGTCAGCCAGGCCTCAGCCTCAGCCTCAGCCTCAGCATAAGTCAGCAGGAGGGACTAGAGCCAACAGGAATTCCAAGAAAAGTTCTCAGCTGTGCTTCTCTCAGTGAAGCAAAGATCAGCAAAGATGCAAGACCAACAAGCGTTGTACAGCTAGTTCTATAAACAAGCCAAGCTCATCCTCTGTCACTATCCATGGAGTCCTTTCTATACTTCCTCCAAACATCTCGTTTCATCCATGGGTCATCACCTGCAATTATTTGCTTCTATACTAAGTGTTTATTTTGTTCTAGGCAGAAAGTTATCCCTGAATTGAGCATTACAATCTTACCAGCAGCCACTGCTTGCTCTAGCTTCTTAACTTCTAGTTCCAGCTATGACTTTAAATATGTTGGGGAAGGAGGTTAAAGATTAAAATGAGTTTTTCTTTAAAACAAGAGACATATTTAGACAAAAATCTTGCTATGTATCATGACTCACCAGCCAATATTCTCTCTTGTCTGAGTAGCACTGAATTTTTTGAGAAACTAAAAATACAAATGTCAAATTCAATAATGTCAGAAGTATGATATATTTATGAATTAATTAACACACATACAATATCTTTACCCAGCAGCCTTTTTGATTCAGAAAAGATTAGACAATATATTGTCTCTATTAATCTACTTGTCTTTTCAACAAGACACTGAGATTACTCTGATTCAGCAATTGTTACCTGGAGTGACTTATCTTGATATCAGTCAATATCACCAGAGGTAGGCACACCAGCACCTACTCTGAAATAGAGGCAATCAGGCTACCATAACGGGAGATCACCTGGGAGTTTAGAATACGTATATGGTATCTCTGAGTCATTATTCCTTAGTTCTGAATCCAATGCCTAATGTATTCTTTTGAACCTAGAATCACCAAGAGACCAGTTTTCACTGAGTTTCTAGTCATTTTTGACCCCTGTTAGAGTTTTTCAATCCATTTTGTTGTGTTGAAAATCCATTTTCCATATCCATGGTTTCCATGACTTTTTATATGTATCTAATAAGTCACTTTTTGTATTAAGCACTCACCAGGCCGTATTCTCAAGGAAAGTGGGACCTACTGTTCCCTTATTGTGTACATGAGGTCTCTGAGCTCTGCCTATTTGCACAGCTTATGCTTTTAGCTCTTAGCTGTATTGACCCATAAGAATGCCATTGCTGTTGATAAATTTCTCCACTCAAATGTTCAGGAGACATCCCAAAGCAAGATGCTCCAAAGGAAGGGATAATCTTATCAAAGAAAATAGACATCTCTCCCAGACTTTAATTTCTTCCATGTCTTCTGATGGAATGAATGGCCATGCTCTAAGGAGTTGATCATTGTAACCACTTGGCTTGTCATCTGTCTCCCCTTTTAATTCTAGAAGCCATCTGCTTCTGTTCATGTAGATCTTGGGTACATGTTTCTTCTACTCCTATTGCCACTCACACCAGCTTAACTTCACCTTCTTCCTCTTACTCGAATAATAAGGGAATTTCCCATTGCATTTTTCATCTTTCCCTTCTTTAATTAATTCTACTTCCCTTTGTTAAGGTTATGTTAAGGTTTTACGAGCACATCTCTAGCCAGCTGCTGAGGTCCTCTAATTATTCCCAAGCTTTGTTGTTGTCCACCATCTGATGAACAAATGCATCCAGCAGAAGTTGACTGTCTCCTGATCTTTCCTTATGGTAGAGATCAAAACCTCAAATATATAGAGAGTCCAGACAGCAGAGAAGTCTGTGAAACACGGTACAAAGAAAACATTATTCTGCACTACAAAACAATAGCAGTAATATAGTCAGGGTGGCCATCATGACAAATGGCCAACTAACATTCACTGTGGCAAAAAGTAAAGCTGGGTACCATGTTTGTTGACAGCTTGTGACTTGCCTTGGTGGTTTGCTTCTAATGATCACTGATTATTGACATGGGACTGCAAGCCTAGCATTATGATCAGAGCTTTAGATTTTTCAAGGGAAGCAAACCCTTTAGAAGAAGATTAGGCAATCTCACAATGTTTAAATACTGGCTGCTAATGCAATAAAACTGTTTCTGCAGTTAGAGAACTAAATATTGGGAAGGCCAAATAAGTCATTATTTGGCTTAATTCAGTTCAAAGTCTGACTGTCATTCCCCTTTCTGTGGTAATGTCTCTGTACTTCATGTATGACCCAGTGTTCTCCCACCATGATCTCTTGCCTTAGCATTTGTCCCAATTACTTAGGAAAATCTTACCACACCTAACATATTGAAATTGTACTTTTAATCCACATAAACTCAAAACCATGTACCCTATAAAGCTCTCGGCAAGACATCACATCTTACAGACATTGAGTCATCTCTTTTATGGCCTATTCCTTAGCTCTGCCTCAGACATTCTTTATATGATCTTATTTGAGCAATATTTTAAGATAAAACTATCCTTGGGAACTCTTTCTTGCCTTTATAAATAGTTTCCAAGTGCATCCAAGAACCAACAATTCAACACCCAACAGGCCTTGCACCCATGAGAAGGGAAAGAAGTCTGTATTTAGGCTTTTTTTTGTTTCATTTAGAAATTTCCACCCTTTCTGTTTCTTATCAAAGTAGGTGAGTCTATCCTGGTCTTGTCTTCCTCCTCAGAGCTCAGTGCTTTTTCCACTGGATCTGGAAGAACTGGTTTGTATTACAGAATGTTGGACGTTATCTTTATACTGCAAGCAAGAAAATCATCATGGTACCAGATGGTACCAGATGGCCACCACCATACAGAAGCTAGTCCTACTTAGTACTAGAGAGACTGAGGCAGGGGCATTCAGCCATAGTCAGACATTAGCCTGGTCTACATAGTAAGTAACATGGCAATTAGGGTAACATAGCCAAATGCTTTGAAAATACTTAATAAATGGATAAAATAAAAAAAAAGGAGGAAGCTAATCTGAGTCAGGCAATGTACATATTTACATATCCATGTTCTCATAGCCCATTTATGTCATCTTCCACAAACCATGTCACAGCATTCAATGTACAGAGTTCTGTTCTGACCCTGATCTTGTTGTGTTAGACAATGGGAAGTCTTGAATCATGTTTTAGATGACAGTACAGTAGCAGGCTACTGAATCCCAAAATGGCTGAGTCATTCCTAGCTGAAGATGTTCAGCCTGACAAATGCTTTGATGTACACACAGCACATGCTGCTGCTTAAATATGGGCGCCAAGGTTGCTCACTCATGAACTTTCAAATGTAGAAAAAGTTTTCTAAAGTGACAGTTGTGCCCTGTACTGATGGAGCCATATTCCCAGTACACTGATCTATATTCTTAAACAGTTTGATAACTCACACAATAATTGTCACTGCTGTCCTATAAGGCACCCTTGAGTTATGTCTGGTCCAAATGCTTTCCTGAGCAAATGGCTAGTATGCAAGAACAAGACTATCTTCCCTGCTTCTTAGCTCTTACAGTATTGTATCTTTGTACATTCAATTAGGGAAGCTGATAAATTATGTCTGTCTTTGATTTTGCATAAAACAATTACCGTCACAAAATGGACAAGCATCTTAAAAAAAGAACTCATGAAGTTAATTAAGAGAATGCTAAAATTACATGGCAAATAATTTAACAAACATAAAAATCCCTGTGCACAATCAACCATGTAATGGGAAGTGGTATTGTTATTTATATGTAGATATGTTATTAAGTGGAATTTCTCATTCTCAACAATCTCTTTTCATACTACTATTCCAATTACTTTGTCCTTTGAAGTTCATGCAAAGTAGCAAGTTGCAGAATTTCTGTCACTGCCCGGAGTAGTGAGGTTATGAGCAGTGAGGATGTGAACAGAAATCCCAGGGACCATAGACTCCATGTGGATAGGATGTGTTAGGAATGTGCTAGGGAGCTCAAAAACCAAGAGACACAGAAGACAAGTGTTGAGGTAGTCAGCACAAGCAACATGGATTGATCCCAGCTGGAGGTTCTATGGCTGCTGATCCCTGCTATTCTGTCTCATCTTCCCCCCTAACACTTCATGACTCTCACTGGATGGACTGTACCAGCTACATATAGAAAACAGTACAGGAGAGAAGAGAGACAAGACCTGGATGAACCTAGAGTAAATGTTTTCTGTGCTGTGGAATTGAAGGAAATTACTAACTGTTACTGAGGACTGAAGCTATTTATTGCACACCTGATTTTGTGGCCTCTAAGTTAGAGCAGTCTCAGTTCACAGTGAGCAGTTTCAGTTCACTTTTGTGTTCCTATTCTAGACCACTGGTTCCCAAACTTATCTGCATTCAGAAACCACCTGAAGAGCATAGAGACCTATGCCTGCCTTGCATCTCATCTCCAGGGGTTGTCATTTCAATAGCTCTGCAATGAGGCCTGGGATTTGTAACTTTCTCCAGGTGATCATAATTTCCTGACTTCAGAATTACTGTTCTAGAATGTTCTAAGGCTCTGTCAAGGCAGGGATCATTTCTGTGCCATCTAAAAAGAAGACCACTTATACTTTATAACCAGTTTTGAATTGAAAAAAGTCCAAATACAATTTTGAAATTATAACTTTGTATCTTGGAATAACAGACAAAATGCCAAATCAACGCTATTTAGTAATTTGTCTATCATCTTATAGTGAATAGCTTCCTGTAAAATGTTTCTTGTTATTAATTACACTGACTAGGCCTGGATTAATGGATTATATATAATTAGATGTACATATACATGAATGAACAAGAGTACATCCACATTTGGGCTTTTAAAGTTTCTTCATGTTGCAACCACTGTTTCTGCGGCAAACTCTGGCCACTCTGCCTTGTTCCTTCTTATAGCCCAATCTTAGGATTTTCATTTTTTTCTCTTTTTAAGCTATAGATAGATCCTCCACTGCCTTTGGAATCCTTTTACACAAGTATGTTGATATGAAGTTATGTTTGTGGATTCTATCTATCTATCATCTATCTATCTATCTATCTATCTATCTATCTATCTATCTAT
Source organism: Rhabdomys pumilio (assembly GCA_030674055.1). Lineage (NCBI taxonomy): Eukaryota > Metazoa > Chordata > Mammalia > Rodentia > Muridae > Rhabdomys > Rhabdomys pumilio. The sequence continues at coordinate 148,352,588 of JANHMN010000002.1, forward strand.
CTCTCTCTATATATACATATATATATATAAATAGATGGTATCTATATCTATATCTATATATCTATTTATATATCATCTATCTATTTATCATTTGTCATCTCTGTGTGTTTGCTTACCCCCACTCCCCATCATGCCAGTGGGTGTTCTCATGTGAGAGGATAAATGTACACAATATGCATACCCGTGCTTGTGAAATTGAGATGACAACCTTAAGTGTGACTCTCAGGAATATTACCTACCTCTTCTGAGACTAGGTCTCTCATTGGTCTGGGACTCACTAATTAGGCTAGAAGGGCTGGCACATGTACCCCAGGGATCCCCCTCTCTCTGCCTCCTCAGGGCTGGTATTACAAGCTCATGCTACCATGCCATCATTTTCATACAGGTTCTCAGCTTTAACAACTAAGCTATCTTCCCAGCCTGGTTTGTATGTTGTTAATTAATTTGTTTGTTTAATTCACTTTACATCCTGATCATAGTCTTCCCGTTTCCCCCAGTCCCCTCTGCATGCATCTTCTTCCTATCCCCCTTTCTTTTCTCCTCTGAGAAGGGAGAAGGTCCAACCTTACCTAGCATATCAAGTCACTGCAGAACTAGGTACACCCTCTTCCACTGAGGCCAGAGAAGGTGGTCCAGCTAGGGGAACAGGATCCTCAGGCAGCCAATAGAGTAAGAGATACCCCCAGCCCTAGATGTCTGGGTCCCACATGAAGACCAAGCTGCACATTTGCTACATACATGCATGGGCATAGGGGACAGGAGGAGCTCATTCTAGCTCATATATGCTCTTTGGTTGTTGGTTGGTGGTTCAGTCTCTGAGTGCCCACAAAAGTCCAGGTTAGTTGACTCTGTTGGTCTTCTTGTGGAGTTCTATCTTCTCCCTTCCAGGTCCCTCAATCCTTCTCCCAACTCTTCTACAAGACTCCCCAAGCTGTCTAATGTGTAGCTGTGGATCTTAGTATTCAGAGGCTCCAAGTATTCTAACACTCTGCTCAGCTCAGTGAACACTCTCCCTAGCAGTCTAGTTCTCTCTCCCTGGATGTGCAGTCCCCATGAGACTGTGAGCCTCCTGAAGGCAGTAGTCTTGTCACATCTGCATGTTACTCACTCTCCAGCACCAAGCATCATACATGTTGCACAAAAGATATATTTACTAGATGAGTGAAAAATCAGAATATAGATCTGTTTCTTTTATTACTTACTGCACTTCCTAGTTCCTGTTAAACTGGAAAGGGCTAAAATCAGTTATGTCTTGCACAGTGGCTGAAGGAATAGCAACGTGAAGAAGCAGATGCACCTATCACCTCAGGTGACTTTGACATCACCAATTTGAGTGAATACTCAGTCTGCTTATAGCTCCTCAAGACATTCCTGATCTTTCCTCTAAGGAGTTCAGAAATGGTTTTGATTCAAGTTAGTTTCTACATTGCTCATCTTAGGCTGCCTCTGATGCTTTATTGGCATTTAAATTCTGTATTCTTTGTGCAATTACTGGATTGCCTACACACAAAACCTGAGATTCCTGAATCTGTGCTCTTTTAGGTCAGTGATATTAATAAATTTAAGAGGCTTTCCCAACTTTAAACTCCCACCCCCAATTTTGCATCATGTATGTTCTAGCTGGTTATCTCAAACAGAAATATACATTTATTTTTCAAAATTAGATAGTGGGTATTGTTACACTGTAACTGATAAATACCATTGAATGTATACTGTGTTCATTTGGTGACTTTCTGTTAAATGGGCATTGAAAATACTCAACATGCTTTTCATCTTAAACTGTGATGAAGGGGCTCATGTTGTGTGTTCTTGGTATGTGCAAAAGTTTACTGTGTGTGTATACAGAGGTGACTGCTCAGCCACAGGTTATGCAACTAGGTTATGCTCTCCTTCAGGTTTAAAACTTAAAAAAGTATTTTTAAAACTGGATTCAACTTCACACATGTGCAAAATGGACTCATTTATATTTCTTGATTTCTTTAAAAAAATTAAAAAATTTAAAATTTCCAATAATTTATAGATGATATACACAGTATTAATACCATTTACACAACACGTAATGCGATATATACAGTACAAGAGATTGATCAGTAAAATTGAGTTACTGGCCAAATGTATTTCTTTTGAGTAAAATTATTTTTCTTATAGTCTATTGTTTTTATTATTCATGATTTATAATTTGTATATATATATATATATATATATATATATATATATATATATATATATTGCTTTCATACTGATTCCTTTAGTAACTATGTTACAAATGTTTATTGCTTTGTGGTTAGCTTTGCTATTTTCTTTCTCTTTAAAGGAAAACACATTTACTATTGTAATTTCTTTCTGATATTAAGTCATGAAGTCACAGGGAAAAGGCTCCAACAACTCCCAATCTTTTCTTCAGTCTTCACTAACTGGGCTTCCTTGGGTGCAGCAGGCTGGGGCTTTATCTCAACCCACATACCTCTTTCTTTGGTTTTTGTTTTTCATGATTGTTTTTCTTCATCCACTTCAGGAAGCTGTCTTTGCTCTTAGAATGTCTAATAGGCACAGTGTATACATTAAGTCTCTTGGTAATGATCTTACCCATAACCTGCTTGTTTATACTGATGCTCATGGCATACTGAGTGATATAACTATTTACTAATAACTATTTATTAATTACTAGAGAAGTATCTTGTAAGGTTTGTTTTATTATTTTAAACTATGTGTATATGTATGCATCTGTGTTTGGGTATGTGCAGTGAGTGGAAGTGCGTGCAGAGGCCAGAGGTGTCAAATCCCCTGTAGCTTGAATCATAGATAGTTGTGAGCCACCTAACATGGATACATCAGAAAGGAATTGATGCTCTTCAAGAATAGTGTACACCCTTAATATGAGCCATCTCTCCAGCCCCATTAAAATTTCCTGAAAGCAAAATAGCAGCTTAGTATTGCATAATCACTATACTCTACTTTTATTTATTTAATTCAAACGAAATCTCAATTTTAAAGAAACAACCGACTCTTTCAGCTCTGGCCCAAATGTTACACACTGGACACAGCGGCTGTATATCTTCTTTAAACATATTATGGATCTTTGTATTTATTCCTCAGATATTTATAAGCAGATTGATAATAGTAAAGTTAAAATGTATAAACCCAGGGTCTGGAGTAATGGCTCAGTGGCTAAGAGCACTGAGTGCTCTTCCAGAGGACTCTTGCCAGATTCCCAGCATCTATGTATGGCTAACAACTGTCTGTAACTCCATGTCCATGGAATCTGTTGTTCTCTTCTGGCCTTCATGAGCATCAGACATGTAAGTAGTGCACAGACATGTATGTGGAACACTCATGCATAGAAAAACTTTTTTTAAAAGGTAAAAATATAAAGTGTATAAACCCAGAAGCATCTACTGGTAAAGTTTCATAGCTCCTTCTTTCCAAGCTGTTGCACAGTACTGAATCCTGGTGGAAATCCTCGCAGGTATTTCTGCATACAGCTCTTGCAACTGTCCTATGAAGCCACACACAAACTGTCAGGGCACATGAAAATAAAAGGGGCTGCTTTTCAAAACTTGAGGCCAAGCCTAAGGTGTGTGGCTGCCTGGCTCTACATTGTGTAGCAAGCAAAATCTCTCAAGGATTTTATTTTTAAACTAGTGGGCATACTGTTTTTAAAGGATTTTTGTTTACTTTTAAATTTGTGGTGACATACAGGCACTGTCTTGTTCATGTTTCTCAAGTGGTCTCAGAAGCATTGCAGTCCTAGGACAGAGCAATGCCTGGCACCTGTTGTTTTTAAGTAGGGGGTCTTACTATGTAGTCTAGGTGGGTGTGGAATTCACAGTCCTCATGCCTCTTTCTTCCACGCCTGTACAATCACACCCTTCAAATGAGGACCTCTTAAACCCAGCTGCACTAATGAATCACTGGAGGGCTCAGCCTGTGGCACACAACAGGTGCTTACTAAGTGCTGGCTTGTTGAGGAGAACAATAATCATTGGCTATTTCTGGCTGGCATTATTAATCCTTATTTTATTACAACATTTTTCTAAATATTGGCATACATGAAACTTAAAGGGAAATAAACAGGCTTCTCTATTGTAAAATGACTGTGTAAGGTTCAGGTTATCTTTAAATTGTTGTGTTTTACATAATGATTGAGTTTTAGTATATACATAGTATATTTATTTATATATTAGTTTATTTTTAGTATATAAACTAGTAAAAATTTATTTATATACTAGTTAACTATATAAATAATATATTTTAAATCTGCTATTGGCATATTAAAATAATTTTGGGGTAATACACTTACATGTGTAAGGTGTATGTGTGAAAGAAAGAGAGAGAGAGAGAAAGAGAGAGAGGGAGAGAGAGAAAGGGAGAGAGAAAAATGGAGTCTTATCTACTCAAACTATCATTCTAAAATATAACATTCTTTGTAAATTATAAGTTTTTTGAAAATTCACATGAGTTTTTCAAAACTATTTAGAGACTGTGTGTACACACACATACACACACACACACACACATTTATTTATTTATTTATTTGTATAACTTGAAAAACATCTGCTTAATAAGGTCATGGTAAGATCTCAACAGCTTTACAAGCCAGATAGAAAAGTCACTTGTATTAGTCTCAGAAGAACACTATAAAACTATGTTCTGACTATACACAGAAGAGAAAAAAGCTCCTTATAGTTTATGTCAACCCCCAAGACTGGTGATGTATTGTTCCACACTATGTTGTTTCACTACAAGGAGGTTTTAGTTAACATTGCCAAAATAGTGAATAACACCTGAAGGGCCCCTATGTTTATTTCAGGTTTCTTGTTAAGAATCCATATCTGTGTGAACACCGCTCACTGCACAGGTTCTTGATGGGCATGGGGAAAGCAGTGGTGTGCCATTCTATACTGTCCTTATGCCATTCTATACTGTCCTTATGCCATTCTATACTGTCCTTATGCCATTCTATACTGTCCTTATAGGCATTCTAGGCTACTTGTAGTATTTCTTCCGGCCAACTGTGAGTAGCCCATCCCTCAGCTCTGCTGAGGACTTGCAAAGTTCCTTGCCAGTCTGATTGCTTCTCATCGTTGCTATTAAAAAGCTCAGGGCTCTTTGTTCACAGAAAATAAAAGGACATGTAAAAGACCTCATTTCAAGTTAAAGCAGCCAGAGTTCTGAATCTGACATCCCCTCCCCACCTCAGCAACCGTTGTTTCTGCATGCTAACTATAACAACCACATGGTTGTAGGAATACAAAGTCATTTGGAGGAGAAATTTATTGCTTCAATGGCACGAAAATGTAATCTCACTTTTTAAAGACAGATCCAAATGGAGATCTGGGCACAAGTTTCAGACATGATCTTATTTTGTCAGCTTGTAATGGTAGCAGTTATCTTGAAGACTTTTGTTTTCAAACAGAGAGCAATGAACACACATAAGGAAGCAATGGCAGTTTTACTGTAAAGCATTCGCTTGGCAAGAACCATGGGGTCATTATGTCCTTTATCTGGGAAAAACAAAGAAAGTATTATTGAAAAATAGCAAAATATTTGTACCATACTTGAAATTAAACAGAATTAATTTAAAAAGTGTAAACAAAACCCCATTCTGTAATAAGACTGTGATCATATGCCTTCGACATTTATATCATTACCAAATCTCGTTAGACCAGAAGCAGTCTCACTGCTTGAACTGTCAGAAGAAAATAATGTATTGGTGCTTGTATGTTATTCCTCCTTGTGTCAGAAGATTGGACAAAGAAAAGATTTTCCAGGAAAGCTAGTTCAAGCTGATGATGGTCACTGCATCTTCAGCCTTCTGTAGAAGTTCATTTGAGTATACATGAGTTCGTGTACTTGCCCTTATAGATGATAAGAAAATGTGGAAGTATTATCAAGAGCAAAGGAGGTAATTGTACATATGTATAAAAACCAATGGGTACCATTTCTGGAAGGCTGAGCAGTCGATGCTAGAATAAATGGATACTGATGGCTATTCCTGTTGCATTTGAATTTAGTGTCTGTAAAAATATCCCTAAATCTTCAAAATCAATTAAAGTGTGTTTTCATAAAAGCTTAAAGCTCAAGACTCTGAGGAACATTAGTGGAACTTCATTTACTCAAAACTAATGGGCCCTGATGTGATTGCGATTTCAAGACGTGGAGTCTGTGGTGCTCAGTTCTTTAATTACATGGTCATTTTGTTTTAATGTCCTCTTTATACTTCTCAGGGTCCAATCATGCCCCAATAGCCATTTCTTTCTTTCCTTTAGTAGTTTACCTTTCCTCATAATTTTTATGTCTTCATCAAGAACTGAGGTCATACTTAATTTCTTAAGAAGCTTCTCTAGGGTTGGATAGGTGTCTCAATAGTTGAGAGTTCAGATTCCAGCATCCCTGCCAGGCAGCTCAGAAATACCTGCAATCCCAGTTCCAAAGGATATGATACCTTTGTCCGTCTCCCCCATGGACCTGCACACTTGTTCTTTCTCTCTCTCTCTCTCTCTCTCTCTCTCTCTCTCTCTCTCTCTCTCT
>JANHMN010000002.1:148359128-148391504 GCA_030674055.1 Rhabdomys pumilio
TCTCTCTCTCTCTCTCTCTCTCTCTCTCTCTCTCTCTCTCTCTCTCTCACACACACACACACACACACACACACACACACACACACACACCTTTAAAACAAGTAACAGTTTTGTTTCTTCTGACGAATATCAATAATCAGTCCCTTAAATCTTAATAATATTGGAAATGTAATAATTGTTTCTTACAGTGCCTCCTCTAAGTTAAAAACAGGTAGCAAAATTTTCTTGACCTATTAATCTATTTCTGCAGCATGTTGACTTATTTTAATAAATCCTACAGAAGTGCAAAGAAAGACAGGAAAGAGAACATTTAAATTCTGATATAGAATGCATATTGACAAATAGATTTTTTAATGTAAAGCTTACTGACATGCATAGCATTATAAATCCCCTCTATGATATTCTCCAGGTGTAAGTTAATCAGTAAGCCTTTTTTTGGTGTGATCACCTCTCACTAAACATTGAAAGGAAAAAAAAGATAAAGCAAAATGACAGAATTGAAGTAGAAAAATAGAACACTCAATGCAGAAGGATGGCAAATATACTGGTTTATTATTTTTCATACATGATGCTATTCATTGTGTTTTGTTTGCAGCTGTAATAATATTATAGCAAATTCAATGACCATTCTGCTACTGAGATGCTCACTACTAGGCTCTAGAATAGGACAAGCAGCCAGGCTTTTTTTAAATATTTAGGTATGATTTAAATCAGTGAACTTGGTTATTATAGTGATGCCCTCTGGAAAAATGAGAACAATTTCATGAGATGAAGGTAAGAAAACTCTTTCACAATGAGAAAAAATAAGCAGGAATTTCGAGTGTCCAAGGATGTTAGAATACTAGTTATTGGGGAAAATAGCTATAGGCATACTGAAACAGAAAATAAAACAGTCTTAATATAGACCTTAAACCATTCACAAAAATCAGCCCAAAATGGATCATGGGTGTGAATGTAAACCATGAAACTAGGAAGGTCCTAAAAAATAGGTTAGGAGATCATCTATTTCTTTTTTATGAAAACAAATATTAAATTACTGTTTATTTGAAAAGCACATTTTATGACAATATATTGCTATTATATGTGTATGTATATGTGTGCACACAAACGTGTATTTCTCTTGGTGTGTGCAAGTCTCTTGAGATCAGACAACAAACTTTAGAATTCCCAATTCTCTCCTTTCTCTTTATTTTGAGAGACCCTGCTACCCTGAAGCATACAGTGTAGAAGAAACTGTAGGAGAGCATCTAAAAGATCTTGATGGTGAGGACGAACTTTTGGATGCAAGAACACAGGTACCATTCACGAAAGAAGGAACTAGTAGACGAGATGAAAATGAAGAACATCCCTATGATAGAAGGAGTAAGAAGACAAAGGAAGGCTGGGAGAAAACTTCCAACCAGCCACAGCCAGATAAAGGACCATGGTATATAAATTATAAAGAACTTATGAAATCTAAAGATAGGCAAAAAGAATAAGCTAGTTAAAAATGTGGAAGAGACCTGAACAGTCCTTCCCAAATACAGAGATAATATACAGAGATAGCAAAAGAGCATATAGAAAGATTGTCATTGTCATCATAATGCCCATAGGTGGGGAAAAGGTGCAGAGGGAAATAAACCAATCTGGATATGATTTCATGGAACAACATCTGCTTTACTGCATGTGAATAACATTTATTTAGTAGAAGTCTATCTACTGTGGTTGGTTAGCACATTACCCTGGACTGGACAGTGAGCACTCATACCACCAGTGTCTCTACACAGAAGAGGTTTATTAAGGGAGGCATGGAGAATGCAGCAAGCGAGCTGGAGGATACTCATGCTACTTGAAAATTCAGTAGTTCTGACTTGGGCCTTTGATAAAGTCCTCTCTTCTTTGTGTCTTCCAGCGAGTGGTAATTATGGGAGAACAAAGAGCTTGGAAATGTATGTAATGTGGTGAGGGAGATCAGGAACATTTGGGAGATAGTGAGGACAACTGTCAGTGAAGCAGCTGCCAAGTGGATGGCCTCATCTTGCCTTAGAAAGATGCTACAGAATTTAGCCTATGCGGACTGCACTTGATCACAGGTGGATGGTTGTTACTGAAGTTGTGACATCTGTTCTGTACTTGCACAAAGGTTCGATCTAGTTTGCATTTTGCAGTCTCTCTATCTGAATAGATGGGCCACAGTGTACTGAAGGGTTAGCCAGATGATAGGTACTGTATAACTTAACAAATGGACCAACTGAACGGAGAGAGTATTAGGAGGTAAAGTTGACACCAGGTGGATGAAGATAAAAGTAGTCATTACAACCATGACGTCAAAACATTTCTTTACGTTTTTGAAAGGGTCAAAGTAATTTTAAAATGATACAAAAGTAAGCTTATTTTAAACTAATGTTTCTGTGCACAGGAAGATTAGTTTCAGAGAAATAGACAGTTTTGTTTGTTTGTTTGTTTGTTTATTTGTGTGTTTAATTCTAAAGTCCTACATAAGGAGATCTCATAGTTCAACCAACTAGATGAGAGATGAAGGTGCCCAAGCATTTTTTTTAATTGGAATTTTCTTCTTTTGGCCACAAAAGAAAATTTCCTTCTGTTTTAGCATCTGTTTTCTGTGGTTCAGGAGTTTCTCCAATTTAACAAGCATGTGTGCTGATTGTGACATCTGGGAAGGTTTAGTAGGCTACATAGAGAAAGGGTGAGGTGGATGGTGACTAATGCCATAAGCTTCCAGCGTATTCTTTATATACACATAGATTAAAGCAATGGGCCACAGAACACTTCCCATCATGTTTTTAAAGAAGATGCCAGTCCTCCAGTCTATGTAAAATATTGGAATTGTACCGTCCCTCTACCCAGTTATCATGACAAGAATAGAAATGGTCTACCTAGGTGTGGCAAAAGACTTTAGGAGATATGACTTCTAGGTGTGTTTGTTCAGACCAGCTTATGGGGACTGCTTGTATCTCTTTGGTTTTATTTGCCTGTTAGGCAAAGGCACATTTTAACAACCTCTATGTAAGTACATTGCAAGGCCAAGGAAGAAACTATGCTAGAATTTATGTTTGTAAGCAAAAGCCATTAAAGTTGAAATTTTTGACATCTCTGATGCTTATTTTGGAAGTATTTAAAGGAAACCCCCTTACAATTTCTTGCTTTTGTTTGTATAATCTTTAAGCAAGTTGGAGATTTTTGTAAACTTTTCACCTTTCAAAATATTTTAAAACGCTTGTTACATTTGATATCGCTTTCATTTGCTGTCAACAGCATCCTAAGTCTCCATGTTCTCTCATTGTTTGCAAGGAGGGTCAGTATAACATTTTCTGGTTCTTTTATTTTAATATATATACATATTAAATATATATATATATATATATATATACACACACATATATATATATGTGTGTGTGTGTATGTATATGTATATGTATATATGTATATGTACAGAACAAAGAGCACACAGTAACTGCTCAGAATGTAGTGGTGCAAAAAAAATCCAGTTTAATTTTAACTCTTAAAAACATCTATTTTGGAAAGAAATTATGGTCAAAAGCAGAGAGCTTTCAACTGTTGCTGTATGAATGTGAATGGATAAATCAAAAGAAATCTTAAATCCACAAACTGCTAAGGTGCAGCAACTGTCTTTGTATGTCGGGAGAGAAAATCCAGGCAAATTCTTCATGTGGTAATGGAACTTTTAGCACAGAAGGAGATAGAAAAAACCATTGTGTATCAAATATTCATCCAATTAAAACATGCTAAACAATGTGCTAGTCTCATTATCTTGCTGAGCAAAGTGGAACCCAGAAGGCTGTTGATATTTCAGCTTGAAGAGGTTATTTTTGTTGTTGTTGTTTAATCAAGTACTAATCAGGAGAGATGCACTTTATAACAAGAGAGCCAATTTATCTGACATCAAAACCACTCATGCAGTTAGCCTTAGATGATTATTCTTAGAGCCATGTCACCTATTTCCAATTAAACTCTACTTCCTGTTATTAGGGTGGTGACAGTAGGCATGGGTTTAAAACCAAATGTCCTTTCCTTCTCTGCATTTTCACACTGATCAAGCCTTCTAGTAAACAACTGGTTAGCCTGTGCCACAAAAACCTTTTGATGAAAAGTAACAAAAATCACCCTCCAAAATAACTCAGCCCAAAGGGAAGTCCAGTATTTTGTGGAGAACTCTGTCTCTCATAGACCCAGGATTTATTGCTAGTTTCACTTCCTCTCTGTTGACTCCTCTTTAAAGCAGGCTATGTAGTGGTTATGCAGTTCATCTAACAGGAAAGAAACATTTTGCCCTTTAAGGTTAGAGCAAAACTTTAGTTTTCATAACTGACATTGAGTCATGAGCCCATCTGGAACCAACCGCTATGTGCACAGAAATGGGCTGGGATAAGGACTGAGATGATGCCCTAGTTCCTTCCATATACACAGGCTGTGTCTAAGAAGGACTGCTGCTTAGTTTGGTGGGTATTCAGTCAGCTACACTGCTCTTCTAGTTAGGTGAATCCTGCCTGGACTAGATTTGAGAGAGAGAGAGAGAGAGAGAGAGAGAGAGAGAGAGAGAGAGAGAGAGAGATTGTAGGCCAACAATACAATATCTGCTAGAGGAGGGACCTACTGATACACGTATAATGTCACAGTATTTTATGATTTGATTGTTTTCCCCATGAAATTTTGCTACACGAGTAAATGTGCTTCTTTATCAGGGGTTTCTAGAAAAGAATAGAATCTCTTCACTACTACATTTTTCCCCCAAATCTGTCAGAGCATCAGATTGGTTAAAATGGTTTCAAATGATTTTATCTATAGGAGCCTATGCACTGAGGAAAAACAGGTATTGACTCCTGAATTACAGGACACTGTGAAGGAGGCCTTGCACTGGAATACCTGGAAGCTTCCCTGGCACGCACGTGTTTAGTGGGACAGTGGCCTAGTAGGAAACAGTACAGGATTGGTTGTCATGACATGGTACCCTCTGTTGTGTGTGCGAGGTGTAGCAGGACAAAGGATTTAAGGGCTGCTCTGTGGAGGGTCAGTTAGGTGTGGTGGATGTGCATGGTGGTGGCAGCAGGTTGGCCATTGAATGTTGAAGCTGTGCCTAGTCAGAGGTTCTAGAGTCTTCTTCCTCATTCTGCACTAGTCCTTCTAGATTTACTTTTGCTAAATATGGTTCAAGGAGACATCAGGGCAACTCCCTCGTCCTGTGTAAACTTCCATTAATTTTCTTTGGTTAAGGAAGTGTGGGGTTCAAGAGGTTGCCTCTGAATTTCTTTTGTGCTCGTCTTGGGGATTAAGTGATGAACTGGAATATTACAAAGATTTGTGAACTTTATGATATCTAAGTTAATGATACAAGTCTTGTTTCAATTTTTAAAGTACTTCAATTTTATAAACCCAAACGTTAGAATCTATTTTTTAAAAAAAATCTATTTCCTTTCTCTTGCTTCTTTAAATCTTTAAACCTGATCACTGATAAATTATCTTTAAAACGAGTTGTTGTCAGATCTTTATGTGTGGGTTTGGAAAGTGATATCATATCAGAAAAGCAAATGGGGCAGTGGGTGGAGGCAAGGTAGTTGGCCATGCTTAGTTAGAGAGGGAAGGCTGGCTTGAGGGCCCCTTACTCAGTTCTCAGGCAGGTCTTCTTCACCAGACAGCCCTGAACAATCAAAGCAAACAATAACTCTCTTTTCAACTGGATGCTTAGGAAGCAAAATTCTCATTTTACTTTGGCTTTCTCAAAGGGAAAAAAGTCACTGAAAAGAGAATATATTTAGCTGACATCTATTGTGTCAAAGGGTCACAACCAAAACTATTATCTTTGAAAAAAATGTTGTTTTAGAATTCACAGCAAAAATACAGTGGGAAGTGTAAAACTCAGAAATTAAAGACATATACTCTGTTCTGAATAAGGTCAACTCTCTTAAAAAGATATGAAAAACTGCAAGAAAGATATGTTTCATTTGTATTGACTCTTGGGAAGAGCTACTGTGTGAGGACCTGGGAATTTAAGAGATGACCAAGACTCTCTTGGTGTCTGTATGTCTGTTGTTATTGGAAACAAAATTCTACTGAAGGGAAATTGACTATGTAACAGTAGTTAGATAAGGAAGTGTGGCTCATATTTTATTAACAGACGTGAGAACAGGAAACAAGTGAAACGTGAAGTGTGATGTCTGATCTAGAATGAGGGCTCAGAGAAGGCGTTCCACAAGGCCTACCCAGGTTCCAGGAACAGGAAGTTTAAGATATGAGGGGAAATTAATTGTAACAGAGGAAAGATGGGAAAAGTTAATGATTGTATCACTTAAGGCTCTTGGTTTCAAACAACAGAAGCTAAGGGACTAGCCAGAAAATAAAAAGCAAACTAGTGAAAAAATAAGGGGCATTGCCCCAGAACCGAGAGATTGAGAAGGGAAACTGGGTGTAGCAGAAACAGCAGGGCCGCCTTTATGTAAATGCTGGGGGCAGGCAGCTGAAAAAGCATCAACTGTAGGAGGACCTAGTTGAGGACTTCTTGAGAAACCAAGGATTGCGTGCAGACAATGCCAGCCAATCAGAAACTGCTATTTAGAAGAGATGCTTTCTTGGGACCAATAGGGGCGTGGGTGGAGGGTATTAACACTGCTTGCAGCAATGTTCAGATGAGCTTTCTTACCTGCTCCTTGACATTGACTCTGCACCAATTCACCCCCAACCCCTAAGGGCAGGTAGGGTCGGGTGGAGAGTTGTCCAGGGCACAGGCAACAAGTAGGAAATGAAAAGAATTTGAAAAATTGCAAAGCGTTTGGTAAGAGCAGCACATAACATAGGAGGGCCTTTGTCTGTCTGAGATGTGGTCACTGGGTTGTCCCAACTATTAGTCCCCAGCTGTAAGCAGTATTTCATCATTACCAGGTTGTCCTATAGCCCACAGGTTTCACAGCCCTTACAGGGATATCTGATTGGACAGATAGAGTGGCTGCTCAGTTGCTGGCTCCCGTGGACGTTTTGCTGTATGGCAGCCTCCTTTTGTAGAGTCCTCCTATGCAGCCTCTGTGCTGATCTGCTCCACCAATAGAGTACAGCCTCAGTTATAACTGATATCTTCTGAGTCCAGCTCGTAACAGACATTGTCACTTCTGCCTTGATTTCTCTTAGATCACTTCTTCTCAGGGAAGTCACCAGCCAGATTCCAAGGGCATTTAAGCAGCACTTCGAGGAAACCCACATAGTGAAGAGTTGCCTCCAAAGACTGACAACTTGTCTATCTTAGAAGTGTGTGATCAGCCCAGTCAGGCCTTCCGACGATGTCTTGTAGTTTCACTAGGTAGAATATTCCAACCAGGCTGTGTCTTTAATCGGTCTATCAAAAGTGTACTAAACAATAGAGCTCCTTTTTTTTCATTTTTCTTTTTTCTTTTAAGAGAGGTAGGCATCTACAGACAAATTACAGTCCAGAAAAGGACGCACTTGCAGAATAGTCGACTGATTATATCTGCCTAGACAGAGTAATCAGCCCTTAATAATTCTGCATCACTAGGTCTGTCAGAAGATCCTGGGCCAGAAGGCTGAAGATCAGATGCTCCAACATTTTGAAGTATAGGGACTGTCCAGGTGTTCAGCAGTCTCTATAAATTGGCTAAGTTTTAGAAGCCATGCTTTGTGCTTCCCATAATTTCAGTTAACTCAGTCATTCTGAATTTCTGCCAGGGCTGAAAACTTATAGGCTCATAGCCAATTCTGGCTATTTACTTTGAGAGAAAAGATTGGAGTGGAGGGTTTTCAGCTGACATTCATTCCAAGCCAAGAAAAAAATCCAGGTTCAGAACTAAGTGTTTTAGTTAGGAGAGATGACAGAAGTTCTGGGTAGTCAACAAAATGATGGACCGGTTATTAGGACTAACTAGTACCTCACTGGTACAAATCGGCACAATTATGCACTAACTGTATTTTAAGAGAAAAGTTTTATTTTAACAGGAAGGGTGATATGTAGGAGGAGCTAAGGTGGGAGGAGTATGGAGAGGAAGGGAAGGAGTAAGGAGAGGAGGAGAAGAAGGACAGGAGAAGCTAGGTGATGAGAGAAAGAGAGAGAAAGAGGGGAGGGGACATGGAAGCAGGTGTTCACGTGTCTCCACCAGTCAAAGATAGTCGATATATCTAAGCTGAGTATTGGGTTACACTCCTGACTGAGCATTACCAAACTTATAAAGCCTTTGACTAACGTTTTAAAAAATTGTATAAAAGCAAAAACGAAAAGGGGGCATGGGATAGGGGTTTTCTAGGGAGGGGAAATGGGGAAGGGGGATGACTCTGAAATGTAAATAAAATATCCAATAAAAAAAAAAGGAAAAAAATAAAGAGGTAGGCTTGTTGAACTTTACTGCTATGGCCTGAAAGAACAACAGAACTGGGGGAGATCTATCTTAGCTTATAGTTTCATAGGTTCCTATCCATCAGGTGAGGAGGGTGTGGCAGGCAGAGACATTGGCTTATGGCATCCAGGAAGCAGAGTGAAGGTAGGAGGAGCCAAGCCAAGGTATGCCTTTCTAACACACATACTCCCAGTGATCACCTCCTTTCACCAGCCCCCCTTGCAGTTCCCATACTTGCCAATAGCTTTTCTATCTATCAGTTGCACATGCCATTGATTAGACCAGAGTCCTCCTGATCTAATGCTCTCTGGAAACACCCAGTAGTATGCTTTACTCATCCAGGCATCTCAATCCACCTAAATTGACAGTAGTAACTCTGCACTACAAAAATAATCTACATTTTAAGATAGATTATTTTGCAGAAATAATAAATGGTCAAGCCTTATTCCTACTTGTCAAGAAGAGGAAGGCTCTTAATTTTATCAAGAATAAATTAAGTAAGGTTAAAATAAGAATTTTAAGCATGAATAACTTTTTCCACCCTTCTCCTAGTAGAGACATGAAGATTGTTGGCTTAATGACAACCAGGGTTATATCGTGAGATCCTGTGTATTTTTTCAAAATATTGTATTTATTATTTTGTATATATGAATATGGTGTGTGTGTGTGTGTGTGTGTGTGTGTGTGTGTGTACACAGCATGCAAGTAAGAATTTGAGGACAACTTTTACAGACTCATTTCTTTCCTTTCACTGTTACATGAGTTGAGTTCTGGGTAAAACTCGAGTCATAACCTTTACACACAGAAATATCTCCCCAGCCCTCAAAGATTTTTGAAAATTAATTTTCAAAACTCATTAACAAATGTTTGCATGGTGGCGCTTCACGTTGCCCACTGTTCTAAATCCTTTACAAGTACTGGCTCATTGAATCCTCATACCAGCCCGTATGGGTTAGGCACAAATAGTGTTCTATTATTCATTTGTGATATCACAAAATGCATATGTTGAAGGCCCAAGCTCGGTATGACTACATTTGAAGATAGGTTCCTTACGGTACACTTAAGGTTAGTTATCATCAATTTGAGTCTTATTCCAATATAATCAATTTCCCTCTAAAGAGAGAGAGAGAGAAGCCCGAGATGTGTGTATGTAGGAAAAAAAGATCAGAACATGACACAGCAAGAAGACATCATCTGCTAGCCACGGAGAGAGGCCTCGAGAGAAGCCAGATGTTCCAAGAACTTGATCTTTGGCTTCTAGTCTCTAGAATTATGGAAAAATAAATTTCTGTTATTAGACCACTCAGTCTGTGGCACTCTGTTATGACAGCCTTGGGTGACTGACTCCAGCCAGCACCATAGGTAGGCAGGAGTCACGCTGCTCTGGTTATTGGATTGCCCCTGCTTGTCCTTATGCTAATCACCTCCACCTGCTCTTTGATACCTGAACATGCACATAAAGAAATAGAGGCTGAAAAATGTTAATTTAGTACAGCTTCAGAGAAAAAACTTTGGATTCAAATTCTCCAAATGTGTCTGCTAGGTTACAGTGCACTGGATCCTGGCAGGGAGATTGTTAAAGCTGCTCTCGTCTGGAGAAGGTTCTATTCAGTGTAAATTAAAGTTGTGGGCATAGTTTCTAAATAAGTGCCCAGTTTTAAAAGTTATTTTGTTCCTCATGAGAACAGTTTGACTAAATGATCTGCTCTGAATTTCCTGGAATGCCGACAATTTTCACTTTAGAACTCTTGCAATGTTTGTCCAGGACAGGCGAAGCTGTAAAATCTCTTCATGCAACTCTATTTTTCTCTTTTACTCTCTTGAGTCTAAATGAGCATCAGATTGAGCCCTGTTCTTGCTGCCGCTGAAGTGCAAATCAGCTGTGTGGAACACAACTCCCAGTGAACACCTTAAACCCAGTGAAAAATATCTTAAGTACGCTGATTTCTTCCCTTGTGCTGGTGCCATCCAAATGTGGTCCAGGATGGTCCTGTCTCAACTGAGACCCCCAATCCTCCTCAGTTCTCCAGAACACAGTAGCTTTGTAGGGGATTTGTCCCAGCAAAACATTGTCCAGAGGATGGGATGCCCATCATACACAGCCCAGCAGAAGCTTAGGGGAACTTCCCATTAAGGAACTTCTTGTGAATCCGAAGGTTTTCTCCTTTGTTAACTTGAAAATCTATCTTTAAAAATCTCTCCTTATATAGACCCTAAGAAAACCCCTTGGTTGCCTTGGTAAGTTCATTTTCACATAAATTTCACCTAGCAAAATATAGGTTCTATCTTCAGAGGAGAAGTGCTACTTTGTGATACTCTCTGACATCTGCAAAGAATGTGATGGTACTCCATTGTCTACAGGGAATATTAATATAGCTTTGGACCTTGTGTGATTAAATGTGGAACAGAACAAGCTGTTGATCAACTAGAGGTAGCTATCTTTGGTTTAAAGACACAAAGAACAGCATCAGTGAAAGCTTAACAGCCCATTTCTGTAAGTTGGAATTCGATGGCTTGATTTTCAATGTTCATCAATGTGCCCAAAGAGACTTTACAACCAATTTTTGATGGTTAATCTTGATGGTTTAATTGATGAGATTTAGAATCATCATGGAAATAAACTTTGGGGCATCTCTGGGAGAGGCTTTTAGATTAAAGTAATTAAGGTGGGAAGACTCTTCCAAAATAGAAGTGAAGCAATTCCATGAGACAAGTTCCTGGGCTGAATAAAAAGAGGAAAGTGAGTTGGGCATTGACATTTATTGCTCTATGTGTCCTGCCTATGAATGTAGTAGGACCTTCTGTTTCCTGCTTCTATGGCCACGCATCCCTTACCACCATGGGTTATCCTTAAACTGTGAGCCACAATAAACCTTTACTTCTTTTTTTGTCAGAGAGATGAGTAAACACCTAATACAGAAAATCCATCCAAGAAACACAAAGAATTGCTGGGAATTCTTCCAAGAGGGAATCTTGGCATGTGAAAAGTGCAGCATGCAATGACATACAGACATGGTGAAACAAGAGTTGGTTACATACCTCTCCCACGATCTTAGAGCCTGTAGGTGCGCACATGGCACATTAGCTTAATTTCAGCTCAAACTTGAAATGCTGACTCTCAAATTCAGTTATAAGAATAGCCTGCATTCTTATCCTGCACTTATTTCTTCGTGTGTTTAGCGACAACTTGCTTTTCTGTTCTAGGAGTACAGATGGGGTTTTGATACAGTCCCAGATGAAGGAGAGATGCACAAGCGGACTAATTAGTAGGACCTGCATTGTGGTAATTATATTTTGTTAATTGTAGTATTGTCCTTTAGTTGAGTCGCTGGGAGACAAACATATGTACTTCACATGCATGTGCATCAAAGCTGCAGACTCAGTGGGAAAGGGTAAAATTTATGGTAGTCTATTTAAACTCAAGTATTAGATTTTGAGTCAGAGATTTTATGTTTCCCTGTGTGTGGTATTTTCAGAGTGTTATAACTAAATGGAGTATTAATTTGTTTAAACCTAAATATTGATGGGATACATAGAACAATCTGCTAAATATTAATACAATTTATCTATTTATAATTTTACAAACCTGACATATTGTGTACAGTTAGTGCTAATCTGTTTTAGACACTCATTTAAGCTGACCTATGACCATAATACATTATGTTCCTTGAGATATTTATCTTGTCATTTAGAAACAAGATTACAATTAATGTGACACACATGACTCTAAATTGGTACTTCAACTGGAGCTGTGAGGGTAATGAATTAGCTACAGCTCTGAACCCCTCTGCTCATAATTTAAATTACAAGCCTTTAGTTGATGTCTGGTTGTGGTCTATTAAGTAAGTCACAGAATCAAGGAACCACATTTTGTTTTGATGCTAGAACTATGGGGGATATTTTTCATTTAATTTACTTAACCTTAGGCTAATGTATCCAAATTCAGGTAAGAAAAATAAACACAAGAGAGAGCATTTCTATATTTATATTAAGAGCAAAATAAAAATGAGGCAGAGCTGATCTAAGTTAGATATATTCAAAAATCTCTTCAGTTTCCTCCCAAAGAAAAGAAGTGGATAAAGTGACCTTTCTTTAAGACTTAGTCCTCTTGGAATTTTTCAGAAGAGCTCACCTAAAACAAAAAAAGAATAAAAAGAATTCCTTAGGATATGGCTCAGTAAGTGATGTGCTTCCTGAAATCCTATGAGGACCTGAGTTCAGATCTCCAGCAGCCACACAAATCCAGATGACATAATTCCTACAAATAGACATGAGTCAGAGACAGAAGAATCCTCAGAAGCTCCTGGGACAGTATCCAGGCACAGGCAGTATTAGATAAGAGAGTCTATCTTGAATAAGGCTGAAGGTGAGAACTGACACCCAGGTTGTCCTATGTGTTGAACACACACATGATGATATGAACAAGGACATGAGAGTACATAAACTCAGAGAGATAAAAACGTAAAGAAAGATAAAGTGTCTTATGATTTCTATGGCTCTTTCTAAATGTGGGCTTTGCTAGTCTGCAAGTTCCTGAGAGTGCTGGATAGATACACAATGATCCTTTGTTGAAGATGCTTTCAATAGTAGATTGAAACCATAGTAATAGGTCACTGCAAGTTTCCAGTTTGACAGTTCAGTGCTGAGAAGCCATGACTGGCTGCATGGATTCTTTTTCTTTGTGCTGTACACTGTGATTTTATGTACATATTCACAGTAGAATGACCTTTGCACTCAAGTCAATTAGAATATCTCTCTTGTTACATTAATATTAGCTTGAAAATATATAGCAAGAATAGGTGGGTTTGACCTTTTAGGAAATTTCTAGGATGCCATATGATATTAATATTATCATCATGCTCAACGTTAGACCTTTGAATAGATTACTTTTATTGGTTATGTTCTTAATACATAATAGATATTACACAGACTATATATTATGGGCAAACTTGTATTTTTGCAAATTTATGTGACATATGCTTTGTGTTATATGTGATTTGATATATCTGAAACGTTTCTGCCCAAGCTAATCAAAGTTTGTAAAAGGAGGGATTATCTTTAGACTTTTTAAATTTTTTCATTTGAATATTCATATAGCAGAGACTTAATGAGTGAAAATTAAAAAGCTTCTTGAGAACTGTTTTACAGTGCACCAAAGGAAAAATAGCTCTAGAGTTCATAAAACTATGAATGCCCTCAGTTGGTAGTAAACAGGAACCCAAGAGTCTTAACTTCTTTCTGATTAGTAAACTCTTGTTGACCAATAAATTAAATCTTGGTAGCAGACAGGGGCCAAGATCGATAAAGGCCTGCATAGTTCTAGTCCAATGAGAGAGTTCAGACTAGTATATTAATCATAAGAACACATGAATAAATTATATGGCACCACTTAGATTAGAGTGAATTCAGTGTATAGATGTTAGAGAAGAATGCACAACGTAGTACAAGAAAGGACAGGTACAGACTTTCAATTCACACAGAGAGGTTAAAATCTACACTGCTATTTTTAAGCTTTCTGAGACTTTTTCTTTTTATTGCTTTAGGCATTTTCAGTGTTATAGCTTGTTCTTGATAATATAGAAATCAAGCAAGGTCATATGTGTTAACAATTTAGAACATTGCATCACAAAATAACTAATCTCTTGGTTTTGTCAGCAAAAGGCTTCAAGGGTAGAAGAGGAGGCTGTATTTGCATGCTTAGCATTCATGAATGCTCTAGGTTTGATCCCTAGCAGGCCATGAACTGGGTGTGGTGGTACCCATCTATAATCTGAGCACTTAGGGAGTAAAATCAGGAGTATCAGATTTAAAATCACTCTTGCCTATGTATTGTGTTCTGGGAACATTCTGCGTTATATGAGACCCGATTTCAGACTTTTTTTTTTTTTTAGAAAATAAACTTTACTTTGAGAGGCAAGTAGTCCTCTGAGAAACTCCACTCAGCAGCTGACTCAGTCAGATACAGATACCCACAGCCAAACAGTGAATGGAGCTTGGGGTCACCTATGGAAGAACAGGAGGAAGGATTGGGGGCCCTGAAGGGGATAAGAACTCCACAGGAAGACCAACAGAGCCAACCAACCTGGACCCTTGGGGTTCTCAGAGTCTGAACTACCAACCAAAACAGTATACACAGGCTGGACCTAGGCCTCAGTGCCACATATGTAGCAGATGTGCAGCTTGGTTTTCATGTAGATACGGAACAACTGGAGCGGGGTCTACCTCAAAAGCTGTTGTCTGTCTGTAGAATATGTTCTTCTAGCTGGGCTGCCTTGTCTTGCCTCAATGGGAGAGGAAGTGCCTAGTCTAGCAGAGAGTTGCAGTGCTAAGGTGGGGGGTAGATACAGAGTGGGGGAACCTACCTCTCAGAGGAGAAGAGGAAGGAAGATGGGGGAAGGATTGTTGTCGGGCATGACAGGGAGTGGGGCAGTAAATGGGGTATAAAGTGATTAAATTAAAAAATTTTTTTTACCTGAACTGTTGTCATAGCACCTTGGCTACTGTAAGCAATGACCACATCGACACTTAATAATTTAATGATCTTACATCAATCCTCTCCTAGTAGTGTTGTACTTTTTTCCCTGTTATACAGGTTTGTATTAATATCTGTGTATAGCCATTCCTCTATAAATAAAAACATGTATATGCTGAAAAAGAAGGCCACTAAGTTTTCAGGAATTTTAAGACTAACATTCCACGGAAGTGCAACAGAAAGTACACTTTAGAATTTTTAGGATTAAATCCTTTTTCTTTTAGAATTAAAATATTATAAACTTTATTTCAAAAACCTTGCAGCACCAGCAACAACAACAAAACTACAAAACTACACACACACACACACACACACACACACACACACACTAATTAGACCCAGAGTCCACACACCTCAATGCGCTTATATACAGTTAGCCATTTGGAATTGGAATGGAAGTTGTGTGGCTATACATTGGATTTTATGGTTGAATATATTTTATGCAGTTTTCCAAGACCCAAACTAAAAACACAGGAGATTTAAAACTCAACAAACAACTAGTTTTATGTCCTTTTTCATAACTCATATCCATCACCAGCATCCAGTCCTTCCATACCTCTAATATTTAAACTTTCTTGTCCTTTTCTGCATTGTACTGTACCTATATGTACATTTGTTTACATATATATGTAAACAAACTGATATATATATATATATATCAGTTATTGGCTAGATTTCACATATGTGAGACAACATACAACTGTTCTTTTTGCTTTCTGATATTGTATTATATTGATTAACACTATACATTCAAGTCCATCCATTTTTGTCTTTCATTATGGTATAAATGCTGACATTACTTTCAGTATATTCTCTGAGGGAAATATTCTTAATGTCAGAATTAATTATCATACACATTGATTTAGAATAACTATATCAAAACTTTGGTCCAAGTTCATAAATAAGAAAGTCTTTGAGCAATTAAAATATCAGTTTTGGGAACTTAGCATTTAGTATATAAAAAATAAACAGCTAGGAATCTGGATTGTAGAATAACCCATTATAACATATATTGTGAAAAAAAGTAAATTGGATATTTTTTAAAAATACCCTATTAAACTTTATGTGAAAATAATTTTTTAGCTAACTGCTTGGTAGGTTGGCTTTCTCATCTTTAAGAGTCAGGAGTGACCTGTATTTCTTAACTTGACTATTGTGCTCTAAGAAAAGTATCTTTGGGAAAAAAAAAAAAAGCTATTATGGCCCATCCTTTAGAAATAGCTATTTGAGGAGTTTATAGGGTTTTCCAGATGTCTGATTGAAGCTGTCTGATTCTTATGTAGATTATCTCCAACACACAACATTTGGTTTGCAGAATTGTGGTTCACAGGAAAATGGCTGCCTAACAGAGGCAGCAGAATAATTATGATATCATTAGAAATATTTAAATATAAATAACATTCTATATTCGTCCTTGTCTCCTGTCTAGGTTTTGACAGGAGGAGCCAGTTTTGATGGGATTCCTGTGGCCCCGTAGATTTTTATCCTGTTATCCAATTTTCCGCTGCACTGATCTCCTTCTGTCAAACTGACTGCCAGCCAGCCTCCCGTTCTCCCGAGAGGAGGAACAAGGCTTTGTATTATAGTGGACAGAAGAAAGAGAACAAACACCCGATTTTCTCCCTCCAAGAGCTGTGCTCCCTCATTTAATAGGAAATTCCATTGTCTGAGTGTGGAAGAGAATGGAGAGAGGCATATGAGAAGACTTGAGCTTTTCATGCAGCAGAACAAGATAATGTTGCAGGGCGCTCAGACCCACAGCTGAACAGCATACAGATCGGGAGGCAATGGTCCAGGATGCCCAGGGGCACACGAGTTGCTGAGATGCTGTCCAAACTGGTTTGTGCTGAGTATTCCCTAGCACTGAGAAGTGAGGCTCACTGTCCCATAAAGTGGAAAAGACATATAGAAATAAAGAAAAGAGAAGGATCACTGTCATAGTGGATGCGTGCACGTGTGTGTGTGTGTGTGTGTGTGTGTGTGTGTGTGTGTGTTACACAGAGGGATGTTTACTTACTATGTACTATGTTGATCTCAGAGCAAAGAACACATAGATAAGAGAAATGAGTACAGAAGCCGAGATGATAAAACTATGAATAAATAAAAAATGAGGTGTGTGGCAAGCATAGAATCCAACAAAACAATTGCAAAAGTTCAAAGAAAAATAGAACATATTTTCAGAATACCAAGATCTTCTAAACACTAGACAGCCAAAGCAAGATGAACTCTTCAGGGCAGGCATATCTTTGAGTGTATCTGGACCCTTTGGCTGCAATCTTCTGAATTAGAGAAAGAGGAAACTGTCAGTGTGTGAGGCAATGGTAAAGGATTTGCAGTTGTGTGCACTAATTAGATCATTGAAGGTCGAGCACTGGACTTGCCATATTTATATATGGTATATGTATATGATATATGTATATATGTATATCATAAACATATGTAGTGAAGCCTTATAATTCTTTTAAAAATTAACTCATTTCATGCTTAAAAATGCACAAATCCAGTAAACATTTTTCTTGTTACTTACCTCATAAGAAAATTTGTGAAACACTATTATTCTTGAGAATGCATTGACTATATGATCAGAACTCTGTACATGCCTGCAAATATGTCAGGCAAAATTGGAAGTGTTGGTCTGTACAGGCTATTTCTCTAAGCTGTTAAAATTTCCAACTCCATTCTGAATGTTGCAAAGTGCCTTAGTGACTAGGGTGTGGTTTCCCCATAAGGGTGTGAGTACTGAGAGTAAATGCAAAAGAAACATCTTCCTCCTGCTTGTCTGTGTCATCGGCATTTGAAGGCACAGGTTGTATAACATTATGGATTAGAGATTTTTAGTTTTACCCTTGGCTCCAAAGAAAATAAAAGAGACTAATCTACCTTTCAACATCAAGACAAAACTGTGTTCCTTGCCTCACTGTTCTGGGCTTGTGATCTACTTTGTTTGAATGGAACAAAGTCTGGTTCTGAGTCATTGTGATCTATTTATTAACTTGTCTATGTAATTTTGTAGCATATTGAAACTATTCTCTTATACTTCTAACTTGTAGCAACTTGCTGCAATAGTTGCTGGGTGCAATATATCTGAACTGGTATTTTAAAAAGGATTAAATACTCACATCTCCATGATTTAGCTATTACCTTGTCTATATGTACAGTTGACAATATGCTTTTAGTTATTAGTGCATTTTGAAGTAACTAAACCAAAGACTAATATATCACCTCACATGTTTAACCTGTGTGTTCAGTGAGGACATCTAAGATCCCCCTTAACAATTGTGATATATATTTCATATTATGGTTAACATAATCACTATGACTATAAAGATAAACTCCTAACATTGTTCTGTGTAACTGAGAACATCTGGCTGATATCTCTGCTCTACACCATTAGGCCCCGGTGAACATAATTTCTTGCCTTTGCTCTTACAAAGTGAAGTTTGACCTTTGATGATCTTTTATGCAAGTACATCTGCAATAGAAGTGGCTGAACACCCAACTATTAGAAACCACTTACAATTTCCACTGCTGTCAGACCTGCATGTTAGCCTGGGTGCTAGATAAGCGAAGGCAATGTTAGCTTAGTATGAAAAACATACACTGATATTCTACTATCTTTGCTCTGCAAAATTATCTGCACATTTTCTACAGTTCATAAAAAAAGTAAGACAGTAACGAGGTGAATAAAATGAAATTATTTTGCTCTAAAAGCTTGTGGACAAAGGGAGGAAAAAAGAACCTAGAGATTTCATTTCTGTTTACATGAATCTTGCAAATAGCCGAAGAAGCATAGACAAGAGGATATTTTCCTACTGTATTCACAGGGGGTAAACTTATGGTGAGTATTAGCATGCTCTGATTATCAGGGATGCAGTGAATGACTACAAGGGCTTCAGAAATTTTTGATGAGCATTTTCATGGTTTGCACAATAGTTAATATAAAACGAGAACTTGAAAGCAGGCAAACATACTACCATGTCTATCTGTGTAATTTCTAGTGTATTGGAGACCTTAGAGGATCCCCCTGAAGGTTTGCTGGCTTCCCACTCTGTCCTGTTTGTTCCATTAGGCTGTTCACCTGGCCCATTTTTCAATTCATGGCTTCTAATAACATTTTAACGGTGTCTGTGTAGCTGGCCCATATGGAGGATGTCGATTTCTGTTGTTCTAATAAGAGTATGAAATGTAACTTGTGGGTTTTTTGTGGGAGACTAAAAGAAACTCATTACAATTTCCTCTTCCTCTATGTGTTGCCAAAAACATCATTGCTGCCCAGGTCTGTGTTTTGAATCTATGACTACGTGTTTATGTTTTTAATATCAGTGTATTTTATAAATACAGTAAAGTTTGTCAGAAGAACTAAACTCCAGATAACTAAAACTATGCACTGCTACAAAAGCAGACAGGAAAGCAAGCAGACAGATGCCTCTGTGAGGGAACGGTTCTTACAAACGTCTAAGGGAATTCCATTTGTGTTGTGCCTTTTGAGCTATCAAGGGGCATAAAGGGGTGGAAGCCTTCATTAGCCTCTGAGTGAGGAGTGTAAAGTAATTGCTTACATGTTAGAAAGAAAATGGGAAGCATTTAACAGAAGATGCTTATTCTACAAAGCTTTACTACTTAAAGTGGGGTGATCTCACCAACAGTACCCTCACCGAGGGGCTTCTGAAATGGGGAATGGTAGACCTTATTCTAGACCCATCAAATCAAACCCTGTATGCACAGGCGAGAGCCTCAAGTACAGAGGTTCTTTACTTGTTTGATCAATATGGAGAATCCAATTGTGTCACTAGGGAATGTTTTATGAAGCACTGATGTGTTGAGAGGCAAACTGCTCTGTAGATACAGCCTGAATTATGAATTTATTCCAATCTGCTAGATAAATTGGACATCCCTTCTTGGTGACTGTTTGGTAACAATCAAGCGTCGTGAAAAAATTTTGGTAAAAATGATCAAGTACATTTTAATTGCTATTGTAAACCCGGAAATAGGTCAGATCAAATGAGAAAGCACAATGGTTAAGGGGCACACCAGAGGCTCCATACTACAAATACGTAGAAACAGGTTATTGACCGTCCATGAGTGCTTATGCAAGCTCTTCTTCAAAACCTTGATTTTTGTTTACTGAATGAGTAAACAAAAATGACGTGGATGAGTGGGAAATTGTCACTGGGGAATGGAACACATGTTTTCCTGTTCTCAAAGTTCAAAACTGGCTAAATGAATTAAGCTCAAACTTTTGCAATAATTCGCCTTCAGGATTATGTCTCACAGTGTATGCGAGACATAATATGTATGTCTCACCGTGGCCACTAGAGTCTTGTAAACACCTAGAGTGGACGTTTTTTTTTTTTTTTTTAATCAGAGACACTCCCCTCTTCAGCATTCACAGTTGATTGCATCTGAGAGCCAGTGATAAAGGCAGTCACTGACATTTCTCTGTCATGTCCCTCATGGTGGATCTGACAGGGAGGGAGCTTTATGTCTTTGTATCCCTTCCTCCCTGTTTTGCTGCCTTTCTTCCATTCTCTTTTTCTTTCTTTCTTTTTTTCTCTCTCAATTATTTGACTGTGTACCTTATTCTTAGCTTTGTTTCAGGCTTTAAAAACTATTGACAAACCCAGGATCTACATCTTACCTTCTATGTGGCAAAACTCCCTCTTGATGTGTCCTGAGGGCTTTTGCCTGCTGTCATCATATTTTTTAGAGTAATCACTTCTAGTTTTTATTTTGTTTTCTCCTCCCTTAACATTCCTGTTTCTTTGTAAAACAGATCAGTTACCATAGGAACATGCCACTCTTCTGGGTGGGGTGGCCGCTGCAATTCATAGAGGGCTTTTCAGATATGAGTGTGTGAAACTAAGGTTGTGTATGGTCCTTTTGACACCCCCCATGCTGTGATCTGATGTGGTCTGTTTTGATGAAGGTGTCTCCATCCCCTGGCACAGCTCTTATATGGGTTAGTGTTTTATCTTGGACTGTGATTATGAAAAAGATGCTAACTATAGATGTTTTTTTGTTGTTGTTAAAATAAAATCTATCTTAGCAACCTGAATAATTAAGAAACTAGGTTAGGAAGATATGTTGCTCTGGCTTTAAAACAGACGATGGTAGTATCAGATTCAACCGTGAATTGTCTAACTCTTCAAACTTACAAAACAACATCATAGATGGATATATATTATTAACATACTTTAAAACTCTGGGTTTTGATATAATACAGGTTGCCTGTGGAGTGAAAAGGGATTTTTTTCCTTCTTCCCCCACCCCCTCACTTTATGTCATAGAAAGTAAGGAAAAAATCTTTGTTTTTCTATCCATTTAAGTCTGAGTGGTAAGGCCAATAAATTTCTTGAGAGTGAATTTACTGCTAAGTCCAGAAATTCACAGAAGTAAGATTTTATATATTAAGTTTAACACAAAAGGGAGCCTCAGGCTACAGTAGAGTATGAGGAAGGGTCTGCTGGAGCCTTCCATGCTCCGTGACCATGCTGGTCATTTTCATAATCAGAACTTCCCAGAGCAATGGGAAATGGCTCCAGCATGGCCAGCAGGATTTAGGTGAGTTAGAAAAGGGACTTTTACATACCATTCATTTCTGCTGACCTTTCCGTCAACTTCCCCAAACTTTCTCTTTAATCTTGTGCTTGAACGAGAACTTGTGTTCTGCACCTGGAGTATCTTTTAGTAAACGTGATTGCTGTCCATTAAACTTAGGAAATATGTGTTGGTATACACTCAAAATTTATATCTCTGTTTTAAATATTGAATCTGAGAAATGGAATTGAGCATTCAACTTATCAGATTTGATTCCTATAGGGATGGGGTTCAGGACATGCCACCTTAAATCTGAGGTTTGAGCATTTCGAAAAAGAGCAGAGGCAGGGAGGTCACATTCGTTGACCCTTGGAGCTTCCACTGCTTCCTAGTCTCACATGAAATCAAGTCCTTGTCTCTGAAGACATACTGACAGGGAAGAGTCTGAACACGGACTGTGCTAAGAGATGGCCCTCTCAGATCATTCTCATCATCCTCAGATCACACTGTCCAGTGTTGTTTCTCACTGACTATCTATTCTTCATCAGAACAAAGCATTAAAATACAAAGGTGTCTTTGGTTTGGGGGTGGGGGTCTTCTTTATGGAGACACCCACATCATGTAAAATTTAGATAAGTTGGTATGTTTTCCTCTTATTAATCTGTTACTTGTGATATGCATCTCACCTGCTCAACTACCTACATGTGAAGAAAGAGATCTTACACCTGCCCAATGACCAGCGTAGTCCCTTTATTAACATGATGACATAATGGTACATTATATTACCATTAAACCAATGTCCCACATATTTTCCTTCTTAATTGATACTTTATAGTGCACTTAATGGAATGACCAAGTGTTTATATGGACATAAAGACAAACACATGAGATGGCAGAAAGCCTGTGCTGGCTTAACCCATCTACCCTGGCGTGTCTCTTGCTGCTCAGTGTTGTTCTCTGATGGTTTTGAATTTTGGATTCTCTCCCTGGTGTGTTCCTTGCAACACACTAATATTTTCTCCATTAGACTATAGCTTCTCAAAAGAAGAGTAAACACGACTAAGCTTTCCTCTCCTTACCTAGGACATAGAACATTGCCAGCAGACCACATTCAGGATAAAATATTTAATGAAACAAATATGAAAGTTGGGGAGAGATGGTTACTCTGAATTCCAAATAAATGGAATGCTTCCATTTTCTGCTTCTATCTGTGACTTGAGGTATGGCAAACCCACTTTCCCTTGCCTGTGTTTTTCTCTCACACTTGACTTTTCACACGGAGATGAAGCTAGGTACCAATCTCTGGTCTTCTTGATAGAAATCACTTGTGAGGCTGTGGTTATCATAGCATTTTTGTAACTAGTTTCTCTGCGGGACAATTACAAATAATATATCTTTTAAATGACTATTGCAACCACGATTACTAACTTCCATAAGTATATATAGTCATCATTTATGAAAACACAGCCTCCACTTTGATAACGTATATTCAGCTTTTTAGTTGTTTCCAACTGCTCCCTGACCCCGGAAATTGACACTTAGAAAAAATATATATCACTTGATGGGATCAAAGGAAAAATGTCCCAAAGCCAGTTTCCATGAAAGGATGGGCTTCCCGATAGCCAAGAGTCATGAATGATTCTCAAAGTTGTTCTACCATGCCAAGAAAATAGTTTGGTTAAGCACACAGTCTGTGTGCAAACACTCTTGATGTGTTTTTTCAGTTTGTGCACCCACATCCAACACACTGTGACCTATGAAATAAAGTAGAACACTCAATGCTTCATGAGCAGTGTCACTCTCATTTAAAATCTTGAAATAAAGTAATTTTGCTTATGTTGAAGTCAATGATTGGGAGACTGAGTAAAGCTAGGTATAATTTTATGCTTTGTGTTGAGATCAGTTCTCACTTAAAAATTAAAGTAAGACAGGTTTACAGGGAATGCAGACTACTAAAAAAGTCAAAGGCCATAGCAACCTAACTATAAGTCTCTGACCATGTGCAGTTCTGATGCTTTCAAGATAGAAGTGTTGAATGGCTCCAGGATCACAGAAAATGAATGGTTTTGCTAGCTATTGTCTTTTGGCTACATTAAGTCTGTGTCTGTCAGTGTGCTTTTTTATTTAACAAAATAGGTTTGACCAGTGATGACACAAATACTCTGGCTGTAACTAACAGCTCTTTAAGTGAACTTAAGACCCATTCAAGAAGAGAAGCATACCTGGTACTAGAAACCTAGCCAACTAGCCTGGGCTAATGAAGTCATGGATCTTGGAGGAGAAACTACAACTGCCACTTTACTAAACCAGTGTAATCCTTAAGTACATTATAAATATTTCTGTCTTTATGCACACAGAGAAGTGTAGTCCTCTCCCCTATTTTTGCAACAGACAGAGACCATTACATTAAACCACAACCAATCCAAATGCAGAGTTTTGGAGCCCAGCCCCAATGTACTATACCTCTAAAGGACAACTACAGCTAAGACTCATGTATCATTATGGAAGAAAGGCCAAAAAGACTTAAGAACCAGAGGACCAGGGAGTTTCCTGTGAGACTGTGTCTAACCAGAATGATTGCCTAAATAAGAGTTGAACAACAGTAATAGACTTTTAATGTGGATGTGTAGTCCAGTGAGCATAGGAACCCTCAGCTCTATGCAACAACACAAAGCACTAAAGGCAACCAGAGAGAGAGATAGTCTTCCCCGGGAAGGAGCACACTAATTAGTTATCCAGCATCAAATGATCACTCCTGAAAACAAACTTACAAGCAGCATTAGGCAGACTGAACAGGTTGTGTTTATGTCTTTAGGGAATATGTATATACAATAATGAAAAAAGGCCATCAATTTGGAAAAATGAGAAAGGGCATATTGGGGATTTGGAAGGAGGAAAGGGAACTGTAATATAATCTTAAAATTTAAAAAATGGAAGTTAAAATGATAATAAATAAAATATTTAAAAAATTTACAAAAGTAAGTTTGGGGCTGAAAAATTTCAGACTTGCAACATCATCGTCTGCCCTCAAAATAGAGGAAGTGAGAAACTGTAGCCTGTCTTATTTCTTCAACAATTATTCAAGCTGAAGTCTTGCTACTGCCCTATGGCGAAAAGGGCAGGAAACTGACTGCCACCCTTCCTTGCGTTTGAGCAGAGGCAGCAGGAAATGGGGAGGGAATGTGGCTCAAACACAGAAACCATGCCCAATTCTTAGGGAGTCCCACAGTAAGCAGCAGACAGCCCCCATTTGGCTTTTCTTTGTTGATAGGAGCACCTAGATGACAAATGGGGTTTTGTCAGAATTCCCATGAGCAGAAGTAACTGCTTTTAGTCAGGCAACATATAATGATTTTGTTACAGCATACACCTTTAGAGGAGCCTGCTTTGTGTAGGAGTCATTTAAATGGTTGCTTTCCAAAATAACTTTAAGTTGGCAGTAGAAAAAAAATTAAGCTAAATGAAGCTCTGTGTCTGAAAGAGAATTGGCATGATTTAAAATCTGGGAGAGATTCGTGTTTAAGGGAAACAAATCATGCTGTTTGAAATAAGTATTTCTTCTCTTCTTGTTGCTCAAGAGCATCCATATCTAGGATTTGTAGCTATTTTAAAAAAATTATTTGTATTATGTTTATTTACATGTATACGTGTACATATAGATTAATGTATGCCACACATTTGCATGCTCTCAGAGGCCAAAAAAGGACATCGAATCTACTGGAGCTGGCATTATATGCGTTTGTACAATGCTAGATAGGAGTGCTAAGAACTGAACACAAGGACCTCTGGAAGAGCAGCAAATGCTCTTAACTACTGAGCCATCTCTCCAGTCCCAACTGTGACTTGCTTTTAAAAACTATACACATGTACAATGTGAATAATAAGTGAGGGATCACAACGTTGTTGCTGATATGTCTCCCTTTTGATAGTAACGTTCATCATCTTTAAAGCTTTCTTATGTATATGTGTAATATGTGTATATATACATACACATGTACATACACATATACATACACATACATACACATATGTGTGCATGTGTATGTGTGTGGTTTGCCTACATGTGTGCTGATTTGCACTGTGTGCATGGAATATGGATGGTGGTATGCATCCATCTGGGTGCTAGAGACCAAACCAAAGACCCCCTGCAACAACAGTAAGTATTCTTAACTGCTGAGCTATACTCCATCTCCCTTTATCACTGATATTACCTACTCCTCATGTGACATTACCCATAGATTGTCAAAGTCTCCATAGTTCTACATAAACATAATTTTAAAGGCAATTTTCCTTCTTCCTCTCCTCTCTTTCTTCATGCCTTCTTTTTTTTTTTTTTAGATTCAGAAGTCAGGATGCCTTGATTATATTATAATTAAAACAGATTAAAACTCTAGTACGGAGTAGAGGGATTTCTATTGATAAGAAATGAAGGTGACTTTTAGTCCTTTTTGGTTGTGAGGTTTATCTTTAGCCTTTAGCTGAGTCATCTCCTTAGCCTAGGATCATTTCTGACAAATTATTCAGGAGTACACAGAGTCACGGATGTATGCCTATCCCTTTCTGCTAAAACGATCCCAAGAGAGGATGACATTGCTGCCCTGTCAATTCCTTAACAGTGGCTATTTGCTCCCTGTAGAAACCTGGTTATAGCACTAGGAAGTTTTAGTGCCCCCAAATATGAACATACATCCGTCAATTCCATCAAGATTGCTTTGTTCCTTGAGGTCTGTAATTTTATTGGTTCCAAATATCCTATGGTATGGTTTAATTTTTATTGCTTTTTAATAAGATAAAAATCACAGTCAGAAAGAGTCAAATCAATTCAGGAGGAGCAGTAGACTTTGCAGACATGGTGGCTTTTATAGCCATTCATGGGTGAGAGTTCACAGACCTGTTGATTACTGTCCTGTCTTAGGCTGAAAGTAAATGTTTTATTTTTCTGAATAACTTGATTATTTCAGTCCAAAGAAGATTTAGTAGGTAATTGTTTCCCTCCACCTTCATTGAAATACACGGTGCCTCCATGTATCAAAAGTGTATTATTTGCTTCGCCTATGTGCGTGCATTCTCAACACTCAAAAAGTTCCTAAGGTATCAGTAATGAGCAGCTTCTCTTTGAAAGAAGCATGGTGAACAGCTCAGCTGCCCTCAGCTCTCTGGATGTGGGGAAAGAAGTTGGAGGCAGAGGACAAAGCAGTAGCAGGCAGAGAAAGAGTAAGATTGAGAGAGAAAAAAACCTTGGCCCACCCAGCAAGAACATTGTCCAAGTCCAATTTGTGTTGCCCACACTTTCACTGGTGCACATTCAAACTCCCAGTGGCCCATCCCCAAAGACAACCAGGTTCCTCCTTCACATCCCCCTGCTAGATGGTCATCAACTGTGAAGAGCTACACTTCGGCATTGTACTTGGTGGTGGTGGTGGGGTGTGTGTATGTGTGTGTGTGTGTGTGTGTGTGTGTGTGTGTGTGTGCAAGAGAGAGAGAGAGAAAGAGAGAGAGAGAGAGAGAGAGGAAGAGACAGAGACAGAGACAGAGACAGAGACAGAGAGAGTAACAGAGACAGAGAGACAGAGAGAGGCAGATGAGAGTGTGGACCCAGGAGGAGTGAGAAGAAGGTGTGTTAGAATACCTGAGATTCCTAAGTAAATCAATAAAATGTATTATTTTGGGAAAAAAAAAAGAACACCATCCATCAGACCACTGACCTACATGGGACTGGTTTTTATGGGCTACACATGGCCCAAATATAGGATGCACACTTCCCAGGAAGGGTAAGACATGACCAAGGTGGGTGAGCCAGGAGGTGCAGGAAGTGTCTGAGCTTCCTATGGCTCATGGAGGGAGAAGGCAGAGCTTATCATATCTACCTGATGTTTTAATGTTCCTAATGTCTCTTCAACTACGTGATTCCTTTTCAAATGCCTTGGCATTCACTCTGTGGGTCTCTTTGTGTTTTATAAACTCTCCTTACTGACCTTGTAACTTCCACCACACGAACACTGCATAATGATGAACAACAGTGGCTTCTCTCAGGTTTTCTGTTTCTACTTTTCAAAGCCCTCAAAGCTGGTCTAGCCCAGGGTAGATTTCTTAATCCCTGTAGTCATCAGCATCCTTCTTTGTAACTTGTTAAATGATTAAATGGAGAAAGAATGTAAATTCATTGGTTCATTCTCTGGAATATTTTCCAGAGCCAGTATATGTTTTATTAATGACAGATGTGTAGTTAGGGTACACTCTTATGTCGCACCTGCACTTGATGGAGAAGTTAGAAGCTGAAAACTTTCTAGATGCACTGGTCAGTATTAGCAGAAAAAAAGCAACTCTTCAGTATATCTGCCTGTGAGGTATCAAGACAGCAGAACAAATGCTATGTTAAAATAATTAAATAAATGCAAGGCAAGGGGTGAGGGAAAACACCATCTGGCAGCACTCTGCAAGTCATTTAGGAGTGAGCTAGATGATAATGAAGTCCATTGCATTCTGGTCATGGATGGGTCCTTCTGCTTGGCTGGTGTTTCAGCCTGAATTCGAATAAAAATAACCCACACATCCTTTACTGCAACTCAGTAAACACAGACCGTGTGAACAAAGATAGAAGGATGCACAAGAAAGTCTTGTGGGAGATTTGCCACAATTATTTTGTTTCTTAACGCACCCATGAATTCCAGTATAATCAACCGTTTAATCTGCATAGACAAGCATTTGTTTTTGGCTGTGGGTTCTTGGTTTTATAGTAGTTTCCAGGCAGGTCTGATCACATGAAATACCTAAGAGAGCCATGAAACAGTCTCAGATGGAAAGCAACACAGGACACTAATACAACACTGTATATCCATTCACAAAGGTGCCAAGGTAGGCTTGGCTGCCTCTTACCTTATGAGGGAATTGAGTATCCCCACAGGTTAGTCCCTATCCAGCAAAACGGTGAGGCCAATACAGCTTGTAATACATTTATGAGAGCAGATACAAGATGCATATAACAGTTTTTCCTCAAATAATCATAGCCAGGTATGTTGGTACACACCTATAATCTCAGCATTCTGGAGCAGGAAGGGGAGGATTTCCATGAGTTCAAGGGCAGCCTGGCCACATAGCAAATAAGAGGACAGTGGGAAGAATATTGAGTGATAATCTATCTTCAGAAACAAACAAAAATATTGGTAAATATTAGCTTATCGAGAGTAAATGTAATAAGCAACTCTTTAATGGAAATTTTCATGTTATGAATTTAAAACTAAACAATATGTAAGTAATAAAGGACCATCTGACTAACAGCTCCTAGCCAGGTAAAATTACTTTAATTTGGGAACTCAGCTTGAGAAAATTATTTAAACTTTAGCGTAACAATTCTCTCCCATCCACTTCCTCTTTTTGTGTTTTTGAGACAAGGTTTTTATGTATTTCATGCTGCCGGAGCTGGCCTCAACCTTGCTGTGAGTCTGAGTGCAAGGGTTAGAAGGTGTCTGTACACACCCAGTCTCCGTTTCTCAGTTTCTTATCTTTGAAATGACATAATTAGATACTGACCTCATAAGTAGTTATGAAGATGGAATGTAATAGTGCATTCCCCTGGGTCACCGTGCCAAAATCCTGCACTTATCTGGTTGCCATAGTTTTTCTGTCACAAGTGCATATACGATTCCTTTTGGTGGGGAGGGGGATATATTGTTCACATCAAATCTATTTAGGCAATTCTGGAATGCTTTGTTAGCATTTCTATGTTAATTGTGGAGATTTTTGGTGACACTAACTGAGCTGGCATTTTGGAGAAACTGCAGTGACAGAAACTTTAAGGGATTCAGCCTTTGAGCAAGTGGATGGTAGTAGTGGTGTGTTCCAGGATTATTTCTTGAAAGGTGTTTCTAGCGATTATTTTACTTTTTGAAAAACAAGGAGTAAAGAAGTCTATGGAAAATGTTGGGAGAAATGTGTGCAGATGTGGTGGGTGTGAGCTTGAGGTTATAAGTCTATTGCCACAGCCAACCATCTATGGACACTGAATGTCTAATATCACTGCCTACCTCCCAAGGAGATAAATAGACAACATTAGTGTTTCTTAACCCTAGTCACATATTAGAGTCATCCAGTCATTTAGAAAAAGAGTGCCGCTGGTTCTACCGGGTCCATCTCAGAGAAATTGAATGACTGGATTGAGGTGGTGAAAGGGGGCTCAGTAGACATTGGGATCTGATGACTGTCAATACCAAGTGTCTAGTGGTCACCCATTAAACAGTGTCTACCAGCGCTCAAGCATGCGTATCAGCACATCCTCCTTAACACAATCACATACATAAAGATACTCATCCCAGTGAAAACATATGAACATTGGTATTTAGAGGAGTTAAGAGAATCTGACTTAAGCTATTAACTCTGGGTCAAAGCAACTTATTTTCTCAACTTTATTGTAAAATGTGAAACATTCTTGCCCCCCCGAGGAATGTGTCACTAATACTGTAACGGTGTGCTGGGTTCAACTAGCCACACACTCAGTCTCTCTCTTTTCTGATGTGAAAAGTTCTACCTCTGTAAAAGTTCAGATCCAATAAATATGTAGTACCTGGAAGACTTCTCTGATGGGAGACTATAAGTGAAAGAAGCTGTGGGAGCTCTTTTCTGGAAACTAGTCTCTTGTATTGATCACAGCATCCAACATCAGCTTGGACAAAATAATTTTTCTTCATGATAAAATTTTCAGTGATTAAAAACCCCATATTTTCCATTTGGATTATTAGCGTGATAGAAAGAGCATATGGCCTGGATTAGGGAAGCGAATGTTAGCTCTGAGGCTGCATGTGCGAGAGACATTAATTAGGACTGTGAGTACCTCAAGTACTTGACTCAGAAAACAAATTTATTTAAGAAGCATCACGGCACACAGACGCCTTCCTTCCTTCATCATGTTTCTGAATTAAGCAGCTCTATGTGTACAGAGATAAACACACCTGGGAGCCCTACAGTTCTCTGGCTTCACTCCATTCATAGTTAGAAATAAGTTGACATGACCCCCACATAGGTAAGGTGTCTCTTACTGCAGTAGAGAGCAGATGAAGTGAAGGTAAGCACCATTGTGTGAGGTCAGGATCCTCGCCCAAGCCTGACTCAGGGGCCTCATCTTTGCAAAAATGTCCCTTTGATGGAATATCTAAGCCAGTGCTGCTGTTCTGTGCCCATATGCAGAGATGATCTAGGCCAGGGTGTGCTTGACTGGAGGACTTTGCACATGCCTTGCCTCATGCTTGGATCAATTCCTGCTGCTTCCTTTGATCAGTGGCTGATGAAACCTCTCTTGGGCTTTGGGAAGCTGATAAAAGCCATGTGTTTGGGCTAACTCTTTGGAACTTGAGTATTGGCAGTATCCAACTGTTAATATCCAACTGTTAGTACGTTTTAAAACATGTGCACAGGGCCTTGGTTTCATGGAGTTATCTCACAAATGCTGGCTGGGGCAGCTGACATATGGGTTTTGTCGAACCCTCGAAAGCATGCACTGCATCACTTAAATGAGGAGAGATATAACTACTCCCTGGGGACAAATAAACATTTCCTGTGAAGTCCCCACTTGCTTAATTGCCAGCCTTGAATGTTAAAGTCCTTGCTACCTTAGTGAACTCGTTGTAATGAAGCTAGAAGTTTCCAGTTCTTTTTTGCTACATATCAAATAGAAACTGAGGAGAGATTCAACCAGTTAAAACAATATCTGTAGGATGCTACAGAAAGGTGGACAGGTGCAAAAATTGGCCAGCGTACGTGGGTTTCTGGAAACAGACATTCTGGCTTTAAGCTCTAGCTCTATAACTGTGCTTCTTGGAAAACTCAGACAAGCTACCAAACCCCCTGTGCTCTAATTTCTACGTGAAAATGTGTATAACGACTGACCAAATGAGTTAGCATTTGTAAACAGATTGGCATCATGCCTGTATATCAAAAGCACTCAATAAATGCTGTCACATCAAAGACAATAAAATGTGTTAGAATAAACCCAACCAAAGATATGAACAAGCGCTACAATGAGAACCTTAAGTCTCTGAAGAAAAAGATAGCACAAAATGAAAAAATATCTCGTGTTCCTAAATTGCTAGAATTAACATTATAAAAATAAGCATCCTACCAATTTACAGATTCAGTACAATTTCAATCAAAGCATCCATAATATTCATTACAGAAAGAGGAAAAGCAAAACAAACAAAAAACAATCAACAACAGCAACCCTCCCTTCAATGTTTATATGGAACCAGAACCATCTCCAGAGAGCCAAAGCAATTCTGAGCAAAAAGAACACAGGAGGGAATGCCATTCAAGACTTCAAGGTTTATGGTAGAGCTACACTATTAAAACCAATATGGCACCAGCATAAAAACAGACGTGTAGACTGATGGGCTAAAGTAGAATGTCTAACTATGTATGAGTACAAACGATGACTCATCACTACAGATATATATTTGACAAGGAGACAAAACACATACACTGGAGAAAAGACATCCTTTTCCTCTAATGTTGCTAGGGAAGCTGGGTCTCCACATGTGGAAGGAAAAAATTAGGCTTCGACATATCAGTCTGCATACAAATTAGATTTAAATGGATCAAAGATCTCTATTCGGAAGCCAAAACACTAAAACTGCTAGAAAACACCCTAGGTAGTTACTTACACAATGTAAGGTTAGGAAAGGACTTCCTGAATTGGACTCTTATCTGCCCAGTATCTGAAGTCAGCATTTGACAAGTGGGACCTCATGAGACTAAATGTGTCCACTTAGCTAGAGAAACAATCAGTGGAGTACATCTGTCCACCCAACAGAGGATTAGTACCCAGAATATAAGGGACTCAAAAAACAAGGAGTCAAGGAAATAAATGACAGATTTAAAAAAAAAATACTAGTGGACTAGGGAGTTCTCAAGAGAAGAAATAAAAATAGTTAAGAAAGCTAGTAGGAGCCATAACACCAGGAAGTCTTC
>JANHMN010000002.1:148396968-148422421 GCA_030674055.1 Rhabdomys pumilio
CACACACACACACACACACACACACACACAAACCCAAAACTAAACAAAAACAAAAACAATATGGGACATTAAACTCTGGCCTCTATACACATGTGCACACATGTTCACACACACAACTACATGCACATATACACCACACATTACACAAAATGTGCTTGGAAATTTAAGTAGTGAAGTCTTAGGTAATGGAATAAGTGTTAATACAAGTCCATCCATACTAAGTTGAAACCGTATTTACATCAACCATGATACTCAACGGTTTAAGAGTGATACATTGGTTTCAGAGGAGAAGGCTACCGCCATAGCCTTGGCACTAGTTCAGTACCTCCCAACTTAACGGTTTCTTGCTCTGTAAAATGACAAATGTGAACCTTCAAGGGTGCTTAGCATGCTCTGGTTATAAGATGTTTTAATGTCACACTTTTCTTCTGGTACCTTCCCCACAGTTCTTAGGGAGTCACTAATCCTGATGGGGTCGACTCACCAGCTGCCAGTGTAGGGTACAGCACTTCCCGTTGGTGCATGAGATGGACGTGGAAGAGTTGGAAGAGTAAGATGCCTGGGTGTAGGAAGGCTGTTCTGTTTCCTGGGCACTATTAAGGGAAATTTAGAGAGGACTGAAATTCTCTCTGTATTGTATGAGAAACTCACTCTGCTGCTCCTTGAGAAAGTAGGTAAGGGTGGGGGTCTCATCTCTACATGACATCATGATCAAAAGCTTCTTATTTACCGTGATGGTTTGTATATGCTCAGCCCAGAGAGTGGCACTATTAGAAGGTGTGTCCTTGTTGGAGTAGGCATGGCATTGTGGGTGTGGGCTTAAGACTCTCATCCTAGCTGCCTGGAAGTCAGTATTCTACTAGCAGCCTTCAAATGAAGACTCAGAACTCTCAGCTCTGCTTGCACCACGCTTGCCTAGATGCTGCGGTGTTCCCACCTTGATGATAATGGACTGAACCTCTGAACATGTAAGCCAGCCCCAATTAAATGCTGTTCTTGTAGGAGTTGCCTTGGTCATAGTGTCTGTTCACAGCAGTAAAACCCTAAGACACTTACATTCATGATTTTGCCTGAAAAGGAACTTGGTTGTTTGCCAACAGCTGTCTTGAAAAAGAAATGTGTCTTTTTGCAGCCCAACATTTAATAACATCATCTTATAATTATGATTTAACCCCCCCTTTTTTTTTGGTTTGGCCACCAAATTGGGCCCAGAATACAAATAAAACAAAAACCAAAATAACCTGAGTTACAGTGTTTTACATCTTTTCTCCAAACTTAGAGAAAATCCTCTGATTTCTCTCTTCTATGGTCATTTAATGAAAATATTCATCTGAGCTGCAAAAGAAAAGATCATTGTAATTTTGACTCTTGACAAAGAACAAAGGAAATTGCATTCACTTTGTGGAGGTCAGAGCTACAGAATGCCCCCTTTTATTAGGTATCCTGACAAAATATTAACTAGTCAGTGCTGAATGGAACTAGCCAATATTATTTCTTCCAAGATAAATTTGCTCTCTGTCATTGTTGAAACTTCAATACTTGATATCAGAAAACATAGACAAGGTGTGAGAGATTCTGCCTCTGTACTCACTGCATGGGCATTTGCGTGTTTTGGAACTTTACCCTCATGATTCCCGCATCCACACAGGTGTCTGTAGGAACCAGGACTTTAAGATAGGTTTGTCTATGAAGCTGCTCTGAGAACATGTTTTCTTTTCCCATGTAAAATCCAAGACATGCCAAGACATGTCACTCGTCTGTGGCTGTAGAGCCCGGCATATCCTTACCCACTGGTGTTGGTGTGTGGAGCAAGTTTAAGGCTTCTCACTGCAGTAGGCAAAAGAAAAAAAAGAGCACTCTTGGTGCTCTGCTCAGACAAAGCCCATTTCTCCCAATGTTCTCACTCCAGCATTGACTCTTTGGAGAGCAAGAGTTGCTAAGTTCTCCTGATTGACCATGGGCACATCTCTTGTGAACTGCTGAACTCAGAATTAGAGTCCTCACCAATCAGTCATGCAAATGGCATCATTCTCTCTGTCTTCCCTGTATCCTTTGTTCTCTCTCTCTCTCTCTCTCTCTCTCTCTCTCTCTCCCTCTCTCTCTCCCTCTCCCTCTCCCCCACCCCTCTCCCTCTTCTTCTCCCTCTTTCTTTCTCCCTCTTTCTCTGTCTCTCTGTCTGTCTCTGTTTCTCTGTCTCTCTCTCCCTCTTCCTCTCTCTTTCTCCCCCTCTGTCTCTCTCTGTCTCTCTGTCTCTGTCTCTCTGTCTCTCTCTGTCTCTCTCTGTCTGTCTCTCTCTCTCTCTCTCTCTCTCTCTCTCTCTCTGTCTGTCTCTCTCAATACAGAGTCTCATGTCACTCATGCTACGAAGCCAAGAATACACAGTCTTGTATGTTCTTTGACCTTGAACTTCTAATCATCCTATCTTTATGTCCTGAGTGAGCATCATCACCTCTGGACTAATCTTCCTTTCTTCAAGGTATGCTTCCAGCTTCACGAGTGTGGTTGGATCAGTCTTTAGCATGAAACTGTTCTTAAAACCTATTCCTTCTGAGGACCCAGTTTGAGTGTCAAGAGAGGATCATGGCTCAGTACTTGCTGGATGGGGCTTGTTACTTGCTTTCCAGATCCCAGTTATTTTCTCCAATGTGGCCTCCACCAGAGGAACATTGGTTTGTCACATCTTTATTATTTTATTTCCACATTTGGGTATTAAAGGGAATTAATTAATTAAAAATTAAAGGTAATTACCTTTTTAGAAATCACCTTAAGTTCTCTGTGTACTTGGGAGTGTAGACGACTACCCAGGGAGAGCGAGTGCTCTGATCTTGCCTATCAAGCACACCTAAGAGACAGGCCTTACCAGGCCAGATGATGTACACAGGTACCATTCTCCCCTCTCAGTGTGGGTCCTGGCCTTGCAATAACCACTGACATAAAACTTGTTGTTTTCTGGTTGGTGATCTCATGAAATTAACTTAACTGCTCTGTGACCAAGCTTTCTTATCAACAGTGCAGGGCGGATAGTAAACACACTGTTTTCATTCAAAACTAAGAGATGAAAGGCCTAAACACACATTTAGCATTGCTCCACCCCAACTAATGTTAGCCATTACTAGTTCCACAAGTCTGATAATTAAGAGAATATTCTAGTAGTTGTTCCTCCTAGAGCAAAGGAGAAATGGCATCCTTAACAAGTATTTTTTTTTAAATCCTAACAAAACTTGAATATCATTTTCCTATTCTATAAAGGTGTATTCGCCTACGGCTACTGTTTGACTTTGTCTGAATCTGTTTAGCTATAATTATTTACATTTTCTAAATTGTACATGAACTTAGAACTGGCTTTCTGTAGCAGTATATCGAGAAACTCTTCTCCTTGTCTATATTTATAAGATATCTTCATGCTAATCATCTTTCTTATAAGGAGCTAGATTTGACCGATTACTTCATAGAACAGCTCTTTGGTGGGTTATCAGTTGATTCTCAGATTGTTATCTTGAAAGGAACATTTAAGAAGTAATTTCAATCTTTTAAAATATGTTACTAAATTCCCCCCAGACTATTTACTAGATTATAACAATCGGCAACTACGTATGCTCACCAACATATAGAATTTAAGAAAGAAAATATCTTCTTTTTAAAAAATAAATTATTATTTTTTTTTTACGTATGAATCTTTTGCCTGAAGGAATGTCTGTGTATCACATGAGTACAGTGACTTCAGAAGGCAGACAAGGTTGTTGGATCTCACGGGACTGGAGTTACAGATAGTTGTGACTCCCATGCGGTTGTTGGGAATAGAACCCAAGTCCTCTGGAAGAGCAGCCAGTGCTCTTAACTGCTGAGCTCCAAGTGTGTAACAGTGAATGCTTAATTGTTTGGTAGACACAGAAGGTTTTGTTAAGCTGGTGAGATGGCTCAGTACTTGCTAAGAAAACCTGACAGCCTGAGTTTAATCCCTGGGACTCATGTAAACTGGAAAAGAAAACAGTGACTCAAAAACCCTGTCCACTCACCATCCTAAATGTTGCAGCAGCATGTTCCCCACCACCACCAGCACACACACACACACACACACACACACACACACACACACACAGACACACAATGAAATAACATGTGATGCTTTCATTCCATATATATCCCTTTACTAGTTATGAGTGAAACAAATTATTTTATTGTGTAAGTTTTAAATTTGTCTTTTGTGTTATGTTCTTAGACTACTTTTTAAAAGAATGTATGAAGAAGCCTTATGGAAATCCTCTAGGTTGTAAGCTAACTAGGAAAATACAATATGTGTTTCAAAGAAGAAGTACTGTTCTTGGGTGGACAGTGCTGTCCAGAAGGAATATAAACTTTTAAATAAAAATCCCAGTGTCAGTCATGAAATATTTCCCTACAAATTATCGGAGAAGGAGGACCTAGAGAGACCTAAAATATCACAGGCTATTACCATTGCTCTTGATTGACTACTAAAAATAGATTGTAAGACTCTGTTGCTGAAGACAGCACTCCTTTGGATATAGGACACAAAGAAATCAACCTCTTTTTTCCTTTTGCTCAGCTCACATAGCACCAGAACTGCTACTCCAGCTACTGCAAGAGAAAATACATCAGTGACCTCACCCAGCACTTGACCCTGGATGCTACAATAACAACCTGCCTGGCAGGATATGCCCACTGTCGTTCTCCTGGTCTGGAGAGGGTCTGGAAGCTGACTTGCCTTCTCTGGTTACATCTCAGCCAGAATCCTTTTTCGTTTCCTTAAGCTGCTGCTGAATTGTCTCTACTCCAGCCTCAGTTACACAATCTCCAAGAAGTCCAGGAAGCTCTTTTCTTCAGGGTCTCTTCTCTTACTGAGATTCTCATTTGTACTCAGTTCTTGTCTTTAGGTTTCCAGGTTGGGAAAGGGGTACTGTCCTTTGACGTGTGGCTTTTCTCCCCACTCTTAAACCACCTTCTCTCACTCAGGGCCTTCACCATGCGACTGCTCTGCAACTACGTACCTCTACCTCCATGCCTTCTTAAAATTCCACTAGAATCTGGGTTTTTGTTCAAAGACACGGAGATAGGATACTTTACATTTGTTTGTTTATTTATTTATTTATTTATTTAACTTTACAACATCTCCCCAGGTCCACTCTGGCAGCATACCATCTTTTTCTTACCTCTGGCCTGATTTCACCTTTATGCTGTAACTTATGTTACACTATGTTTCCAGTGGGAGACACTCTCTCAGTTGAATGCATTTTTCCTGGCAGCTAAAATGAACACCTCATGGCAACTTCGATCCAGAGATTATGCAGAGCAAAACTACATTTTTGATGCTCCCAAAATGTTGTTCTATAAACACAGAAAAACATTTAGATTGAGCTAGGAGATGAGACAGGACTGGTGCCTTCCAGGTATGTTGTAAAGTTCTATTTACCCCTTGTAAAAGTAAAAAATTGATGTTGGGGCATCATTATGTTGTCAAATTTGTGATTCAAAATTTGTATACTTTCTTATTGTTAAAGCTAAAAATGTCTGTCCTATTGTAAAGGAACAACTATATTTCAGTTCTATT
Source organism: Rhabdomys pumilio (assembly GCA_030674055.1). NCBI lineage: Eukaryota > Metazoa > Chordata > Mammalia > Rodentia > Muridae > Rhabdomys > Rhabdomys pumilio. The sequence continues at coordinate 148,402,535 of JANHMN010000002.1, forward strand.
TCTCCCAAATAGTTTATAGATTTTTAAGAACTTACTTTGGAAACATTTGTGCAACCTAATTATATATGCATGTATGAATATACACTTAGAAATAGATTTATTATTAGCTCTTTTTGTAAACAATTGACTCCATCGTTTTTCTTTACTGGTTTGTAGTCCTTCTGTATTGAGTTTAATTAACTGTCTTTATTTCTCTGCCTCACTTTATCTATATACTTGTTACTATTTATTCCTTTACTGGTACAACAATGTATTTAGCTTTCCAAAGTCTTTGTTTCAGTTCAAGCTGCTTCCCTGCATGCTTTTATGGATTTTTCTGAGTCTCCTAATTAGATATATACAGATAATTTCTAGTTTCTCTCAAAATCCATTAGTATTTTCTCTTGTTAAATTAAGTCAAGGGACTTAGAAGAATAGCAATTAATTATTGTTGTCTATAGGGCTTGTTAGCATTCATGAATTAGGGCATGAAAATAATTGTCTCTATCTGCCCCTTGCCTATTATTCTGTTTAGGCCAAATTACAATTTCACAATTACAGATCAGAATCAAGTGATATGGTTTATCTGTGGAGGGAAAAAGTTAGAGAAAGACATTTGACTTAAGTAGTTGGAAACCAAAACCACATTTTTCTTTCTATTATTTAGACGAGTAATATAAATTTTTAGTTTCACAGATAAGGCTGTCATTTCCTAATTTCAGAGTTGCTCATGTTCTGTTATTACAATGCTGATGCTCCAAGTCTTCAATCTGATGCCTTTTCAACCGTTTTAACAACTAATAAAGCCCCAGGGATTGGCTTCCTGCTTCCTCTTGCTCCCCCTTCACTTCTGTTTCTCATGCTTGATGATGTCAAAGTTTACCTAGCCTCTAAGCAACATGAATTTTTTCCTATCACTATTTACTTCATAGTGGGCCTAAGTTCATAAAAGCAATTCTATATTGCTATGTGAATTTATTTTTTCTTGTGACCATGTTTGTATAAGCATATTATAAATTATGTTATATATTATATAGCCTGGGAACATAATCTTAGGAAATGTCTGTGTGTGCTATTTCACAGTGAAGTTTGCGTGGTTTTGGTTATTGGAGGTGGTGGGCTTGGGGGTGGGTGCTGGATTTTGCAGTCTTGTGTAGTGTCTTTGTGTACTCTGGGTTGGTACAATGGCTGCCTTTGTCATTCTCTGTTAAGCTCTGCAATTGCACAGAATTAAGGGAGATAGGTCAGGGATTAATGACTGGGAGGCACATGGGAAGATCATTTATTAAACTGTAGGAATTTAAAATCTTCCAGCTTTTAGCTCATGAGCAAAGCAAAGGATCAAGTTGCTTGACACACTGAAGTAGGAACTTTTTCTGGCTTAGTATTTAGAGACCAGAAGAAGAGCAACCCAACCTGGAAGAAAAGATAAATGCCAACATATAACTTCACCTAAAAAGAATAAACGTTAACTGTTCCAAGTGTTACTTACAGACCACTAATCCTACTGATGTTTTCACTTATTTGTGTAAGTTTACAGGATGCTTTACATCCAAATTGATCCCTAAACTAATTTTAGAACATTGCATTTTACTAGTAAACAAAATAAAGGATATAATTTATTTTTTCAAATCAAAAGCAATGCACTGTAATTTCAGCACCTTATCTTTAGTAAACAAATTGCATGATACATTCTTAACTCATGCCAATAAATAACTAAAAGCAGTTTATTTGCTGCTATCATGACCACCCACGTTTAGCACAGATGTTCTGCAAAAGATTTAGGAACTATTTTGAAGCTTTCATTAGCTTAGATAAATTAGTAGTTTATTTATTGGCAATAGTAAACTATGCAAGTTTGTATTTCCTTTTTTGCTCATTTTATAGAAGCCTCCTAAATACCATCAGCCTATCCCTCAGGAAGTCCTTGCATATGCCAGTAAGCCTGAAGCCTGCCATTTTAAGGGTTCTGAGCACTGAATTAGTGATCGGATCAGAGGACATCTGAGCTGGCTCAGCTAGACCCCAGTCTCCCCACAACCTTTATCTAATTTAAGTCTCTGCTTGTTTCTGAAGCACTTTGTGGGTTCTGTCTGTACCAAAATGAGTTTCTGCAAAGAATGTGATATGTTATGGACTATCTTTCTTCCACAGCCTCCAGGAGTCTAATTTATATATGTAACTCAGAAGATATATACAGGAGAGAATTAGAAAGCATTACTCTATTCACAATAGATTGTTTAAATTAATGCAAATCCAGTTTTCACATATGTATGCCTTCTTTTTCATTAAGTCTGACTCAGTCTTTCAGCAACCCAGTAGATTGGTACCAGGCAAGTCAAGACACCAATTGTCAGAGAGCTGTAGACCAATACAACTGCATGTAGAACTTGTTAACACTTGATCAGTAGGTGAACAATAAGCAAAACAAAAACAAACAAAAAACCCTTAGGTTGTTAATTATTATATTTACCTTGGGGGTCAATTTTGGAAAGTAAATCAGAGAATCTAACTTGTATTCATCAGAATGAGAAGAGACTTGTATAAAGAGAGGCTTTACACAATAGATACTGGGCAAGCATCTTGACTATGGAAACCATCAAAGTCTATTTAGATTTGAACAGTTCTATTAGCAGTATGAGAAAAAGTAAGCTGTGACTGAGAACTATGGGAAAGACATGAAGGTTGGCTAACTTTACATAAAACTGATGAGAACTATACAACTATGGCAGTACTTTAAGAAAGTCTTCTTTTTGAGAATTAAGATAATGTGTTAGTTTTCTAATCCCTCCAAGTTGGCACTTTGTGAACCTATAGCCTAGAAAGTGAATGAGGAGAGCAAGTCATTAGTGATTACAAAATCGCCATGCCTCTGGAGCCCTGAGAAGCATTGAAATAGATATAGATGAAATTGAGAATAGTGAACACTTGAAAAGTGGTATCTGCTTCACTCTGAGGTCAAGTCATTAAGGAAAGCCCCAGTTAGCACACTTGAATTAGAAAGTTGACTAGAGCATCAAATCCAGGCAGGAAATATTCACTATGATCATTACGAAGGAACGTTCACACTGAGTTTACAGAGTTTGTGGGCCCAGGAGCAAGCAGATGGTGAATACCCCAGAGGTTAACATTAACAGGAAAAAGCACATGCCTAGGGCTGAAGGACCATGAGAGATGCTGTGTGCCCAGAGTCTAGCAGCTGAAACCATTGAGTGAGAGACCACCATCTGTAAATTGGGAGAGACAGAATTACTAAAGGTGCCCTAGGGGGCAGGGAGCTAAAAGGAGCAACACCTTGACCTTGTTCCTCAGCCTTTCCTCCAATCTTCCATTACAGTTTCCCGAGGGCCAAGCCTATCTCCAATCTAGAGGGCCAGGGGGCCTGAGAAATGTTCTTTTCTTTTGCCTGGAGCTGAGGAAAGGGAGGGTTGGAGCCCATTTACTCATTAAAAGAAAATGGCCTATAAGGTCAGCCTGCCATGTGTTACCTAATATGGAGTACAGTATTTTAAGGGCTTGGAGGCTGTCTTCTGGGAACTTTTGGAAGATAAACAGATAAAATGTTGAATATTTTTCCTCTTCTGTAACTGTAGTCTGGGGGTGTGGGGGATGTGACTTTTAAATGCTATTAAAAGCTGTGAGTTTAATGGTCATCTAAAAATAGCAGAACATGAGTTTTCAGCTGCTGAAGGGCCTTAATAATCTCCCATCCCTGTATCTTGTCAACATCACCATGTGCTGCTTTTCTAGACACCAGAAACAGTGTGTCTGCTTAAAGAGCATGGCTCTTCCGTAGGGAGCAGAGCTCTGAAGGCTTCTGGGATGTGTAGGTAGCTTCTCAAAGCCAAGAGCTAACAAGTAACCAGCCAAACTCCATTTTGTATTTTGAAAGTGATTTATGACCTCCTGGCTGGAAGACTCATAGTTTAGATGCTTTGCCTTTGGATTTCTGTGAGAATCTTGGAAAGTCAATGACTGGCAGGGTTCCTGTTTACTTATACAGAAATGAAGAACAGAGCTCAAAGGCAAAGACAGGGAGATACAAAGAGGAGCCATGCAAACACCTTAAAAAAAGGCAACAATGTATTCTGTTCCTTGCTTCTGCTATTTCTAGCTCACTGAATTTAGACTTTATATTTGATTGAAAATAATAACAACTAACATTGAACAGGAGTACTCACTAATTCCCCAGGAAAGTTTAAGTACATGCGTCCCTAGTATTGCCTTACGTAACTTCTGGTACAAATCTATGGAGGAAGTCCCCTTGTGTTTTACAATTAAATTAAGGTACCAAAGAGGTGCAGGCTATAGAAACTACCTGGTGTGTGGTAGTGTCAGTGTTTGACCCCCACAACTTGTCCTCAGAGTCCATGCTGTACTTACAGTGTGAGGTCAATTCTGGTAGGCTTAGCTATAGTGAAATGGACCACTGTTAACATATTCCCCAGCATTCTCTAGAAACAGAGGTTCTGGCTTGTGGAGAAACTGGGTTATGATCAACCTGAGGCTCTTCTGTGGCTCATTTTGGACCAATGTGCCTGAGCAGCCACCAATAAATAATAAAGGATAAAGAATTTTCTGGTGTCCCTATGTGAAGTAAGAGGTAAGAGTGAACTAACCCAGTTCAAACCAGTTTGACTGGGCTTTTCTGGGTAACTCATCCTGCACCACCTGCCACTTAAGAGCAGTTTTGAGTTAAATAAATTAATATAATTAACACTTGCCACATCCTAAGAACAGCACTTAGTATATGGTTGGTTTTTATTTTTTATTTTTTAAATAGGGGAGTGTGGGTTAGCTCCAGTGTTGCTATTCTTTCTTAACTTCAACAAGTCCAACTGACCATTGACCATTGGCTATGCTCCAAAGCTGAGTTGTATGGGCATCTGGCATTAGTGAGCCCATCCAAGGAAGGAAGTTTTAAAATATGGTTTACTTCCAAACATTCTATCCTTATTTAATGAATAAGAATCAATTTTCTTCTGGAGACATCTGGGCCAACAGAAAGTTTAATATTTTTAAAGCCCGTGGAATCTTCAACCTTTCTGTAAAGTAGACTTTAGTGGTATGCCCATCGGATCTTTTTTTTTTTTTTTTTTTTTTTGCTATGTCCCATTATCAGCCGAGAACTGTCGCCATACTTTTCCCCACTCTTTGTGACCCATTCTTATTTTATATTTACCTAGAATATACCCTTCCTTCAACCCAACAAAAGTTACCTTTTCTAGGTCTGGCTTTCATGGATCTAGTCTACAAAGCTTTCTATTGAATTCCTCGGTCAGTGGGATGAGCTGATGAACTGCCCTGCAGTTATCAGTACCTCGTTTATTGAAGCCGCTTCCTCCCTTGCACTGCTCGTGAGTGGCAGCCCTGTGAGAAGGTACAGATGTGGGAACTGTGTTGCAGCTGGACACTCCTTGCAGCAGCTTTCCTTGTGTCCTGCACAAAGCAGTTGTTTAAAAATAAGGGGTTTGCAACCCCGTAGGAAGAACACCAATATCAACCAACCAGACTACCCAGAGCTCCCAGGAACTAAACCACCAACCAAAGAGTACACATGGAGGGACCCATGGTTCCAGCTGCATATGTAGCAGAGGATGGCCTTGTAGGGCATCAATGGGAGGAGATGTCCTTGGTCCTGTGTAGGCTTAATGCCCCAATGTAGGGGAATGCTAGGGTGGGAAGGCAAGAGTGAGTGGGTGAGTGGGAGAACACCCTCATAGAAGCAGGGGAAGGGGGATGGGATAGAGGATTTCTGGGGGAAAACCAGGAAAGGGGATAATATTTGAAAAGTAAATAAAGAAAATATCACATAAAAAATTATGTGCAAAAGTAAATGGAATAGGGAAATTTTTGAGAAATATAACATCTTCAGTCCCTTCCATTTCTGACCCTATTCCTCAATGCAGTTGTATTTTGCCTGGAGTCTCTGTTCTTGGGTTATGATTAAACAATGCCCAAGTAAGCCTTGCATTGCAGAGGCCTTTCTTGGAAACAGATCATAAGTGAGAAATGTTTTCACCATTCATTGTATTGTTAGCTAAAAGCAAGAGAGTTTTAAAATAAAAGCCAACATACTATAGCTGTTGGAATAACTCTTTAATTGGCCATTAAGCATGTGCATGGGAATAAAAACCTCTCCAAAGTGCACTGAGAATTATGTCACCTGACATTGCTTGCTTTTTCCCCCCTAACCACCAAGGGAATTGAATGAGTCAAAAGGAATGAGTCACCTTTCTAGCATCCTTCCCCTCACCCCCCGCACAGAATGTCCTGCTACATCAGAAGTGTGACACCCAAAAGCTCATGGCACATACACATATAAGCAAAATCTTACGTTTTCTTTTCCCATTCATAGATACTATGGAAGCTGGCCATGTGACTCCCAGGGTGAATATTGTGAATATTGTGATTTACTCTTTTTTTTTTTTACATGTTATAATAAAGATGATAGAAAGTGATCACAGATGATGTTTTTATTCAATGGGTCACAAACACTCTCCTATATTTATCATTTGGCATCGGGTTTGCTGGGAGTGTTTGAGTACATACTAAATAATGTAGTGAGAACCATCCCATGGGGAGGGATAGAGTGAAGCGCAGAACCCCAACCTTTTAGATTTGCATTCCCATGACAATGTGCTTATGCTATAGGCTTTAAGCATTTGGCCAATTCATTCAGATTTTTTTTTTTAAAGATTCTAAGTTGTAACTTCTCACTTCAGTTACAGCTAGTAAAAAGGAAACTAGCCTAAGAGTTATTAATGTGTAAATCTGGTAATATAGAAAGTAGAATGATCTCAGGTTAGAGTTCTGAATTTGTACAATCTAATTTAAAGTGACATAACGTATCAGTAGCTCTGTGTAAATCAACAGCATTTAAAAAAAAACTGGTATGGAGGAAGAATGCACATGAAGAGGCAAGAAGTTATCATACCAATGACCTATGTAGTCTGACCTCTCACTCCTCAATGGCTAATGTGATTTGCTATGGGAATACAAACTCCAACAATAAAAGAATTCGTGCCTACAAATAGAGCTGCATGGTTCATTTAATAACATTCTTTACCTTTGCTAAAACAAGAACGTTTTCTCTCAGTGCTGGTATATGCATAACCAGTTTTTAGAAATCTTTGCTAGTAGTCCTGTCCTTTCTAAAGGTAGGGCTGATAGGGAAAATGTTTCTTGGAATTGCTCTACCACCAGGTCCCAGAAAAGACACAGCTGGACTCCATTATGAAATGGGATACCTAGCTAATCAGCTTACAGTATGGACTTGAGACATGACTGCTATAACTCTGCTTGCAATCACTTACAAGAATCTCAAGTAACCTGAAATAATCGATTTGTTTTGCAAACCAGTCACGTGGTTCATTCCCTGACTAAAATTGTAGTTGACATGGTGAGTAGGCTGCATCAGTCGTCTATTATCCCACGGAACCAGAAACACCATGGAGAAAGCATTCATTATTTTTTCATGCTGAAATATAGTTCAGTAAAATACTAGTTCTGACCCAGATCCACTGAGCTTAATGATTCGACAGCACCGTGAAGAGCAGACTTCTATTGATATATATGCCTTTCTCAAACCTTGTTTCCATCTTGCTTTGCTTTACCTGGTCAATCTATTGTAAATGTGCTACATAAAGAAATGTGGCTATATTTAAAGGCTGTTAAAGTTAAATTTCTATGTGAAGTCATTTGTGGCATTTTAAAAAAATCATAACTCTCATAGAATAGTCTCTTACTTCTAATATGTAAGCATTTAGTGAGCAACCTCACGTGGGTCACTGTAGTTGGAGGAGTTAGCGCTGTCCTGAAACCTGAGAGGAAGATGTCTTGGCTTTAACTCTTGGGTTCCTTCCCAGTAAGTTAGTTGAATCTGACAAAGTCCCATTTTTCTCTGCAAGTTAAAGCATGCATACCTGCTATATAGACAGGCATCCTTTCACTTGTACAGACTCAGCAAATACCCACTCATTAGGCATTTTATTCACTAGGTCCTAGTGATGTACAGGTTGAATAATTATCCAGGATCTTATCCATCAGTGTAGGCATGGAAGGACAACAAGCAAGCATAGTAACCCAGGCACCGATGGGAAGATTGCCATAACTTCAGTAGACTCATCAACATGCCCAGAAATGAAAAAAGAAAGCAAATTTATTTTTCTCCTTTCATGGGTTTCAAAAAAGAAGTGATTTTAATTTGGGGCAAAGACCAAGAAGAGAATGAACAGGTGTGGAATTCCGAGAGGGGCGTAGTAAGAACACCACGTGACTTGTAGGATGTGGGGGTGGAGTGGGAAGGAGAGCAGGTGGTCCTTTGCCATCAGGATATAACAGCCATACCTCTGAGTTCTATGTCACGGTCATGCTTATCTACCCTACCAAAGAATGCTCCACATTATTCAGTCATATTTCTTTTGGAAAACATGGGCTATATGTATACACATGTGTGTTTTCTAAAGGCTTGCCAGTACTTATTTTTAGTATAGGTTGATCTGGGTTTCCAAGTGTGGTAAGAGGTCTCGTCTGTCTTTATTTTCAATGTCTTTTTGGAAAGTGCCTTAGGCTATAGACCGGTGCTGGTCATTGAACAATCATTTTGAAGATAATAGTCCAAACTGCAAAGAAATAGTATGTTGTACAGAGATATATGATTTCAATGTGTAATCCTTATAATATTATCAGATGGATTCCTCTGACCCTATCCTGATGTTCATAGCTTTGGAAATAAAGAAAGTTCTATGGAGGATTTGACTTAGGTTGTAAAAGGACAAAAAGAAAGTGGTGGCTACCCAGGCCCCAGAAACTTCACAAATTAGGTACTCAAGCAAGAAACTTTAGGGCAGGAAGCAGAGAGCAAGATCAAAAGCGTTGAGTCACTGGGTACACAAAATCATGGTATCTGCGTGCACATTTTGGCTTTAGTCCATGGATACATTTAGAATAGCTGAGTTTTGAGAACACAGGACTATAGTGGTTTAAACAGTTCTGTAGGAGAAAAAAGGCTGTAAACCACACTCCAGAGAGGACTGAGAATAAGGAAAACCAGTGGATGATATTTAGAGAGCATGCAAATGGTGAGAAGAAAAGACTTGAATTGTGGCTGTGGTATTGAACACAAAGAGAAAGGGGAAAGGTAGAGATGTGTTCTGGAAGCCTGAGCAGTAGTCAGTCGGCAAGTAGCTGAAAGGGGGGAAGGACTGTGTTCATGGTGGGCTGAGACTTTGGACTAACCGAAGCGGTTTCCAGGAATAGAAAATGGAAGCACCAAAGAATGAGGCTGCTAATGTTTCAGGGAGAATATGACGAGTTAATTAGCTACACATATGTAATGTAAGTAGAGATAATAGACTGCTTATAAAATAAGATGTGTGGGTCAGAGGAAATTAAGCCTCTGCCAATGATCTGACATCTGTGTTCATTTCTCTTTTGGTGCTGACTGTAGTAGATTAGGATGAAAGGTGAATTGCAATTACCGAGTTTGTTTAGATTAAGCACAACATCATCCTCATCTGAATATCTAACTCTCTCACTGTGTAGCCTCTGTTCGTACTAATAGGCTTTTTTTACCTCCATCTAACTCAGCTGTCTCCGTGAAATCCTCAGCAAATAGAGAGTATCTATCTCCCTTTTTACTGCTGTATGACAGCTGGAAAAGGTTACCGGTTCTGAACCCAGATAGCTTCTGTCTCATTCTCCCGCTGAACTCCCATAATTAATCTTTTCCAGACTGACAATAATTCCACTGTCTTCATTTCAGAGAAACTCTTGGTTTTCTAACACTTCAGATAACTCATTACTGGGTTAGAAAGGAATGGTGATACTCCACCAGGCTTCTCCAGTTTCTCTGTGGGCTGTCGGGTCAATGCTCTCAGCATAGCTAAGCAGGGACAGATGGTGCCCATTCCCTCAGTGACAGAACCATCCAGCAATGTCAAAGGCATTTACATCCTTGAGAGAGAAATGCTTTATGACTAAAAGTTTCCCACCATGTGTACTTCAGGATACAGAAATGAAACTCTAGGAACAATTCATGTCCAATTATGTTAAACTTTAATTACATGAATCATTTAAAAATAAACTCAGTTGCTCTCTTCTGTTAGCAATTCTCCAAGGACCTTTTCTAAAAGGGCATTAGTGCACTTGACTTGAAGGTCTCTACAGTAATGATCATGTAAAACTTAAGATTGGACACATGTTCTACTGTGAAGACACATACTTACACCACTAAAGAGAAAGTAAAGGGGGGAGAGGGAGAGATGCTTAGGAAAGGGCCGTCAATCTAGATTATATGGACAAAGCTTTCTGTGTCTTTAACTACCATCCTTAACCTTTATGGATGACAAAAGGTTTGTTTGTTTGATTGATTGATTTTGTAAATAAAAACTCACAGCCTCTGCTTAAATAACAGAATTCTGAAAGCTGAATGTAAAGGAATAGGCAATTCTATCCCATCTGTAGGGAAGCCAAGGCGGAGGATTTGGGGTTTGATGCTACCTAGAGAGACTTACCTAGTCTGGGCTAGCTAGAAGGACACTGTATCAACAAAGCCCAGTGAGAGCAGTAGGGGGAGAAATCAATTTGAAGAGTCTACTGACCTGTATTTTAGTCCCACGTGATCTTTGCTAACTGACTTATTTTCTGAATCTCAGATTTCTCATAAAGAACAAAGATTTATAGTCAAGATCTCCCATGTCCCTGAAATGTCAACAGTATGATTTGCCTAGATAAAAACAGCAAACTGATTGTGATGATGAAATAGTTTTCAGAAATGCATTTTTTATGAGGTTCAGCAGATAAAAGTACTTGATAGTGAAACATGAGGACCTGAACTGAAATCACCCTTTTACTCTTAAAAAAACCGCTAGGCATGCAGTGTGCTTGTAATCCCAGAGATGGGAGACAGAAACAGGAGGATCCCGAGCGCTTGCTAATGAGCCAGTATGGGCTTGACTTGAAGCTGGCAAACTCTGGGTTCAGTGACATTGCCCTTTTCCAAAAATATTTGGGGAAAGTGACCAAAACCATGACTGTTGTAGACCTCTGCCATCCATGGAACATATACCTGTATGTGCATGTATGTTCTATACACATAAACACATATGTTAATCATATAATTAAGTTCATACACATAAACACATATGTTAATCTTATAATTAAGTTCATGTTATAGAGTCTGAAATAATTAAAAACCCTGTAGTATTTTTGTCTTTGCCTTGTTGCAGAGGACAGCAATTCTAATATTCTTGAATATATCAGAGCTAGGAGCACAATTCCATGTTTACTATGTTAATCTCACTTGTGAGGGCTTCTACCACTAAAGTTGTATTAACGGTTAAGCTATAGCTGTGTTAAAGAAAACACATGCATTGTATAGATTTGCAGTTACTCCTTATTGTTTTACTATTATAAGTATATTTAAAGTATCATGGGATGAAGAGGACCCAACAAGAGAGTCCTTAAGCCTCAATCACCCACAAATATAGCTGAAGTAAACATCTTAGTTAATGACAGGTTTGTGACTCACCAAGGTGATCCATCCATCCATCAGTTACCTGCTTGCCCATTTTTTCCAAATCCATCTACTCTGTGTTGTGGTCTGATGTCTGCAAATCTCACCACATGCACACAAATTGCATTGGAGTGGTCAAATAAAGAGTCCAACTTCCAAAGGAAGGTTGGAAATTAATGTTAATTTGATATTTCAACCCCTTTCTGTTGTTTTGAGTACATGGGTGTCATATAATACTATAATTTTAAATTCTTTGTTATGAAAATTTCCCTAACCATAGAAAAATTGAAAAATGTTATAATGTAATTTCCCAGCTACACCATCTGGATTCACATCTGGTGAGGGACATCTTGTGGCATTAAACCACAGTGGAGTGCATGGCATGAGACAGAGCAATCATTGGATGTCATATCTGTGCTTCTTCTGACAAAGTCACTGAGGCCATCATGGAGGCCCCACTCTTTATCTTTTCTGACCCTCATTGCCTCCAGAGATCCATATTCTAACTACCATGAGTATAAATTTAGAGTTATGTTTTCAGCACATGAACTTTTAGGGAACACATTCAGTTAAGCCAGACCATTATCCTACTGTGTCTTTTTTCCAGCTATGCCTTAACCTGTTATGCAACAGTCACTGGAACAGCATTGCAATGCTGTGAGCATCTAGGGGCTTCTGTTCAAGAGCAGATCAGAAAAGTCAACTGCTGTGTGTTGTTAGGTTATGACAGTTGGCTCCTGTCAGAAAGACACTAGCTAATGTGACATGTGTAGTAAATTCCACAAATAGTGCACACTGTATTTTAGTACATATGGAATTTCAGAAAACAGAATTTATCATTATTATAAAACAACCCATGCTTTACATGTCTAAGCATATAATACATTTTAGAAAATCTCATTCATCTTTGCTATCTAAGTTTGGTAGAGTCAGAGAGAACCTTGTACAAACTTGTCAAGGGTGACATGAAAAGACAAATGCAGACATGAAAGAAATATGACAGAAGTTCTTTCTCTCTTGGAGACTAATGGCAGGCAGTGTGTATACTGCTGTTTTGTATTCAAAAGTTTTCATAATGAAAAGTTTAGAACATAATCCAGTAAAAACTCATCTACTTTTCAGGAGAGGTAATTTACCCAGATATATCAATACACTGATGTATGCTGTAGAAGAAGAATTTGATCATGTAGCTTTACTGCCTCATATCGTGAACTGGATATTATTTTAAGTTAATTTTGAAAATACATGAAACAGCTATACTACACATACTTAAGTGGCAGCACGTAACATTTCACGATAGATATTCATTGTTTAATGCTTAAATTGACCCAAAAATAACCATTAATACAAACTCTCATTATTTCTCCATGTGTGTGCTGGCACACATGCATGCACGTGTCTGCATGTGGAGGTTCACGGTCAACATTATTGTGTCTTCCATGGTCCTTCTCTACTTCAGGTTTTAAGACATGATCTCTCACTGACACTGGAGTTCACTGATTCAGCCAGGATTGCTGCTTTGTGAGCTCTAGCTCTAGGGAACCACTTTCTTCATGGGTACTGAGCATTTAAACTTCAGTGCCTATCATTTCACAGAAAGCATTGGCCACTTGAGTCATTTCCCCAATGCCTAATCATTTCTTTGTATGAAAAGCATTCAGAATCCTTTCTCCTAGAATTTTGGGGTGGTAAATTCCATTTCTAAACCCACATAATGGAAGGAGAGAATAAATTTTGGATATTGCTACCCATATATGTTCTGTGGTGCACACTCACGTGTTCATGGGTACATGTACAATATGTGCACATGCACATACACAGATAAATGTAATGAAATGCATTTTTCCATGTAAAATTAAACAGATGGATTTTATACCTTCTTCATCATTGTCAATGAGATCATCATGCAAACAAGATTGATTAAGGTACGTTGGTGGGAGCTGAAAGAAAGAAGGAAGGAAAGACAGCCAGACAGAAAAGAAAGACTGACAGAATCTTTAAAATGTTAAGAACAGACTCACTCAGCATATCTCATGGGAATTTAGAAGCTCTGATGTCAAAATCAATAAAAAATTTTTCAGCTACCAATTAAAACTAACACTTCTCTTGTACAGGACCCCTGACTAACTTGTCTTTCATTGCTCCGATATAGCTGCTTCACTTTTACGAATAAGTAACCAATGCTCACAATGCCAAGCACATATGGAAGTGGAGTTGTGTCGATCGATACATGACGCTAATTGATAAAATATATTCTAAACATCTTTCTTTGTCAAGACTTGAACTTTATAGTTTCCTGAACTTTTTCATTTATAATAATGTTCACAACTGGACTTAGTGGCATACGGGTGTCATCTTCAACATTTAGAAGGTATAGCCAGGACAAGCAAGAGCTCCAAGTTAGCTTTAGCTAAATAGCCAGATTCTGTTTAATTTGTTCCATCTAGAAAAGTGTAACCGAGAAAAGAAGACCTACCCCCAATGTGAATGCAACCATCACATGCCCATAAACAAGGGGATCCTAAACTAAATAAAAAGAAAAAAATGAGCTGAGTATCAGTATTCATTTCTCTCTCTTCTCTGACTATGTACACAATGTAGCCACCTGCCTCATACTCCTGTCGCCATACATAAAGCTGCTCTCATGGCTGTACATATGCCACCTTGATAAATTGTACACTGGAACATAAGCCAAACTAAGCCCTTAGGTTGAATTGTCAGGCCCTTTGTCACAGTAACAAGAAATCTAAAGCAATGGTAGATGAATGGATAAGAACAGATAGGGAAAGCAATAGACAGTGATGGATAAATAGAAACATATAGACAGGTGGTAGATAGAAGATAGTCGATAGATACTGATTTATTAAAATTAACTCAAGGCATTGTGAAGCCTAAGAAGTTCCAGGATCAATAGTCTGCAGACCTAGAAACCAAGAGAGCTAGTAACATCAGTTCAAATCAAAGGCTAATGACAGGAAAAAGAGTAAACCATACCTCATCTCAAACACCATCGTGAGGAGAGATAAGCCCACCCTCTTGTTCCACTCAGGTCTGCAAGGGATATTGGGAAGATACTATGTTTCCCTGGGTCTACCAATTCAGATGTTAATATTCCAGAAGCATCTTCAAAACTGCATCTAGAAATAATGTTTAGAGAAACATCTAAGCACTGGTGGCCCATTCATATGGACACATAAAAGTTATCAATATATTTGTCTTCCTTCTCTAAGCTTTTCTCTATTATTGTTTTATGTTCCAGCTCCCTAAAATCGAGTGTTTAGTGAAAGTTTGTGGAAAATCAGTTTACTGAGGAATTCCACTATGGAAAATAATTAGGAGGATATAGACAATGGTAGTGGGAAAGAAAGGAGGCCAAGTCAATGCAAGGCTGAGTCAAACCCTAGGACGACAATGTGGGTACACTGCAAAGATTTCCCTATTCAATGCTTGAGAAGCTGGGGTATTAATATTTAACAGGTCAGCTAGAGTTAAAGATGCAAATCTTCATAAGCTACAGTTCCTTACACAGGCTTGACAGGACACCACTAGTAGGTGGCTTCTGAGGATGTATCATTGGTAAAGCTTTAGGAAGTTGTTTATGTATGAAATGTTCCCGATAGGTTCATTCATGTATTTGAATCCCAGATCCACAGCTGAGATGTTGCTTTCAGAAGTTATAAGTAAGACTGAGTAGCTCTGGGTGAGTTGTGTTGCTTGGTAAAACATGGTATAATACAGCCCTCTGTACCTCCAGATGCTACCTCATCCTTGTGTTATATCCTTCTCTATGATCTCATATTATCAGGTGAAAACACCAATCTTTGCTCTGTAAGATAATTGGGTTGAATGCCAGCATTTCCTCTAGTGGTACCGATGACATCTCACTACTTAAAATTATGCTCTCGAATCCTTTGCTGTTGATTCATGCCATAATTGCCTCAAACTAAAACCGTTAGATAATGATGAAGAATTATCCACTTCTGAGCTCACTATAACAGTGTTAGAAGGTGCAATAGTTGGTGGGTGAGTCCTGGCTTTTTAAAAGCATTTAACTTTGTCCTCTGGGTTTTAAAGGCTTGCCAGATACAAAAGAAGTCTTGAATGTGTGGTAGAAAAGACACCATCTCCAAACTTAGCCATGCACCCCTAAATGTAAAGGGCACGTGCTGGAAAAATTTCACGTGCAAGCTGTAAATTCTGGGACCATCCCACGTGGGTGAGTCATGTAATTTCACCTCCTAAAGGCTTGCAAAAGAACAGCTGCACGCTTTTTAAAACAAGATATGTTTGTATACTCTACTACACCAGCAGCAGCAATTATTCTGAGCTCTCTCATAAATGTGTATAGAATTGAAGACATAATTAGAAAGATTTAGGAAGCTTTGTGTTTTCTGAAGTTACTTTCTATTTTTCAAAAGAAACATTATCAAAAATTGGCCCATTCTAAAGGACAATTTTTAAAAGGCTTAACAAAGGACTGATTGGTTAACCAAGCATATGTAGGTGCCTTTTGTGTTATATGTTACAGCTTTAATGTCATAGAACTAATATTTTTCAATTCGTGGGATTTGTCAAGACTTCAACAACTTGAAAATTGTTTAGACAACCTTAAATTGAATCGTTCTGTTTATATGTGCAGCGAGTGTGAAATTAAAGTTTGATAAATCTGCAGAGTTGCACAGTATTGAGCATGTTAAAAGGTTACACTGAGAGTCTCTTATTAATTTTCACCTTGTAGTTTAGCACATTTACTTTTTATTGTGAGGTCTGGCATTACTTTATATAGAAGATTATCCTTCAAGAATGTTTTTGCATGTGTGGATATATTTTAAGTTACCTCGTAATGGTGTAGAGATGCATTCAGGCAGTAATTATGAGGAAGACAGCTTGAGGAGCCTAAATTATGTGTTTCCAACTGGCCTTCTTCTGATCACCCTTTTTTGGGGGGGGGGGCAATCTGAAATGGTTTGTTATCTTTGTTTATTGCTTCTCTCTCTCTCTCTCTCTCTCTTTCTCTCTCTTTCTTTCTTTCTTCTTTTTCTTTCTTTCTCAAATTAAAAACCAGCCAGACCATCCCATTTCAACACTGCAAACTAGCAGAAGAAAGGCAAGTCCCTTAGTTTCCAGCACAGTTCCATTTTCTCAAAATGCCAGTGGGTAGTGACAGTCATATGATGGTATCTAATAGTCTCTGAGAATCTCAGAGGAATCCTCATATACCCATGCACACATTACGAACTCCTGCACTCCTGAGACTTAGTCAACCCCTGGCAATCTATCATACCTTGTCAGGATACCACGCTCTCTCATCTCTGTTCAAACATCCAACAGAATCTTCTAGAGGAGTAAGCAGAGGTTCAAAAATCTCTGAGACAAGGGATTTTGAAAGTTGCTTAGCAGCTGGAAATGTGAGAGCAGAAGAAGAATGAGGATGGCTGGGAGGAAAGGGCTTTAGAGGACTGTCAGAATGTGTTACCTCCACTGCCCACTACAGTGCTAAACCTTATGATCTTCAGCTTTTGGGTATGGGGGAGGGGTGGAGGGACACTGCATCTCCCCAGCTCCTTCTCCCCGAGGATACTAGACTCCAGACATATGGAGTTGAAGAGGATGAGCAGTGTGCTCTTGCTGACCTCTGTGGTCCATGGGCAAACCCTCTGGGAGAGGATGTGGCAGTGTGTTATAGTCTTCTGCTGCCTCACTCTAAAGAAGGCACATTAAGGTATATGTTTATACATTCTTTTCCATGCCAGTAAATATTTCTTATTCTGATAAAACATTTTAATGGGGTCTTAAAAATTAATTTAAAGTATTTTCCCTGTCTTTAAGAATAAGGACCGCAAGTTCAATAACATGTTCAGTTGGAGCTATTTGGTAGACAAACTATACTAATGAAGAAAGGGGTAAAAATGTAAAACATGTGCAAAACATATGCTGCATTCAGTGTCATGCCAGAACAGTTTACAAATCAAGACGGCATGGCAACACAGATGATGGGCAGTCTCTATAGATGTGGGCAAGATGAAAAACATCTCCATGAAGAACAGGCAGCTTTTAAGCTGTGGACATGTACCTATGCACATGCAAGTGTGTTCAGTTGCCACAACAGAAAGTTCCTCCTTGACAGGGCTTCTCCTACATCTGAACCTTCACAGTACATCAGCAGCAAAAGGGGAAGAGAGTAATCAGTGGTCTTTGCCTCAAGGGATAAAATAGGCTTAGAGACCTGTGTATTCATCCCATGTGCAGTCACCAAAGGTAGCAGCTGATGTGGATGCCAGGAAGTGCATGCTGACAGGAGCCTGATATAGCTGTCTCCTTAGAGGTCTGCCAGCGCCTGAAATATACAGAGGCTGATGCTCACAGCTAACCATTGAGCTGATCATGGGGTTCCCAATGGAGGAGTGAGAGAGAAGAATGAAGGAGCTGAAAGCGTTTGAGGCCCCATGAGGAGAGCAACAATACCAATCAATCAGAGTTCCCAGGGTCTAAACCACCAGCCTGGGAGCAAATAGGGAGGGATCCATGGCCCCAGCTGTATACTTAGGGGAGGATGACATTGCCAGGCATAGGTGGGTGAGGAAGTCCTTGGTCCAAGGTGAAGGCTGGACGCCCCAGTGTGGGGGAAATCATGGGTGGGGAGATGGGAGTGGGAGAGTGGGTGGGGGCATATTTTCATAGAAGCAGGATAGGGTATAGGGGGTTCCTGGATGGGAGGGGAATGGGGAAAGGGGATTACATCTGAAATGTAAATAAAATATCCAATAAAAATTTAAAATATAAAAAAAGAAAAAATAGGCTTAGAGAAGTTAAGATCATTTTAATAAAGATGATTAAATCTTCATATCAGCCAGGATGATTTAAAAACCTACTAAAAAATCATGACATCATTGAAATGCAAAGTCCTATGCCAATGCACCAGCAGTATGCTCAAACTGCTAACGCAGATATTTTCACATGGAAGAAGGGCAACTTTAACCCAGAACACTGTCAGAGAGACAGTCCCTGCCTCATGTAGATGCTCACGATTTTTAAAAAGAAAGGGGAAAAATGTGATAAAAAATTTTCCAAATCAAAAGAGGGGTTTTCATGAGATATTGTACATTTGAATTTGTGTCATAGAAACCTAACTGTTCTGCATGGCAGCCGTCATTAAAGAAGGACGTCTTAGCTGGGAGACTATTAGGCATCCACAGGCTCTGTAGATGGGTTAAAGAGGTTCCAGCTCCTTGAAAACTGTGTACAACTTATGTTTACATCTTGAGTGCTTTCCAAATATTCTCATGAGAGCCAAGACTTCTCAAACATTAAGAAACAATGTTGGAGAAAGCAGGGTTCAATTGATGGAGACAAGTCTACATATCTCATATGAAAAATGGCTTGTGCAACTGAGAAAAACTTTGCAGTTAACTGAAGTATGTAACAAAGCAAGTGTTGTGTTTATGCCTTCGAACAAGTGTAATGGAACAACTCCAGTAAAATGGTTTCCTTCTGCATGAATGTTTAGATTTACAAACGATTTGTCACCAGACACTTTCTTTACAATTTGAACATTTAAAGAGCCATGGGAACCAAACATGAATATATTTATGTTTATTGTCGATAAATACTCATGAAAGGGCTGACAATATATGACTCAACCTAATGACTAAGGGACATTAGGATAGATAACAGGGAGGGATCTGGTTACATACCTGGCTAGGAGCTGTAGCGCACACAGTGGAGTTAAATGCAGCAGTAAATGGCTACTCAAAGCACTATGCTCTGGTGAAGAAAAACAAAACAAAACAAAACAAAACAAAACTTGAAGCTTGATTACATTATGGCTTTTCTTGTTAAAATTCTAAGAATAACTTGTCAAAGGAAGAAAATTAAGATTCAAGTATTGGTTTCTCATCCATAAGAGGATGTCAGAGGAACAATGTGATACATTTACATGATACTGAGTTAGCTAAACTGGGAACACAGTGCTTCGAATTTCTACTTCTAGATTAATGAACGATGGTAGAGACACAACACGTTGAGTGTTAGTAAGCTATAAAGTAAGCTATAAACTAAAGGCCTTGCTTCTTTTTGCTTCAAAGGATCCACTTACATGGATGAAAGGCAACTTTAACCCAAAACACTGTCAGAGGTGAGATGTCACTCAAAGAGCCCCGTTGCCACTCTTAACCCTGGGTGAGCATTAGCTGACCCACCTGTGTTCTGGAGTAGCATTTGGCCTTCAGCTCCTCTGTCTTCTGCCAAAATCCTGACTCCCTAGCGAGATTCATTCTGAGCTGGCAGGGTAGCAGCTTGTTTTCTCCATCTGAGTTACTAAAACATGAAAACATGCAAAGCAAAGAGAGAGAGAGAGAGAGAGAGAGAGAGAGAGAGAGAGAGAGAGAGAG
>JANHMN010000002.1:148422431-148465616 GCA_030674055.1 Rhabdomys pumilio
GAGAGAGAGAGAGAGAGAGAGAGAGAGAGAGAGAGAGAGAGAGAGAGCCTTTTTGCTCTCCTGGGCTTCAGAAACAATCAGAACTAAGAGAAGCCTATGAATTCATTGTACTCTGCATTATTTATAAAGTGAGTTTTTGTTGTTGTTTTTTCTCATAATAATAATAGTTGAAGAGCCCACTTTCTAAAGGGAAAGCAGAGAAGGTGGGGTGGGACGTTCAGGTCAAGACCTCACATGTGACTGTGGAGGTCAAAGATGTTGATATTTAGCAGCAAAAGTGTAGTTAGTGCAAAGATATCATTTGCAGAAGGAGATACCTGGATTGATACCAGAAGGAGGACCTGTATTAGCTCTTTCTGTAAATATTGGTGAGAATTCTTACACACCACATTGATCCAGCCAAGGATGTCAGAGGCAGAGAATCATGGGCCAGGTTAAGAACTGAAAAAGTCCACAGGGCTAAAGAGATGGCTCAGGGCTAAGAACACTGGCTGCTCTTTCAGAGGACCAAGGTTCAGTTTCTAGCACCCACATGGTAGTTCACAACCATCTGTAATTCCAGGTCCACAGCATACGATGCCCTTTTCTGACATTCTTTAGCAACACACACACACACACACACACACACACAAATGCATTCTTATACATTTAGGCAAAACACTCAAACATATATAATAAATAAATATGGATTTTAAAAGTTAATTAAGTCCTAGAAGAGGATGTACCACAAGGAATAAAAATGATCTTGGTATTGTAGCTGGGTAGGACTGTTGTGGGTTTCGTTCCTCCTTCTGGAGTTTGCATTGTGCCTTCTGGTTCTGTGAAAGCTTATCCTTAGGAAAGTGGCTTTCTGATCAGTCCCCGCTCAAGGGCTTCTGGGTCCTGCATTTGGATTGTTTTATGTCTTCAGCAATGGAGACTTACTTTTCACCTCTGGGGATAAGTAAGGATAATAGCTGTAATGCTTTAGGAGATTCTTGGACAACTCTGACGGAAACTCAAAAGAGGCTTTCTCATGCCTGGTTGTTGGTCAAGCAGGGTGGGGAAGGGATGGTTGTTAGATTGTCTTTGGCTCTTAGAGGAAGATTGTCAGTCCAGATAGTAAAGTTTTGTTTAGACTATATATGGATACTTACACAGAGACTTAATTGTATCATAGTTGGTTTTTTAAGAGAGATGCTAATAGTTTAATTTTGTATGACTTTCAGACACCTTACTATTGCTTTGCCTTCATTTTTCCAACGTCTGTATTTATCTTTCTCCCACATCCCTGACTAGTAACCCCTCTTATTTACCCTCCCACCCCCTAGAACACATTTGCCCCTCCAGGCAAAATGGCTGAATGCTTGCCACCAAGCCTGAGTTTGACACTTGAAGTCCACATAGTCGAAGCAGGGAAGCAACTCCTGCAAGTTGTTCTCTGATTTCTACACAGGTACTGTCGCAAATGTGTGCACAGTGTGCATGTGTATCACATGCACACATACACAGAAAATATAAAAATTTAAAAAATAATCTCAAGTTAAGTTGAATTAAAGGAAAACTGGAAAAACAGTTTTTGAGTTGTTATATGCAGCTTCCTTGCTGACTCTAGAAGACATTGTTTCCTTTGATTCAGCTTCTGCCTCTTACTCTTCTGCTTCTTCTGGGTCCTCTTTCTCAATGGCCCTTGGGCCTTGAAGTGTATGGTATATATGTTATTTTTAAGGCTGAGAATACCACCATCGTGTACCTTGATCAGTCTGAGCCAGTATGACTTCATTACAGTCAGGAGTTCCAGATGCTCTTTGTTCCTAGGCAGGGCATCTGGGGACTCTTATTGCATTGGTCCTATCAGGTCCAGGTTCATGGTTCTTAATATGTTGGTCCCATAAGGTCCATATGTGTCAGGAGCTCGTTGCTAGTCCAGATGTGAAGTCACAGCACATATTAGTTACTTTTTGATGTGGGGAGCCATGCTGGACTCAAGGCTCTGAGACTCACTATGTAGTCCAGGCTGGCTTTCAACTGATAGCAATCCTCATGCCTCAGCCTGCTGGGTGCTGAGATTAAAGATGTGAACCACTGTGCCTGGATAAAGATTATACTTTGAAAGCACTGAATCTTTTAGTTGTAAGTACTAGAAAATATCAGATAGGACCATTATAAGTAACTACATTTTCATGACTTTAAAAGCCCAGTTAATTCTTTTTCACTAGATAATAGTCTTCTTACTGATCAGAAAAAAAAAAAAAGGTTCAGATCTACATTCTCAAGGTATGGTTGTTAACAAATGTGCAGACAATTACAGGAGACTTTGTGATATGCCTTGCCACTCTGGGGCTGTACTCTTGCTTCTGTATGAGAGAAAGTGTGTAAAGAAAAATGCTAATTTTCTTTGGCTGGCACAGGAATCACCCCAGGGGGATGAAGAAATTCCTTGATGTACAAAAACCATAACTAAACCCAAAAATGATTCAAGTTAGGGGCATTTAGAGATGAAAATGTCTAACCCAACAGAACACAACCCAGCACAACACAACCCAGCCCAATAAAACCCAAACCTCCCAGAGACAAGGTTCTCAAATGAGAGGTTAGTTGCTATTAGCCAGCTTTCTAAAGATAAGTTTACATGTGAGCCTGTACTGGATCTTTCCATTGGAATGCCAAAGCAGTAGGGGAACTTTCTCTCTCTCTCTCTCTCTCTCTCTCTCTCTCTCTCTCTCTCTCTCTCCTCTCTTCTTTTCTCCCTCCATTTCATCTCTAAAGATATAAGAACATAATTAGTGGGCTGTATGATTAGAAAGATATTTCTAGCTTTTGTTGACAATTACTTTATCTTCTTTTCTTTTACCAAAGAGTGTTGAAGAATATATTTTAATAATATTAAGAGTCCTGTTTAGGACACTCATATCACTATTGAGAAAATTGGTCATGTCTTTCCTACCCATGAAGTGCCGGAGGACTGAAGGATAGAGGAAAGTTGTAAGGACAGTACAAGCTGAATTCCCATTACATATCAGCTGGGAAGTTGAGGACAGAGATCACACTTAATATATTAGGAGGCATTAAGTATTGAAGAGGCCACAAAGAACAGAAAAGCAATAAAACCTCCACAGCTCTGAGAAAGAAAGAGTCGTATTTCCATATTTTGAACTTTCAGAAACTTGAAATATTATCAGTCTATAAGGAACCTGTCCAAAGTATGAAATGAAAAAGCTGTACTAGTCAGAGATAATGAAACCTAGAGTAACTGTTTGTATCTCCTGATACAAGGCAAATGGGAGCCACTTTAACCTTGACCCTTAAGCAATTGTTTGTCGGTCACATCCTTCCCCCTTGAGATGCAGTGACTGCCTTCCCACCAGTCGAGGGTCTTGGCTCATTTATCCACTCAAATTCCATCCAGAGAAAGCCTTTCATGTCTATTTATATCATATTCCACTTCATTTTGTTTATTTAATGATTTATTAAATGCATTAAGCAGCATGACTCCCTAGGAGAATTAGAACCTAGGAATAAAATTATTTAAAAATTATGTTTATGTTGTGATTTATAGAATTGCAAATTGTCAAAGACATAAGGGATCATAGTAAAGCAATACACTGTTGCTTGGAGCCCACGTCTTAACTCCTGGCAATTTCCCCAAAATAGCCCCATAGGGAAGGCATATGCAAGTTGAGTCAAAGCATACACACTGAATGAATGTGCCCAGCAGCAAAAGGCTGGAGAGGGGGCAGCATCAACAAAGAATACAAATACAGGAGCAACTTGTAAGCCAATCCAATCCCAACCCCATTCTCATTATGGTTTACAGTTTTTCTTATGGAAAATAGAAAGACATTTTGCTAAAAAAACAAAACAAAAATAACAGCTAGCCAAATAATAACAAGAAGAGCAGCAAAACCATACAAATTCCTGACCTGTGAGCTCATGGTGTAGCATGTAAAAAGCAATGGGTTCATGTGCTTCTCTTCTGGTCCTATAGATTGTCCAGGAGCTACAGCACCTGCTAGCAACAGTCACTTAACACATTGCTGAACCCTTCTGTATGTCAGCCTTTAATATCTCACTCACCACTACAACAAATGCTTATTGTCTACTGAATATATTCACTAGTTCTCGGGATGGAGGAATGAAGGTGGGTGCTAGGAGAGGCACCGGAGTGGTATGGTGATGCCAGATGTACAAGGGTCCTGTAACAATTAGGAAAAGAGCAGCTATGCAGTTGGAGGAGGGTATGGAGGGTACGTGTGAGAGTTTCAAGGGAAGAAAGGGAAGGAAGAAATGTAATTAGAATCTCAAAAGGACAATAAAAAATAAAATAGGGCATTCTGTCAAAAATCTAAGCAGTTGAAATTTTTGTTTCTTTTTCATCTTTTAAGTGTCACTAAAGGATTTTAAGAAGAGTAGTAGTATTGTTAGGTTTGGCTCTTAAAAATAAGACTCAAGCTGTTGCATGAAGTCTTGATCAAAGATAGACCTGGTCTTACTTAGGCAATTGTGGTTAATTAGACAAAAGACGGGGTTCGAGCAAAGGCCAATGCATGTGGTGCACGATATACAGAAGTTGTTTTTTAAAGACTTAAAAGTTCAATTGAAAATGGATTATACAGGCTCTAAGAAAGCAGCTGCCTTGACGCTGATTGAGACAATGCTTGTGATTTGGACTTGTCCTGTTCAGACCTTCTGGATTCACTTTTCTAGCAACAAAAATACCTGCTAGAGAGACTAACTTGCCCACCAAGCTGCTCTCAGAGTGGCACAGCACGTTTTCAAACTTGGAATGGAATGACAGCAGGGTTAGAAGCTGGCTTCTGTTGTTTCACTTCTGTTAATAACTAGGCTGGGGAAAGTGGTCTGAATTGGCAGCCTTTACCATTTATATTTGAAGAACTGCCCTTACTTCTCTGTGGCAGTAGGAACCAGGCCATATATAGAAAACTTCATCCGCAGCGTTAAGGTCTAACAGTGTTGTAGCTTGATGGACGAGAGCACCTGAGTATCTAGTTCCTAACTCCAGAGAGCAGATGTGAGACAATAGAGTTAATGAATCCTTGACTCAGCTAATTTCTTGTATATATGGCCATGGATTTTATGTTATGTATCCTTCAAGTTTCTCAGCACATAAAAAGAACTGAATAGAATTGAAGAGAAACACTGGTCTGCAGGGCAGTGTTCCAAGAATGTACAGTCAAGTTTACAATGACCGCTGGCAGGAAGTAAGAGAACCATCTTTTCTTGCTTGTTTTCAGATCCATTTTTAAGATGGGGTGGGAGGGGAGAGTGGATTGCAAATAAAAAACAGCTGACTCCTGGTTAAGGCTCATGCCATCGAGAGCACCTCACCTTCATGCCAGCTTAGAGTTGAGTGTCAGGATCTGATGACGGGCATCAAGTGAGCAGGCTCACACTGTATAATTTCTCTTTTCTGAATTTATTATCATTGTGTGTGTGTGTGTGTGTGTGTGTGTGTGTGTGTGTGTGTGCGCTTGTGAAAGCATGTGGTGCATGCTTTATTTTGTATGAAGATATGCTTACCCGTGTATGAATGTTTGGAGACCAGATGTTGAATTCAGGAGCCTTTTTCTAGTACTTCTTACCTTACTTTTTGAAACAGAGTATGCCTTTATACCTTGCTGCTCAGTGAGGTATCAGAATCTGTATGACTCTAGTCCAGTGCTAGGATTACAGAAGTGAGGCTCACTGACTGACCCTGACCTTTTTACATGGACGATGGGGCTTTCCTAACTCAGGTCTGTATGCCTTCATAGCAGGCACTTGTATTTTATTTTATTTTATTTTATTTTATTTTATTTTATTTTATTTTACTGCTAATCTATTGCCTCAATATACAATGTATAATTTCAAATTTTCTTCATCTACTGGGTTTTGGATCTAGTGCAGAGTAGCTTTGGTGCAATGGGGGAAGCCATTCCTGTGGTAGAGTGAGGTTATTGTTTCAGTTTGGGTAAGTAATGTAAGAATGATTTGCTGCTGTTTTCTCTATTCAGTACTGATTGCTTCATTATCAAGCTGCAAAATGCAATGGTGGAAGATAAAATGGCGTAGGATCTTCCTCATCATGAGGCTCTCATGGCCATCCTAGAACCGCGCATTGTAGCTTTATTTCAACCACTGAAACAAAATAAGGGTAGGCAAAGCTTTGCTGGAAATCTGGAACAAACAGGTAGGTACTTATAATCACATAAATCTTAAAGAACTAAGGTGATTGTCAGAGATGTGTGGAGACTTTTTGCATTTTGAACATCACTCGCCTCTTCCCCTTTTCAAACCACAGAATAACCTACACATGTCCATCAACACACCACTGCCAGCATTTGGCCTGCTTTCTTCGGCACCCACATCTCTGCTGCCCTGGATTAACATGTAACACATTAGAGCTGCCTAGGTCTGCAGTTTCCAGGGGCACTTGGTCACTGGCAATAGGTTTGCACTGACAGTCCCTGAGGGCTTGAGTTCATCGTGCTTAGTTCTGTGCTGATAGTCAATAAAACATGACTGATTTTGATAGCATACATTTGAAACATTAGGATTAAGGCACAATTATAATTTTTCCGAAAACAAATGAACCTAGAACATAAAATACTACAATAACTAACCAAGCAAGTGATGTGTGTGTGTGTGTGTGTGTGTGTGTGTGTGTGTGTGTGTGTGTGTGTGTAACTGTAGGAACACATGTAGGCCAAAGAGCAATTTTGGAAAGCTGGCTCTTTAGTTGTACTGTGGGATCTAGAGCCTTAATTAAGGTTGCCTGGATTATGCAAAAACAAAACAAAACAAAACAAAAAACAAAACAAAACAAAAACCACTTTTCCCTGATCCATCTCACCCACCCCAAAATTATCTCTGAAACCAAATACTGGGAGCTAAAGGTTTCATTTAATTTCTAATTTATTTAGAGTCTTTTGCATATGAACAAGGCTTACTTCTATAAGGTGTGAGACATTTGACAATGTACTCACAGACATGTTACTTAGGTGAAGTATTGACCCAACACTATATTCTCTGTCCAGAAAGTTAGCAAGCATTACTTTTCATTTTGTTTTGTTTTCAGTGATGATGATCAAACCCAGGGTCTTGTTCACACTGAGCCAACCACCTGTTGATGAGCTACGTCTTCAGCCTTGGCTGCTCATATCCAGTAATAAGAAGGAAGGAGTGGGGCTGCAGAGACGGCTCAGACGTTCAAGGATAGGCTCACAACCAAAAATATAAGAAGGAAGGAGTGTAGCCAATTATTCCGTCTTGCAAATCTTCTCATTTTGTAATCAGCAGTGTTTAGCTTGAAAGGCCTTATTTGACATAATTTTTGTGATTTGTTTACTAAAACATGAATTTTGATTCAAATGGCAGCTTTTCAGAAATAAGCATGAGACATTGATAAACATCTTGTAGCAAATAAATAAAAAAGTTCTCTTCTGAAAATAGCCCTGTTCGAAGTTGAACTTCCATGTCATTGGATTTTATTGCCTGTTACTGTAGGGGCACAGAGGAAATATTTCTCTTTATAGTTTAACACAAACTTCCTCAGCAGGGATACTCTTCTAGGAGGAAGAATTGAGGTCAAATATTGACTCTCAATCCTCTATGTTTGTGAGTTTTCAAATCCTCATATTTCTGTGACCTTAGTGCTATTTCTTTGCAAAAGACCTTGAAGGGTTTATTAGGGAGGGCCCTTGAAACATGAGGCTCTGACACTTGGACAATTCTATCAACTTCATACTTAAGAGAACTTCTTGTGTTATTTGATTTTATGTGATTGAATGTCACAATTTTTCTGTTTAGTGTTGATAACAACACAGAACAGAAGAACAGACAATCCTGGGCTAATAAACATTTCTTGTATAGTGATTCTTGGCATATCTTAAAATTAAATTTAATGCCCAACTTTGTCCTTTTCTGGGGATATCTAGTGGCTCTTTACACACTTCTAAATTTTTAAACATGGAAAAAAGGATTTCTGTTGTTTTTAGTGAAAATGTTGAAGTTTAAGCCATCTTGAAGCCCAGCCCCCAATAGTTTTGGGGTGAAGAATTTTGTCATTCTGTGTAGCTAGCATTTGATAGTCATTGGTCATGTGAAGAACTATATGGGACATGAACATGAAGAAGGAACCATTCTTATTTGATAAAATAGCTCACATCAAGCAGTGAGTAATGTATTCCAGGAATAAGAAGGCATAGTATATTTCCATTTCCTTTAAAAATAGAGACATCTTAATTAAATTTTCCTGAAGATAATGATACTGATATTTTTGCTGTCTTTTTTTAAATCAAGCAATGTTTATGTCAATTGATAAGTACCTTCCTCCCTTGAATTTCTCTATGTTACACCTCTGCTTCCTCCTGCTGGTCCTGCAGTAGTCCTGTCCCACAAAAACCGAAGCTTTGTGCATCTGCAGGCATGTGTATGACAGGGTGAGTTTGCATTGGAAGCGCACACATGACAAGCACCAAATTATAACTGACATGGAACCCAATTGTATATGTTTCTCTGTGATTTATACCTCCCATAGTGGAGTTTTTCATATAAAATCACTAAGTTCTCACTTGATGGGCATTTAGTATTCACTTTGTTAGTATAATTTTGTTCATTATTTCCTTCTTTCTGGGAATTTCAATAGTTTACAGGAGTTTTTGCAATTTGCGTTTAAGAATGTCTTATCCTCCAAAACCCTTGAGTTAACTCACACTACTACTGACCACATGGTAGAAAACTCTTTCCATGACCTCAGTAGAAGTTAAGAGTTCTTACACAATCCAAGCACTCTGCAGGGAAGAGGGGATTTTGAACCTACTCTGAGATGCGTGTTGAGTTAGAGGCCAACCATGTCCAGACAATAAGACCTTCTTTCTAAAAAGTTGAAACAGAAATCCTCTATCTTTATACTTCTTTAAAAAAACAATAACTGGCAATGCTAGTGAGTTTTAAGGTAATTTTTAAGAAATAGAATATAATTATTTACCCATTTTCCTTCCCTTCATTTCATCCCCATTCCAATTCCCCTTGTTCTTAAATCAGTGGACTCTTTTTCTTTGTTCTTACACATATATGCATAAATATATAAATTTGGCATATGGTAAATGGGCTTACTGAGTCCTTTTACTGTGTCTTTGTGTATACATGATTTTAGGGCTGAGTACTTTGTGTTGAGTACTCTATGATGCTCATTCCTAGGAGAGGTCATTATCCCTCTGAGCAGTCATCAGTTGCCTGTAGCTTTGTCTAGGGGTGTAACCCATGAAATCTCCCCTTCCTACGTTAGCACATCTGCTGGTGTTCTATTCTTTAAGTCTTATTAAGGCAGTAATGTTGCTGAGGTATCATGAATGGAGCTTACTTATCATTTCTGTGGAATGTTTGTCATCATATGGAAGACACAGTCTTCCAACAGACTTCCGACTCTTCTGGCTATTAAAAATCTTTCTGTCCTCTCTTCATGTTCTTTGAACTTTAGGAGCAGGAGTTATGTTGTAGATGTATCTGTTGGGGCTAGACCCCCACAATTGGTTGATCTCTGTATTATGACTGTTGTGGTTTTCTGTAATAGTATCTGTTCAAGATAAGGATAAGCTTTTTGATAAGTGGTGAGTTCTCCACTTATCTGTGGATATATAGATACAGTGGAATACTTCTCAGCTATTGAAACCAAGGACATTATGGAACTAGAAAATACCATGCTGAGTGTGAAAAACAAGACCCAAAGGACATGCATGATATGTACTCACTTAGAAGTGAATATTGGCCATAAGGTATAGGATACCTGCACTACAAACCACAGACCTAAAGAAGCTACATAACCAGAAGGGCCCAATGCTTGAATTGAGGATGCTTGACTCTACTTCAGAAGGGGAAGTCATCAGAGGTAGATGGAGGGAGGGAACTGGATGGAAGAGGGGATGGCAAGGGCAGTGGGGAATCAGGTATAAGGAGAGCCAGGGAAAGAGTTTCTGGAGAGTGAATGGAAGTTGGAAGTGGGTGGGGAGTATCTCTAGGATGTTCCAGAAACCTCAATGGGGGAAGCTCTAGGGAGTTTATGAAGGTGACTCTAGGTGAGACTCCTAGCAGCAGGGGGATACAGAGCCTGAAGTGGCCACCTTCTGTAGCCAGGCAGAACCCTCAGTGGAGGAATAAAAACAACAACTCACCCACCAAACCATCCACTCAAAATTTGTCCTGGCTACAAGAAGTACAGGGACAAAGATGGAGCAGAGACTGAGGGAATGGCCAACCAATGAATGGGCCAAGAGATCCATCCCATGGGGAAGAACCAGTCCCTGACACTATTAATGATATTCTGTTATGCTTGCAGATCGGATTCTAGTATAACTGTCCTCTGAGAGGCTCCACCTAGCAGCTGATGGAATGCTGAGACCCAAAGCCAAATATTAGATGGAGCTTGCGGAGTCTTGTGGAAGAGTTGTGGGGAAGGATTGAGGAACCCTGAGAGGATAAGAACTCCACAAGAAGATCAACAGAATCCACTAACCTGGACCCTTGGGGGCCCCAGAGACTGAAACAGCAACCAAAGAACATTCATGTGCTGGACCTAGGCCCCCCTTCCCACCACACACATATGTAGCAGATGTGCAGCTTGGTCTTCATGTGGATTCCCCAAAATGTGGACTGGGCACTATTCTTAAATTGGTTGCCAGCCTGTGGATCAGATTCCCCTCACTGGGTTGTCTTGTCTGGCCTCAGTGGGAAAGGATGCACCTAGTCTTGCAGTGACTTGATGTGCCAGGGTAGGTTGGTACAGGAGAAGGGGAGGTGGTTGGGGATGGGACTATATGGAAGAGGACTGGAAGAAGAGGGGAGGACTATGATTGAGATGTAAAGTGAATAAATAAATAAATAAATAAATAAATAAATGGGAAAGTTTAAAAAAATCTCTTAAAAAAATAGAATGGAGTTGAGAATTCCATTGCTCTGGGACAGTGGAGGTAGCTTCTCTTCCACAATCCATGACTCCACTAGGTTCATGAAGTCACCTAATTTTCGAGTACAGGCATAATTCTCTCCCTATTCAGTGGACCTTATATCCAATTAGAGAGTTGTTTGCTACTGTCAAGACGTAAGTGCTCCTGTTGAACCTTCAGGGATATCTTGCCATGCTGATCATTGTTTTTCATTAATATTACAGATGGATAGAACTATTGATTGCTTCTCTCATTTGGCAGGTTGCATAGTACTTTCTAGTAGTATTAAAGCTAGTCTGCAGGAAGAAGGCTTTTAGGTCAAATTACTTCAAATATTTCAATATCTGTGTCCTATATGTACAATGTCTTCAGCATAAGGACCTACTTTCAACCTAGGAGAAGTAACCAAAAGAAACAACAATAGCATATGATTTTGGGAGTTACTTAGACTCCCCTGATGGACAATTCAGTGGAGGTTTCTCAAGTCTGGTACTAGGTTTGTTAGATAGTATAAGACTCCTGTAGGAAGCATTGTCAGCCCAAGCAACAGAGTTGCATTAAGTTTTATGTATGTGTGTGTGTGTTTATGTGTACACCTGTGTGTTTGTGTGTGTGTATGTATGTATGTATGTATGTATGTATATGCATATGTACCATGTATATACTTTTAGATAAATATAAAATAATATGATTTTGAGTTTATATTAAATATGTTTTGTATTATTTGTCTCTCCTTCCTGTTTGTCCTCCTGGGTGATGATCTCTTTTTCTAGCTCCCTTTTTTTTTTTCTACTTCCCCCTTTATATCACCTCTGTCCTGCTGTTTGCCTGTCAGATGAATTCACTTTCATATATGGTGACTATCTTTAACATGACTATTGATTGTTGGCCATCTTTTAGCATGTCTTCCCATACCACAGGTGCATATATATATATATATATATATATATATATATATATATATATAATTTAGTCCATCTTTCAAAGTAGGGTGTGTTGAGCTCAGGGTGGAAGCTGAGAAAATTCACTATGGAGACAGAAGCTTTAAAATGAAAGCTTTATTTTCTGAGGCCTCAGAGATGTGGCCAGTTCAGGATCTAAACTGTGTCCCCAAACAAAGATTGCACAACATTTTTATAGGATGGTAATACAGAACAAGAAGGAGTCAGGTGAGCTGTTACATTGTCCAATCATATTTTGACAAAAGAGGTTAAGCAAGGAAGTTAACATTGGTGACTGGACCTTATCTGGGTCACCTGGTTTAAGGGTCCTGAGTCAGCTTTTGCAGTCAGGTCCCCTCCTAGTATCTGACTTAGAATCTAGAGTGATAAAAGAACAAAGGAGTGGGCAAGGTACACATACTCAATTAAGTTAAGACTAGTAACACTTTTATTTATGACTTGTGAGCCTTAGTTTAGATAATGGGATAATAGCATCTTCCCTCTTGGCATCCTTTACTGGTTAATGGACAAATATGAAACATCTGATGAAATAGAATAGGAGTTGGGTTCAGGGACCTGGGCATAGGAACTCAGTTTTGATCCTGTCAGCAAGGTGGAACTTGTTTCTGAGATGGATGAACTTAGGAAATTACCTCTTACCTGGTTGCAAATATTTTTCTTACATTCATCATTTTGAAAATTTTGTATTGATGTATTATTATTATTTCATGTAGGCAATGTAGTCCAATTTGCTTATTTTTATTATACATTATAGCACTTTGGAGCCAAACTAGATAATGTCTCATATCAAGAATTAGCTGATGCTTATTCATATAGATTGTCTATTACTTTATGTCTTTATGACTTTAATCAATCCATCTGCTTCATCTCAACTACTCTTATACATGTAAATTTTCAAATAAACTAAACATTTCAAATTTGGATGAGGGCTACTCAAAATGAATGATATGCACAGATTAGTGTTGAGCAAATGAGGATACTAGCAATCTGGCATGTTTTAGCTTCAGCAGAAATATGGTATACTTCTCTACACGTTTAAGTTTTCCTTTATAATGAGCTATTCTACAAATCTTTGCAATTTCATGTAGTTTTTTAGTGTTTCTGAAATTATAGAATTTCTTTGATGACACCTTTTATAAACTTTTTAAAAAAATTTATTTTGATTCTATCCCTTACTTCAAACAAGTCATTATGGCCAAGGGAAGAAGAAATTCTCTTCTGCTGAGACTATGAGAGGAGAGCCAGCAGTGGACAGACTAGGAAGGGGCTCCATGAAAACCATGGGCCTAAGCATGGATAGTGTGGATGGCATGACAGCATGCATGAAGGTGGAGCTGGGAAGGGTCTTAGAGACCGTGAAAATAGGACTAAAGTTGCTGATTTGTTCAAGAAAGTACTGTCCTTGTCGATTTAGTGTATTTATTTAGCACAGTTAGCTGCAAGGAATTATTCTTGCTTATTGTGGGCTCAGTCCTTTTCTAGACATTTAAAAAGGGTACATGCAACTCAGTCACTGAGTACAGCTTTATTCTTACAGAGGAACATAGAAAAGCAGACTGAAAAAATTACAACACAGCAATGGACTGCCATTGGTCCTCTGAGAACCAAGAGTTTGAGTCTTCATGATAGATTAGCTCCTTTATAGAAAGTGTATGAATAAGTTTAATTTCAAAATTATTTTACACATAAGGAAGGAATGGTGTTTCCTTTCATTTGAACAGAATTGAACTTAGGCAATTTCCAAAACACTAGACCTAGTTGAGAATCTTAGAGCTTCAGGTTCCATGGCAGTTGCCACCATTGTTCACCAAGCTACCTGCAATTCGATAACAGAAGATCCATGCCCACTGAAATAAGTGGACACATTTGGACTATGGGAAGAGTGGGAATTCTCTCTTGTTTACTGGGAAAAAGACTTCTCTTGAGCATAATAAGCAATTTGACCCTTTTTACCTATACCCGTTTAGGCATTTGTTTTCCTAGAATTTTTAAAATTTGCATATTTAGGACAATTTTTGAAATTTCATCTACCTCCACGTTTCTGTTAGATATACATTCGGCAAGATACTGCAAGCATTTCCAATTTAGATTTCTGAATATTCCAAGAGTTTAAGACTTTGAAACTCAGTTCTTGCCTTAAATAGTCTGAAATTGTATGCCATTTTGGTTTCTTTTTGGACCCGTGGGTATTTATTTATAGAACATCATATATTTTGGATATGAGTCCTAACTACATTGGCACAGTGAACATAGTTTCTTCCCTTGCAAACAATTGTTGCGATTTCACAATAGGCACATATTAAGTCACAGCATTTTATGTACTGTAGCCGAGGAAGAAGACTTGTGACTTTCTAACAGAGACTGTCATAACACCTGAGAGCACAGATGGAGATTACTTTTCTATATGTGAAGTTTGCACTGAATTAGAAACATTCATAAAGCCTTCTAATTTGAAAAAGTACTTAGGTTTCAAAATTGTAGCCCTACCCTCAACTACTAGGAATAGGAAGGGTTGACAGATTAGATTCTGAGACATGTTACATCTCTTAAACTTTGTTTTATCAAAAGCAAACAGTCCAAACTTATAACAGTATTTAGCAGCTATTATAATGCTTCTGACCTCAGAAGGCAGTTTAAAATTACATATAATAATATTATGCCTGGTAAAGATGGTTTTGTTTGTGGGTCAATGGTTTAGTTTAACCTGATCATCATGAGACATGCATGGAATGTTCCTACTTTAGTAAAGTTCAAGATAGAATTTGAAGTCAGCAGAACACTTTGTATAACTGATAGAGACCAGATAGAGAACAGAGGAATTATTGAGCTCTTGAACCCAGTGTTTGTGATCATCAAATATTAGAAACAAAGACAGGAAGCTGAGAAGATGGCTCAGTGGGTAGGAGTGCCTGCTGCTCAAGTGTAAGGACCTGAATTTGCATCCCAAACACCATGTGAAAACTGGGTGTGGCCATGTAAGCCTATAACACCAGCAACATAGGACTGGGTACAGGGGAGTTACTGGGGATTGCTGACTGCCAGCCTGGCTCCAGACTCCATGAGAGATCTTGCCAACAGGTAGTAAAATGAGAATAATAAAATGCTCTTTTATGCCCTTATACGCTATGCTACACTACACACACACACACACACACACACACACACACACACACAAACACGCACCTCATAGATAAAAGAAAAGAAAACAAGGCCAATTCTCAAATCATTAATTTTTCAACAATTGTTCCGGAAACTGTATAGAAGACAAATCAATGAAAAATATTGAAAAAGATATCTGTAATTTTCTGATTTTTATCTACAACAAATTAGTTGAGTCCCATAATTATAATTGAATTACTTGAATACACAGGTCTATATTGTTGCTAAATCATAAATATACAACTGGCCATGTGGTTAAGAAGACTGAACTTCATGCTGCATGCTTGTTTGTGTGAACCAACCAGCCCTATCTACTCAAGCTAGTGTGCAGTAACTTAAGGAAACCACACTGTAACAAAAAAAAAAAAAAAAAAAAAAAAAAAAAACCAACCAGCAAAATCAATTGCAACCATGCTGTTGTTAAAATGCCACCACCCAGTGCTATCAAGCCTATCAAGCCACACATTTGATGTCTTGTGTTTCAACAAGATAATGCCTCTTAAGAATGAGCTGGGTGTGCAGAGAGCCATTTTCTCTCTGTTTTTCTTCTTACTTTACATTGTCTTTTAGAATGATCTTCTACTTAGTCAGGACTTGATTGGCCTCCTATATGGTAATATTTCAGACATACTATCTCATTTGCATTTCCCTATTGGATTAATGATTTGCTGTTTGATGTCTGTCCCTACTTAGATGGCTACACACACCTCAGAGATATCTCAAATGACACTCTCTTCCCAATTTTCTTCCTTCTTGGCTCCACACACCTTTCTCTTCTCACACTCATGCTCTCAGGTAATGGCACCAGTATCTATCTATGAAGTGAAGCATTGGAACCTGACATCTCTATTTTCTCCTTTCCTTCCTCTAAAGGACTACCAAATAAAAGCTGTCAATTCTATCACCTAACTGTGTCTCAAAGTTTTTCATGCCACTCCTGTCTTGTTGACATTTAAGCCTGTTTCAATTTCTACTGATTCAACTTTTGTAATTTCTTTGTTGTTAAAAATAATTTTTGTACAGTTTTAAGGGTGTCTGTAAATGAGGTGGTTATATTACTATGCTCAGAGGGATTGTATCCTGTCTTGTTATAAACCTAAGTTTGGTATCTACCTTTAGCTTTGATTGTCTAAGTTGAGCTCAGAGAGACCACATCCTTGCAGATTATAGCTAAGTCTCTATATGCCCAAGATACACACAAGGCCATCAGTGACCAACATCTGAATTTGGCGTTGAACTTGGTGAGTTACCCAAGATATGCTATCTTCACATGTTGATCTTTGGAGTTCTGATCAATGTTAGGTAGCTCTGATACCTAGACAGTCATTTTTGTTTACGAAATAAAAGACAGAACAAGAAAAAAGTAGGTTGTGTATCCACTGTGTGTGTGTGTGTGTGTGTGTGTGTGTGTGTGTGTGTGTGTGTGTTGTGTGTTTAGAGTCTCAATTTGTCTCATTTGAGTTACTGCATTTTCACCTATTGCTGGACAGATATAAGGATGAATCAGATAGACATGACTCCTACTCCAGAGAAACTAAACTATAAGGTGACTCAAAGTAAGAATAAGATAGACTGAGCATGCCCTCTTTTGGGCTGATTGATCTCATGCAATACCCAAAGGAGAAGACAGTTAATCAGTCCTCTCAGCTCCTTGACTCCCACTGTTGTTCAAAAGAAGGCTTGCTGCTGTGTAATCCACAGGCATATGGCCTTATGGGTTTTAACAAGTAATCACTTCAACTGGTTATTTGGTATATCTCTTTTTTTTTTCCATTTTTTTAATTGGATATTTTATTTACATTTCAGATGCCATCCTCTTTCCCCATTTTCCCTCCCTAGAAAGCCCCTATCCCGTGCCCCCTTTTCCGTTTTGCTTTTATACAATTTTTTTTAAATGTTAATCAAAGGCTTTATAAGTATGGTAATGCTCAGTCAGAAGTGGAACCCAATACCCAACCTAGATATATAAACTATCTTTGACTGGTGGAGACACGTGAACTTCTGCCTCCATGCCCCCTCTCTCTTTCTCTCTCTTTCTCTCTCTCATTACCAAGCTTCTCATCTACTTCATCTTCTCCTCTCCTTACTCTATCTCTTCCTCTCGGTGCTCCTTCCCCCTTAGCTCCTCCTACATATTACCCTTCCTGTTAAAATAAAGCTTTTCTCTCAGAATACAACTAGAGCATAATTATTCCTATTTGTACCAGTGAGGTACAAGATAGTCTTAATACCCAGTCCATCATTTTGTTGACTAACCAGAACCTCTGTCATCTATCTTGACTAAAACACTTAATTTTGAACCTGGCTTTTTTCTTGGCTTTAGAATGAATGTCAGCTGAAAACCATCCACTCAGATCGTTTCTCTCAAAGTAAATAGCCAGGATTGGCTAAAGATATTTTTTAAAAGTTTTGAGATTATAACATCATTTCTCGATTTTCTTTCCTCCCTAGTAGCCCTCCCATTTATCTCTCCCTGATGTCTGTCAAATTCATGGTCATCCTAAATATAACCTCTTCAGTCTAAGGTTACTTGCATGCATGTTTTCAGAACTGACCATTTGGCACTAGACCACCAATTGCTCTGTTCTTCCCTGGAGATACCTCTCCAGTTCCCAGCTTTCTTTGGTTGCCTGAACTTCTTTGTGCAGGGTTGGGGCTTCATGGGCTTTTCTCCATTTTGCAGGACATCCATCGGTGTTTGTTAAACTAGTCATTTATTTACTATTTTGTTTGTTCCACTGATTCTTAAATCATGATTGTATTTTTTTCTGTTTCTAGGTACAGTCTAATTTCATATGTTAATATATGTTATATATATTATATATGTTAATATGTTAACATAGAACAAATATCAAAAATACCTTACAGTGCAATAAATATAGATGCTTGAATCTCCCCTAGGAGATCTGCCAACAGAAACAGGAAACTGCTTTTCAGAGAAATCTGCATTAGCTGGTCAGCTCCAAAACAATCCTGACTGCAAACAGGAATGGAGAATGCTGAGGTTTACATGTGTGAGACAAGGAAACACTAGCTTCCATTGTGAAGGAAATATCTCTCATTAGTAAAAATTTAAAAGAAAAAATCCGAAGATCAAAAATGAAGTTATTCCAGGCTGAGCCCACATTGTAATTTTAGTTCTTTGTATGTAGACTGCTAAGTACAGTGACCACATCCTACAGACTGTTTTCTGAAATCCTGGTTTTATCACTTAAGAATAATGTAATTTAGTTGATGTGCTGATAACTCAACCATGATTTTAATTACTTACTGTAGATCAGAAATGGTATAGGTTGTTTAAAACTATGTTCATGTATGAGAAAGACTAAATTTAGACATCTGAATTTTCATGTATATGTTCATATTTATACAGAGTGGAACAGACATGTCTTCAATTAGATTTTATGAATTTCAACACTTACGAGTGACACATTAATAGGTTAAATAAGATACATAATAAATAATGTATAGTAGATGTGATTTACATATTTATGTACTTAATGGCATACTATTCACATAGACATCTAGATATTTAATAACTGTTAAAGCAGTATTTTTTCTTTAATAGCTTGGCTGTTGTCTAGCTGAAGGTTTAGATTTTGGCATTAGTTATACATACAACTGTATGTATAACCATAATTTTTCTGAG
The DNA here is from genome assembly GCA_030674055.1 of Rhabdomys pumilio. Taxonomy (NCBI): domain Eukaryota; kingdom Metazoa; phylum Chordata; class Mammalia; order Rodentia; family Muridae; genus Rhabdomys; species Rhabdomys pumilio. The sequence goes on from JANHMN010000002.1 coordinate 148,441,124, forward strand.
TAATGATGCTATTTTGGAGGTGTCCTCTTTTTATTTAAGACATGGAAGTGCTTCCTGGAGATAGGCAGCTTTTCAAGTGGCTTACAAAATTATTAACTCAGATCACCATGGCGGAAAGCCTTCATTGGCAGGTTCTAGCAGGACACCCAGTTGGCTTACTTCATGTCAATCAGTTAAAGAGCAGGGCTGAGATTCAGAAGAAGGCAGAGCTCACAGAATTGCAAAGTGCTTGAGTGAGTGCTTAGCTTTTCATGAGTGTCTGGGGAGATGCAAATCTGCATCAGACCGTTGAGTAGGACTAACAAAAGTATGTCACATCTGAGCAGGTTTTATCTATTAATTAGAAGTCAAAAGCACAAGGAGGATTGCTTCCCTGTTTTCCCCCAGGAAGTCACACCTTACCTGCTCATCTCCTTGGGCCATTGTCTGCAGAGGATCCCACAGCCATCAACAAAGGGAAAGTTAGTCTCAAACAGCAATCCTTCTCTGTATTCCATAGAATAAATAGTCTCTTGCTTTTTTGGACTGACATCATTGCTGCCATAAGAGCTAGGCTAGCCTGGGTGGGAGGCTTCTTTCCCTGGTAATATTGTTGTTAAGTTTTAAACCCTGTACTACAGACCTCTTGCCTCTGCTAGCCTTATAAATTTGTGAGTGTACCTAACTGCAGATCTTCAGATTGTACTGATCAATACGACTACAGAATGTTTTCTACCGTCTTCTAGAAGCTTTTTGTTTTTGTTTGTTTGTTCATTGTTTGTTTGTTCACATTTTTTAATTTTTGTTTTTGCAGTGCTGAGGTTCAAAACCAGGGCCGTGCAGATCATAGGCAATTACTGTACTACTGAGCTACATCTCCAGCCTTAGGGAACAGTTGAAAAGGACAAAACAAATTATTATATAGTTTTTCTATTACACTAAACATTGAACAATAAAATACAAATTATTGTTTGACTTAAATTTTTACTTTTTATATTCATTTACTTTGTGAATATGTGTAAGAAAGAGCAAATGTGTGTATGTGTATGTGAGTGCAAGTGCCATGGTATGGGTACAGAAGTCAGAAGACAACTGGCAGACGTTGTTCTCTCTCTCCACCCTGTGGGTTCCAAGGATTGAACTCAGATCACCAGTGTTGGTGGCAAGTGCCTTTACCTATCAAGACATCTCATTGACCCACGTGGCCCTTGAATTACATATTAAACTAATTGAGATCACCTTCTATGTTATTTCAGAAAGTGAAGAGCCTTAAAAGTTCCCCAGAAATATTACTTTAATTTATAATTTAAATTCAGAAGTCTTTCCCAAGAACAGTTTAAAAAGTTGTTCTAAAATAAAGCTTAATAATAATATATGCTATTGTACATATGATAACATATATTTATGTATTTAAATATATTTATAATTATATAGAATGTTTATATATTTATAATTATTTGCATTTTATACATAATTATATATAATAAATAAATGAACTTACTGTTTCATTAGCAATACTGAAGGAACGAGCTCCGATCCAGTGCAGCTACAGTGTAGACCTGCCACCTCCCTTTCACTCCACATACAGAATATGTAGTGGATAGTCTTCCTTTTATTTTACTGGAGCAAGAAAACATTAGAGACGTTAGATAAACCATCCAGGGCCAAACAGATTGTAAGTGACATCTTGAATGGGTTACTCTGGCCTCAAAAAATATATTCTTTTCATCTCAATTCTATCAACTTTCAAAACAAATCCTGGTTGCTTTTACCTTTAAATGAAACCACAGCAGCAGAGACACATTTGAAAAGAGGAAGGACATCTTTAGAGAGAAGGTCCTTTGCTCCTTTTCCCCCAAGTGATCTTAATTGTGCTGATTATCCAGGGTGAGTTAGAGAGGCTTAAACTAGGAAGCACCAGTATCTTAATTAAATACCTGCCACTAAACAATTAAAATGCTGATTAGGGTCCTAGTGTGAAGTAGGAGCCTCTGTTCTCTGTGCCCTGGGGTCACTATACTTTACAGATTCAATGCTTACAGTACTGTAGTTTCACCTCAGAGCACCTTGAATAGCTGAGAGGAAAGCCAGGGAGAACAACAAGTGAGAGGCATAAAAGGTTGCCTCTCACCAGTCTCAGTACCCTTGACCCTCAGTCCACGTCTTAACTTTCAACAACCAAAAAAACTATTGTGTGAGAGAATTGCTTAAAATACTTGAGTCTCTCTCCCTACTAGTGGAGTTAGCTTGTGGTCTGGGAAGCTATAGTGACAGTTTGAAACTGTTGTAGAGCACACACACATATATATATATATCTACATCTCTGCAGTGTGGTGTGCTTTCTTATCTAAAGGAGCTTGACCTCAAACAGTTGACAAAACTAAGCACAAAGAAAGTAAAGTCTCACGTTTCCTCATTTCAAGGCTTGTGTTCAGTTGACGATGTATCAGCAAAAGTGGGTATTAATCCATTTGTGATGTGATATGAACATGACAAGCTATGGGTTTTTCATTTTGTATTCCCTTAACAACTGTGAACAAGGCTGTATTTATTTATTATTATTAACAAGGCTGCCATATTTATTCTCCACTATTGAAAGTTTATTATTCCACCAAATAGAATACAAATAGGTGACCTTGCAAAGAGGTTATTAAAGTGATGTCACAAACCAGCTACTAATCCTATCATAGTGACCAATGCACAGTATTAATCGTAAATTCTAGGCAACCTTACTGTAGAAAGTAAAAGTCTTACAAGCCACACATTATATACCAAGTAAATACCTCCTGTATTAAAATGTGAATATGGTATTAGCCTTGCTCTGAGAAATAAGCACATAGTTAATTAGATGTTAGATGTTCTTTAAAAGGAAGTAGACTTTATTCCAGAAACAACTTTGTGATTCATGTGTGCAGGAGCCGAGAGAGACTTCTCCACCCAGCAAGGAAGATCAAGGCACATAGGAAGAACCAGACTCATGATGAGGACAAACTGGGAAAAAAAAGAAAAGAAATGTACCATTTTCATTTACTGTTCTGTAAATGTCTTCATTTTAAACCCAACTGAAGAATTGTCCCCAGATATAAAGGAGATGCAGAAGTGAGTCACGGGCCATAGGTATAAAAGGGAACAGTTATTGAAAGGGGGGAACAGGATGTGACAGGAAGGATCTAAGGGGCGGAAGGGGACATCCAGAGGAACAAAGGTGTTTGTAAACTGATTTTGAGTCCTCTGCACTTTCTGAGTCTTCCGACTCCTGTGGCGTCTCATTCTCTGAGTCTTTCGCAGGATGTACATTTTTAGCCTGTTTACTCAGTAACTGAAACCTTTGCTTTTGTGCTCTTTGAACAAGGTTAATATAAGGCTAGGAAGGAGAAGTTGGTTTCAAGCCAGTTAAGGTGCAATTCTTGTCTGAGACAGCATAGGGTCTCAAAGTACACACCCAGCTATACCACTCCTGGGCATATACCCAAAAGATGCTCCACCATATCACAAGGACGTGCGCTCCACTATGTTCATAGCAGCTTTATCTGTAATAGCCAGAAACTGGGAACAAGATTTCCATCAACTGAAGAATGGATAAAGAAAATGTGGTTCATTTGCACAATAGAATACGATTCAGCCATTCAAAACAAGGACATCATGAATTTTGCAGGTAAATGAATAAAACTAGAAAATATTATCGTGGGTGAGGTAACCCAGATCCAAAAGTGATACCATGTTCCAACAGGCTACTCTTACAGACTACTAAATCTTCTTACAACTTAGCCTACAGAACATCTTGTGACATCACATCAGTGACTTTTGAATGAGAAGTGCATCTAGTACCAGCAATGGAGTTTTCTTTGCAGCCGCTTTAGAATGTCTTCAAGAAGATAAGTTGTTGATACTCCAGTCAAGTACCTCCCACACACACTCAGCAAGTATCTCTAGACTAACTGTTAACATACAAATTTAAACTTCAGAGTAGGAGGGGACTTAGAATAAGGATTTCAACAGCAGAGGAAGGGGTGTCAGAGAGAAACTGGGGGCTGAAAAGACTAAATGCATTGTATAAATGTAGAGAACTGTCAAAAACAGGAAAAAATAAAAGCAGAAACCCATTTAAAAAAATGAGTATCTATCAAAAAGGTAAAGATACTAAGACTACAGCAAGTGTTGATGGGCTCAATCTATCAATAATATATATGTTTTTGATAGATTGTATATATTTATATATCTATATATATTATTGATATATATGTGTGTAATGAAAGTTCTATTAATATTTGTTGAAAGAATTGATGAGGACAAGAATAAAATATAGAATTTGAGTCTTTTGACAAAATAAAATTAGATTCAGATGCGAGCTTAGATTGCAATGGGTCCCTTTTGATTGATGGAGTGATATTAGATACGACCCAGTCTCTGAGGGTGATTTCAACTTGTTGAGGAGAGCAGATAGCATATATAACAGGCACAGAATCAGGTTTCTTACATAACAGACTCTTAGTACTCAAATACAGCACTCAAATTATCTAGTTAAATGGAAAGGATGAATTAACTATAAGCTATAAAAGTAATTATAAAATTATTATCAAGGAATTTGGAAGGACACAAGTTATGTGGGTTGATTCCATCCCAATTCAGTGTTTTGGCACGTGATTAATATACTTGTGGATGTAGGCTGGTCATCTTTGGCCTAGGATTACATTATGATAGAGAAAGTTTAATCCCTACCGAAGGATAATCACAAAAATGACTCTATCTCCCACTCAGGGTGTGTCTTAGCGTTACTATGCCTGTGATAAAACATCATGACCTAAAACTACTTAGGGAGAGAACATTTATTTGGCTTTCACTTCCACTTTACTCTTCATCATTGAAGTGTTGGAAAACAGTCCAAGATTGGAGTTGTATGAGAATTCCGAGTTCCTGTGAGAAAACTCCAAGAAAGCAGACAAGACTTCTTGTGAATCTAGTTTCCTTAAAACGTAGAAATGTTCTTGGAGTGTGTGCAAATGCTCCCCCCAAATGTGGCAGACAGAAGTGAGTTTACTTCAGGTGTTGTTATAGCCATGTCTCTATGGAAAAATATGTTTTTGCCACCTGTGTCTTGTTTTTGTAATTGAACAACTTACTAATGCGATTCTTCTTAACTGTTAGAGTACGAATTGTCTGATGCTCTGAACAAAGTTGGTTAATACATGGGACTTTAGTCTGGCTCGTTTCTATGTTCTTATCTCCCATGTTCACTTCATCAATTATTGTGGTAAACATTGAGGGAAGCCAGGACAGGAACTTGAACAGGGCAGGAACCCAGAGGTAGGAGCTGATACAGAGGCCATGAGGAAGTGCTGCTTACTGGCTTACTCCACATAGCTTGCTCAGCCTGCCTTTTTTATGGAGCCCAGGAATACAAGTCCAGGAGTGGCCCAACCCATAATAGGTTGGACTCTCCCACATCAACCACTAATTAAGAAAATGCCCTACAAGCTTGCCTCTAGCTGATTTTATGGATGCATTTTCTTAATTGAGGTTCTTTCCTCTCAGATAACTTTAGCTTGTGTCAATTTGACATAAAGCCAGCTATCCCAGCGTCAATGAAGCCAAAGGCAGACAAGTTCCAGGAAGAACCAGGGGAGGGTGTATTAGTAGAGCCTTGAAAGATATGTAATAGCTTGGGAGGTAGTAATCCTGAGGATAGTCTGGATCAATGCTGAGGTAAATAAGTCCTAAAACGGAGTGGCCTGACAAGGCTGGGAGTGACAGATAAATGGCTCTCCTATGAGCAGCCCTGATATTAGGTAGGCCAAAATCAATCTCCTTGGACAGTTGTGTAATATCTTCATGTCTTAAACTTCACAGCTATGAAGTGGACAATAATTCTGCCTCATAGAGTAAATGCTATTGTGACTGAAGGATGCAGTGAAGGAAAAGCTTCAACAGAGGAGGATGAGGCAAGTCAAAGGAACAGAAGTGCTTCAGGGGCTCCTATGACCTTATTCCCAGGGATCTGGGTCACTGAGGAATCCCTGATTGAAATGCCCTGGGGATCTCTAAGCTAAAATTCTGTGAAGTAAAGCAAACCTTGCCTACCTTCTCCCCAGACTCAAAACCACCAGTAGTAAAGCTTCCCTCAGAGTTGGTCTTACCAGTTCAGAAGTGAGACTAGCAATATGCAAGCCCATTCGTGCAAAATAAGAGATGACGGTCTTGAAAGTCTTCTTGGTGCTTTTAAACACTGACAGTAGAAGCAGAAGTAAGTGAGTCCCATGAGAAAAAGTTAAATGAAAATAGGAAGTGCTGAGCACGAAAGCCACACATGTTTTGTAAGGTTTTGTTCTTCCAAATTCTCTGGGAACTCTTCTTTGTACATAAAATTTACTTAAATGGTTAGAGTTTCCGCCAAACACTATCTTGGGGGCAGCACTACATTTCTGACTAAGGAATTTAGTGACATTGTGTCACACTGAATCTTAGGCTAGGCTGGAACTCACTGTGTAGCCTAAGCTAGCCCCAATCACATAGCAATGTGCCCCAGCCTCCTAAGTGTTGTGATCATGGACATGAGCTACCATGCCTGGTTGTAACTACTGTTAAACTAAAGTAATATGTTGTTTGGAGATCAAGAGACAATTAGGAACTCCTTTTAAGTTAGAGTAAATACATCCTAATAATACAGAGAGTAATCTACAAAAAAGAGAAGATAATGTTCAGAAAATTAAATTGTTTTTTCGTTTGTATTTGTAGAGATTCATCAAGCCAGCTTTTAGAGTTATTTCTAGACATCAGTGATTAAGTATTTCCATGACATCTGTGCTTTAGTGAGCATCTTTGCTGATTTTAATACAACAAGTCTCAGAGACAGAGCTAACATTTTATTCTTTGCACAGCAGAGGAGGAAGCTGCTGACAGGGACTAATAGTCCTGGGACTATATCCCTAGATGAACAGTAACTGTGGTGAACTGTACTGAAGCTCAGCTTTCTTGGTAGTTCATTTGGGGCTACAATGTCCATTCCTATGATCAGTGAACTTCTCAAGCAAAGTTAGTAGGAAGCATTGTGCATCTTGCTTCTTCTTGATGTCACACCGTGGGAACCAAAAATAACCTCTTCATGGAACTCTGTATGACTACAAATGTGGCCCATCTTACTTCAAAGTCCATACTGACACACACACACACACACACACACACACACACACACACACACCTACTTTAGATAATTTAGTCTAAACATCTTAAAGTTTCACAATCACAGAATTTTCATTCATAAAATTAAAAATAGTTTTCTTGTAACTGCATCAATTTTCTAAAGCTAGGCAACTCATAGTTCATATATAAAGTAAACACATAAAAATAGCCAGAAAGCCATAATGAAGAAAATCACTGGGGGCTAGTGCTAAACAAATTTTAAAACCTAGTATAATTCTATATTGATAAAAACCTTCCAGGCCTAGCGATGGCACAAACCTATAATCCGGGCTCCCTGCCTTTACCCTCAAGGCAGATGCAGAAAGATTGCAAGTTTAAAACCAATTTGAGGAAATTAGTGTGATCTTGTAGTGTGATATGAAGTTAAAAGAGGACTGGACATGTAGCTTGAGAAGAAAGGAAGAAGGAAAGTGGAAGAAAGGAAAGAAGAAAGGGAGGGAGGGAGGCAGAGAGGGAGGGAGGGAGGGAGAATAAAGGAAAAGAAAAGAAATAAAGGAGAGTGTGGTCCACACTCTACACAGCCCCAAGGATTGATCTAACTGGGGCCATAAGGAAATGAAGAAAAGACCAACACTAAAGAAATGGAGTTGTGGGTGACCTTGGCTTTCTAACAGAGAAGTCACAGCACCCCAGCAGCTCAGTTATGCTCTCAGCCTCTCCAAGACAGGTCTACATCTAAGCACACCAAAACTTTGCATGCTGTAATATCACCACCCCCATCCCCCAAGAGAGAATGAAGCCAATAAATAAGACAAACTAAAGTCTCATGAAGTAGCCAGTTTAATTCAGAGCATCAGTCTATTACCCTCTGAGGATTAAGGAGTCAGATGAGTGTAATCACAAGAGCAAACCACATATGACAGGCAAACTGCACATGGTGGTCAAGCCATGCATAGCAAAACCAGGCTTTTCCACAGAGGCATGTAAACAAGTAACAATAGACAACTGTGATGAATAATCTCAAGTAAACTCACTTCTCTCCGCTATACCTGGAATGGGCACAAAAACATAATCCAGGAACAATTCTGTGGTTTTGAAGAAACCAAGGTCACAAGACTTTTGTCTCGGTTACTTGTAGTTTTCTCACAAGCACTCCTCACAGGACTCCATTCCTGGACCATGTTCAGACACTGTCTGAAGGCTGATAGGCTTTATTTCTCTGTCTTAATTCTTTATATGAGCTGCCAGTGTTCTGGTAAATCCCCGTGGGTGGGACTGAGACCTGTCTGGATGACAGGTGTCTTTTGACTGTCACTCTTGCAAAGCAGAAGCTGGTTTGGCATTACTCAGGAAAGTTTGCAAAATTCCACTCTCTGTTGCAGAAGCCTGAGATTATTCTTCTTTTATAATACCGAATTTCTAAAAAGCAAGTATAAACACATTTATTCACCTGACTCAAGGGACTTCTTGAATCCTTAAAATAATGCTTCCAGCTTTTCAGACACAGAAACATGTTTTTGAAGAAAACATTTAAATAAACATGAGATGCAGGAGAACAGAATATAGATAGAGTGATTGAGAGTTATAGAAAGGGAAATCTACATTTTTTAAAATAAATTCTAGTAATCTATGAATCATTCAAGTCAGCCCTATAGAGATAATTTTGGGCAGTAAAATAAAAAGTTGAACAGAGTTCTAAATGGCAGCTTTGATTTGAGACATAGGACACATATTTGACTTTCAGCTCTCCTATCACCTTTGGGTGTCTGAAGAAAGCTCTTCAGTTTCTCAGAGCCTTGGTCTCTTTATCTACAGAAAAAAAAAAAAAAGAGGAAACACTGTTGTGTAAACAGTTTTTGAAGAGTGGGATGGGCCCACATCAGAACACGCAATAAAGGTGAATTCCCTCACCTAGCATCTCCCCCACAGCTGGAAAATATTCTAGAAACCATCTGTCAGAATGCAGAAATTGAGCGTTCAAAAATTTAAAGACAATAGTGATACTGGCAACAGGTTCTAAAACAGAGAGATGACAAAAGCCAGATGCTGGACACCTGCTCCATGCTCAGTGACCAACTCTGAAACCAGAACTCAGTGCCAAAACGGCAAGACAGACATGTCCACATCCCACACATTTCAGAGTTCTCTCTCTCTCAGCCTGTCATTTTCTGCTTGCTTCTCAGTCCCTTCACAGAGCTACCACAATAGTGACGAATGTGCTTGAAAATCCAATAAAAAAAATTAAAAAACAAGGATAAGCCCTTTGCTGTTGGTGCTCATAAGTCTTTGAATCTTTCTCTCTTCCACTGTGATTCTTTGGGCAGTCCTGAATTCAACCCAAAACATGCATTTGAGTATTTACAACTTTGTGTTCCCCACTAAGGGCTAGTTTTGAGTTTCCCTTGTCTCTTAGGGTGACCTTTTTAGCTTATTATCCACTCTGAGTCATCCTACAACATAGTTTCTTGTGACAGATAGCTCTGGGAGATCACCTTTGGAGATTGTGGGATCTAGCAGTGGGGCTTAGCATAGCGTAGCAGATGAGCATCAACACACAGATCCCACATCTGCTTATGAGAAAACGTCCTAGAGTCAGACACTTAGGGAGTTTTGTTTTGCTCCTATTTGACCATGGTCTTAATCTTAAAGTGCAAAACCCACTTTCTTTTCTCTGTTTATTTCCTGATTTAGGGTACCGAGTCTTACACAGGAAAGCATGAAAACAATGGGCTTGTTTTTATTGTTTCAAGTTAGTTTTCTCTTATAGCAATTTTGAACTTCACAATAGGAAATGACATTTGTGGTATTCAGATATAGTAGAATGTAGAAGAGCACAAGTCAAAATCATTTTTTTATAAAAATTTTGGTATAGAAGAAACCATACCCAAATACAAACAAAACAATGTACACCTAATATTTTACTCAAATATTTAAATATTACTCCATGATGTCTCTCTAGAGGTGGACACAGAAGATGCCTGTAATAAAGACCTGTAATGGAGTGATCCCATCACTAAGTTCCCCACAGATTCGATGTATCCAGGTGATCATCTAGTTTTATCAAGTGGAACAGGATACACCATTATTAGAGTAGCCAGAGAGTCTAGTACAATGAGTTTCAACCTTCCTAGAACTGTGACCCTTAAATTCAGATCCTTGTATTGTGGTGACTCCCAACCGCAAAATTATTTTTGTTGCTATTTCATAATTGTACATTTGCTACTGTTGTGAATCATAATGTAAATGTCTGTTTGTTTATGATGGTTTTTAGGCAATTCCTATGAAAGGGTCATTTAACGCCCCCGAGGGGGCTGTGTCCCACAGGTTGAAAACCATTGCTATAGTATACCCCAGGAGGCATCTGGCCTCTGCATTCTACCCTTGGCTATTCTTTCTCCAGTGCTCTTCTTGTCTTACTGTTATCCCTGTCTCCCTATCTCACCAGCACATACCTGTTCTATATTTATGTCTCTCTGTCTGTTTGTTTCTTCTTATGTCCATCCATCTTATTTGGGAAAAACTCACAGAATAAGGCAAAAGTTAATCAAAAGGAAGGGTTGACTCGCAAAGAAAGCTTTCATTCAGAGTGCTGAATTTCTGTCTCTGCTTTTTCTTGCTAGGTGCTATTTGGACTGAGTCTGCAATGAAACTTGCCCTAAACAATAACTCCCCAAGTAAAGCTATTTTATGGATGATTTTCCTCTTTTACAATTTCGTGTTTTAGTGCAGTATTTCTGGACACTTAACCTCTCACTCCTTGCCAACAGGAATCTCTTCCTTTATGGAGAGTAACAAAGCCAGGAAGAGAAGCAGGTGTTCAAAGCCTCAGGGGCCACAGTTATAAATAAAGAACAAATACATAAAGCTTCATCCTTCAACTATATAAAATATAATCTTTAAAAATATGCCTTCCTGGATGTTATATTCAATTTGCTTAACTGTGAGTCCTCATGAGAAGCTTGCCAGGAGGTTTCTCTGATGCCCTGTTTTTTTTGTTCTTGTTAATGAGAAGGAAACCCTGCACAGCACACTCCCTTGGCTCAGCTCGTGCCCTGACCTGAGGGAAGGGGTCTAACTAGAGTAAGGACAAAGGGACTTTGTTATCAGTCCTTTATAATTGCAGTCTGTGGGGATCCATGCTGTAGCAATCCAAAGGTCCAATTCTGAGAGGAGTTTATTTTAGTAATACGAGGTCTTTACAAAATAACCATGTTGTACAAATTAAATTATAATGCCAGTGGTCCACGACTTTTCTTTTCTAATGGGATGAAAAGGAATCCAAAATGATCTATGGAAATAATTAAACTTTTTAATGTGATAAATTAGTGAAATTAACTTGTTAATTATTATGAGACATTGAAATATTAGTGCTTTCCACTCAGAGTGAGGAAACATTAGAGACATTACTTGAAACCTTTAGTTTTTTTCTCTTATAGGTTACCTTAATAATTTAAAATAAAATATAAGTAAGTATAAATATAAAACATAAGTAGACTTTTGAGTGCTTATTTGTCTTTAAGTGTACAGATTTGTCAAGTGATTTAGGTGCAGGGTTATTGTCTGTATTTTTATAATACTAAAGACTACAATCAACCCAAATGCCACTAAACTAGTAGGAAATACATAAAATAAGTTTTTCTATGTTGATATTATGACAATGAGACCAGATTAAATCAAAACGTAAAATATTACTAACAAAATCATGTAATTAAAATCATAATGATACTTAACATCCACTGGGCAGCAATAACCAACATTTGTAAAATGGGTAAATGTATCCACCCCACTCATATTTCTGTGATGTATACACTATTTACCAGTCCCCCCCATTTACAAGTAGGAAAATCAAGATATAGAGAGGGTTTTTGTTGTTACTGTTATTGTTGTAGTCGTCATTTTGTTTTGTTTCAAAGATAACAGAGTGTAGAGAGGCAATAATAGTACATAAACAGAACCAGTATTATTCTTCAGTACATTGTGCAAACTATTGTAGTTATACAGAGTGTGTGTCTATTTGTAAGATAATATATATCAGAAAGGAAGAGGCTCCAATATCCTTAATTTGTATGAATTATAGTTCTTTAAAACATGGACCTTCCTCAGATTTTCATTGTTAGTTCTTGACTATCTTAATTCAGTAAGCTTTGACAATATCAGCGAAGGCTTTCCTGAGGTCTGACAGCTGGGAACAGGGTGCTGTAGCATCACTATGGTCTTCCTTAGGCGTGTGCGAAGGGCTTGAAGCTCAATGTGTGGCTCTTTTAAACTGGTTTATACCGAAACAAAGAAACACTTGCTAGGTTTGGAAAGAGAAGATGTAAACTTTCTTATTAAACGCTTCATATTACGTTCTAGCAAGAATGCTTGTACTTCATCAACTTATTGTTAATTTCATGTATTTCTTTGACTTATGGAAAGGTGTCTACTAGAACTTAAAATTGTTCATATTTTTTGGTTAGATGTCAAGGATTTTGAAGCAGTCAGATTTCTTGGAGTTTTTCTTATGTCCCCTACAGCCTTGTCCTCGATGGACTTTAGAGTTCCCTGGGAAACACTATGTACTACCTAGGCTCCCTGCCAGAGGCTCTGAATGACCTGGGCTCACCTGTGCTAGTCAGCTACACCGGTGTCTGGTGCTTTTTAGGCTCTAGATCCTAATATAAGGCCATGCAAAGACCAGCTTCTCTAGGTTAGTATCCAAATAGCTTGGCCATTTCCAAGGCGTTGCTTCTAATAATATTTGAAATGCTATATTTTCTGTTGCTTTGCCAGCTAAAATTTTGGGGGTGTTTTGTTTTGTTTTTCCTATTTAAAAGCAATGCCAAATAAATCAGAAGGTAGGAAAATGTGCAGTTTCGGGAATATTCTAGCAATTTAAAAATCTTTATTTAGTTGAAATAAATCAGTGTGATTTATGTTGTTGTCTGTCTTCTAAACCTGGTCAAGCAGCGTCGTGTAAAACACTTCAAATGGAGTAAATGAAAGATGCAAACCTGTTTATATTCTGACCATAATAATTTAAGCACTTTCTCAAACAAGTAGTGGCCCTGGAGGATTTGTCTTTGTAAATCATAGAAGTAACTTTTTATGGTCCTAACATTTTACTGCCAAAAGAACAGAGGATGGTACATGCTCTATTAGGATAGTTTGCATTCTCACTCAAACTTTGTAAAAATGCTACTCAAAATTGTTTTTTTTTTTTCATACATCATATTTCATGGAATGAATATTCAGTTTACCAGTGTTTTCCATAATTCAGTTTACCTCCCCTTAAGGTGTTTTCTCCATATTTTGGTTCCTGCTGCTGATTGGATGATAGTGATAAGATATGGGGTGGGGGCCCTTAAGAACCTAAAATGAATTTGTGAGACACAATTAACTGTCAGTTTTCTGAGAGAAAACACTCAGGGAATCTGGCTTTTCTTTCTGGACATTGTTGTTAGCTACATAATTGGTTTCTGTTGTAAGGTTTTATAAACTAAGCCACAAGGCTTTCGATGTTTTGTTAACATTTAAACTAAATTATTTAATTTTTTTTTCAAATTACTAAAATTTTATTAGCTGCCTGTGTTGGCAAGAAAGAATGTAAGTTTGTTCCAGGTAGACACATCTGTCTTGTTTTCTGTTTCTCTCCATGTCTGGTAGAATAATATACCTGCATTGTTTTAAATGAAAGAAAGTAGGAAGTTGTCATGACACTTTAAAATATAACATTGTCTTATTTATAATAAAATTCATTCTTTATTCTGGATTTTTTTTTACATTTTTCTGTTTGCTTCTGAATAATTACAAAATTAGATTGCTAATTAGGTCAAATTTATAAATTACTTTTGGGAGTGAGACCATATGAGAGGCATATGGATGCATATTGTGTGGTATATATGCAGTTGGGGGCTGGGGAGTGAGTGCCTGCATACAGCAGAAGCCTAGGGAGGGCTTTCAGTGTGAACTCTATCCATCTCCATCTTGTTCCTCTGAGGAAGGGTCTTTGATGAACTTGATCATGGTTTTTAGCTCAAATGAAGGGCAGCAAGGTCCAACAATGCTCATGTCTCCAGCGCTCAGTGCTGGGTTGACACACATGTGAAGGGTGGTGCTTGAAATGGGTGCAAGGGCCTAGAACCCTGGTCCCCAGGCCTGCACACAAAGGTTCCTAGCTGCTGAGCCATCTCTCCTGCCCTGAGATATTTTTAAGTAATTTTAAAACAAAAAGATCTTTGTTGCCAAATTTTGGAGAAATTAATTGACTACATTTTCAGCTTTTCCTAGCAACGATTCTTTCAAGGGGCTAAACGAGAACAGTTAACACTTTACACAGTAGCTACTGCAGCCTTCCTGAAAGTGCAATTCAGTACCCATTCGTGTCTCAGAGATTCCGTGGTGAGACTGAGTGGGCTGTGTTAATTGAGTTATGGTGAGCTCACCCTGGGAAGCCTGCGATGCTGGGGTCAGCTGAGGGCTCAGCTTATGATCAGGTGCAAGCAATTATCAGGTCACTTTGACAGAAATGATCTAGCTTGGATGTAAATTGGGAACAGTTGTGAAAAAAAAAAGTCATTCTCTTCTCTAGATAGCTTAAAGATATTTACAAATCCCAGATAGAGTACTGGGATTTGTAAAACCTGACATCTAACTAAAGAGATCTGGAAGCAAGCATGGTATTAGGTAAGATTAGGCTTCCTTAATCAAACTGTGGAGGGGGCTCTCTCAAGTGCAGGATATACTTACGAAAACAGCCCTAATGACACTGGGGTTATTCAAGCCTCATATTATCTATCATTACAGTGTTTTCATATGTGTACTTAAAAGTGAAGAATGTTCCAGTAGAGGGGAATTCCTACTAATCAACCCTGGAGAAATTACTCTTTTGCAGCTAACTTGAGACTTTTTTTTTTTTTGTAAGTGGCGACAAAATACCAAAATACAATAGTTATAAATCTACGTCTTGGAACTAAGAGGGGAAAATGACGGTGTACACATGCTGTACTAGAACTATATCAGGGATTAATTTAATCTACTGTTAAAGCGTCGAGGATAGCCAGCACTCGACAGATTGGAGTTCTCAATATAGTAAATTGCAAACTGTGGAAAATTATGTAACAATTTGAGCAAATAAAACTCTACAAAACCTTGACAATAAGAAGTTCAGCTTTAGCTATTAGCTCCTCTTCCTGGAAGACCCTTTAGCATAGCCAGGCTAACTTGTCTTATATTCTCTGCTGGCTAGCTGCTTTACTACCCAGCAAATGGAGCTGATGGTCTAATATTCTGACTAGACTCACCATGCATTAACCCTCCTGAATCTAATCCATATCACTACAATGGTCAAGATTTATTAGGGGATTCTTCTCTTCCAGACATGTAGATGGTTTCGTTTGATCCTCAAATGACCCAGTTGAGTACAGAGGGCCGTAAGGGTCAGTTTGTGCTTACCTACACAGAGCTAACATGGCTCTCCAGAATGGGTCAAGATGGCCAATGCTGAACATTGGGAATAGGGAGAGAGGGGAAGTGTCATCACAAAATGGCTATTATTTTTACTCTTTATGGGTAAAACAACCAAGACTTAGTTAGAAAGGGTGCTGGGTGTTCTGCATTGAGCACACATTAAAGCTGAAATTTAATCATAAAGGATCTGATGTTATTATTTAATTTTAAGTTTGGCATGTTTCTTTCAATATATATATATCATAGCATATTCACCTCACAGGATTTATTTTAGTCTATATATTAGATACAGCTAAATATTGACTTAAATGTGTATTAAGAACTAAAATTTTGCTCAAAAATGTGATTTAGAAATATTTATATTTATATGGGGTGTGCCAAAATAGGTAAAAGGGCAGTCTGTACAAAGTAGACCGCATGCATATCATAATGGAGTGCAGAAACACCTATTGAAATCTCCTTAGTTAAACTATTAGGCTATACGCATAATAAGGACTATTACTGTGAATTCTCAAGCACAGACTGTCTACATCATCATTTCTTTTCAGCGCTGATCAGTTATCACTTCTGCAATTCGAAGTATCAGTTATCAGCTGCAGCCGCAATAATAAATACATTGTGCTCTTCTTTTCTCTTGAACCATCATGGATCTGTGGTTTATAAATATGTCCTTAAAGCATCGTGCTAATAATAGTTATGGGAATGCTCGTTCTATGGTAGTCAGGATGAAATCACCCCTACATTTTCAGGAGAGGAGGAAAACCAAATTGATGAATCACCAGAAACCATCTGCTGCCATTAAAAATCACCAGCTGCGCCAAAAACAAAGTAGCTGCAGCGAGAGTGATTATTATTTGAAGCTTGAATTTTTACAAACTGTCAATGAATTTATAGTTCATCATCAAGTGTAGTATATTTGGGGTGTCGCAAAGTTGTAGTTACAAAAAAAATAAAAAGCATTCTACTCAAACATCAGTTTTGAAAAGTCAAAAGTCTTACCCTGGAAAGTATTACGATGTTTGGTTTTTTGATTTTTTTTTTTTATATTTAGAATACAGTTATATCATTCTTCTCTTCCATTTCCTTCCTCCAACCCCTCCCATGTAACCCCATTGTTCAACTAAGTCGCTGATCACTTGGCACGGAATAACCAGCGAGGGACGTTGCTCTTCCCTGGAAAAGTCTATTTTCTCCAGTCTCGGTATTCCTTAGTTCCCTATAGTTCTTTCTCTAGAATGGGGACCTCTGAGCTTTCTCCTGTTCACATTTACATGTCTGTTGATGTCATCCTTGTCCAGGTCTTTCTTACTGAGTTTTAAAAATGGAAACAGGAGGATGTTTCAGGCCTCAGAACCATCAACTTGGGATGAGAGGGGATGCCAAGTTTCAGGAGCCCCAATTTCATTTGGCAAGGTTGTCAAAGCTCAAGCAACTGGTGGGACAATTCCCAAAGAAGTTGCCAAATGGTGTGGGTGCTTATCTGTGCGGCAAAACAAGGGAATAAAGCTGACAGGGCAACTTGGTCAGAAACAGTGACAGAAGTGAACCAAGGAAGCGTCTGTCTTTGCTTACCCCTGTACAACGGTATCCACAGCACTGGCTACTTGTAGAGGAAAATGAATTCACCTACTGTCAGCGCTGTAAGTGACCCTATGCGTTTGTCAGAATAAAGAAGCCTGGTGGAACATATTGCTGGGCCAATCTTTGTTAACTCTAACAACTCCAGGAGAGACTTGAAAACTGTCGCTAGCTTGAAGATACACAATCACGTGGAAGGGATGTGCAACGTCGTGCACAGATGGTGCGAACGCAGTGGTATCCAATAAGAATGACTGTTCCATGTATTCAAGCTGTTGAACTGGAAGCAAGATCTATTCCCTGTTTCACACATGGGGGAAGTTCTCACCACCAGAAATGTTTGTAAAAGATTTAATAAAAGAACCTAATGAAAATATAGATCATCAACCTCATTATGGATAGCAAATTAAATCCACAACTTCTTCTCAGCTTTACGAAAACACCCGCACTGATTTCAAACATTGCTGTTCATGTAAGAACTTGAAGAAAAGCTTCGTGTCTTTGGTGATAAATCGTACACGATGTGTAAGAACAAATGCATACTTTGGATTGGTTTTGCAAGCCATCGTGTTAGAGATGTATTTTCTCTTTTAAATGAACTAACATTGTCATCTCAAGGCAAGTAAATCCCCATTTTTTTTCCATGTAATAGGAACAGTGGGTGAGATGAACACAGAGTTGACTCTGTGGGACATATGAACCTGATACAGTGAGCTGGATTGGTATGTTGGTCTGAATGGCCTTGTAAAAACTCATTGGAATGAAATAAATAAAATATCCTAAAAATTTCAAATACTTAGTGATATATCTCCCCATAAATACCTGGCAAAGGAAATGAGTCTGGGGAAGAGTTGATCACTACAGTTTTATAGTTCAGTTCATGTTACCAAATATCCCCAACACTCACATTTAAATACTTTTAAAGTGGGTCCTTCTGAAAGGTTATTGAGCTAAACTCAGGAAGTGTTATGACAGTATAAGCTATGATATCGCCCAGATCATGTCTGTGGCAGTTATTAAACATGGTTCATGTGTGTTAAATTTCAAATATTCATTCATAAGTAAATCTTCTCTTCATAAACTTGTGATGCTGCCATTAAATAAATACTTTAATAATAGCATTTATATCCTGTTCAACCTCATGAAACTTTATGTGGTACTCCTTCAAAGCCAGAGTGAGCACCGCCAATACTCTCAATTCCCTGTGCTTTCCTTATCTCTGTCTTTCATATTATACACTAGGATATTCTGTGTGTTAAAGATACCATGAGTATAGAAGCATGAGGAGGGGAAATGGGATAGGAGGTTTCTGGGTGGTGGGAGGAAGTGGGGTAAGGGGATAAAATCTGAAATGTAAATATAATACCCAATAAAAAAAATTAAAAAAAAAGATATCATGAGTGTTACTTCATCATGGTTTGGAATAATCTTTAAAATGAGTTAAATTATTTATTCCATTAAGAATTCTTATTCCAGAGCTCTTTTTTAAAAAAAATCTTTGTTAAATTATTTTATTTATTTACCTTCCAAAAGCTATCCCCCTTTCCAGTTCCCCTCCCCCCTCTTTGCGAGTGCTCCTCCACCAGCCCACCCACCTCACCCCCACCAGCATCCCTCTTCCCTGGGGCATCAAGTTTCCACAGGATTAAGTGCATTCTCTCCCTTGAGACCATACAAAGCAGTTCTTTGCTATACATGTGCCCAGGATCACAAACCAGCCCATGTATGTTCCTTTGTTGTTGACTTAGACTCTGGGAGCTCCAAGAGGTCAGGGTTAGTTGAAACTGTTGTTCTTCCTATGGGGTTGCAATCCCCTTTAGCTCCTTCAGTCTTTCCTCTAACTCTTCCATATAGGTGCCTGACCTCAATCCAATGGTTGGCTGTAAATATCTACAATTTTCTCAGTCAGTTGCTGGTAAAGCCTCTCCAAGGACAGCCATGCCAGGCTCCTGTCTGCACATACAATATGGCCTCAGTAATTGCACACACAATATGGCCTCAGTAGTAGTGTCAGGACTTAGTGTGTGTGCATGGGATGGATCCCAAGTTGGGCCAGTTACTAAGTGGCCTTTCATTCAGTCCATTTCTGTCCCTGTATTTCCTTTAGACAGGAACAATTCTAGTGATAAATAATCTGGAACTCTTAATTGTTTAATTTTAGTATGTTTTAAAAATGCTTTATTCTTGTTTGAATGTCTAAATGTGTATTCTCCTGGAAGTCCCTTTTATATGCTTCTGAGTTGCCTTTGTTTCATTATATGTGTCTTTTCAAAAGAATCTCTTTTGACCAAGTTTCAGAAATAAATACTCAATACATCCTATTTGTTTACATTTTAAGAGATCTCTCCCCCATCTGTGTCTGTGACTTTTGTCTTTTAAGTTTATTATGTCCCAATTTCTTTACTTTATTTTACATTTATTAACAAATAACTGTTTTCTAGTAATTTTGACTTATGAAGTTTGAACTGAAATAATATCTTCAGCTATTATCTTATTTTAGAAAGCTCCTATGTGTTTGCTTTCTCCGTTAAAAACTTCAGAAGCTAAACAGCTGTGCCTGCGATCTCGTGGTATCCCACTTTTTGGGATAATAATGCCATTTAGCCCTCCTTTTATCATTTTTCTCTTTAAGCAATTCTTAGTAGCTTTTAATAATCTTCAAATTTCATCTATAAAAGCAACCTTGCCTCTTTCACCACACAATTTCTCTTCAGTGCATGGTTCATCTCCTCTCCTTAGATTTCCTCTAGAACGAATTTGCAGGACCAGCTGTCCCCATTTATCATGTGCCTGGGCTTTAGCCAAATGCCTGCCCCACTTTTCCTCCTACCTCTATGTGGCTACTTCCTGGTCCTTTGTACTGTGCCTCCTGCCTTCATAGTCTTCAAAGTTTCATTCTGAAGTTCTTATCTCCTCTTTCTGAAACATCATGTCAACAGTTCCGTATGACACCACATATAGATGACTTGCAAATGTATGGCTGCAGTCACAGACACTGCTGACCTGGTGGTGGCACTGTGTATGTGTTTGTGTGTGTGTCTGCATGAGTTTGCATGTGTGTTTCTGTGTGGGGTCTGGGGGGCTGTGGACTGGCAGACTCCCCGAGGGTCACAAGCCAGTCGGTCTAGTTAAAACAGTAAGCTACATGTTCAGTTCAGTAAGAGGTTGTGTTTCAAAAAGTAATATTGAGAGTAATCAACGATATGAATCCTGATGTCAAGCCCTGGCTTCCACATGGACTGGACTACAGCTCTCATCCTCCAGTATACATCCACATTGCACAGAAAAGGGAATAAATGTCAGAGTCAGGAAAAGCCATGTCACCCCAAGCTTGGTCATTATGCATTTCTCTTCCCTTTCCTCCAGCAAAGAATTCATAATGCCGTTAGTTTAATGCAAAAACAAAAGTCCTCCAAGGTTGGTTGGTGGGCCCCATCTTTCTTGGCTTACCTTACTTTGGGACAACCGTTCCTGACCTGGGAATCCTTGTACCTATGAGATTTATTTAAATGTAATTCTTTAATTTGTAAATTGTGAATACCCACAATTCACTCCTCACCTAAAAAATACCAGCACTGTGTCATTCCCCATGACTGTATCTTTGATACAATAAACCATATTTTCTGTGGGTTTCCAGTTTATTGATCTTGTTCTCTAATGTTAGCCACTGAGATAAGTCATTTAATAGATTCAACCAGCCTTTGGAAATATTGAAGCACGAAGATGCCACATTATTTTTATGATGATCACAAAGCCAATGAGTTCAGCTTTCCACAGTCAGAGAAAGCAATTAATTTATAAAAGCGGTCACTCTTCAATTCTTATAGTCCTGAAATATTTCCACTGACAAAGCAGAATGAACAGTTTACTAGAAAGAGTGTGTCGAAGAGTGACAGGCTGCCATTACCATCAGTACTGTTACACTGCGAAAAAAGTTTCACAATCATGTTTCACACAGTGTTTAGATCTATAGGGAACTCTTTAAGCTGTGTATGAGTAACTTGTGAGCTTTAAAGGTACCTGAACAAGTACCCTGAGTAGGTCCCTGCTTGATCAAATAGAGGGACTCTTTTTAAAATGACATTTCACTTCATAAGCACCAAATGTTAAGTCCTCATTGAGATAGACCCCACCTCACCAGTCTCCTTATACTCTCATCTAGATGGCCTACCTTCCAGTTATACATCACCTTCCACATTGTCCAGACACATCACCCTATTCCTTACCTGTGGCCTATTCATGTATTTTAATTACAAGAATTTCCTTTGTTTCATTATCCCCTATCCAAAAAAATTAATCTGTTTTTCTTCCAAAGCTTAGTTCAATGAGATATCATCTGATTATGAAGCTTTTTTTATGCAGCAGCTGCCCCTGCTTCCAATCTCTAGTGCTCTCTGTAAAGGCCCCTAAAACCTCACATTCATTATGTCTTATCCCATTCATTTCTTTCCATGTGTTTATTAAGCTCACTGAGAGTTGGCATATTATGTGTACTTACTGTCAATGTATCTATCAAATGCTTAATAATACCTTGTTATATTCAAGAGTGATATACAAAATTAATGACCATAATAAACAATCTGAATAGTCATTCATCCAGTCATAAGGCAGAGCAGACAGTGCCCATCAGCAGAAATAGCTTCTCCGAGTTGGTTTAAATTTGTATTACACATCTATTCTTTATTTGTTTGACCGTCATGGATCTGGTGACCAAATGGTTCCCGACTTCAGTAGATATTTTGTCTCAGAACCCAATGTCTGACAATAGCAAACGCTGACACGCCTCCCTTTGTTTTATAAAATCATGTCAAGTTCCACCACAGAATCTCACCAGAACATACTGACATAGCTTCTAAATTATTTATGTAAACATACTGATAGCCTTATACAGACTGAGCAGGTCGTGTTTACATTGAAACGCAATGAATTTGAAAGAGAGCAAGGCAATTTGGACAGAAGAAAAAAGAAAGGATGAAATTAAATTATAATTTAAAAAAATATTTCTTTTTTAAAAAAAGCATGGACACTCCCTAGCAGGTCCCTGTGTTATGAAGTGTTTTTTTATCTTATCTCAGATATATCAGTTAGATAATGGAAACCAATGAAATCATAAGCCTTTCCTTGAAAGCTTGTTTATGCAGCATCTAGAACCATCTCAACCACTGACAAAGTTCAACAAAACTCCATTCTAAAACAGCTCCCGATTCACGCTATGAAAGTGATTAGACAAACTAACCCTACCAAGGCAACCACGGATAACAGTAAGAAGGGAGCTGCTGGAGCGAATTCATCATTTTGGACTAAAGGAATTAAAAACACGTTTCTTTTGAAGACAAAAAAATGAAAGTTAAAATGAAAATCGAGAGGGCAAACAAGTAATGGTGCTTTCCATTGTCACCGTATAAAGGCACACACGGAGAGATATATATATTAGTCCTCAAGGTGTAAGATTGAACCTTTTTCAGTTCCAGCATGCAGGATCAAAAATCACGCCAAATGGTACCCAGTCTTTAAAGAGTATTTACAACAATCCAATGCCCCCTAGAATAAAAGCGAGCAAGGAACGTGGCAGACCATGATGGAAGGGAGGCAATGAAAGAGAAGGCACAGCTTGAAGTACGGTATAACCAACCATCTAACTGGGTGACTTACACCTCCCTGCTGAAGGCAGCAGACTCGCAGTGATGAAACCGGTAATCTGTTCTACTGTTTTTTAATCAGATGTTGGCATTATCTGCCACTAATTGCTTTTTCATTTCCACTTGTAATTATTCCATTGCATGTTTGTAGTGAGAAGCTGAAAATGAGGCAGATCACTGAGAAAGAATTAATTGTTAATGAATAATCATCAGTAGGAAGCCAATTTCATTATCTTCAAAGAGGTAGCCAGAGATTAGCCACTAGCTGTGGGTCCCCTGCTTTCTGTGCATGACTGTAAAGTAATCACAAATAATCACGCCCTCCAACTTCATCAATTATTTTCTATTATGTGGATTGATACCCATTTTTGTCTTTGTTGTTTAATTATAATGGCAGTATTCAAGCTGGGGGGTGCTAATTGGAAGGTGTTACATTCAGTGGGCTCCAGGCCTAATTATTAGAACATCTTCTTCATTAGCACAGGATCCTACAAGGGTTGCATGGCAGGAGTTACTCATTTTCCCCAGCTAAAGGAATATCGTATTAGGAAACTTTTGCACATCTTTATGCCAAGTAACACAGAAAATCTTCTGCTTACCCAACGTAGTACAGCTACCGACAGACATTGTTTAAGGAAGCCAAGTCGGATTATTTAATCCGCGCCTTTGAACGCAAAGTCTGTGTCTGCCCTAGAAGCCAGATCTGCCAGGCTTGTGGGCAAGCTTCCATTTGTCCTTTGTTTCTTACTAAATGCTTATCCTCCCTCATGGATCACATTGGACACCGAGGATGCAGGGGCTCTCAGAGGAGGCCTGTTAGCGCCTAATGGCCGCCTCCCGTGATGAACTGGATGTCAGGATAGAAGAGTCCTACTGTTTGCTGGTTCAGTGGTCTAATGATGTCACTCTACCAGAATTTAGTTAGAGAAAAATAGATAGATATTCGTACTTCACACTTGGCTGGAACACTGTAGGTTCTCGGGGTGTCTCCATGTTTATTGGCACTCAGTGTCCTTTAACACAGCCTCGTTTTTGCCGGGCAGACCTGCTGTCGCTTCAGAAGATTCTATGCTGCATAACTACCTACCTACCAGCACAGCACAAGTCCATTCACCAGTCTTCCCTTTCCATGACACATGGACATAACTCCATGAACATGAGTAAATACATTCGCTTTAATCTGTTACAGGTTTCTTGGTGTTTCTAGTCACTCCCAGGAAACTGTTTTTTTTTTTTTTTTTTTTAAAGTCACAGCCAAAGGAAGGCCCAGCATCTTGACTTTATTGGACTACAAAAAACATGCTTTAAAAATATATGCAGGAAAAAAAAACTTTGCAAATGAGATGAAAAATTGGATATAGAGGGAAAAGTGTGGGCTTTGGTGACAGTACCAGGAATGCATTGGATGTGTGAACCAGAGTAAATTGTTTAATATCTTAGGCGATCAGTCTCCTGCCCCGATTTATTGTAGAGCACAAGTGATATATGAAATTTTTATATAATTCACATAACCTAAGGTCTGGCTCAGAGTGTTTTCTGAAAATGAAATTTTCTGAAAATGAAATTCAGAAATTTCTAGGTGTTTATGAATGTCACATAGGCAAATTCTAATAGGTCATTAGCTTAGTGTGAGAGTGAAAACCCACTGCCTGAAAGCCTCTCTCTCTCTCTCTCTCTCTCTCTCTCTCTCTCTCTCTCTCTCTCTCTCTCTC
>JANHMN010000002.1:148471300-148493066 GCA_030674055.1 Rhabdomys pumilio
AGAGAGAGAGAGAGAGAGAGAGAGAGAGAGAGAGAGAGAGAGAGAGATGGATGCTCTACTTTTTTTTTAAATGTTCCATTTCCTTCAGTCCTAGATTCCAGTCCATGCGATGGTACCATTTATAGTTAGGATGAGTTTTTTCTCTTTAGCTAAACCTTTCTGGGAACACCCTTTCATATACAACTAGAAGAGTGCCTCAGAGGTCATCTAAATCTAGTCTAGTTGGTGATGAAGGTTGATTGTCAGACCCATTTCTTTTTCTTCTATAACTATTTCAGCCATAGTTCTCACAGAGTTTCCCTGGCCTGGTTTGTATGTACTCATTCGTAACAATAAGACCATCAGCTTATAAAAATTAAATATCTGTTGATGAATGATGTACACATAAAATGGAGTACAGAGAGAAAAATCATGTGACACTCAACTCAACACTAAACTAGTGGTTTATCTCAGTTTCTGCAGCAAACTGAAGAGTGAACCATCTGCATTTCCCTTTGAACTTACCTCCTTCTTCTCCATCAAACCCACGTCTGAAATGTGCTTTGCCAAAAAAGTCTTATAAGGAACTATGAGTAGTATTGCCTCTCATCAAGGGATGATGAAATTGTGTGTTAACAGTTCTTCATTCAGTCACGCATGCATTGATTCTGCCTGGTGACTGTCTAATCCAATGGAAAGTATTGGGTGTCTGATGGTAACTAACATAAACCTAGTCTTTTTCTTAGAGTTTCCAGTTTGGAGGTGGGATGAGGGTGTGGTGCTAACACTGAACAAGGACACCACATGTTGTGAAGTGTAGTAAGAGTTGCTAATCCATCAACAGAGATAGGGAATTCCCCTGGGAAAATTAGGTTTTCATAAGAAGAAGTTGAATTTGGTTCAAAGTGTACAAGAAAACCATTTCTGGAAAATGAACTCTATATAGAGAACTCCTAAGAAGGGGAAGATCATGATTTATTTCAAGAACCAAGGAGGTTGTGGAAAGACAGGCAAAGGGAGGATTAACCCTTGATGGTAATATCTGGAATATTGTCCAAAGTTTTTGAGCATCAAAATGTGTGTTAGAGTGCTATTAGGATTATCTTGTATTCATGTTAAAAAAGCATGTATCTGGGTGACCTCCAATGTCACTTCAGTTAAGCCTCTGATCTAGGTTTTAGTAGACTCATTAGATGATTATTATACTCTCAATTTTTGCAAGTCACTGGTCAAAATGAATAAAGATTCCCAGGGTATGAACGTAATGGAAGAATTCACAGAACGCATCTGCCTTTGGTAGACATGTACACGTGAGTGAGTAGAGCAGAGTATACCTTGAGCTCTAAGACACAGTAGCAGATGGATCAGAATGTACCACCTCTTGTCTAGTAGAGTGTCCAGTTCTTTCTGTGAATAAGGATGTGAAATTCTTCCCAAAGATAGAAAATGGTCCTTCTATGTTCTGCCTTGAGGTAACATACCCAATGTGCAATTATCAAGCTGTTTAAAGAAAATTTAGTTCTAGATTTTATGTCATAATAATTTGGGGAAAGATAACCAGAAGACCTTTATAATAAATATTTTCTTAATAGATCATCACACTTGACCAATTTTCTGGACTTTAGCAATCTGTTCAGCCCCTCTGCCCCCTACCCCCAGCATGCTGTTCTAGTTGGGTTTTGTCAATGTGACACAAATCTGGACATATCTGGGAACAAGGAATTTTAATTGATAAAATGCCTTCATCATTTGCAAGTCTGTAGGATTTTGCCTTGATTAATGATTGATATAGGTGGTTCTATCACTGGATCAGGTGGGCCAGGGTTGTACAAGAAAGCAGACTGAGCAAGCCATGGGGAGCAAGCCAGTAAGCAGTATTTCTCCATGGCTTCTTTTTCAGTTCCTGCCTTGAGTTTCTGCCCTGACTTCCTTAGATAATGAACTATGATGTTGAAGTGTAAGCTAAAACACCCTTTCCTCCCCAAGTTGTTCTTGGTTATGGTGTTTCATCAGAGCACTAGAAGATCCTAACTAAGACACATGGAGATGCTTGTGGAACAAGCAGTCTTAAGAGCAATCACACATTTTTGCCCTTGAGTTGAGTTTTACTCTAAATGATGTTTCATTTTACATTTCAGTGAATTGTGCTGCTTATTTTTCATCTCACAGTTATAAAGTTTCAATACTAAAGAAATAAAATGCAATTGTTAAAATAAATCTCATTTTTGTGGATACTAGATTGGATGCTTTTTAAGGTTTTGAAAATTGCCTTTATTACTATTTTCAAATGAAATTTGGGTTAGATACCAGAAAGTATTTAGGAAAATCAGAAGTCTTATGGGGTCTTCTGAGGATGCTTTCATGTATGTTCTCATTTTACTACAAACAAAATAAGCAAAACAAATGTAATTTATGCTATAAAAATGTAATGTGGATTTGTTATTTCACAGATTATTTTAAATCTCAATTTAGGGTCCCTATAACTACCTCAAAATGCTCTTGACCCTGTATTCCAAGTACGATAAATGAATGAATGTATTGCACTGAAGAAGGATGGGGACAATCCATCACAATGAGCTGGATACAACCTCCATATATAAATGTACTACTTTGTAAACTAGCAAGAACAGAAACAACGTATGTTAAAAATGAATGTGCCTTTCCATCATTTCAGTTTCAATGAACATTCTTGTTTGAACGTGTGACTATTAATTTGCTTACAACATCCTCATCTAAAAATCTTTTCATTTATAAAGATCATATGGATCAGTGTCCTATCAACTTGGAATGTTGCCTGCATGTACTCTAAGTACATGGCCATCTCCAGCCTCCCTAAATAATAGTCAAGTTGCTACAGCCAAAAATGCTGTGCTTATGCTATAAATCATGACTGATGATGCAATTGAGTGTTCTAAAGCAGCAGTCCTTTCTTCAGAAAGGAGCCATCATTTGCTCCTTTGATTTATCTCCCCACAGTGAAAAGCCATGGCACATTTATTTCTATCTAAAGAAATCCAGGGGATATAGATGCTTACACAATGGGGTTATTCGCTGCACTTTTTGCTCTCTCTGGCTGTAATGGCAGGTATAGCAAAAGCAGAGAACTTCAATTTGTGCACTCACTTCTTATCTCCAAGAGGTACTAACTGGCTTTCTGACAAAACCTCTCTTACAAGTCTAAGAATGGAATATTATTAGCCAGAAGTGCTTAGAAATCGGTGGATGCTCTCAACCAACCATTGGATTGAGCAGGAGGTCCCCAGTGGAGGAGTTAGGGAAAGGACTGAAGGAGCTGAAGGGGTTTGCAACTCCATAGGAAGAACAACAGCATCAACCAAAGAGTACACGTGGAGGGACTCATGGCTCCAGCTGCATATGTAGCAGAAGATGGCATTGTAGGGCATCAATGGGAGGAGAGACGCCCTTGGTCCTGTGAAGGCTCAATGCTTCAGTGCAGGGGAATGTCAGGGCAATGAGGTGGGATTGGGTAGGGGAGTGCTTCATAGAAGCAGGGGGAAGAGGGAGAGGGTGGGGGTGTGTGGAGGAGAAACTGGGAAAGGGGATAATATTTGAAATGTAAACAAATAAAATATCCAATTTGAAAAAAGAAAAAAAGAAACTGGAAAAAAAGAAAAGAAAAAGAAATCAGGTGCCTGACCAGGGTGCCATATGTAAGAGGTTGATATCACCTGACAAGAGTAATAGTCCTAGGCTCTGCTCTTCAGCAAATATTCCCATTAGCATCAGTTCTAGATTCCGTTAAAACAAGACACCACCATGCACATATTAGAATGCCCCAAATCTAGACAGACAGTAAATCCAGGTGGATGTACGGAGCATGTACAGATTTCCAGCCTTTGCTAATGTGGAGGTTACAGCCACTTTGAAAACAGCTTTTGTTTTTATTTTAAAAAATTATGAGAGAGAAACAAGACAAAGTCAGGTGAATAGTGATGTAAAGAATCTCAGGGAGGGGAAAGAATGTATTGATCAAAATGTATTGTATGAAAAATTTTAGCACATACATGTATATGATACAGAGAGAATACAATACACACATATAAATGTGTGTGTATGCTGGGCTGTAGCTTGTGCATGGACGTGGGTCCTGTTGAACTGAGTTGGTTCCTTCACGTCTGCTGCCCCAGGCGGTTGGAACCTCAGCTCAGGGGACAGAAACCGGGAATTTGAGTTCACTCCATGCAGCACCAGACAGGCTATACAAAGTCATCCCCACTCCAGGGATGGGGAGATCTCAGTCTGAGGTCCTGCGGGGGCAGAGCTCTTGAGTTGAGGACCCCCAGGCAAGAAGGCGGACCAGGATCGTCTGGTCTCAAGCCATTGGGCTCCCAGACACCACTGCAGCAGTACCTTGCAGAAAAGACTCTTGGCTGCTACTCACTTGGCTGGGTCATGGCTGGCTTGGCTGGCTTGTGTGAGTTGGTGGGCTCTATGGCTGGAATGCAGAGAGGTCCTTGGCGGGAGATTAGAAGGTGGTTTGGTAGTTAAAGACCTTCTTCACAGTCCCCCACAGTGTGCCCCAAAGACTAGAGGAAGTCCATGATCTTAAAACATTTATTATCGTGGGGGAAAGTGGATGAAGCTATATCCTGTGTTCTCAGGGTGGGCCTGAGGTTAAATACCTTTTGCAAGCAGGAGAAGGGTCTGGGAAGAAATGCTTAATTGGCTATTCTCTCTGGCCTTTAGGTATCTCATTAATATGGAGATCTCTTCAGGCTCTTTGGCCTATAGTCTCTACCTGTGCTGCGTGACTGAAGGCCACAAACTTTTCTTTGGAAGGACTGTAGCTAAGTGGAAGGAACCAGGGACCAGGGGCAAGGCTGAACACCTACTGTCCCTTTAGGGTCGTTGGGGTTCGAGGTCTGCGCTCAACCAGGTACCCAGCTGCTTCACACAGCCCATCGCCCACATGTATGTATGTATATATATATATGTGTGTGTGTGTGTGTGTGTGTGTGTGTGTGTACATGTGCAATGGTGCACACATGGTTGTCAGAGGACAACTTGTGGGAATTGGTTCTCTTTTTCTACCATGTGGGCTCTGGGAATTAATAGAGAGCACTAGGGTTGGTAGCAAAGTCCTTTTCCTGCTGCTCTGTCTCACTGACCAGTTTTTCTCTGTTAGAAACCATATGACACAGTAGTCCTGTCCCATGCTATCTTCTACATAAGTGCCTAGAGCAGCATCACTCATATTCCAAAATTTAGAAGAGATATGTGCTCATGATCCCTGCTCTCAGAAAGCTGACTTCTGAATATTGTAAATTCAGTCAGAGGTAGCCTGGGACATAAAGTAAGTTTGAGACCAGTCTGTGTTACATAGTAAGACTCTGAAAAAAGAAAAAGATTGAAAAAAAATTCAACTAACCAATCAACAAAATAAACTACAAAACATCTTGGAAATATTCGTGATCCTTTAGTAATTTATGGATAAACTGATACCTGCTGACAATGAAATACTACTCAAGACTAGAAAGAAATGAGCTATCAAATGTTGCAAAGACATGGACATCTAACCTGACAGTCACTGCTACATGAAAGGAGCCAAAGGCTATGTACCCATCATCAGTGAATGAGAGCATGACGCCAACGAAATGGAATTGTGGAAAACGTAAAGCCATGAACAATAAAGATAGGTTGCCAGGATCAGAGTACAGAGGGTTTATAGGGCCTGCAAATAGTTCATACAATGCTACAATGACGGATGAATGCTACACTTACACATGTTATATGCCTGTGTTACACTTACATACTTTCTATATGTTCGTTTAAACTCACAGGATGTACAAATGCCAAAAGTGAACTCTAATAAAGTATAAGCTTCGAGATTATGATGTATCTAAGAAATTTGATAGGAGTAAAATAAGTGTGCCTTTCTGTTAGGGAGTATTAATCCTAGCCAGGGCTGTGTCTGTGTTTGGGCAGAGCAGGTTATGGGAACTCTCTGTGCTTCTCAGTTTTACTGCACATCTAAAAATGCTTTCCTCCTAAAATACTGACTTTTAAAATCCCACTGCTTAGAATTTGCTAGCTCCCCATAATCTTATTTATTTGGAAAACAATTTGTATGATGAAACCCACCTCATGGACTCTTAGTTTGTTTTTTTTTTTTTTTGGTTTTGGTTTTTGGTTTTTCGAGACAGGGTTTCTCTGTGTAGTCCTGGCTGTCCTGGAACTCACTCTGTAGACCAGGCTGGCCTCGAACTCAGAAATCCACCTGCCTCTGCCACCCAAGGTGCTGGGATTAAAGGCGTGCGCCACCACTGCCCGGCTCAAGGACTCTTAGAAATGGAGTCAGTGAACAAATGATCGAGGTCCAGTCTGTCATAGTTTCATAGCTGGTCTAGCAGCATTTTTGTGTAGTTTTGTGATAGGTTATTTATACTGGGTACTAGCATCTCTCAATGTCAGGGTCTTCATTGTGAACCAAAGGTATCTTGGCAATATCTTCATTGGGGTCTCTCGATGACAGACAGATGATGGTGTGTTTGCTTTGCAGTGAGTGAAATGTGAGTGTGTTCAGAGGATGTCTACACTGAGCTATTTGTTTCCCACACATCCTCTGCAGGCATAACAAATTGTCTGTCTAACAGAATTAGGTTGTGGAAATATATATTAGATCATGATCCCTTGTGAAGAATTGACTAGCCACACAGGTGTACAAGATTTCCAAGGTGATTTTTCCTTTATTCCTTTTGGGGGGAAGGTAAAGACTCTTATTATTTTAAAATTATAAGAAGTTATTTTCTTCTGATCTTGAGAACAGAATCTTGTGTGGTGTATAGATTATGACACATGCCCTGATGTTGCTGTGGTGTCCTTCGCATCAAGCTTTCCTTGAGAAAATAGAATTTCACCATTTACTCTGACAGTCATGATTATGTTTTACAAAATCAGCTTTGTTTTCTTCTGTTTGGGGGAGCGGGATGCTGCACCAGCATGATAGCCAATTGTATTCTATTAAGAAACTTTTACCCAGTCTCAATTGTAGCGATGTAGTAGCTCAGAGAATGACCTGTTCCATGTTTATCCCTGCCACCACGTTAGGAATGGTGTGCCGAGAGTTAACTACTGAATTAACCATAGAATCAAGCAGGTGACTAACCCATGATTGTGAAGAGAAAGATGAATACAAATACACAGACAAGACTGGGAAGGCTGGCATCTCCCACCCCACCCAACTCCTCTTCTGACCCTTCTTAGTGCTGTTGTGGATGGTGGAATCCCAAGGGGAGGTAGAGGCAACACAAGTGGCAAGATCAACTCCCTGTACTCCAAGGCCATGCTAACCCTGTGCTCAATTCCACCCTCTTTGGCTCTGGGTACAGACATAAATTTCTGTAGACAAGTACAAATGAAGAATTAGACAGAAAGTAGCAAGGGTTTGGGAATAGTATCAACTAGAAAACATTTATTTTCACACCAGGAAAAGGTCACATTGTTACCACTATTTATGTATCAGTTTCAGACCTTCTTGTAGAGAAAATCTGTGTCCAGTTTCACTATCATGAGATCATTCTTAACCTCTTAAATTTGAGCTCACAGCAGAGAACTAGAACTTTCCATAATCCACTTTTCATGGCCTTGGAAGTTTAGGTTACCAGACTCCTTCCCCATTTTTGCATTTTCCCAATATACTTTGAGATTTCTGGCATTTAGGATAAATTCTTATTATTCTTATCCTAGGCGTATTTTATTTGGTGTGTCAATCAAAGGTGGCAGCAGTTAGTGGTAAATGGTGTGGGCTCTAGAGTAAAACCCTTGAGGTCAATGCTCTGCCGATTCCTCATAATACAGCCATAATCACGTTGTTTTATCTGAAGAGTGAGATGGTATCTCCTTCACATCGAGGAACAGTCAGGTGCCTGAGTGATTCTGTGTGTGGCTTATTATCTCTTCTCGTGGTGGGAAGTTCTAGTTTTGGCCACAGCTCTGTAACTTCGTGAATTTGGCCTCCTCGCAGGAAGTTCCCTGTGTACTTTTCCTACAACTTTCAGCTTCTTTCTGCTCCATTCCCATCTTCATTTAGCTAAGTCTGACTCATTTTTACAGCTTTCCTGGGTTCTCCTGTTCCAGATGGATTTGTACCTTTGAATCATTGCGGTCTACCATTTCTTATATCATCTCCCCTGCCTAGTCTCTCTCTCTCTCTCTCTCTCTCTCTCTCTCTCTCTCTCTCTCTCATGCTCAGGAGGACTGGAGCCATAGCTCACTGTGTCAACCACATAGAAGGACCATCATTTATTCTTTCCTTTAGGGTCATATTTGGAATTCAAGAAAGAAAACTTGTGGGGAGACCATGACTCTTCACTGAGAAAATGTGCCCAGTTTTGGAGATTTAAATTTTATCTTTCATTTTTTTTTTGTTATACATTCAGGAAAGAAGTAGGGAATAGTTGATACTTTATCTTTTATGTGAAATCCTGAGAATCAGAGGCATAACTCTATCAGGTCATAATGTATTAAGATAGTGATTCCTGCATCTTTTATTAATTCAGTTTGTTATTTGGCAATTAATACATGTATATAATGCACTTTGATTTCTCTCTTCTCCCATCCTCTTTTATATCCCTTCCTACTCCCATTTACCCTACAAATCTCTTTCTCGGATTGCTGTTTGTTCTGTTTGGATGTGTAATTCTATTACTGTTGAAATCTTACAAGATGGTGAAGTTTTAAAGGCCTTTGGGAAGCATGTACCAACATAGTACTGCCTTTGCCAACTTGGTGAGACTATTTTTTCTACAACCAGCAGAGTACTGTGATGAACTTACAGATATAAAGATACAGTGTGTAAAGTCCCTTGATGAATATGCTCAAGGTCCTTCTATCTCTGAGACGCTGGTGCTTCTTTAAAGTAACCACAGTAGGTGCTGGGAGATGAGACAGCTCAGCTACCAAGAGCTGGTTCTTGCAGAGGACTTGAGAGGGTTCCTAGCACACATGCCAGGAAGCTCACATCTGTAGCTCCAGCTCCAAGGGAGGTAACACACTCATCTGGCCTCAGTGGAGACCTGTACATGTGTGGCATACATTCCCATAGACACATACATAAAAATAAAAACAAATTTAAAAAATAATTTGACAAAATGAAAACACAGGACTAAATTTGCCTTTAAAAACTTAGGTAGTAGGTTTGTTTCATCGTTGCCAGTGAAGCTGAATCCTTGGGCGTTGCTCAGGAAAATCACTAATCTCATATAACCTTTCTACTGTTCACACTTTGTAAGCGGTCAAAAAGGTTAGCAGTCAGATGACAGTCATGTATCAATCATCACAAACTCCAATGATGCTGATATCCTGTTTACTGGGCATCTTCAATCCAGTTTTTCTCTTTTTATCTCCCTCCAAGTTCTCTACTAGGACCCCCTTCTTTCCAGAATGTTCTTCAGGAAAAATTGCCTATCTTAATTGCCTATCTCCCCTGCAGGCTATCAGCCCACCATGCTATGGGAAAAGACTAAACCGGAGAAGCTAAAACTTTGAAGACTCACATGTATGAGCTGTCACTGCTGAAGTCATGGCTGAAGTTATCATAGCATTCACAGAGTCTAATTAAAGAAGTCCTTGATGCCCCACAGTGACTTAAGTTAACAATATTGCCCAGATAGGATTCTAAACACTCACTTGTAAAATCAAACTGGTGTGGAGGTGACTCTCGTTTTAATTTTAGTCAGCAGGTACCCTCAGCAGGGAAACCTGGCAGCTATTTATGGTCTAAAAATTGGGCTTCTGTTAAGAAAGAAAACTGAAATTGCATGCTGTGGTCCAAACACCAAAATCACATGAGGCGAAGTGTCAGGGTCTTATTCCTAAAACTCAATATAGTCTCCTGAAACTCCCATAATCTCGGGGAATGATTCATATTGTCTCTGTCTTTTTTTGTTCCTCTGTCTCTTTCTGTGTTTCTGTCTCTGTCTTGTCTGTCTGCCTGTCTGCCTGTCTGTCTGTCTGTCTGTCTGTCTGTGTCTCTCTCTTTCTCTCTGCCTCTCTGTTTTCCCCATTCTTTCCAAGACAGGGATTCTCTGTGTAGCTCTGGTTGTCCTATAACTCCCTCTGTAACACAGGCTGCCCTGGATCTCAGTGCTCTGTCTGCGTCTGCCTGCTGAGTGCTGGGATTAAAGGTGTGTGCAGACCGCCCAGCTCAGCCTCACTTTTCACACCATGGGGAAAAGAAGCATTCTACCAGTTTTGGACTAGTATAGGAGATGATAAAGTCTTTCATTTTTTTCAGTGAGTAACCATCACCGTGAATTCCTTCTCCTGGATCACAGAGGGAATTAGAGACAGACCTCCCTGACCTTCAAATTCAAGCAACTTCTTTTTAAAAGAGATTAATTAACATTCTGTTACTACACACCTTGCTGAGTTCTCTTCACCTCCACATACATTCTACACACAAACTCGAATGAATTAATATTTTATTTCTAATTAAAAATAACTACAAAGAGTGTCACATCATGTCACAGTGGACATACATCAACGGTGTGCTTCAACTTGAACCCTAGGGAAGAAATATCTCAAATTTTATGCATGAATATTCAATGTCTGTACATCTTTTAGTTGCAAGTTAATGTTCAGAAAGAAAGATAGGTGCTATGTGCTCACACAAATTGGAAAACAATGAACACTTGCTTTGCTGTTGAAGCTACAGATATTCCTTATACTTTCTTTTTATCCAGACAAATTAATATCCAACTGGAAAAAATACAAATAAAATTTTATTTTTGATCAGCATAATATTTAACAATTAAGAAAAATTCCTTTTACCAAAGTACAGTCTCTAGTCACTTAAATATATGAAGAATTGTATAGACACAATATTAGAGGATTTTTCTCTACTACAGTAGATATTTTATTTTTTTATGAACTATCTCTTAATAGTTTTTGCATGTCAAATGATAAAGATATCTCTGATCCCTGGCATTAGTAGAAATGGAAGGTTTCCCAACTTGGAGCTTGGAATATATATTCAAAGTAACAGTTTTGGACTAGTTTATATTTAATGCCTAAGAATGTAAGGAGAAAGAAGCAGACGTGAATAAATAGAACAGATATCAGGAGAATGACGCTCAGACATTGTTATGTCAAAAAGAGATTTGTTTTACAAAAAGCCTAACTCCCTTTGGAAATAACTGGTACATAGATTTAGATATTTATGATTTCTTGTCTTTACGAGAACAACTTAGTCTTATAAAAACCTCAAAAGAAATCTAGGATGTCTCTTTAAAGGGACCTACATGGCTTTCAAGAGAATTTAAAAGAAAAACTGAAGGATTCCCTTAAAGACAGTGCACAGCACATTCTGTATAAATTAACACTGGAACTCGTTTAGAAAGCCATGGCTGTGTAAAGTAGACCCCAGAACTTACTCTGTAAGAGTAAACATGTATCTCTCCAGGAGCATCCCCATCTCTCCCCACTGTTCAGCCCCGGCAGATGGGCGTCTATGTCAGGTTCTTGAACTGGCTGTTTAGTTTCCAAGTATAACTGAGACCATGTGCTAGTTGTTATTTTGCTATTTGTTTGAGCATGTGTGCCTGGTTTATCTCACATCACATGACTTTTCCAGGGCAATATTGCCTCTTTTTTTGTGGCTGAATAATACTCTGTTGTATGTGTGTGTCAGACATTATTGATCTGTTTTAGCTATAGGTGTTATTAGTATACTATTTATTTGAACTTTGATATTAGAACAGACTTCAAGTGGCTTATCCTTTTTTTCTGATGCCAGGATGTTAACTATAAAGGGAATAAGTGTATTAATCAATTTAATCATGGTTATCATTATAACATATATACATCTATCAAGCCAACTTTATAGCTTGAATATGTACGATTAATTATGTCAATCAAATAGGTTAAAATAAAAATAGGGAAAGAGAACAGAACCTATATTGGAGGGAACTCTTTAATTTTATTGATTTAAATGAAGAAGCTCTGGATACGGGTTTATTCCCCAGGCTAGCTAGACTATCTCCCTATGTCTCTGGAAGAAATACAGAAATCAACAGAGCTTATAGTAAAAGCGCCCGTGATGTCTACATCAAGAAAAGATTTTTAAAAATCCCTTTCCGAAAACCAAGCTTACACTGAGTCAAGGATAACAACAAATCATGATTTGTTCATTCATTCTCAACATGAACTCTTTTCAAAGTCCAGAACATCAGCAACTGCTCTCTCCACAGACTGCAGTTCCTTAAAGAACACGCCACATCTAAACCTCTCACTTAGAACTTCCCTCAGTGCGGTGGGCAGCCTCTAAACAGCATCTCACCCACACTTTCAGCATGTGCTTACTGCTCCATTAGAATGTTTACTTCAGAAACAGTCTTACTGTGTGGGATGTTTTATTGTTTTCTACTTGTAAGTCAATGACATTGAACTAGAAAATAGGGTGTCCGTTTGCAGTGTCTGTTGTCATTTAAACAACAACAAAAGTGTATGTCTGTGTGTAGCACCAAGAGTCAGGCAAAAGCAATACTCTCATTTGATTGTGACAAGGAAATGTGTTCTAAGCCTTTGAGTTATATCTATGCCAGAATAAAACAGGAAATGGCAAAAGGTCACATCTATGTATCTGCATAAAACACTTGGGCTCTCCTTCACACACCAGGCATACAGAAGACATATTGCCTCTTCAAAAAGGCCCGCTCTGCTTATCAGTTTCCTGAAAGGGCAGCAAGGAGTGGCTCACAGGGGCCCGAAAAGGCAACCATACACAGAATGAAAAACAGAGACAACATAGTTTATCGTTTAACTTAAGAATTATGGTCTAGTTGGTTTCAATTTGCATAGTTGTAATCATGTCAGACAAAGGCCTTCCCTAGGGGTTTGCATTCCATGGTCAAGAACTGAGAGACTGCAGTTATTAACCACAGACAATTGATTTTGTTTAGACTACAGGCTAAGGAGAGAGACGGATGAGCAGAGTAGATGCAAGGACTTAAAAAGAGAAATGGCAAAAACCATTTCGGCAGTGAGTGCAGAGCTTACTCTTAGGTGCTCTCCATGACTACACAGGATGTGATGAGGATGAGTGTCATATTTCATTCTTTCCCAAATCTATTGTCCTCATGTTATCTGAGCTAAGTCACATTTTAGGTAGACTGATGCTTCCGTCCTGATTTCCTGCTGAGTAACAAACTTCGGTAGGCTTCTGGATGGAGAAGAGCCTGGCTCCTCTCTAAGAACAGAAGGCTTTTGCAGAGTGGATAATGTAGTGTGAAGCTCCCAAAGCCTTCTCTTCACCAAAGAAAGGACTCCTCCCTCTGTATTAGGAAGAATGAGAAAGATCCATCTGAGCCATGTGCTTTTAATCATTTTAACTGACAGCAGTCAAAATGACAATTAAATAAATCTTAGGAATACTGTTTATACCCCATATTTAAGTGACCTTGAATGTTTTTTGGAACTCCAATTTATCATGAACAAATCCATACTGAGCTCACAGGCAATGCATTAATCATCCACCGTATAAAGTAAGCTACACAATAAAATTAAATTAAATCTCAATTTACCAAAACATTAACATGCTAACAACTACCAACTT
Organism: Rhabdomys pumilio; assembly: GCA_030674055.1. NCBI lineage: Eukaryota > Metazoa > Chordata > Mammalia > Rodentia > Muridae > Rhabdomys > Rhabdomys pumilio. The sequence goes on from JANHMN010000002.1 coordinate 148,484,853, forward strand.
TGTGACACCACAGACTAGTAATGAAATGAATAAAACAGTATATTCACTATACTAAATGATGTAATTGAACTTAAAAAACTGTTTTCTGTGTTCTTTGAGAAAAAAATAACATGCTGTTTACTTTAATGCAGTGACATTTTATTTTGTGATTAATTTAAAAATAACATTGTAAAAACTACAAACTCATTTTAATTTGACAAGCATTTGGTAATTAATTTTCAAACAATGCTATGGGAACCCAGAAAGCGCTCTTCCTTTGACATGTATTTTATAATTTATTTTAAAACAATGCTGCACAAATCTGCAAAGGCATAACTCATTTGGGAGTTCATTAATTATGCAAATGAGTTGCAATTAACAAATCTGTTCCAAGGATGGCATTTGCATAATAATGAACTTCATGTTTGTGACATTATTTAATAAGATACCTTTGTGCATTTTTAAACGAAACACTCTTGTGAATACTATATGATGTGCTGGGGTTGGAAACGGACATGTAGTCAACGAGATTCCAAACCGCATGCAGAAAAATGTTGTTAAAATAAACAGAATTATATGTAATTCAAATAATAAATATGGATTTTTAGAACTCAGGGGTTTTGATTAGTCTCAGCTTCCCTAAATAACATAAGACATCAATTTACATTTATGAAGACCAATATACAAATTAGACTAAAAAGAGGTGAAGAAAACAGAACTATAAACTTCAATTTAATATTTCTAGTAAAAGTGGGCCATATTCTATACATATGACTCCTAAATCATGAACATTTTATTAAAAATAAACATATAGTTATATATTCAAAGATTTCTTTCAGAGACTTATGGCAGGATGCCCACAAACCCTTCATTACTTTTCAATCAGTAATCATTTTCAATAATCTACAATGGGTGTAACTGTAATCAAGTTAGTGTGGATGACAGGAAGGTGAAGGGGTGGGGAGATGGTCAGTGTGTAAGAATGCTTGCGCTGCAAACATGAGGATCTAAGTTGAAACTGTCACCATTCTTCTAAGAAGCTGGGTGTGGCTATGTGTGCCTATAGCCCCCAGCTTTATGAGACAGAAATGGATACAGCATGAGAGTTTACTGGCCAGAGAGCCTTGCCAAATAGCAAGCTTCAGGTTCAACTAGAGACCCTGTCTTTAAGTAATAAGACAGAGGGTAATAATTGAAGATAGCCTATGATGTGGTCTGGTCTCCATCTGCATACACACAGACACATGAACCCATATACTCAAGTGCATGTAACATCACACACACACACACACACACACACACAGAGAGAGAGAGAGAGAGAGAGAGAGAGAGAGAGAGAGAGAGACAGAGACAGAGACAGAGACAGAGACAGAGAGAGAGAGAGAAGATATATTACTACCATTATGTGAGATGGGGGACAGAGACATGAAACCCTGAAATACAATGAAAATTATGAAAGAGAGAAAGGCTCTGCTCTGAAGGAGTCTAAGGTTAGTAGAGTCATTAACTTAGTTTGAAGAACCAGAAAAGTGTCTTTGAAAAGGATAAAAGAGACAAAACTCTATCATAAAGGAAAAGGGGGTCAGCAGGGGGCATGAAAATAAAGAGCCCTGGAGAAGGAACAAGTGGCAAGCACAAACTCATGTGAGAACCTGTCAGGAGATTGTGTTCAGGGAAATGACAGGAGACTACCATGACTTGATAGAGGCGGCAGGCTGGGAAATAAATGCGTCTGGAGGAGCACTGTCCAAAGTTCAAGATCCAGCTTTAGATAGGTGAGAACAGCAGATGCAAACATGGGAAGGAAGGGATGAAAGATGGCGGTAACCTCCTCTTCACTGCTTACACAGAGTGTCTTAATTGATTGGCAAGTATGTTTTGAAGATAGGATATGGTCAGGTGACTTTATGAGTTGTATGTTGGTTGTCTCAGAACACCGTGACTGTGGTGACCACTGAGATTCTGACAATCACATCTTAGTTTGAAAATAAGAATCATGTAGGAATCACTTCACAACTCACCAAACTTATTTTCTGTAGGTGGAAGTTCTTCAAAACCTAGTCTTCTCTACCTATCATGTCAGATGGGTATTAATTTAAAATTATTTCATAATAAAATAAGAAATAAGAAAGAGTACAAGGCAGGAGTAGCCTAACCCACAAAGTAGGCAAACAAGGAGTACTTGTGGATGCATTCCTTCCAAGCTACTTCCAGAATCACGTACAGGAAAGAACAAAACTGTTTACAATACTAAAGTACATAGTATCATGCACTTTAGTAAAGTACAGCCTACTCCAGGAAACCAAGGTTTCACAGTTTTGTTTGGTTTTTACCATAAATATGTCAACTTATTTTATTTTAGAAATTTTTCCTTTAGTGGTAAAGTCCTGCCAATGGGCAGCCAGTTTTGATAGCCTACCCCATAATAGTAATAATATGGAGGTGGACATTATTAGCTTTTGAGCATCTAGCTATCTGTTCTCTGTTGACAGCACTTCAGTTTCCTTTGGGAATAGTACTTTCCCGTTGTGCCCAGTTCTGCTGGGGTAATTATGCTGGGCACTTCCTTTCTATTTCTTCCTCTAAATTCTGTTAGGCCTTTTCTCAAATTTAAGCAACTAAGCTCTTTCCTCTGAGTTTTCATTAGAGTATTTTGATGTCTCACCCTTTTGTGGTCAATTGACAAAAGACTTGCTTGTTCCAAAGATAGATGCTTGCTTCTCAAATCCTGCAAGCCCCTACAAAATTTACTTTCTGTTGTCATTGCTTGTTGTTGTGTGACACTGTTCCTAGGAAGATGTAAATAAACATCTACTTACTCCAGATAGGGAACCAATGACAATACCACCAAAGTCCAATGTGGTGAAGCAATGACTCTTATTGGGGTTACTTACAGGAATATGGGTGAGGAGTTGCTTTCTAGAGCAGAAAACAGCGTGTAAGTAGCTCATTAGGTGGGAGAATGTCCTTTCCAGGTACTTTTGTTGGTCACTGTTTCTTCCAGATAGCTCAGAAGTCCATGATGTTTATAGTCCTATCGATGGGGGGATCTAGTAAATCTGATCAATTTCAGTGACTTCCTGAAGATATTGAGTTGTTTACTTCCTCCTTACAGAATGGAGTGTTTCCCTTTCTCTTAGAACAACCTGTTGTGACCTCCCTTCATCTTACTGAGATTGCTCCCTAGAGATGTCCTCTTGTTTCACCTCCAGGATCATCCTTTGGTTCAACAGGTTTTTTTTGAGTGGAAGCTTCTAATCTCAGAGAAAAGTACCACATAGCACCAGAGAACTCTGATGTGACATAAAAATACACAAGACTCAAACTAACATTTCATAAGGTAATTTTCCTAATAAGTACAGATAACCCATTTAGAAAATGATAAGGGAAAAAAATCAAATAAAATATCACTTTGAATAAAAAAGGAGATGTTTGTTTAAGGGCATGTTTTAGTGGTAGCAATGATCCTAAGTCCCCCATGGTAGGAAGCAGAGATTGAGAGGTTGTGCAAAGCCTTGTTTCCCTTTGGAACTTTACAACATTGTCCAACGTAGCCAAAACCATTGCCTTCAAGAGGGTTATACAAAAATAAACAAACCAACAAACCAACAACAACAACAAAATGAAAATGAGCCTAGGACAGTACTAACAACGCTGACACTGAAAACAGATGTCAGCCACAAGGCCTTGACTATCACTGGCATTATGGCATTATTTGGTTCCGAGGGCAGCTAGCTGGCTCAAATCAGCTTCCATGTGTCTCTAATACCCATCTCCCTTAAAACTGTGAAAAGCACAAAATAATTTTTTTAGTTACAACTGTGTAGTGACAACGTTGCTGGGGAAGATTAAAGTATCAGTGTAACTTGCTTACATTTGATTCTGACAAGTACCTTATGTAAAAGAGATTACAGAAGGAAAGCGTTCATCAAGCACCTGAGCATTTTAAGTCATTGGAATGCAAAGCATCATGTTAAATGGCATACACAGCATTGTTGAAAGAGGCAAATTGTTGAGCAAAGCAAAGCATTGTGGGTAAATGTTCTCCTCAATATGTTTTATATCCAACTGTATCCTTGAAAAGGAGAAGGTGGAAGGAAACCTTCTCACAAAATCTCTCTCTCTAATGCTTCCATTAAAGGTAGTCTTTAACATTCATTGTTTAGTATTTATGTTCCCCAAATCCTCCTGAAGTATACCTGGGCTGAAGTATACAGGAAGTATACATGCTGCCCTCTCTCTGTGCTCAGTGTTGAGAACACTTTCCCCCAGCAAGGTCCATCCCACGCTCACTTTCTCTTTTCAAGTCTTACTGCCAGGATTGGGCACGTAGCTCAGTGGTAGGGTGCTTGCCTAGCAGATACAAGGCTATTTAGAGAGAGGGCTAGGAGGGACAGAGGAGAGAGAGAAAGGGAGAGAAGTTGGCCCAGATTGTTATTCCCCTGGAGGAGGTTTGCTGTCAGCAGCTTTCCACTGGGTAGTTGAAAGCTTCGTACATCATAAACATTTTCTTTGGCCAAATGAATTTGACCCTTGATTGCTATTAGATGCAAGTTCATCTTTAAAATTATTGACTAATAATCACTGCTGAGCTATTTACATTAGCAATTTATGTCTCCGGTAGAACACTCTACACTCCTGGGAATGGTTCAGAAACTTCACTGTTCCATCCCCAGCCCAGGGTAAGGAATTAGATACCTTTAAAAAGACTCTTAGATGAGCCTGATGTGAAACTAGTATAGAAGCCTGTGTTAGGCTGTGAAGAAAGGCTCAACACATTGTTGGTGGTATAAGTTTTCCTGTTTCATACAGCAGGCTTTGCTCTAGCTCCCTGCTAAGAATGATCCTAGTGTCTTTCTTCCTTTGTTCTTTGATCTCCCATCAGCTGTATTAATCTTTAAGATGTGTTAATTGTACACAGGGCTGCACTGTTCATCCTGTTTGCTTGTTCTAGTCCAAAGATGTGTAAATGCATGCATATAAACATAGACATTTTTTAACAGCTACTGCTATACTCTAATCAAAATGCTTAATATATTTGTTTGTCTTTTGGTCATTATATTTAATGGAGATAAGCAAGAATAAAAAATGAAAGAAGGAATAATTATAATTCTTACTGGAATTACCTAAATAAATATTTATATAATTATATATGTGTTATATATAATTATATTTATATATGTATATATTTATGTAAAATATATGAGTTAAATTATAATTTATTAGTATGTTAGTCTTGTAATCATATTTAGCCTCAAATGCACTTGTTTTTCTATATGAAACAATTCTCAGCCACCTCAAAGTAACCTACCACATCCCTCAAATTTCTATCTGTTTTTTGTGCCCATTCTTACAACCTACCTTGAGAATCTCTCGTAACATGGCCATCAAATATTGTGTGATTTTACAGCCAGCAAAACCCTTAACTTATTAGACATTCAAGATGGCAGACTTAACATGGCTGTTAAGGAATTCTTAGCAGTCTTTTCTTCTTCTTAGCTCCTTCTAAAATAACAGTAATCAATGGTTTCAAGCTTAAAACAACTTTCATGTAATAATATTAATTGGCTATTTTCTATGTGCCATGTGTGATCTCCATGCACTTACCTTAGATGGAGAAGAAAAGGAAAAGAGATGGAGAACGAAAAGAGAGGAGATGGGAGGAAAGAGACAGGGCAAGGAAGGGTGACAGCAAGAGGTGTTTATAGAGTTGGAAGTATGTGAACTGGGCAACTGTGGAAGGAGCTTGAATAAGAAAAGGTTAGGGAGGCAAGTAAAGATACCCAGAAGATGGACAAGGCTGTAGAAATAGCTCAGTGGGTAAAGCTCTTGCTTGACAAGTCTAGCAACCAAAGTTGGGATCTCCAGGATCCCTGGGAACAGCTCAGGAGTCTGTAATCCATTTAAGCTCACAAATTAGGTGTTGGCAGCAGTAAGAAACCCTGACATAAACATGGTGGAAAGCAAGACTGATACCCAGAGGCAGTTCTCTGATCTCTACACAAACTCTGTCACACACACACACACACACACACACACACACACACACTCATACATGTATACCACTTCACAAAAAGAAAATTTGCAGTCTATTCTGAGACAGAACACTATTCCTGTGAAGAAAAAGGTACAAGATCTCACAGAAAGATAAAATGCAAGGCAGCAAGCTGAAAGTGAGAGAAAACATGTTCTATTGGAGAAACTAGATATTTCCTTCATGTTGGGGCCCGAGCTACCCCTCACTTGGGGGCCAAAAATGTTGAGAACCGCACTACCCACATTTGGGGGCCAAAATGTTGCAGACCACTCTATCAATGTTGGAACCCTCACTGCCAAAAGCCTTGGGGGCTAAGTTGTTAGAGCTCAAACTGCCCCAAGCTGCTCAGGTCCATGGGTCGGGGTTCATCAAGAGAGAGAGTGAGGATGGACATGAAGAATGGAGACCAGAGAGAGTGTGATTCAATCCTGTTTATTCTTCAGTCTCTCTTCTTCTCTCCAAGTCCCTAGTTCCTAGTACCAAATCTCATATCCTGGGCTTCGGCACCAAGTCTCAAATCTTAATCCTAGTTCTAAGTTGCTAGTCTCTTTACCAAGAGCTGAGGCTTAAGGGTGTGACTTAAAGGTGTGATTTAGAGATAAGACCTAAGGGCATGACTTAAAGTTCCAAGTTACCTGCCTCAAGCCTCAAGTCTCAAGTACTCTTCCAAGTACAAGTGTCTAATCTCAAGTGTCTAATTCCTAGTTGCCTGTCTCAAGTCTCAAGTGTCTACTTCCAAGTACAAGTGTCTAATTCTAACAACTTCTTTCTGCCTCTCGAGTTTTATATTTCTCACTTCTAAACCACGCCTTTAAGTCACACCTTTAAGTCATGCCCTTGGGTCTTATCTCTAAATCACACCTTTAAGTCACGCCCTTAAGTCTCGGCTCTAAACCACACTTTAAGTCTCACACACTCAAGGGAAAATTTGGGGTATCTAAAACAAGATGTTATCAGAGTGTGCTCAGCTGTTGTAGGCTATTGTAAACAAGTCTCTTGTCAGGGTATATGGCTCAAGATGGCTGCAAGGATGATAGCCGCCTTCTGTAAGCTCCCTACATCTTCATTTGGCTGGGACTATCTAGCTATTTGGCATGTGAACAGGAACATTGTAGATTATCCCATTTGTTGCTAAAATACTGGTTTTCGCCATGCCTCTTTGTGAGGCACATCATTCTACCCATTGATTTCATCTTGAACATATATCTTATTCTACCTAAAGAAAGATGAGAGGAGAAAAAAAATCAGTGAGTAAACTCAGTGCCACAAAGGTAGTCATATCCAAAAGAGAAAATGTGTCATTAGCCTTAGGTGAAGATTGCATGGGCAAATCCTCCTACTGACCCATAGTTGACAGGGTATAAGAGTGATGTTATAGGCTTCCAATATTGAGAGAATTTTTATACTGTACTTAGATTTCAATACACTGACTGATACACAGGATATAGCCAATCAAATTATCTGATGTTGTATGTATAGTGTGGCATTGTTTAATGCAAATAAGAAACAGTAACACAAAAAAGGGGGAAGCATAGAGGAGAAACCCTTAGTTCCAGAGAATTATTATTTTACCTTAAGATAATAAGAGACACTCCCCCGTTCACATTTTACAATTGTAAAGCAAAATAAAACTACAAAGACTGTATTTCAGGGGTCAGCACCTTACTGGCCAGGAGAGCAATGCTCACAGTGGATTGACTCCACACAGTGACATGGCATTATATCATTGCCAAACACACTTGGTCTGACCCATCCTGCCCACTGTCTCCTAGGAAGACAGGATCACTGATTGAGTATGAAGAATTGTTCTGTTCCCTAGGGCTCTCTGGCTAAATCTGTTCAGACGGGATGAAGCATGATTACAAACACAATCTTGTTTATGGAGGCTTCATCTTAAATAAAAGCATCAGTGATTAACAAATAAAGACTACTATTCTAATGAAAGAAAATGCATAGGTAATGACTAGATCTTCATTCAGATATAGCAGAGGCTAGTACTAGAGGCTACTTTCTGTCTCTCACATTTAAGCTTCCTAACTGGCTCAGTCTTCTCATCCATATACCAACAGCAATAACAGTACCCATATACATTCTCTCTGTCTCTGTCTTTGTCTCTCTCTCTCTTTCTCTCTCTCTCTCTCTCTCTCTCTCTCTCTCTCTCTCACACACACACACACACACACACACACACACACACA
>JANHMN010000002.1:148498365-148553991 GCA_030674055.1 Rhabdomys pumilio
CACACACACACACACACACACACACACACACACACACACACACACACTTTGGAGCCCATCAGAGAAAACTTTGCCTTTGCAGTGTCTGGGTTCTACACAGCTTGCTTGGTGAATGCCATTACAGAATGCGATATGCGTGTTAATAAGCCAGGACATCTGGTAACCAGCTTTTTTCTGATTCATTAACTGACTGTGCTTCTGTGGCCAGCGGGAGAAGAGGAGAAACTGGAAGGTTTTGCTTTCAGCAAATGGGTGTTTGATGGATGTCTGGTTTCTTCAGTGTTGCCTGCACTTTTAAACTTTACTCCAAGGCCAGTGTTCAGAATCCCAGCAACCTTTGCAAAGCAGTGTCTTAGGCCATGGAGAAAACAAAGGGTGCTTAAATCATTTCAAGCAGTCTGAGGGAGTGGGAAAGAGAAGAGTTGGGCTAGAAGGGGAACTGCCTTGATCCCTTTAAAAAAACACAAGAGGAAGACAGCAAAGAGCTTGCATTCATCACACAGATAGAGCCAAGACTACCAGTCTCCCTGTCTCCCTACCTTTAACCCGTCTTTTCAACCTCAACACATCGCTTGAATTAACTTGTTTTCTAATCCCCCTGTAATGCTTTAGGTTAATGAAGCAGTGTTTTTGAGTTTTGTTATTTCTCTTATCCATATGCTCGTAGGACACTTTGAGTTGAGCAGACTCCAGCAGGCTGCCTAAATCCTCCTGCCTCTCCTAATAAGTGATTAGGGACCCACTGGAGCATTCTAGGAGATACTTAGTGATAGTTAATTTAAACTTTTGAAGAATGGACAGTTTCAATCCAGGTTGTGAACAACTCTAGGGAATACAATTAGCTGACGAGAATAGAACAAAACTACACATGGGGAACTAGACAACGTGAGATTATGAAAAAAACTCCCAGTGATCATGGTAGCCACATTATATTTGGAAAGAAATGCCATCTTCCCATTAGATTTTAACGAAACAAAATCTTCTTTTTGAAAGAAAACAGGTCCAAATGGCTCGAGAGAATGATGAAATAAAAGCGATCTGCCTTGATGGTACACATCGAGGGATGAAATGGACAATGAAGTTTCCATATGTTGTTTTTATGCAGTAATTAGAAACTGTCACACACCGTTTCATTTTTTCATTTCCTTGGGCTTATTTGCGTGTTGGAGTTTCCTTTGGAGCTGAAAGGAGAGCATCAAACTGGCACCCAGTAGAAAGGCAGAGCGATGGCTGATGGGAGTCCTCCCCATCCCTAGGCACTAAGGGCCCGTGCCAGAGGCAGGAATGTCAAGGCACATTGTGCACTGAAGCAGTGAGAAAAGTAGCGAGCAGCAGCTGCCCTGGCAGAGGATCGCCTGGCGCAGCTTCCTGCCTCGGTGGGAAGGCTGACCGAGCCCCCGGTCATTATGAGGCACTTTGGCATTTTCAGCCTGGGCTCTCCTTTCCTTACATCTTCAACATCTACCATGATGTTGTGTATAACCAAACTTAAGTCAGGGCTCCTGTGGAGCGCAGGGTTCCCATGAGGCCTCAGCAAACCTAAAAACAGCTTTCTCCTATTAAAATATTACTAACAAATCCCAGTACTTGGAGACAGAAAGAAACTTCTTTTTGCCTGAATTGTATTTTTTCCTGGACAGCTGTTCAAAGGAACACTTAAATGGCCTAGAACCATTCGAAGAACTGAACTGTAAGACATGACTTGACTTGCAAAGTAGCAAAATGTTTCCAGAAACTGTGATGTGGGCAGAAAGAAATGTCTTTAAAATTTTAAAATGTTATATAATAAAACCCTTTAAGTAACATCTTCAATTAAAAGTGAAAATAAGAAAAAAGACAAAACAAGAAGAAAAGAACATTCTTACAAACACTATTGTTATTGTATATTTAAATTAATTAAATTAATCTTAATTCAATTTTAATATTTGTCATTTGGCTCTTTATATGTAATTTTCTCATAAAATCATTAACAGTAAGCCTAGTGTCCTATAATTTTTCAACATAAAAGGCACTGATAATAAATTTTCATGACAGATATGCTATTACTGTATGATATTCTAGAATTTACACATTTGGTATCTTTTAGGCATTATTTTTGTTAGACATTTTGACTGCATACTTTCTAGTTATTACCAATGATATGATTAGTATGAACCCCTATATTTAGTACATCCTTATATCCTTGGGAATTATTTTCAGAAGTAGGAACACCCAGTGGAAAGCTGTGCCCATGTTCAGGCTTTTGATACATATTGCCAATTGCCTTCCAGAAAACTTGTATTAATTTAGAATCCCATCCGCAGGGTGTACAGCCCTGGTCCCTCCATTCCTTGCCAACACCCAGCACTCAGTTTCTTTTTCATCTTCGCTAATCTGAGTAGTGAAAAAAATGGTGTCTCTTTGTTCTTTTAATGAGTTCATTGCTGAAAACCAACGTTTCTGAAGATAGAATGGCGCTTGCTTACTTCTTTGATCGGTGCTATGTGTCAGTCGTTAAACCTAGAATTTGCTATTGCTTGGATTTTGTGACTGCTGTCATTCCACAGCATGTCAAAGGGATCTTGTTTAGAACACAAGCAATTTGATGTCTCAAGAAAAATACAGATGTGTGTAAATAAAGCACGGAGGCCATCAAATTCCTTGTATCTGGAAAAACACAAAAGACAGTGAGATTTTAAAACCATGATCTGGCTATTGCTGAGGGAGTATGGAGCTAGCCTGTGGGAAGTCTGTGTTGCTGGTCAGCCAGTAGAAGGCATCCACTGGCGACCACACAACTGCTGGGGGTGGCTGTGTTGGTATCTGTAACATGTTGATGTGTAAAGTGAAAAAAAAAATGAATCCTATTCCCCAGGAGAGTCCTGCATATGTCAAGTATATTGTCTCATTAAGCCACTCCATTTATCAACCCGCTGAATGCCAATTAAATTGCACAGGGTGGTGCAGGTATATGGTGGGCTGTTGGTGCCAAACTTTATTACAGCTGAGCTTTTCTGGCATAGCGCATTCCACCCAGTGAAATGGCAGACACACCAAAGCCAAATTAAATGTTCTTGAAATAATGTCTTTAAAGAGGATGAAACGCCACTGCCTGGCAGACAAGAATGTAAAATGTAATGTCAGTTCTTAGTGTACTTTTAGTTCCAATGAAGATGTCAAGGCTCTGATCCAGCCAGTGCCAAATGTCTTCACAGCGTGCAAATTAGATCAGTGTAATTTCATCAGGAGAATGATCAGCCTGTGCTGTAGTTATGGCTGAATTCACTGCTTCTGCCCAGGGCTGGGCTGTGGACCTGGGGCCCAGCTGCGTTCACACTGCCATCCTCAGAAAGAGAAAGGATGGAATTTAATACACGTATCCCTCCATTTCACTTCTTAGGACTGTTGCTAAGAGAGCATCGTGCATAGTTTATAGTAAATTTGGTTGAGAACTTTTAAAAATCTGGTTAACAATTAAACCCTAAATTAAGTGCAATAACTAATCCAGCTGCTGAAAAGTGTTACAGAATTTTTATACGTTTACCTGAACACGGGATTTAAATGATCACAGGCAGACATCAGTATTAAATGCTTAAAGGATTAAAATCTCATGTATGTTTGAAAAGATATTCACGTAATTGTCCTGACAAAAGTGCTAAAGGGTCAATAAAAAGCAATAAACAGCAAATACACAATAAACAATATGGAAAATCTATAGCCATAAAACAAGTGACAGTAAAGATACAGTGACTATTTCTTAATGCTAAGTATAGGGAAAGAGTGACCTTATGATATTCTTGGGAAGAAAAACACAACAGATGTAGCTGAGGGTACGTGGGATTTGCCACATATGAAAACGATGAGAGGGGTCATTGCCATTAACAAATGATTGTCCACAGTGAAACTGGTTGTCACTGAAGTATTATTTCAAACATTCCTCAGACAATACTAAGCTTAAAATTAGATTTCCTACAAATTGTTCTCAATCATAACCCCACCTTGAATATATTCCTAAGCCTTCAGTAAACATGAAGAAGAGTCACTTTTGATTGAGCGGACAACCTTGAGAATCATTAGAGGATGCTCCGCGTTTCCCTGTTTGCAGAAGGTATGCTTTCTCTACAACTTCCTAAGTCACTAGGACACCATAATGAAGCACTTTGAAGCCAGTTTGCAAAACATTTTAGAAGGTTTGTTATATGATACTTATAAAAGATTGAAAATGCCAAGAAATCTAGAAAATAAAAATTATCCCAATCCACTATATAGACTTAGAAATTACTAATATAACTTTTTTAGTGTTAACAGTTACTTATTTTTTTTTCTCAAATTGGGGACCTATTGATGATAACATCCTCTTTCCTTTAAGTATCATAGTCATTTTCTGTGTCATTAAATACTTAAAATTATTTCAATACTAAGGAACAATGCAGCACCCTGGATTGTTGGAATGGTAGGTCTGCATTTAAACATTTAATTCTGATAAACATACCCGCCTTGATACATGACCAATTTCTAGGAAACAATTCCCAAGTGGCATCACTGATGATTAAGGTAACTGTGATTGGTTACAATGTTACTACTTATTAGGACCTACTCTAAACCTACAGATGCAGGGATCCATCCATTTTCATATTCCAAAGGCCCTGTTATGATTCCACATTTCAAGTCTTAATTTTCCAGATAGAGGGCAAATGTAATTCAATGTTTGTTAAAACTGTAAAATTGAGGACATGGAGGTAGTGCCTTCACCTCTGTTAGTCATGATGGAAGGTACGCTCTCCTGCACTGCAGAATAAGTTCATTGCTGCAGTTGTCTTAGGATGTGCTTTTGGACAATGGAAAATGGTCTCCAGCCTTGAAATACATAGCTATTGTCTTTGTATGTTGTCAGTATAGATACCCACCAGTTCACTGATAATCTATAGTTACTCCGAATTACCTTCCGTTCTTCCATCTCTTGAAAGCCATTTGGAATCTCTGCTGTGAACTTTTCTTTCATTTTCTATTTTAGGAATAGGAACAAGACCCACATCTATCTTCTAGGTTTGCCAAGACCCCAGATGCCAAGCCTTGGAACCTTCCATCAGCAACATCTGGCCTTTTTGTGAGTTCCATGGGCAGTTGTGCACTGGGCTCAGAACTGCCACTTGGATGTCACATGGTCAACATTCTATTGATTTGGGGCTGGCAAGGGAACATTTCTCTTCCAACATAGCTTGACTATGTCACAGATAAAATTAGAACAGTTTTGTGGAAAAACCTTTTTTCCTCAGAAAATAATTTAAGGATTTTTTTTTTAAAAAACTGATAGTATTTCTTTTCCATTTATTTATGCAGTTTTTCAAAGGCTCATAAAAATACTTCAGTTCAGGATAAATTTTGTACAATTTTAATAAATTAATAGAATGTATCAGATCTGCATGCAGAAATGACGAGAGATTTTGAATATAGAAGGGCAGGCACTAACACTTCCTCTAAAGTAAACACTCTCATTTATTTATTTTTTTAACTAACATTTCCCATGGAAGTAAAGTGCTGTGATCCAATTTGGTATTTGGTTTCCTAAGCCATTAGACTGCTCAAGTTGTGTTTTAATGTCTTTTTCAATCAGGAAATTAAAATTCATATTCAAGTAATAGCAATGATTTCCTTAAAGTTATTATCAATTTAGCATAGAAAGCAATCCCAAATGTTTCCCTTTTTTACTATGCAAGATTAATCAGACACAAGATAAAATGCAATTAAATTAACATTTCTGCCTCCAACAATTTTCTTTCTTAAGGGAGAAGATAAAGTTCAATTGTGAATATTTAGTATAGTTTATAGAATGTTGAAACTAATACTATGTTGAACTTCATGGATTTCTTCCCGTAATTTTTTTTTTATTCTATCAACTTTAGAAGTTGCCATATTTTAGCTTCTTATTAAGTTCTATTTATTATGACTTATGTAGTTGATTTTCATTGGTAACAGAGTACTCAAAATTTTATATTCCCTTAGAAATAAATGTTTTGCATAAAAGTTTAGAAGCAAAATATGTTTTATTCATTTTGTGTTATTTTTAAAGCAAATCATTATTTTTAAATATTTCATTTAAAGTACTAAATGAATAGTTAGTGACTCCTAAAACACACACACACACACACACACACACACACACACACACACGCACAATAGTTGGTATCAGGTAAATGTTTGCTCAGCCTTCAGTGGAAATAAAAGGCCTGGTGCAAGTGCAGTCAGCCAGTGTGGCTGACCTGAGGCATCTGAGTGCCTAGCAGAAAGGATCAAAGAACACAAGTGAGGAGGAGTAGGGGATCTGCTCACATGCCCAGTGCCCTGGGAATCATAGCTTGAGAACTCAGTCTGTCCTTAGTGTCCGGGAACAAAGTTGGAGTATTGCCTTTATTAAGAGAGAGTAATTTCAGAGCTGCTGCGGAGATGACTCAGAATAAGAGCACTTGTTGCTCTTCCTGAGGCTTGGACTTTGGTTCTCAACACCCACATTAGGTGATTGACAACCTACTGTAACTCCAGCTTTAGGGGATCCAACATCTCTTCTGGCCTACACTACCAGTTCTAAAAGGAGAATAAATTCTTTTTAAATTTTGAGATTGAGAAATAACCAATTCAGTTTAAATGATAAGAATCAATAGCTGTTTGTTTAATCTATCAAATTGTATAAAGTTACAGCTAATTATTCTATAAATCAGACCATTAAGGGGAAAGTATTCTACTTTGTACTTGGTACCAGGCTTAGATTCAGCAATGAGGGCAAAGCTATGAACCATATATAATTTTGTACATTTCTTTTCAAACTGTCCTTTCATTGGAATCCAATGGCTACTCTTGTACCTGTGTACTTTCAACAGCTACAAACAACTTTTTATTGTGTTGCTAGAAGCAAAACACAACATTTTGGGGTAGCAAGTCAGAAGCTTCGGGGCAGGATGAAAATCTACTTTTGCTTTGACCCTGTGCATTAGGGGAGCTAAGAAAGCCTTGAAGGAATGCATGCTGTTAACATGGATATGGGGCTAGGCCTTAGACCTACAGGAAATTGGCAAAGGCTTTCCTCTGGGTCAGGTCAGTACACTATGACACAAGTATGGGTCCAACAGCGTGGGGAAAGTACACGTTTTATCTTATAAAAGATAAATATTGGACTCCATGTCATATTCAAAACTAATTTAAATCATGTGTCTAACAATAAAAGCTAAAATTGTAAGGGCCTTAGAGCCATGGAGTGTTTATCTCCAGGATCTTGGATTAAGTAATGTTTTCTTATATATGACAGAAAATAAACACATAATGGAAGAATAAATAGATAGCTTAGACATCGGTCACATTGAAAAAAATTCTACTTCAAAAGAACTGTAAGAGAAATAAAAAACAAAACAAAATCTAAAGAAAAAATTCAAATTATTTGTCTAAGAATCTAAGGTCTTAAATGTAAACTTCTTTTTAAAATAACACAGTAAAAGGGAAGAAGGTTTTTGTAAGGATAATATATGCACATGGCTAGCCAGTGCATTAGAATATAGCACCATTGGCTTTCAGAGAAACACAAGTTAGAAAGAACTATGCTTGTAGGGAAAAATGGGGACACCCAGGATTGCATTCATAATATGAGCAAAGGCATGTCCAAGAAGTCTCAAGGCTAAGAAAAAGCACAACCTCTCCCATGCCTGAGACCCCCACGGGCTGAGGCAGGATGTTTGTGTAACAGCTGACCTTTGGCAGAACAGCAGTGTAGAGAAGGCTCTGACCACAATTTCCTTGCTCAAGAAGACTGTGTGATCATGCAGCCCCCTGCTCAAATCTCCTACTGAGATTACTGGTCAACCCACTGTTTTCCATGTGTGTAGTAAACACTGAATTTCGAGGCCAATGCTAGAGTTTCTCCATCCTAGCACACAGCCTATCGAATCTCAGATTTACCTTACTCCGGTCTGGTCTGTCTTTCTTAATAATGTCTTGTTAATTTCATTCAGGTTTCCAGTGCCCACTGAGCAGTTTATGGCATATGCCATACCATTTCATGATACAATAATAATTTTTTTAAACGATGATACCAAGGTTGTGAAGGTCCTAAAACCCTCCTACATATGTAATGTAATGTAAATGATGCTGCCATTGTGGAGCAGTCTGACTGTTATGTTAAACATAGAATTACCATTTGACCAAGCAGCCCATTCCAACAAAATGGAAAATACTTGCCAAATAGTGGAAAGAATCCAAGTGTCTACTACCTGATGAATACATAAACAAGACATTATGAAATATTTCTTGTTTATGTATTAAAAAAATAAAATGATTACTTACGTACAATTTGAATACTGAAAGCATATGCTAAATGAAAGAAACAAAATATAAAATAGGTACATTATTCCTTTATATGAAGTATAATATTTATAAAGCCTATGAGTATAGAAAATTAACTGTTATTTGTCAAGGCCTGGAGGAGAAATGTGAAATTGCTGGTAACATAGAAGCCTATATTCTTTTGGGGTTGATGAAAATACTCTAGAAATGGATATGATGAATGCATGGTCTTATGAAAAATAGATATATGAATATTATATCTTATTAGGGAGAATTTTATTAGATATGAATTACATGCTGTTAAATACTTTTACCAACTCTTTACATACCTTCTATCCTAATATTCATAGTCACAGATATTGGTAAGGAAAGACGTTTCGTTAAATTTTCAATTTTGTTTTAGCCAAATCACCCCTTTAGACAGCTAATGGACAGAGAGGCTAATCCTAACACACACTCAGTCCTCAGCATGCCAACATTTTATACAATTAAAATCATGCTACTAGTTCTACAAGTTAGTTAGAAGAAATGATGTTTTTAAAAGACAAAATAGAGGCTGGAGAGACAGTACTGACTGCTCTTCTAGAGCTCATGAGTTCAACTCCCAGCAATCACAAGGTAGGTCACAACACCTATAATAGGATATGCCGTCCTCTTCTGTCAAGCAGGCATACATGCGAATAGAGCACTCAGATACATAAAATACATTTTTTTTTGAAAAAGACAAAATAATATGAATTGTTTTTGTAGAAATAACTAAGAATCATCCTGTAAGCCGGGCGGTGGTGGTGCATGCCTTTAATCCCAGCACTTGGGAGGCAGAGGCAGGCGGATTTCTGAGTTCAAGGCTAGCCTAGTCTACAGAGTGAGTTCCAGGACAGCCCCGGCCACACAGAGAAACCCTGTCTCAAAAAAACCTAAAAAAAAAAAAAAAAATCACCCTGTAAACCAGACTGACGATGATGTCACTCCTGTCTTGAGGACCTCCAATGTATACCCCATGCCTTGAGGAGCATCCAACTCTTTACCATGGCCCTCAAAATTTCTACCAGGCTAACACATGTTCCCAGAACCACGGATGCACTATGGATTCTAGGTACATTGAATCCCGCACTATTTCATGAGAAAATAAACACTCTTCATGATTCAGAACCTTTATCTTGCATTTCACTCAAAAGTAGAATGCTTTCATTGGATTTGTCTTTGAATGATTTTTAACAAAAGGCAAATTAAAAATACAGTCCTTACTACATGATGGAATGAACAAATTCTTCATCTACTTCATTTTCTGAACATAATCTTTGTACACATTACTGGGCATATGATATTATCACTCCGTGTGTGTGTGTGTGTGTGTGTGTGTGGGTGGGTGTGTGTGTGTGTGTTTGTGTGTGTGTTTCATAAATAATTTCCCAAAACTTGGGTTTAAAAACTTGCATTTAAAGCAAAAGAAACATTCAAAAATTATTGATAGACCATTGAAGATCTAGTTAGCTCCTGTGATTATTGCTACAGATTAAGGACCAGAGTGTGACTTTTCACATTAATTTGTAGAAATTTAATTTTGTAAAGGTGAAAGTCAGTTCTTCCTAAAATAAAAAAATATTAATTTTTGTGGTTTTATGATGTAAAATATTATTCTCGCTAATTTAGTGGTCTAATTCTGACTTCATTTTGTCAATTCCAATAACTGGAAACTCAAATTGTTTTGGATACCAATTCATAATCATGTTGGCCCCTCATTCAAAAGTTTAGCAGATCCTTGACATGCTCTTAATTCTGTATACACATAAGACTTGGTATTCCATTTTACAGGTAACAATTATACATTAATAACTCAACTGATTTGTTCAGTTTTCAGAAATATTTTCAAAAGTTTTGCCCTAATCACCTCCAAAGTACTTTTCACCAAAAAAAATTATATTTCAGAAATGAGAAGGAACCTATGATGCCCTGGCACAGTGCAGTGAGGAAGGGGAATAAACAAGGGTGTGCTTGGCCTATGACCTTTTCTAGAATCATTTTCTTCAGAGAAGTTTAATCAGTTCCCTATATATATATTTTTTTTTTGAGACAGGGTTTCTCTGTATAGCCCTGATTGTCCTGGAACTCACTCTGTAGACCACGCTGGCCTCGAACTCAGAAATCCACTTGCCTCTGCCTCCCAAGTGCTGGGATTAAAAGTGTGTGCCACCACTGCCCAGCCCCCATCTTTTCTTATAAGCAAACCCTGTATGAAATATTATTTATGGAGTAGAGACATAAAACCAGATATGCTGGAATGTCTTTTAATCTCAACACTGGGGAGGTAGAGGCAGGTAGATCTCTGTGAATTCAGGGCCAGCCTCATCTATATATTGAGTGCCAGGCTAGCCATGGCTGCATAATGAGGCCCTGCTTCAAACAAACTAAGACAAAAAGAGAAGTGGGGAGGGAAGGAGGAAAGAAGTGGAAAGAGAGGATAGGGAAGGGGGAGAGGGGAAGAAACAAGAAGAGAGGTGGAGAAATAAAGGATTTCAGTGTAACTGATTCAAGAGCAAGTCAGATTAGTAGAACCTATGCAAACGTCTTTACTCATTTATACTAATTGAATTTCTAATTATGATTCTTGGGTTTTTAAGGTTAATATTTTTAATGTATGCATATAAGCTAGAAAACTGTCTATGTCTACTTTTGGAAATTGAAATTATCCCTTCTGGCATTCACTTAAATTGTATTGTGGCTTCATGCCCAATCAATGTAAACAAAAATTACTTAGGATGTATCCGCCAATAGCGAACATGAAACGATAGCAAAACATCTTCAGCCTGAGGTTGTGGTCTATTCTTCTCAGGGAGCAGTGTTTTTGAGGAATTAATATGCAGCAAAAAAGAGAGAAAAGTTTCTGGTCCTTTAAGCTGGCATTCTTCACCCTCTTCTATTCCTATTATTCTTAGGTTTGATATTTTTATTGTGTCCTAAATTTCTTGGATATTTTGGGTTAGAAGCTTTTTCCATTTTATATTTTCTTTGACTGACATGTCAATATCTTCTATGGTATCTTCTATGCTTAAGATTCTCTCTTCTGTCTTTTGTATTCTGTTGGTGATGCTTGCTTGCATCTGTAACTCCTGATCTCTTTCCTATGTTGTCCATTTCCAGGGTTGCCTCCATTTGTGTTTTCTTTATTGTTTGTATTTCCATTTTTAGTTTTTGGACCATTTTGTTCAATTCCTTCACTTGTTTAATTATATTTTTCTGTATTTCTTTAAGAGATTTATTTGTTTCTTCTTTAAGGGCTTCTACCTGTTTGCCTGTGTTTTCTTGTATTTCTTCAAGCAATTTCTTTATATCCTCCTTAAAGGCCTCTATGATTTTTATGAGATGGAATTTTAGGTCATTATCTTGCTTTTCATGTGTGTTAGAGTAGCCAGAGCTTGCTGTGGTGGGAGAACTGGGTTCTGGTGGTCCCAATACAGTATGCCATTTCTGATCTTGCACTTGCCTCTGGCCATCTGGTTCTCTCTAGTGTTAACTGGCCTGGGTGTCTCTGACTGAAACAGGTCTCCATGGAGGCACCTAAGTTAGGGCCGGTTTTCTTGGAGGCAGGAAGTGTTGTCTCTGATTAGGGTGTGTGTCTCTGGTTAGAGCAGGTCTCATGTACCCCTGGTTTGGGTGCGTATCAGGTCACTGGTCTGGCTGGGGTGGGGTAGTGGGTTGGAAGGGAAGTGGAGTTCTGTGTCCTTGGTCACT
Source organism: Rhabdomys pumilio (assembly GCA_030674055.1). Taxonomy (NCBI): domain Eukaryota; kingdom Metazoa; phylum Chordata; class Mammalia; order Rodentia; family Muridae; genus Rhabdomys; species Rhabdomys pumilio. Next base: position 148,510,405 of record JANHMN010000002.1, read on the forward strand.
GAGGACTTTCTGTGAAGCATGCAGGCTGCAGTGTTTGGGTGGGTGTCTGCCAGGCTGCTAATCTGGCCTGGTGGGGAAGTGGGCCTGAAGGAAGAGAGAGCTGGGGAGGAGTAGGTCCCGTGTCAGCTGGGCTATGTTGGTATCCTAACCGGCCTGGGTGTTTGGGGAAAAAATTCTCATCTGTGTCCCTGGTCACTGCAGACCTCCTGGGAGGCATGCAGACTCCAGTGTTTGGGTGAGTATCTGCCCATGTTTGAAAACTGCAAGAACATAATATAAGGCATGTGTGCTCAAGAAAAGACAAAGGAAAGGAGCCACCAACCAATTATACCCAGGAGGTTTCAGAGAAGCCCTACAGAACTTATATCCAATTTATTATCTTTGTTATTTGTCTTTGATTTATTATCTTTAGAAGGATAATTACTGAATTATTCTTAGTCTTGTGTTTAGTTCTAAGTGCTTTTAATAATAATCCTGGAATTTCCACTTTTTATCTTTATGTCATATTACTCTAAAACTCTAATAATACCCTGTCTCCTCGGTATTCCTTTGAGGTTTTTTTAGACATCCTAATTTAAAAATATTTAGTGCAAGCAGGAACACCTTAAACAAATATATTTAAGACGGAAATGGAAATGTTTCATGCAAAAATAACTGACACTTTTATAAAAATATAATGAGGCATAGAAGGACAATTCTGCTATTTTGTACTTTTTTTGGTAGTTTCCCAGTAAACTTTATTTCCAGTAGTAATTCATACAGGAATCAAGTGGATCTGTGTCTATAACACATTTCAGTACAGTTAATTACCACAGTTGGAACTTCTTGTATTTCCCTAATGAATCACAGGCCTATTATGAAGAAATGACTCTCTCAAAGGACAATCATTTATTACACCTGAGCCCTCTTGATTCCAACTGTACCACATGCTGCCTAATAATTCGCAATGATTTAGGAAGATTGCCATAACCAGTCAATTACTTAAGCAGCTTTGGATGCAATCTATACAGCACAAGGCACATCCTTGGTCTACATTTACAACTGGCTCATTAATTAAAAGGAATCCAGCAACAACTGTGTTCTGAGCATCCCACATACGTGGACACCTAGGTTGACAGCTAAATGGTCAGTTATTTCTTTGGCTGTGTAGCAGTTCTGTCATGAAACTGAGGAGAGAAAGCCATAGAGTGGGATTTAGGAAATCTGATCTCAAATTTGACTTTCTTGCTTTTCAGCTTTGGATCTTTGGGTAATTATATTCTCTGAACTTCTGTTTCCTTCATTTTGTGGAATACAGGCTACTACTATAGGTTTCTCAGCCTTTTTCTTAATTAACATGATACTTCAACCCAGTCTATGATAAGGTTAAAACATTTTTGCAATAATGTTGCTAGAATGTTTATAAAATATCTCAGTGACTAAGCCACATAATAAAATATCTGTCAGCCACGCACTGTGTGATGGTTTAAATGAAATATTCTGTATATTCTTGGGTATCTGCATATGTGGCCCCCAGTGTGTGACTTAGTTTAGGTAGGTTTAGGAGGTGTCACCTTGCTGGAGAAAGTATGACATTGGAGGTAGGCATTGAGACTCAAAATCCGTGCATTATTTCTAGTACACTCTGCTTTCTGTTTGATTTGCAAGATGTGAGCCACTCTCAGCTTCCAGCTCCAGTCACCATGCCTAACTGCTGCCACACTTCCCTGCCACAACAGGGATGAACTCTTCTCATACCACTGAAACCATATGCCTCAAATCAGGCTTTTCTTATAAATATGTTGCCTTAGCTATGTGGTTTTATCGCAGAAATAGAAAGAAGCCAGTATAGAAATTGGCATGGGGTGAGGGTATTGCTGTACTGGACCTGACCATGCTGTTGTTTTAAAGGGACATAGAAGATTTTGGAACTTTGGACTGTGGGCAAACCCTATAACCTGAGCTTAATGGGAGGCCTCATACTTACTGTCTAGTACAGTTTCTAGTAATCACCATGATGTAGAGCTACAATGGCAAAAAGGACAAGTTGGGCAGAAGGAAATATAAAATGTAAGTTTAGAAAGGAAAAAGACACTGGAAATATTAATGCTAATTCCTCTCTCTGTCTTTCATCTCAGGGTGGAAATACTAGGATTATAGTTATGTGCCACTATATCTACATTTTTTTAAATTACACACACACACGTGCGCACACACACACACACACACACGATATATAGGATATATATGTGCATTATTATATATATTATATATACATATATGTATATATATATAATACAAGTAGAACCATAATATACCATATATATATATATATATATATATATATATATATATATATATTACCTTAAGTATACAAATAATAGTACATGTATATGCATGTGATTTGTGATTTCAGGCCATATGGTATTGATAACAACTGGCACTTCTTCCCAGGGAGAGATGATTCCTCACTCTCAGCCTTCCTTAGTTGCTTGTTGTACTTTGAAAAGGGTTGGGGACTTTCCATGTCGATTGGAGTTGTGTGTCACCATACTTGACTTTTTATACAGGTTCTAGGGATGAATCTCCGGGTCTCGTGGCTGCTTGAAAAGTACTTTCCAGACAGATCCACTTCCCCAGCCCAAACCGTCACATTTTACTTCATGGTTTCACTTGAGAATTTTCTTTTTTTCCTTTGTTTTTTGAATTACTCATTTTGTTAAGTATGAACAATCTTTAAAATTAAAGCTAAAAAATATTATGTTTTATGGTAAGTGGAATTTATGTACTGAAATATATAGAGAGTTATCTTCCATATTTAAAGTATTATATGGAAATTAAACGACTAAATTTCTCTAGTCATATATACCCAACTTCAAATGTCTTTCACAGCTAGCAAGAGTTTCTTGATCCATTTAGAGTAATTAGTTAAGTAACTTTTCAAAGATCATATTGGCTTTCTAAACTTTTGCTTTTAACAGTTTCCAAGCTAAAATTTTAGTTACAAAAATGAAGCCAAGACTAGTTGATTGACTAGTGTCAGTACTCTGCTAATAGCATCATAACATATGTTTTATATTCTCACATCATTAAATACTGATTACTAAAGCAATGTCTTTGCACATTATTTTATAACTTATTTCAGGATAATTTTATGTAAAAAGACAAAAATTTCACTTAATCATGTTTTTACCAGTGAGTCATAATTTAAATTTTTTAAAGATTTATTTATCTATTTATTTATTGACTTATTTATTTCTGTGTGTATGTGCACAGATTTGAGGGATGTAAACATCTGCCAAAGTGTTCCAAGACCCAGAGCAGGAATCGGATATCCTCCTTCATTAGTCTACCCATTCCTTTGATAACATCACCTCTCCCTGAGCCTGAGACGGACTCTTTCTTGGCCACACTGGAATCCAGCCAGCTCTAGTGAGCCTGTGTTCATACCTCCAGCGTATAGGGCTCAGACATGGGCAGGAAACCTGGACTGCTACCTGAGTTCTGGTCCTGAGCTCTGCTGAGTCACCTCTACAGTTCCATGCTTTGAGCGCTTGTGTTTATGTGAGAGGGTGCAATAACTGAACCCTTAGAAATCCTTTTAGTCTTTTGAATTTTTATTCCTCACAAGGCCTTGCAAAACATTTTGGTTAATGAAACAGCAATAGTTTCAAAATACCAGTTAAATATAGAAGTTTAATTCAATCAGTGCGATTAAAGAGTCAGTTCTTCCCTTTAAACCAAATTACAAAGTAGAGCCAGCCCTCAAGTCATGAACTTTAATTTTTAAAAGGTGAGTATAAATTTCCCCCAATTCTTTTGAACATTTCTTTCGGAAAGAGATCCTATTAGAATTCAACTTTATATGCATAAAACGTCTATTTATGGAACCTAAATTAATGAAGCATTTGTATAAGGGAAGAGGACATGGTTATTGGGACAAGAGCCACCAAGATTTTGACCTTGTCTCTGACCACAAATGAGAAGTACAATTATATCCGGAAGTACTCTCCAGTGCGATTCTTGATAAGTTTGTTCAACCAGTCATCCAGCATGCCACACAGCTGGGAACTATTTAGAGGTCTGATAGACACTCCTGTCTAGGAACTTTTTCTTTGTTCCTGATTTGCTGCCTTCCATTGCATCGGAGACAAGTTAATATGAGTACATCAAGTATTTTCAAAACCATTTCTATTTCTAAATAGTTCCAATGCCTTTGAGGCATGATTTCCTCAAAAGTAGGTCTCCTTGAGACTTTGACATACTAAGTTTAGCATATTAGGCATATAGGGATGCTATAAGCAACCACAATTACTATTTTAGCTCAATGTAGATGCTGGTGCTGTGGACGGCAACAAGGCACAGGGATGCGTGTTCTTTCAGAAGCACGTGTTATGGGACAGAACTAAGGCAGTAAAATAACAACCACAGCAATCACAAACCCAAAGAGTCAACAGAGCATTCCAGAAGAATAAGGATATGTGGGAATCTGTTTTTTTTAAAGGCTATTTTAGGGTCTACTTTCTAATTATGTGAGGCAGAAAGTACATCATGAAGTAGTTCGTTTTTATCACACCCCTTTTCCCAAACAGATATTTCAAGGTGAAGGAAAAGATGGGGACTATAAAAAAAGTAAATAAGTAGACATGAACAAAGACAATGAACAAAGCAGACCAAAAGGGAGAATGCAGAGCCATTGGTGGGCTCAGAATAACAAGAGCCCACAGAACTTCAAAGCATTCCAAGGGCTCAAGGCTCTTACAGGGGCCTAGGAAGCTAGTGATCTGTTTAGTCCAAACTCCTTCCTCAACAGTAGAGTGAATGTCTGCTGAGGAATGGAGACTCCGGATGGTGTTTAGGGCTTTAGAACTTAGAGTCAGTTTCTGGTATATTTTACTTCTGTCTCTACCAAGAATTGCTGTCAGCCATGTTGTGTATGTTCTAGCCATGAATCAGTATGTTTCACAACTAAGAATCAACAAGGAATAGTATGTAATTTTAGGTCCTCACAAAGTTAGGTAGCTACTAAATTTATGGCATGACAAACATGTCCATGGGTAGGAATACCCCATTAATTGCTGGTGGGAACAACTCAAGGGTCTCTTGTGATGAGAGTAAAGAGATATAAGTAGCTTTGCTATTCCCCGGAAATTCAAACAACCTGGGAATTGACTGGGTAACGAAGCCCCTGTTCTGTTGAGAAGGAAGTGCTGTCGAAGTCCCCAACTAAGGAAGGAAATTAACAGGGCTGTGATGTGATGATTATCCCCTTAGTTATTTGAAAGGAATTCTAGGGAAAATTAAAAAGCACATTGGTTCAGTCTGTAGTTAGATCCTGGGACATGTAATTTTAGCATTGATCTGAGGGCAGCCGGCACAGGGGTAATTAAGGAAGTCCTGGCCGAGCAGAGGCTATGTTCTCAGCATTCACATATAAAACCTAATAAGAAACTTTCATTGATGATGGAGAAGGAGTGGGTTATAAACACAGAAGGTGAGTGAGCCTCTGGTAGTAAATGCACAAATGGCCTGAGCTCTGCTCACCCACCTACCATGCTCTTTTTAGATGTTCCTTCCTCCCTAAGAGGCAAGAGATACCAAGAAATCTGAGTGAGAACATGAAGCAGAGTAGTGTTACCAGGGAGTTACTTAAAGCAACGTGTTTCTGCTCTCACAGGAGAAAGGTAACTAACAAGCAGACAGGCTTTTAGAAAAAGCAGCCATTGGAATTGTAGGAAACTGAACAGCTACTGTACACTAAGCAAACAATGAACAGGGTTAAGAGATACAGATTTGGGGGAAATATTTGAAAAATACACATCTGGAAAGAGGTTATAAGAATATGAGATTATAACAATCTTTCCCCACTGCCCTTTCCCTTCTCCTGAGAGGGCTGGGCCCCAGCTGGGTATTTCCCTACCTTGGCACATCAAGTCTCTCAGAGGCCAAGGGAAGAGCTTGATGTGTCACGGTAGGGGAATAGCAAAGTGAGCAAAGGATTTAACAAGCATGAAGAATAGCAGGAGGGATTAAGGGCCCCCAAAGGGGAAAGTAACTCCACAGAAGACCAACAGAGGCAACTAACCTGGACCCTTGGGGCTCTTAGAGTCTGAACCACCAACTAAAGAACATACATGGGCTAGACCTAGGTCTCAACACACATATGTAGAGGATGTGTAGCTTGGTCTTCATGTGGGTCCTGAACAACTGGAGGAGCAGGAGCTAACCCAGAGGCTGTTGCCTGCAGGAGAGATATGTTCTTCCAGCTGGGCTGTCTTGTCCAGTCTCAGTGGCAGAGGAAGTGCTTGGCCTCTCAGAGACTTCATGTGCCAGGGTAAGGGAATACCCAGCTGGGTCCCACCCACTCAGAGGAGAAGAGAAAGGGAAGGATTGTGGGGATGACCAGGAGGGAGGCAGTGAACGGGACATAAAATGAATAAGTAACATAAATAAATAAAAAAATATATAAATAATGACATGAAAGCATACAAAATTCCAATAAATTATATACAAAAGTGCCCGATGTCAGCGATAAATGCAAACAACAATTAGCTCTCACCTTATTTCTATCAGAACCCACCTTAGTAAGAAGACCTAGTGGAAGTGGAAATGTGGGAAAAGGAACAGTCAGTGTTGGGAGAATATAAACTACTATAGCCAGTTTGTAAAACAATGTGCAAAGGTCCTCGCACATTATTGAGTGTTTCTCCTCCTGGGCGGATATGTGACATGAAATTAGTGCATCGAAGAGACAGCTGCACTTCCATGTAATTGCAACCCATTCTTCAGTGCTACAACTCAACAGGGCTGATGAGCGGACTCACTCAGTGGAGAAAGGATCTGCCCATCAAGCCCAATGACTTGAAGTGATACTGTGGACCTTCCAACATGGTAGAAGGAGAGTAGCAACTCCCTCAAATTGTGCTCTGACTTCCACACATAGACACATAGACACACACACACACACACACACACACACACACACACACACACACAAATATATATACACAACTAAGATGTAATTAAATTTTCTAATATAAGAATTCAATGGCTGGATATTATTCCATTGTGTGGATATATCATACTTTATTGATTTGTCTGTTATTGGCAATTCAGATTAATTCCAAATCTTAGATTAAATACAAGAGAAAGCAGAAGAATGAGCCTCTTGGACTTGTAATCTTTGACTTCAGAACACATATCTAAGACTGATCTGTTTGTAGACTGCTCTAGATTTCTTTTGGTTCTGGTCTTTGCCTTCATTGGAAGCCATCAACCCTTCTGTCATCAGAAATAATTCATGATAATAACACTACAAGACAGGAGGAATGACAGCTTCAGCAAGAAGCTGCAGCAAGGCACACACAATTATGTCTCATGTACATCCCATATAAGACAGCTTTCAGAAAACTTCAGAAGGAAGAGCCATAGAAGAGTAAATCCAATTCTCCTTCAAAATGTCGAGTCCTAGCCATGATATATTGACTCATAAACGAAAAAAAAAAAAACAAGTTTACTATAGTATCTTAAAACACCTTAAAATGTGAGTACAAATACATCATTCTCTAACATGACTGTGATGGTATAGAATTTTCCAAACTCTTTTTATAATAAAGTAAACGATTATGACTCAGGGTACCCTGTGTGGTTACAGTTAAGATACCAGCTTTCCTCACCTGGATGGATGCAAGAGGGATTTGCTTTTTTTTTTTTTTCTGCTAGTTGTCAAAAAGGCTTCATTCCTCATGTCACTGCCCAATCTACTGGACCAGTTTTTGTGGTTCAGCTGTTAAATCACCCAGAAAAATAGTCAATATAGCAAGAAGTAAGCCTGAAGGATTTTTGCTATAGTCTTGGGAGTCTCATTTTGTTGTTGTTGTTGTTGTTGTTGTTGTTGTTGTTGTTGATGATGATGATGATGATGTTGTTGATGATGATGATGATGATGTTTGTTTTGTTTATTGGATATTTTCTTTATTTACATTTCAGATGTTATTCCCTTTCCCGGCTCTCCTCTCATCCCATCCACCCTCCCCTGCTTCTATGAGTGTGTTTCCCCACCCACCCACCCACTCTTGCCTCTTCGCTTTCAAATTTCTCTACACTGGGACATCAAGCCTTACCAGGACTAAGGTCCTCCTCCCACTGATGCCCAGCCAGGCCATCCTCTGCTACATGTGCAGCTGGAACCATGGGTCCCTCCACGTGTACTCCTTGGTTAGCGGTTTAGTCCCTGGGAGCTCTGGGTGGTCTGGTTGGTTGATATTATTATTCTTCCTATGGGGTTGCAAACCCCTTCAGCTCCTTCAGTCCTTTCTCTAACACCTCCATTGGGGATCCCATTGGGGACCCCGTGTTCAGTCCAATGGTTGGTTGCAAACATCTGCCTTTGTATTTGTCAGGCTCTCACTTTTTTAATTGTTCAATATTAATGGGTTACATGTCACACAAATTCAGTATACAGCACCCTACACAGGCACAGATACCAGTAGTAGGGAGTCCTGGAGCCATGCTGGAAGCTACTTCATATTTACACACCAATAGGACATAGCTGACATTTTAAAACAACACTTTCACTATTATTTAATGGTTCCCTTAATCTGTGTTATTTTTTTTTAAAGGTGTTGAGCAATATCCAGGAATTCATGGGCTCCCTCTGTCCTCTACAGCTACTGCAGTATGCCAACTTCCAACTAAAAATAATAGTTAAAGCACAAAAAGGCTTCTCTCCTAAGAGCCAATTAAGCTTCCCCATGGTTTCCTGTGCTTCCTATTAAGAAGCACCGCTGGTCACAAGCTTCAGTTGGTCTTGCTTGAAGGAATGAGGAAGCGTTTGTTTCATGTGACATCTTCACTTGCACTAAAATCCCTGCAAGTTTAATGTAATGGGAAACCAGAGAAGCACTCGAGCAAAACCCATTGGCTGCTCTGCTTTTTACTGACACTTAGCAGCTATCCTTTGTAATCACTTAAAACGGGAACAGTTTAAAGACTTAAACCATAAGGCTAAAGCAGATTGTTCCCAGGACATAAAACTAAACTCACCTTATTACACACTGGTACTCTGCTGTCCACTCTCATTATGGAAGGCCATAAAGCAAATCTAACTGTTCCCTGGAATGTCACCAGCAATAAGTGCCTTTTTTGCTTCCTCGTTCATTTGGTTGAGCTGGCTATAATAGTTTCGTCTTAGAACGTTTTACTGCTGGGACACCTAGAAATGCCTGCTGGTATCAGAATTCATGGAAAATACTCAGTTTGGATAACCTTGTTGTTTGAGTATGGTTGGGGAAATCATGTCATGATCATTGGACTTTATTGGCAACCAGTGAGTGCCTTTTCATCGTAAAATGCAGTGTTCTGAAACTGACTGCTTATTGTGTCCTGTGCACGTGGATAATATTTTGCCACTCCACTCATGAGCCTTCGTTACACCTTCCTGAGGGTGCTGTATTCACTACTGTCCTCTAATAAATGGCCAAAGGTGGTAAGAGTGTGGCAGTAAGAATCTGTGCTGATCATAGAGCATCACCCAGGATTCACCCTGCAGCCTGTGGTCAGGTGCAGAATCTAGAATCTGGGATTCCATCATACACCTGTCAGATTTAAATGCCGTTTATTTACTTAATTTAAGAAGAAAATAAAATCTTAATTTTATTCTAAATTCATATCAGAGGTAATAAACATTATCTGGTTAAACTGAGGGGCAGTATAGAGACACTCCAGCAGCACGAGTATCTACTATTCCAATGCCATCCAGCTCAGTCTGCTTCCTTTTGTTAGGAAACTGAACTTACATTAATAAATACTCTTTCAAATTAAAACTGAGTATATCTAGCCTCTTGTTGGAAGGAGTGTGTCACTAGGGGTGGACTTTGAGCTTTCAAAAGTCCATGCGGCGCCCAGAGTCTCTCTCTCATCCTTTGGATCAGGATACAGCTCTCAGCTACTTCTCTAGTATTGCCACCATGCTCTCAATCATGATGAAAATGGTCTAAACCTCTAAAACTATAAGCAAAACTTCAATTAAATGTCTTCTTTTGTAAAAGTTACTTTGGTTACAGTGTCAGTTCACAGCAATAGAACACAGAATAAGGAAACACAGTAAGGAGAAAATTTGAAAAAAAAAAAAAAAGAATTGTTCTAAGACAAAGAAATGTTGAAGGATGAATTGTCTTAGCCAGCAAGATGCTAGATGTATCACTGATAAGAACACAGGTGTTTAATGGGTAATTTCATTAAGTTTCAGGATATAATAATTCTCTTTTGGGCCTCCGATGAAATCTGTAATATAGCTTTTGAATGGCCTTTACTCCACCAAGCTTGCCTTCTATGGATGGCGGTTGAGAGTTAAATCAAGGTGAATACAAGCTGAAGAGCATGAGGCTCCACTGAGCAAGGTAACCAGACCCATGGAACCAAAACAATCTATTCCTTCATTCCCAACAACCGTCCCCCCCACACAAATACTTCCATAAATTTGGCATCGATCTAATTTTCAAGCTTTACTCTAAGAAGGAATCCCCAAGCGAAAAATCTTGCTAGGATGGACTGGTTTCTCTATTCCCTGTTTTCTCATACTTCAGCGACTGGGACATTACTTTGCCTCCCTCTCGGCACTCCATTCCTGCAGTTCTGGGAGCCACCCTAAGCCAAAATCCAACTCAAAGTCTACCCAGAAATAACCTCTCCCCAAGTCTCCTGCCTTTAGGTTTGGAACCATGGGACATCTTTCTAGTTGTACCATGTACAGGTAGATAGTATTTTATGTCTTGTACAGATTTCCCTCAGATACCAAGCTTTGTAACAACACATACAAACATTAAAATATTCACTGAATATTAATAGAAAATCTTATAAGTCACCTTACTGTCTAGAATTTACATGGTAATAGTAGAAAATGGCAGGCAAAACCCTCTGCACTAAAATGGGGTATTTGTGTTGTGAAGATATTTTGGCTTTCTGTTGGTCAAGTGTGAGCACTGAGACAACTGCACTATCACCCGTTGTAGAGATAGTGTGTAAGCATGCATGTGGAAACATTTTGGGAAGTGAAAATGTGACTAATAAATGTGGTTATTTATTGCTATATCACATATAGAATTAACTCAGTATCTTTCTGCATCCTAAGGAATCATGGTAGTTTAGGTTGATTTGAACTTTCCATGTCAATTTCTAAATTATATGAGTAAACATTTGAAAACTGTTATAGCAGTTGTGCAAGGTGAATATTAAATTTTAAAACTGGAGTCCATGCCTATTTCTTTGTCTTATTAATTTTTACATTTTTTTGTTTTACTGAATGGTAGCATTTCCACAACAGATTGCAAACAAAGCCTTAGGGTAAAGTGACATTGATCACTTAGTATAGCTAGATTGATAGACACTGTTGCAAATGATTCTCTCAAGAATGGAAGATACTCCTATTTTATATGTAGTACAGGGCAGGCAAAGGAGGGTGGCAATGTTGACAATGAGAATAACACATCTGAAATGTGGCAGTTCTTATTTATAGCATGCTTTTAGACACCCCTCCTTGTGTGTGTGTTTATATATGTACAAGCTCATGCATGTGCTGGTGCCAGGGAGGCCCCATGACAGCCTCAAATTTCAATGCCACTATCAATACTCATGCTCCATCCATCTATGTGTACACACACACACACACACACACACACACACACACACACACACACACACTTATTGTCAGTCTCTTACTTGGATTTCAACTCTCCAAGTAGGCTATGGCAGATAGGCAGTGAGCTCTGGGGATCCAACTGTCTATTTCTTCAGAACTGGGATTACAAGCAAGCGTTATCACAATGCCTTTTTAAAACATGGCTCCAGAATGTCAGAGCCAGGTCCTGAGTTTTTAAGATAAGCACTTTAGTAACTGAGAAATATCTCCAGTCTTAGCCAGTCTTCCTGAACTCCTGCGTGCATATTTAGGAATGGTCTGTACAGATTCCCTTTTTCAGTAAATGAATTCAGATTTTGGAACTTCTGGATAAACGAGCAATCTCCTGTAGGTGAATTGGGCATTTGATTTGCTTAAAGAAAACATCTGCACATATATTTATTGATTATTCGTGATATTTGCCCATTTGTCATTTTTAAATTTTACTGTCAGCCACTTTAAAATACAATGAAACTCTAGTAACTGTGTTCTGTTTTGACAATTTAGACATGGGGATGCTTTCTAAATGAGAGTCAGAATGGCATTTGCAGTGAGCATTATGTGTTCTTATTTTCAGAGCGTCACATATTCCCAGTTCACCAAGATAACAGATTTCACATAGGCTTGGAAAAGTTTCAAATTATATATGCACATGGATTCTAAAGTGCTGCGTTCATGAAGCATTTTGTAAATCTGGGGTTGAGGAATCACTGATTCAGAGTCACTAAATCATTAAGCATAGAGTTGGCTCCAAGAACACAGGAACTTAAGAAAGAGTCAGGTAGTTTCTTGTCTGGTTTTTGTTGCTTTAGTTGTGTCTTTTCTTGAACTTGCTAGTTGTTCATTCTTAACGACCTTCTCCTGGAGCCTAATTCTGTTCAAGATTCTGATCCCATGGCATTCTTGCCATGTTTTCTTCATTGTGGTTTAAGTCAAGGTTGCTCTGTTACCATCACTAGACTCATGACCCATGGATATTTCTGAGGTTCTCCAATACATCAGGTGATTCTCCCACAACCCAGCCTTTCCCAGTCCTCTGCCTCCAGTCTTGAGGACAGGTCTCTCCATTCTGATCGTGGCTTGACTTTGACCTCCCACCTATTTAAGGGTCCTCTGTCTTCTTCCCTGTCTCTGTTGAGAATTTTGCCTCTCTGAACACATATAGCTCCCACCTCTCTCTCTTTCTTTCTCACCACCCTTACTTAGTGAGCTTCTTTCTCAGTTCATCTCCACTAAAATTTCAGTTGTGGCTCCAAATGACTCCAGAGACCTCCAAATAGGATCTGTCTTCTTGACCATAAAACAAGGTGTAAGATTGGGGTGACTTTAGCAGTCGCCAGCCTTCCTCTAGATGCTTCTCATTGTTCTCTGAAGGTCTCTATTAGACTATGCATTCTGACTTATATGGTGAGATCAAAAGATGATCATACAGAGATAGATAGAACAATAGTGGTTCATGGCATCTAGAAAAAGTATGGAGGATGGGCAACGAGAGAGTGTGTTGTTAGTGTGTGCAGCTTAATGAGGAATAGCTTCTTAACTTAATATGGAAATTATGACTGGCAATCATTAACTGTATAGTTCAAAATAGCTGCTACAAAGGATTTTCATGCCCCCAACATAAAAATATGATAGATACTTGGAATGATGGATATGTCTATCATCTTAATCATTACACATTATAGGTATGTACTGAAATGTTATTGTGTTACAGACACTATCTATCAATTTTAGATACAGTATATTAGTTCAGTTCTGTTGAAGGTATTTATATTAATTATATTGCCTATATGTAACAATTTATAGTAAGTTAAACACTGCTGACCACTCAGCAAGATGTCTGTGACAACATATGTCTATTATCTCTGCTTAGCTAGTCTCAAATCTTCCAAAGGCTCCCAATTCAGAAGCAAGACTGCCCTTCTCCATGGTTCTCACTGCATCCTATACTAAGTCTACATCCTGCCCTGATGGGCACTTCCGCTGTTGGCATGGGTGTGAAAATCACACTCATATCAGCAGCAGGTACTTTCTATAGCAAAGCAGCTGTGAAGGATGCTTAACCAGGATCTTTTGCTTGAGTCAGTTTAAACGTGATTGTACATAGACGTGGCAGACATTACTAGTCAACTTTTCTCACCATTGCATCACAACTTCCATCTTATCCTCATGTTTAGAGCCTTGTGTTTGGTTTGTGCCTCTGAATTTAGGATAAACATCAGAAGCTTCTGCCTATAATATCTTCTCCACATTAATCATTTGAGTCCATTAATTCCTTGAGAAAAATAAAAATAAAATCAACTTCCCTACAGTTTGGCTTCTTTTAACTAAGATGCTGCCATGCCAAATGTCATCTTTATGATGGGAGTGGTTCACAGGGTTCAGTATATCATTTCTCCTTTCTTTTGAAGTTCACATTGGGGGCTCAAACTGCTTATTTCCTAGCAGGTCTCAAAAGACTTGGATTTCTTTCTTTCCTTTTATCACTACCTGCCCCCTGTGTGTTTATTCAGTATCCTCACTGCCTTGATTTCTGCCAGCTGTATACTGAAGGTTTGGATACCCTTTCTTCTACTCACTGATCTTTCATCTCTTCTTTCAGCCTGTGGCTCCTACCCTAGTGCTTCTCCTCAGTGTCTACCAATTCTCTGCTTTACTGTACCTTCCACTTGATAATTCTTTTGGGATCCTAGGTGAACACTGTCCTATTTCACGTTTTAGTTTCTGTTTACACTATCATACCTGGGCCTCGTTTCTTACTGAATTCCATCTCTGAGATGCTGCTCCTCTACTTCTGAACACATTGCATCTCCAAACAAAAGGTCCAGTTTTTTACTTGGGTTCCAGTTCCCACAGATGAACCCTCTGAAGCCATTCCAGTAAGCTCTGAAGGGTCATTGATAACTGGATTTACCTTATTCCATATCCAATATAACTCATATTTTATATAGTCTAGATGTCTGCACTCATTGAACTTTTATCCAATCTAGGTGGCAGGGAACATCATCAATGACATTCAAGGTAAGACACTGGGGCACAGAGGAGTTTGTGGCTTGCTTGTTACACAAGTACACATTGGGAACCAGGTTCAGATGCGGAAATTTGCCTTCTGATCCTATGCTCTTCATCATTAGCGTCCAAAGCATGGCTAATATACACATTTCTGTGTTCCATCTCTTCTCGCAGGTCCATTGAGTACTTCTAGAGCTACAAACCCTTTGTTTGGCCACAATCTAAATAAAGAGAAAAAGAAGATTCCTCTTGAACTCATGGAATCTTATGACTTCCTCATTATTCATTGAACTTCTATTTCTTTGGCAAATCAAACACAGTTCCTTCCTTTTGATGACATGTCTTCAGAGCCTGGCTTATGACTCATTTTACCAAATATAGATGAACACTTGTAGTCTCATTACAGGCATTTCCTGTATCAAGAAGAGCAGCTTGCAGAGAGCATGACTCCTCCCCTGATACTCACAATCCACATCTGAGCTCTCAGTACTACAGATCCTTATTTTCCTCATTAAGTCATGTGACGACCATGCACAGTTGAAGTCATTCTACAGCACAGAGGACCGTTTGTAATCCTTTGCTTCCTCAGTAAGGGTCACACACTTCCTTGCTACTTTTCCTTCCTTCTTACAATGGCTTCACATGGGTCTCTGTTGGTATTTGAGTCCATGATTCTTGATTCTTCATCGTCCAATCTGTAAGTTTTAAGATACATTCATTTTCCCGGTTTTCAGAGGAGACTCACCTTATTCTTTCATGTCACTTTGCCTTCTTATCCACACGCTGACCTCCTGTCTGTTCTGTGTTGCTTTACCTTTTCTCCATCAAGATCTTGATAGCTTTTCCTCTTTGGAAAATTGTCTCATCTCTGATTTTCACAGAACCTTTCAGAAGATACAATTCAAAGACTCCATTGAGTGATTCTGTCGTTGCACCTTATTACAGCTTTCTGAGAAACTGTAGGACCTTAAACTGAAAATTATTATTTAAGTCTCAACTGAGTTCACAAAACAATAAGCAGAAGAGAATTGCTCATTCCAGAATTAGGTGTTAGACCATCTTCAGGACACTTAAAAGGAATAGGCCAACTGTTTTTTTTTTTTTTTTTCTTAGCTGGTTATTAAGCTGCAGTCCAGACAGAGAACTATAGTAGCAATAACAAGCACAGGCCATTAGAAATTACTATTTCAGAGACAACTGATGGCATGCTAT
The DNA here is from genome assembly GCA_030674055.1 of Rhabdomys pumilio. Classification (NCBI taxonomy): domain Eukaryota; kingdom Metazoa; phylum Chordata; class Mammalia; order Rodentia; family Muridae; genus Rhabdomys; species Rhabdomys pumilio. The sequence continues at coordinate 148,526,285 of JANHMN010000002.1, forward strand.
CAATGTCCCCTCACAGATAAACACACTTATGAAGAACAGATGAGTGCAAGAGTCAAACATCCATTTGTTTGCATGCTGGAGGTAATTTAGTAAAACTTATGACCTTGACTTATATCCAGAGAAGTCATGGAGCATAGGCTAGTAATTACAAATTTCTAAAAGCAGGAGATGAATTGCTCTGACTGAGCCACAGAAAGAGGGTATTGGTTGTCAATGGTTACGAGCATTGATTAGAACAAAGGCCACCAAGTACTCCTTTTGGAACAGACAATGGTCACAAGACAGAGTACCAGATGAATACTTTTTGAAATCCTGCCAATAAGAGCTACTGCAGAAAGTGGTAAACTTGAAAAGATTTGGGTTTCTGGATTCCTAGTAGCTAGAAGAGGAATTGTGTACAGTCACACAGAAGACTATTCAAAAAACAGCAGAATTCATGCAGTGACTACATCACTGATTTCGATTTTCTCCCCATTTGTTTACTTCCTTACTTTCATAAGGCCTGTCGCTTATGATTAGAAAATAAATTTGACAAGCAATAGTAAGGACCTTGGAATGTCATTAGTGTAATACTGAATGAATAATTAACAACTATTGATTGGTTGATTGAAATAGATAAAGACCAGGAAATCATAAAATGCTCCCTTCCACACTCATAGGCCACTGGTTCTTAGGATGGTGAAAGCATTCCATTCACTAATCTAATGTAGTCATAGCTGTAGCTGTTAAAGGATGGACAGCAAGGGCTGGTGGGAGTACTGAATCGAAGATCTACAGAGCTGTTTAATCAGTGTAGCTTAAGATTATCTCTTAGTCTTTGCTTTTTACAAAAGAGATCTATTCCTGAGAAATCATATACCTTTCTAATATAATCATCGGGACATTGTAAGTTTCAACTTATATACATAGGCAATTATTTCTTAAAGATAGTTTTATGCTATCTTACTAGAGCTGACCTGGAACTTTTCGTATAGAACAGGCTAGCCTAAAACTCACAAGTGTCCACCAAGTACTGGAACTAATGCTCTGCCATTGTGCCTATCCCTAGGCCAAATATTTTTAATTTCAACTATATCCTTTTTATTTTACTCAGTTTATAATCTATTATTTGATATATTCAAAATCATAAATATCAAATAATTAAGTTTAGACATCATGGTACTGGCAAGTAACAGTTTAAACATCATTAAAACTATAGAATATTATCCAAATGTTGTGATGTTTTAGAGGAAAAATAAAATGTTAACTCTTTATAATAAAAAAATAATTTCAGTTATAATGAACTTAATGGAAGCATTTACTGGGTACACATGCACAGAAATGGATCAATATTCAACTATATATAAAACAAATGAAACTAGTATATATGTATATATTTCAATTTATATAAATAGTATACTACTTTTTCAAAATAAAGCTAGAATATTTGTAGACTATTAAGATGGTTTAAGCAACAGGTTACATTTAAAATTTCAATAGAAAAAAATGGGGGAAAAGCTATAAGATGGAGACAAAATAGGTAAAAGAATTATTATGTTAGGTTATTCCTCATCAATAATTACTTTAAATAAATGCCCTGATCAAAAGATATAAAGTAGTTTAATATATATAGAAAAAGGAAATAATTCAATTGTATATTGTATATAAGAATCATTTTAGACTTAATCCATCTACAGTCTGAAGTTAGTGATATATAAAGTGGTATTTTATGTCAGTGTTAGCCAAGAGAGCAGAAATAGCTATACATGTATTGAACAAGATTGGCTTTGTGTCAGAAGTCACAAGAAACATAGAAAAATATTTTATTGTGAGAAAAAGATTAATTCACAAGAAAATATCACAGTTACAACTATATTGGCCCCCAGCAGAATGCCCCGGCCCGCTGGGATTCGACGAGACCTTAGGGAAAGGGGCGAACGAATGAAAGGACAAGAGACACAAAGAATGAGAGCAAGTCTGAAGTTCTGATCAAGCTCTGAAACTTTAATTTTGGGGGCAGGTTATAAAGACACAGCAAACCAGGAAGTTTGGGCAAGGGTCATTGCTTAGGGCTATCCACACTATGGAATCCTTACTGTCTAAGACCAGTCCACTGTCATATCCTTATTGCCCTAGACCATCCCACTGTCATAACCAACTCCAAGGAAATGCCAGATGTTCTTTAATTCCTGGGACCTGAGACCTGTGAACGTCCTTTCTTAACCTTGTACTGACTAGTCTTTCTAACACAGCAGGTAATTTCTTGAGTTTGGCTCCCGTCACAGAAGACTACCTAACTATGTAAAGCAAGCACTGACAGAACTCAAGAGAGTGATGCAAATCAGTATAATAATGTAACAAAGGATTTCAAGACCCCACTTTCCTGTATAGAGCATCTGGATAGAAAAACCAACAGGGAAACAGTAGACTTGACTAACACTGTATACAAAACGTCCTCAGAGACATACATAGGGCATTCTATCCAGAAAGTAGCAGAATCCACACTCTTCTCAGGTATATACCCAACATTCTTCTTCAGAAGGGACCACAGCCTTCACATATTTGAGAATGCTGAAGTTATATCAAATATTTATTCAAATAAAAATAGAATAAAACTAGACACAGCAAAAATAATATCCAACCACAAATGAAGCTAAATAAAACAATTAACAAGTGGTAAACAAGAGGGAAATTAGATAAACATGGAAACCAGACACACACCAGGGACAGGATGCAGGTGGACCAGGACCAAGAGGGATGCTAACGTAAGGGTAAGGATCTGAATTAAAAGTGAAGAAGACTCTGATTTGATCATTATACAGTACATGCGTGCTCTGATGTACTGCTGTGTCTTACAAGTATTTTGATGATTAAAGGAAAAATGAAAATCTCAAACTTTATACCTCCAAGAACCAGTGAATGAATCAAGCTCAAAATTAGCAAAAGAAAGCAAATCCCCACACTAGAACATAAATGAAATTTAAAACAAAATAATAACAATATATGAGCTGATATTTGAAAAGATTAAAGTAATAATATTATTAATCTTGAAAGATTGATAGTATCTAGTTAGATTAGAACAAAAATCAATAATAAAAACATCATAATCAACACCAGAGAAATCAAAGAGGCTATTAGTGTCTATTAGGAGCAATTAGACACTTATTAGAAACATTCCTCATACCAAGACAGAGTCATCAAGGAGTAGAAAATCTAGACAGAACTATAACTAGAAAGAACATTTTATTAATTATTACTCAACTATTTAAAAGATGACATCATGAAATTTGCAGACAAATGGATACAACTAGAAAAATTTATTCTGAGTGAGGTAATCAAGACCAAGAAAGACAAATATAATATATATTCACTTATAAGTGGATATCAGATGTTAACAAATGATAATCAAGCTACAATCGACAGACCCAGAGAGGTTAGGTAAAAAGGAGGACTGTAGGGGTGAGTGCATGAAGCTCCTTGGGAAGGGAAATAGAATAGATTTTTCTATTTATTTATCTAGGGACAGATGGGGAAGGCTACAGGAGGGATCAGAGGTAAGGGGAGGGAGAAAGTGTGGGGAGTGACAACTGGAACTGGGTGACATTTGAGGGGTAGTGTGGAAGCCTAGTGCAGTGGAAACTTCCTGGAATCTATGGGGGTGATCCTAGTGAGGATTCCTAGTAATGGAAGAAATGGAGTCTGAACTGGCCATTTTTTTTGTAGCCAGGTAAGGCTTCCAGTGGTAGAGTAGGTTTCATTCAGATGAGTTGTTGGCCAAGGGGATCCTACGGAGATACCTTTATAACCCAGGCTGAAGTGAAGACAGAGGGTTGTTTTCTGCAAATTGATGATGGGACCCCATTGCCAAGACATCATCCATTGAATGTAGAGAGATCAAGCTGGTGCCTGCATGGAGCCTTCACCCCCAAATTCTAGTCTCTTTGGTATGGGAAGTTACTCTGCAGCCTACAGAAAGAAAAACCTGGACACCAAATCAACCAGAAACCCCAAGACCTACTATGTATCCTGTCTGCAAGATATGCTGGAAGAATTTGGTAGTGGCCAACCAATATCCAAGTTTAACTGGAGGTCCACAAAGGGAGCCTATGCCAGGGATGGATGGTCAGAAACCAGAAACTAGATAGCTAAGAGACTTAGGGTAGAACCAAACATGACTAAACAAAACAAAACCAAAAACAGAAAATAAAACCAACAAAATGATTCCTAAGAGACCTAGGGTAGAACCAAACATGACTAAAGAAAACAAAAACAAAACAAAACAAAAACAAAAACAAAAAATAAAACCAACAAAATGATTCTTAATGATATTCTCTGTTCTCAGATCAGTGTCTTGTCCATTTGTCACCAGAAAGGCTTCCTCTGGCAGCAGATAGGAGAAGCTGTAGAGATCCACAGCCAGTCTTTATGTAGAGAGACGATCTAAACTGGAGGTCTCCATTGGGTACTTCTCCTGGAAGATCAGAGAACATGTGGAAGAAGGGGAAGGACAGATTGTAGCATCAGAGGAGATGGAGAATATTGTCAGCTGAATCAACTAAGAATGGCTTACATGGGCTCACATAGACTGAAGTAGCAAGCCCAGGGCCTGCAGGAATCTGTACCAGGTTCTTTGAATATATGCTATAGCTGTTAGCTTGGTGATTCTGTGTGAGGCCTAACAGTGAGAGCAAATGTGTCTCTGACACTTTTTTCCTGTTCTTGGCACATTTTCTTCCTCCTTGATGCCTTGTCCAGCCTCCATATGAGGGTTTTTGCTTTGTGGTATTGAGTCCTGGTTTATCATGTTTGATTGTTGTCTCTTGGAAGCCTACTCTTTTTTTCTGAGTGGAAACAGAGAGGGAGTGATCTGGAGAAGAGTTGGGGTGGCATTGGGAGGGGAGCTGGGAGGAGTGGAGGGAGGGAAAACTGTGGTTAAGATGTATTGTATGAGAGAAGAATCTATTTTCAATTAAAAGAATAAAGAATAAAAGAATCAAACAAAGGAAGAAAAGCCAAGGGCAGAATTACTTCTCTTGAAAACTCACTCCTCCCAAGCAGTTAAAGATTAGGTACAGATTCTTTCCCAAAATATCTAAAAGGGTGGAGTGCCTCTGAACTAATTTTTATAATGTCCACATGGTCACAATGTCAAAGCTAAACATGCACAAAAAATATCTTTTAGTAAGCAACTGTATGAAGCATGTGATGGAGAGAGGGCTGACTGTAAAAGCAGCTGAGTTGTGATAAAGGACTGAGCATGAGGGACCTGCATGCTAACTACCAGAGTAAAGGCCCCAGGGGAGCTGGAAGATCACTGAGAGTTAGGAGGCAGGGTGGCCCCAGTCTGGAGTAAGGCAACTCTTGGTCAAAGAGCTCTGGGAGAAGCTAGCTGCACTTCACATTTGGGAAGTTTTTTCTAAAACAAGTACTCAGTGATTAAAAAAAGGAAAAAAAATCTGTCAAATTGAGATTAGAGAATAGGCTTCACAATTGTTTCAGACAGCTTATTTCAAGAAAAATTTCTGAGTCTGTTTTTTTTTTTTTTTTCTTGGATCTTCTGAATTGTGGTCCAGAAATCTTTGCTTTAGAAAATACAAGAGTCAGGTGATGGTGGTACATGACTTTAATCCCAGCACTCCATCCAGGCAGAGGCAGACAAATCTCTGAGTTCTAGGCCAGCCTGATCTACAAAACAAATACCAGAACAGCCAGGGAGGGCTACACAGAGAGATTCTTTCTCAGGGAAACCAAAAAGAAAAGAAAAGAATAATAATTAAAAAAAAAAAAAACAAAACCCAGAAATGTTCTTTTTGGTCTTGGGGTCTGTATTTTATCTACAATTCATACCACATGAATAGACTCAAGATACTGTCTTTAATAAATGTTTTAATGAGTATACAAATGAAAAACATGTATAATACTTAAAAACAAATGTGACTGGGTATTTTAACCAGATTTAACATTTTATAAATGTATTTGAAAAGTAGCAATTTTCAAAATCAACTAACATGAGACATCTTTATTTATTTCAAATATTCTTTAAGTATCCATATTTTAATTCGACATTTGGTAAATTCTATTAATGCGAGAATATTGCAATGCTCTAATTTTTTCTACATATGATTGGAACCCATTCATTGCAGATTATTTATATGTAAATGAGAGCTGCAGGCTGTGAAAGGTAGGAAAACAAGTACTTTGTAGTTTGATTGCTTAAGTTACAGTGCTCTTTAGAGGGAAACCTGAAAATAAATAGAACTTGCACAGTTGGAACATCAATATTTTCTTCTGACACTTCTATTATTTATAATTCTTTATAAACAAGTATATGGGTTCTTACATTTATGTTGTTGATTACTATTTTTTCTCATAAATCAAAAGACATGCTAACAAATGCAATAGCAATCTGTAAAACAAATATATCAATATATACTCCAGCTCAACTAGTAAAAGGCCAACATATGGGATTCCATTTTTTTATATAAATAGAACTAATGCATATGAGTTAGCATAAACTATAACTAAATTATCGGGACTTTCGAAAGTTCTCAGGAAATTGGTCTATAAAACAATTTCCAATAGAGAGATAAATCCCCTCCACAGTGGTATACAGCACACTAACTCACTAACTGTAACTAATCATTAGGAGACCAACCTATATAGACCTTTGGTTTTTGATATTCAATGATTGACACAGAGTGGACTTTCCATAAAAACTTCATGAATGACTGAGTACTCATTTCAGCCCATTCATATTATGAGTTAATAAGGCCAAGTGCATGCTCATTCATCTCAATGTCATTGCCAGCAGAATGTTATCACCCTAGTCACTCACTAGTCACAAATGAACTGAGCAAGAAAATGCATTCAGACTAACAGATCTATAATAGCTTTCTCACAAATATCCATACCCAGGAAGGTATACATACTCACAGTACATATATATTGTTATAGTGTACCTATAAGTTTTTAATGTGTTAATCAACATTATTTTTATGACAAGCTATTATATTTGCACGAGAAAGAATCAGAACCCATAAACTTGAGACACAATATTGTATTCTGAGTATGCATTCTGAGGATATCCTACCAAAAAGCTAAATATTTTTAAAGGTAAAAAAATGAAAGTTTTTAAAATTTTGCCAAAGCTTTTTACATAACAACCACTTCCATTCCACTCTCTGTCAAAGCTTGCGTGCTTCCAAAGGGAGCAATTTGTGCATTTTATATTTTTTAACGCATCTTCTATTTTTAAATCACTCATAGTTCTAGTTAAATATTATGAGTGCATGCCAACTCCTCAAAGATTCATGCAAAGATAGTAGGTGCAATTGTGTTGTACTCAAAATAAATTCCCCAGTAAAGCAAATATTTAGCAATTGTCAAATACTGGGTTGCACGTAGGGAAATGAATCTTGTATAGCTGAGAGAAACTAAAACCTCAGTCCAAGCCTTTCTTCTGTGATGTATAATCAGAAAACCAAGTGAGGAACTTTCCTGGGCAGCCTGGCTAGTTTAAGAAACCCCCTTTTGGAAAGACATTTCTGGCCAATATGTCTAAATGAAGACTGAGTCACACCCTGGGAATCGCTTTTAGACAAAAGCATACTCTTTTGTGTTTAAAGACCATGACAATATATTTAAGACATGTTTCAGTTTATCTGTCTTATGAGGTATTAATTATAAACAATGTGCACTTAAAAACAGCTACAGTTAGAGTCTGAGAAGAAGACATCACCTGATGTTGCCATGACATCACCATGGCAACCATCCCATGCAGCAAGTCTCATGTCCATCACTTTCACACCACCTTGAGCCATGTAACTATTCAGGGGAGCTAAACTGCAGTGTTAAATTGAAGCTTCTCACTTCATCAGCCCCTTGACATCTGTCTTGAGCCTTCTGGTGACATTTTGTCTCTTTAATTCTCTTCTTTTATCCACCATAACCATCTTTATTCCATACCCAACTTTTAAAAATATTTTATAATTCCTTAAACCTCTTCTGTTATTCTGAGTGAGGGGCTTAGGAGAAGACAACCTTAACTCAACATCATTCTGTATCTTCTTAAATGACAATACCCATACTGTTAAAATGTCCCTAGAGAAATGTCACTGAAATTTGCTCATTGGTGGCAGCCTTAACTGCATTATTCTCAAGCACGGTGGGGGATGGGCACAGAGTTCTAAAGCTCTTTCTTTAAGTAATAAGCTTATATTTTATTAAGAAATCACCAACCACATTCCCGATTCTCACTTTTATCAACTTCTAGAGAAAAAACAAGCCATCAAAACAGAACAGGGTGATTCTCCTATTGAGTACACATTCTCTCCATGGCAAACATACATACTTTCTTCTAATGTCCCTGTTGTCTAAAATAAGCCTCTCACCTGGGGTCCTGTGTTTTTCTTTGCTATATAAGGGACCACATCCCAACTGATAGTTTTCTTTATTGCTATGTCCTCAGTCTTTTTTCTTCTACCATTAGTGTTACTGATAATATAATAATTCAGTCTTTCCAATAGAAACATTTTAAAAGCATTTTTAGGTGTTTAATCTGTAGATATCCTCTCTTCTCTTAATCCCTTAATAGGCAGGTTTATTAAAAAACATAGTTTACTTGGGGCCTGGAGAGATGGCTCAGCACTTAAGAGCCTTGACTGTTCTTCCAAAGATCGTGAGTTCAATTCCCGAAACCACATGGTGACTCATAACCATCTACAATGTGATCTGATGTCCTTTTTTGGCGTGCAGCTGTACGTGCAGATAGAGCACTCCTACATAAAAGAAATAAACCTTTAAAAAACAAAATTAAAAAAAGAAATTATAGTTTACTTGTTTTTAATTGTCTTCATCTCCCATTTATATTGTGAAACTATCTATAATCTAGTTGCTCTTCTGCCACACAACAGAAAGGAGTATCATTAGCAATGCAAATGATCATGTACAGCCTGAGGTTAGGTCATTGTATCCTCCGCATTACCCTCTCTCATCCCTGTATCTCCTGATAAAAACTCTTCTCTTGGATATCAATACCCCTCTTACCTTTTTTTTTTTTTTAAGTTGAGTTTAGTTAACATTGCTCGAATAAGTGTGACTAGGGGGTTATTTACTGGAACGCTGGCAGCTTATCAGTGACTTTACCATTAAAGAAAATAACAACCCACCACTCACCGTCCACAGTCCCAGAATAAGTGGTGGATTTTTATGAGATCTTCCCCCATCCACAGTGAAATGGCATTTGGCTTTGTCCCTTGTAGGGCTTGTGCAGGTAGCCATAGTTACAGTGAATTCATGAGTGCAATAACTGTGACATGTTCAGAAAATACTCTTTTGCAGATGCCTCCCCAACTTCTGGCTCTTATATATTTGTGTCCCTCTTCCAAGATGTTTTCTAAGTCTTGGAAAGGTGATATAGACGTCTTATTTAGAGCCAAGCATTCCACAGTCACATATTTTCTGCACTGTGACCAGTTGTGAGTTTCTGTACTTACTTGCTCCCTGTAAAAGGAAGCTTTTGTTGTGAGGCTTGAGAGAAGTCCTAATCTATGCGTATAAACATACACACTTTGAAGGAAGTTTGATACTTTGTCCATTTAGCAAAAGAACATATTAGTTTGTCCCCAGGGTCTTTGACTTCTGAGCCACAGTTTCTTGCCTAGGTTTACAGTACAAGGTATAAGTTTCTTCCTCTGCAATGGGCCTCAAATCCAATTAGAAGGGAGTTGTTTTCCCCCATGATCATCATACCACTAACATCATGCCACTATAACACCCTTGCAATCGTGTACATACCTTGCCAAGTAGATACTTCCTGTAGCTTTTGAGGTCTACAAATGTGCAGAACCATTGATGACTCTCCTGCTTCAGCAGTTTGGATGGCACCTCCAGACACTGTGAAAGCTAGCCAAGAAACTTCCAGCTCCAATTTATCTTCATTTCTTAATATCATGCATCCAGTCATACCTATGGTCTAACCCTCTGATCTGCTAGACAAACAAGGACACTGGCAATCAATAGCCTGTATTGTTCAGGAGCCTTGAGGCTTCCTTGACTACCAGCTCTTAGGAAGGTATCACACACATGGTACTAGGTTTTAATTTAACAACCTGAGGCTTCTGGGAGGAGCATTATTCACCCATGAAGGATACTCTCATTCAAAATGTTTTATTAATTTTGTTTTTAAAGCAGACTTATAAAAGATTTAAGTTTCAGTAAGGATTTTCATACTACTTTAGTTTGGGTTAGCCTCTCCCCACCCTTTCAAAATCTAAATTCCTTATCCTAATTCATAGGTTCTGTCCTATCATTTATTAGGCACCAACATACTCCATTCCTGCAGAGCAAAATTTATTTTAATTACATAATGTAGACAGGCTCATTATCATTCATGGGTTTGTACACACTCTTTACCCTCTACTTGACATCTGGCTGGCACATTCTTTATGTCGCCATCACATCTCAGTGTGAATGTCATTTTCTTTGATGAATCTTCTTTAAAACTTCATACTGTAGTCTTATTCCTTTCTAATTGTGATTTTCACTGAAATGTGTTTGTTTATAAGCCTTTCTGGACTCTAAGTGTTGTGCGCTCAAGGATGGTATTTTTCATTTTCATTGCTGTGTCCTTGACGTCTATCGACGCTGCAAGCATTTTCAAATGAGTAAGTCAAATCACCTTTGAGAATAGAAAGGCACTTTACAGTGTAGGAGTAAAGTACATAATGGGCGAGGCTCGGAGACACTGTCTGCATCATACACAGATCACATCGTAATGCCGCCTGGAGTTTTATGTTTATTTTGGGGGTAGTGGTGAGCCACAGAATGTTCATAAACAACAGAGTGATGGGCAGGAGTTATTTTAGAGAGAGACGTTTGCCGTGTGTGTGTGTGTGTGTGTGTGTGTGTGTGTGTGTGTGTGTGAGAGAGAGAGAGAGAGAGAGAGAGAGAGAGAGAGAGACTGAAAGAGCGAAGAACTTGAGGTTGGAAAAATAACAAAGCCAGGCAAAGAGTGGAATTTTGTAAGACTTCAGAGACAGGTCGGGAATGGGAGCTGCTTGGAAAATACACAGGAGTAGAGCGTGGATTTTAAAGGCACACTAGAAGGGGAAATGAGAAAACTATGATTGCGGATCTTAGTAACTAAGGGAAACACAACTGTTTACTAGAATAGGGAAGTCAGAAAGAGGAATTTATTGAAAGGAAAATTATAAAGAAAATGAAAGGCTACAATGAGGCCACAGTATCTTGGTACCAATGCTCCTAAAGGACAGAATGGAAGACCAAAGACGTCATCATGGCTTCACAAGAAGTAATAATTCTTGGTAACTCAAATATGTTCCATGGCTCTGATTCTAAGGGCATCTTTCAAGGACTTGGTTTCTTTGTGTGAACTGCTGCCTACATACTGGTTCCCAGAAGCCATTGACTCTGGTATTGGGCAGTTAGAGGCATAAGCTACATTAGATGTATATGAACCCTTTCTGATAAGATGGCTTACCATAGAGAAAGCCAGAAAAGTCCAAATCCCTGCTGGTTCTTGTTTGTCTTTTGGGCAGTGAACATCAGAGATTAATCACACAAAAGAGAAGGCCACACTTTTCCTGCTTAGCTCTGAGTTTTGAAATTCATATTACTCTGAGATTCCCGATGTCTTGGTTATGGTTTCTATTACTGTCAGAAAATACCATGACCACAAGCTACTCGGGGAGGAAAGAGTTTGTTTCTGTTAGCAGTTCTACATCACAGTCCATCTGGAAGGGAAGTCTGGAAGGAACTTGGGGTAGGAGCTAGAGTAGGGGCAACAGGGAATGCTGTTTATTGGCTCGCTCCTCATAGCTTCCCTAGCCTACATTCCTATATAACTCATGATGACATGCTCAGGGATGGAAACATTTAAACAATCTGTATTTATTAATTGATAAGTTGCTTTAAATACACAGCAAAATGTTCCTCTCACTTAAGTGCTGATGGTCTGTGTACATGTACGTGGTATCCATGACACAGAAATGACCTTTACAGACCCCCTGCATGACAAGAATTTAATCATGACCTGACGCAAGAATGCCTAGTACCTGTAAAAAGTACAGTAAAGGCATTTACAAATAAGAACACAACAGGTGTTTTTCCCTTTGCACCAATTGCAGCTGTCTTGTGGGGTTAGCACTTCCCTCCTGCCAGAAGGTCAAAATCATTTCACACTCAAGAGACTCATTCATTTGTGAGCACTTTCTGGAGGCACTTCTGAGACTCTACCTCACCACCAGACTTCTACACATCTCAGTTGTCTAGCTGGCTCCTTGTCACTTGCTCTTTAGCCCCCTGCAGACCTAGGCAGGTACATGAAATTTTTCTGCAGAACCTTTCTGACCCCACTCTACCCTACCCTACCCTACCCTACTCTACCCTACCCTACCCTACCCTACCCTACCCTAGGCAGCCTTTGTGTATAGGAACTAGGCAGATTCCCTGTGGTTCTCTTGTGTGCTTTCTTGTCGCCAAAGGCCATAGAGTTACTTTAAGAGCAGCATCTTTTCTCTGTCCATGAGTCATTTCAGCCAGCCACCTGCTCTTAGCACCTTATGACTGAAGTACCCCACCATGCTCAAGAGATCTGGAGTCACACAGAGACTGCATGATGCCTTGAAGCCCTTAATACTTTATTTGGGTGGTTTGACTATGCTTGGCCCAGGGAGTAGCAATATTAGGCAGTATGGCCTTGTTGGAGGAAGTATGTCACTGTGGGCGTGGGCTTTAAGACCCTTGTCCTAGTTGCCTGGAAGCCAGTCTTCTTCTAGTGGCCCTCAGATGAAGAAGTAGAACTCTCAGCTCCTCCTGTACCTGCCTCTCTAGACACTGCCATGTTCCCCCTTTGATGATAATGGACTGAACCTCTGAACCCATAAGCTAGCCCCAATTAAAAGTTGTCCTTACCATGGTGTCTTGGTCAAGATGCCTTGGTCATGGTGTCTCTTCATAGCAGTAAAACACTGGGATAACAAAGATGCACATTTCAGTCCCTCTGTAGAGGTGGTTCTCAACCTATGGGTCTTGACCCACAGAGGTTGTATATTAGATATCCTGAGTATCAGACGTTTACATTACAATCTATAACAGTGACAAAATTACAGTTATGAAGTATCAATGAAATAATTTTATGGTTGGGAGTCACCACAACATGAGGAGCTGTGTTAAAGGGTCATAGCATTAGGAAGGTTGTGAACCACTGGTTTATGACATCTTTCCCCAGAGAACGTTTCTGTAACAACATTTTCCTCTCTTGAGGTTCCTGAACTTCTTGATAAAAGGGAGTCCTGTAGACGACTAAGGGTGGCAAAGACTAGTTCTTGTTCTCATCCAGCTGGAGTCAGTTAGCACTCAAACAGTTACACAGTGTGCAGGTGTAGCTGAAACCCAAACAGGAAGCACCCACTGAACATCCTGTTATAACAAAATAGAGAGATACACTTTAGGCACTTGCCAAAACCATAGCGTCACTTTAGGCTGCTGTGCAAATCTTGTTCAATAATGCTCTGAGAAGGAGGAAAGCTAGTGCAGAAAACTATGGCAAGTGGGATAACAAAGCTGAGTACACGGGATGTGCGTACCCTCGTCTAACTAGATCTGTGGTGCTTGTTTCCATAGAAACTATTTATCATCTTCAAAGGCAGAATGCAGCTGTTGTGTTACTGAAGGAGGAAGAGATAAGTCAAATGATAGATGTTAGAACACTTGCATATGTATTAAAACCAGAACACAAATGTGAATATATATTAAACATATTCTACAAAATTATTTCTATGTTGAGTTAGTTTCCCTTTCTGCTCTCTCTCTCTCTCTCTCTCTCTCTCTCTCTCTCTCTCTTTCTTGCAGTGTTAGCGGCAACCCTCCCCCACACACACAGCCTCGAAAAGAACAGGCAAATGATTCGTTGCTGCATACACAACCGTCTCAAAACCTGACATCATAAAATCCAGGCTCCTGAACAGAAAACCCGAGGGACTCTTAGACATAGGAAGGTCCATAGACTCTTCAACAGGGGAGAGTGGGTGAGCTGAATGATTCCTAAAGAGGTGCATTGTGGGTGAGTACCACTTCCCTACAAGGTATTCCCTACATTGAGTGTGGCTTCATCTGATAAAGGGGTCATTGCATACTTAGATTAGAAAAAGTTATAAGGCAACCTGGGGTTATCTTTTGATGCCAGAGGCAGAAAACAGATACACACTGCTGCTGAACCTGGAGTTGCAGGTGCTTCTTCCAGAAGCTAGGAAGTGAGTAAGATTTCATTCAGAGGGAACAGGACCAGAGTCACACTTTGACTCCAGAATTCTACCTTCGAAGCTGTGGAAGAATATATTTCAGTTCTTTTACACATGAGTTTTGAGTCCTTTGCTAAGAAAATCCTGGAAAGCTAAGACAGAACTAAAAATTTTCATTTGCAAGTGCATAGTATAAGCCAGATGTAGTGGCACATACATGGTTGTTATCCTAGCGTTTGGGAAGCTGAGTCGGGAGAATCATTACGAAGGCTGAGGTGTGATTTACATAGTAAGTTGTAGGCCGAGCAGAGAGGAAACAGAGAAGAAAGAAAGAAGGAAAGAAAGAAAGAAAGAAAGAAAGAAAGAAAGAAAGAAAGAGAAAAAGAAAGAAAGAAAGAAAAAAGAAAGAAAGAAAGAAAGAAAGAAAGAAAGAAAGGAAGAAAATAGAGAAAACATAAGAGTTTTCTCTGTCTCCATGAAGTCATGACCTGGTTTGAGGATGTTGCTTGCCATAACTTGCTGCATTTCCAGGTCTGGATCTGATAGTTAGACAACCATGGGGACACTGGTTTCTGTTTATCAGCTAGTCTTAGTCTTTCAATCTTGAGTATAGATCCAAATAGTTTTCCTCAGTAGTCAGAAATGAAAACAGCTTAATTTCTCAGCATGATCAAAGGTCTTCTTGGACAATTTTTTCTATACAGATATGAATTTTCTTCTTGTAAGAAAAATCTTGTTTAATTTCAGACATTCTGATACAATGCAAAAATAATTCAGTCAAAACTCTAACCATCTCAGTCGTTTAAAAATACACTCTGAACATTACACTCTATCCCGATAGGTTATCAACTCAGTAAGAACCAAGCTGTCTGCCTAGTACTCTAACTACAAAATCTACAAATTAAATAATAACTTCATACTAGTCACTTTATAATTACATGCTACACTGTATAAATGAGAATTGTGTACTTTTTAAAATTTTAAACTAAAGAGTCTTTCTTCGGAGTGACAGAAATGTTGGAAAGAATCAGACTGCAGTCGTCACCACATAACTGTACACTTATTAAAGTGTTCCATGACATGTGAAATGAGTGAATTTTGAAGTATGGAGATAATTAAAAAGCAAACTTGCCCATCCTGGTAGGAAACAGCAGCTGTGGCGCTCTTAGTGAGGGGTAATCAGAGATGGCGTTTACCTCACTGAGGTAATAGCCAAGGGGAGACAAAAATGTCATGGGTATGTTGCCACAGTGTCTTGCAAAGAGAATCTGGATAAGCCAGGGTCTTGTCAGATGAAAGAAATTCCAGAGACAATGGCCCTCCAGAGGATACATGAGTGACTTTTCTGCTATCTGTAGGCTGAGCTGAGACTTTTGAAGCCCTTTCAAGGCATTATCCCTCCCAGGATATCTACAGGGAAACATTACTAAGAACTTACGTCAAATACCTCAATCCATTTGATGCTCACTTGTAAACATGGTGCAAATACTACTCTAAATAATACAAGCAGAACTCGACTGATACACAGTCTAGCTGTGTATTATTTCAAGTGAACGGCTGCAGTATTAGTATTTCCCAGTGATGTCTTGTGGAGCCCTACCTAGTTTTAAAACCCTTTAAAGCAGTAGCTGTATGGGAAGTACTAAGGCGGCGGTAGAGGTGTTCATCTTTCATTCCATACCATAATTGATTTTTAATTCAATTATGAATTCAGCAGTGAGTTTCAGCTTTTTATCTTACAGAATCTTGTTAATACCCGTGGCAGACACCATTTTTAACAATATTTTCTCATAGTTTGGTATGCAGTGAGAACGCTTCTTTGATAAATTGTTTATGTAAACCATTCTCTTTATTAGTCAAGTAATCTGGAATATAAATTACAAGCTTTTCAAGTGTTTGTTTTTTCACATCTAGGAACTAATGACTTTGGTTACTTGGGAGACTATTATGGCAGATTTTCCTGCAAATGACTATTTAAATGAGTTTTCTGTATGGGGGAAAAAGATGTCACTTGTAAGTAATGTATTCTGATTATTTTCTAATGTTAATAGTCATTAATAAAAATCATTTTCAGCCATTTAGGTCATATTAAATTGTTAAATTCGTTATTATTATATTATATTATATTATATTATATTAAATTAAATATGTGTGACTGAGAAATAACTGGGGAATCTGAATGCAAAAGAGATAATATAAAATCAACAAGTAACTAGATTGTATTTTCTACCTGTGGTAATCATTGTTGAATGTGGATTTAGAAAACCACAAGCTCACTAACCTTGTATGCTAGGGAGATTTACTTATCTCAGCTTTCCTCTTTATCAAATTGAACCTATAAAGGTGTGTTTAATCTTTATCACAAGATTTCTTTCAGTATTAAGCAGGAAGTCTTGTGCAAACACCAAGTACCTGAGACAGAGAACGGCCATCAGGAAAGACAGACCTACCTCTTACCTTTGGTTGATCGACAAATCCCTGGAGCAGACTTCTTAGCAGTGTTATAATACATTCACCAAGCTGGTGCAAGAGGAAGGAAAGGAAGAAATGGTCTTTCAGGAGTGTCACCATACCCAATGTATATTTGTCTATGTTACCAAAAGTAATCTTGGATGCAACAGGATCCTTGTCAAAACACCCATACCATTCTTCATGGAAATGGATAAAACAATTATAAATTCATTCACAGAGGAGCACAAAAGACCCCAAATAGACAAAGCCACCCCAAGTAAAAAGAATAATACTGACAGTATCAGCATCGCTCCCTTCAGGTTATGCAACAGAGCCATGGTAAGCAAAATAGCATGGGACTGACACAAAGCAGGCATGTAAACCAATGGAAGAAGACCCAGACAAAAAACAATGCAACTATATCACTTCATTTCAACAAAGGTATCCCGTACTCACTGCAGTAGGGCAGTCTTTTTAAAGAAATAGTACCGGGAAAACTCACATACTGGAGAACCAAATTATTATCAAGAAACTCTCACTTGCCTGCTCAAAACCCAATGCCAAGTGGATCAAAGACATTAACATAAGACTCAAAAACTCTGAAACCGATGGAAGGAAAGTAAAGAAGACACTGCTAGGTGAGCACCTTCAGCTTAGGACTCAAATGCTCAGGAAAATATCAGTTTTTTTTTTTTGAAAATTTTTTTGAAAATATCAGTTTATTTTTTGAGGAACAAGGCCTCAAAAAATGTTCCTGAGGGTAGAATGTGGCTGTGCTATAGAGCAGTAGCTTAACATAGCCAAGGTCCTCAGTTCAACACACACACACACACACACACACACACACACACACAACCACACACAACCACACACAACCACACACACACACACAACCACACACAATCACACACACACACACACAACCACACACACACACACACAACCACACACACACACACACACACACACACACACTATGTCCTTACAGCAATGGAAACAGTTAAGTGAAGCAGTAAAGAGTAAGGTGACAGCCTGCAGAATAGAACGTCTTTGCCAGCTTTATACCTGATAAAGGACTAATACCTAGAATATATGAAGAACTCCAAACTCTAAGCAAAAGATCTAATCACAGATTGAGCTGAGGAGCTAAACAGACTTTCTCATAAGTACAAATGGCTAATAAATAACTAATAATGTTATTTTTATTGCTGGTGTTGTGCGTGTTCAACATCCTAAGTCATCCAAATTAAAACTACATTGAGATTGTCTCATGCAGTTCAGAATGGCTTTAAACATGAAGCACATACTACACAATGCTGGTGCGGGCATGGAGAAAGAGGGACACTTACTGATGTCCCAAGTCTAGTCTCTACATAGAATGTTCATAGAATTTTTTCCCCCTCATTTTATATATATATATATATATATATATATATATATATATATATATGTGTGTGTGTGTGTGTGTGTGTGTGTGTGATATGTGATATGTGTGTGTGATATGTGATATGTGTGATGTGTGATATGTGATACGTGACATATGATATATGATTGATATATGTATACATGTTATATTTTTTTCAAAAGCTTTCTGTGTTTATGGACATTAAATATCTTAACTTGAACCAGTCTGTTTTACAATGATGTGTGAGTAAATACCTGCTGTACCCCATGGGTCATCTGAAAAGTGTTTTTAGGGAAAAGGTAAAACTGTTTCATCATCTTTTCAACAATGAAACTATGAGTTCTTCCTTCAAGTACTAAAAGCCTGGCCTTTGCCAAAGTAAAATTATAACCGGTCTCAAGGTACCACTGTGAGTAGTTCATCTCCCCTTTCAACTGTCAGTACCTTTGACTAAATGAATTAATGAGATCATCACTTACCCTCAGTGGACGGATTTATGAAAAGAAGAACATGTGAGACTTGAGAAGTTAAAGCTTTTTATTTTTCCAGAGAAATACAAAATATCTTCCCCTGCTCATTGTTTGACCATGTGAGTATTCAGCTTTCCTCTACATTACATCATGGGCAATGATGCAGGTCATTAGTTCAGTGCCTGGATATGATCATTTGTAAGATGAACTACCATGTCAGTGCTTTGAACTGCAGCAATCAGTCAGAAGTTTCTCTTTTCCCTTGATTTATGTTTTTGAGAATGTTAATGAATGCTTTATAGATTTTAATATATATTAAATATATATGTGATATATTTACATACTGATTTATATATAAAAGTTGATATATATATATATGAAACAATTAAATAAATGTTGCTCCCTGACTGTTAAGGATACTATGCAGTACTGTACTTGATTATCAAAAAATCTAAATGTTTGTGTAGTCATTCTTTTATTAGTCCAGTAATAAAAATGTAAATTGTTGGCTTACTGGTAAGATATTTTATTGGTAAATTATTGGTACAAATATGAAAATATTACACTTGAATATCAATAATCCAAATGCATTAATGTAAGTTATTTTTACACTATCAGATACACTAATTTTAAAATTTAAAATTAACATTTAGTTTCTAATCTCTTTTCCCCTCCAAACCACTCTTTTGCAGAACGTACAACTAGATTTTGGCCAAACTAAGCTTGTTCTTCAAACGGAGTAAAGAGTCTGCCTCTACAGGGTGAACTTGTACTTTGATGCTTTCCTGTAAAGGCTCTGTAGGCACGTTGACAAATAGCAGCCTAGATTTGCCTCTGATTAAGAATCTGTGAGCCATTTGTTTAACCCATCTGTGACAATGCAGTTAGTGACCACTGGCAAATCACGAGATGGGATTATCTCTTTTCTTTTCCATGGCATTATTTCTATGTGGGCTCTAGAACACTGCAACTTCAGGGTTTCATCTTTACAGAATCAGGAGAAAAATCAATAATTTTGCAAAAGGAAGTTTCTGGCTCTGACAGTATAAAAATGTATGGCTCACTATTCCAGGCATTAGAACTTTATAAAGGTTGAATTAGGGGACTTGTGACACTGGAGTAGTAGTTGGCATCCATGCAGAGAAGCCACAAAGAGGTGAAAAACTAACACAACTCTTTTCAAATCCTATATTGAATAGAAATACATTTTACATTACAACACACACATCACAGAATCAATCACTCAACTTTTTATAGAACTGTAACTAAAATGTCATGAAACAACACTACTTGAATTATAACAAAAGCACCACTATGTTCCATTTCATGTGCCCTGTTTCTTTATTAGCAGACCATGAACTAGTAAGATATTTCATATCCCACTTACAGTTTTCAGTTCTTCAAGAACACCATGAAGTGTGTTTCAGAGAAGGAGGAGGTTGGGAGAGCATGCGCCATGAGTCTTTGAACAGTGCCAGGGAGTGTTCTTATAAGGACCAGCTAAGCTCCACAGCCCAAGGTTGTCATCAAACGCATGAGACCTTTGTTAAGTCATACAGTCACCTTAGCCAGCATAAACTCGACTGCGAAGAGCAGGTAGTAACTGCTAATTATTGATTTAGTCCAGGGCTGTTTCAAATATCAAATTAAGTGTACTTTTTGGTTTAAATTTGAAATAAGTTCATGCTTTTAGTAACGAGGTTTGCAAAGAGACTTTTGAAGAGCCCAGATTTCTTTCTGTTCCTTTTGTGTTTTGAGAAGGGAGTCTGCACTTAGACTCACTCTGAGAATTTGCAGGGAAGAACATCACTTGCATGCAAAAAAAAAAAAAAAAAAAAAAGAAAGAAAGAAAGAAAGGAAGGAAGGAAGGAAGAAAGAAAGAAAGAAAAAGATACCATTGTATAATATTCTAGACAGGTCCTGGGGAAACATTTGAACGCCTCAAAGACCATGTATTTGGGTCAAGACCCAAACCTTGGGAAAAACTAAAGGCTGTTAAGAGTAGAAAAGTTAAAAGCATTTGAAAACCTGAGTTTATCAGAGCCAGATCCCTTTTAAAGAACCAGATGCAGATGCCAAAGGTAAATGTGACCCTCCAGAGGGGGAGGTCACGAAAGTCAGGATCATGGGAGGGAACCAGAACAGAGCACATGTCCATGTGGCTTCCCAAAGAGGAGGTAAAGAAGAGGGAGCCCCCACTCCCACCCCAAAGAATAATCTCAGATGTCATTCCTCTCCCTCTTTCTCTCTCCCTCTCCCTGTCTCCCTCTTCCTGTCTCCTGCTCCCTCTCTCCCCAACCCTCTCTCTCAACATAGAGAGTCTATCACTAGAAATTCAGCAGTTGAGTTGCCTGGCCTGTGAGACCTATGCTTCTCTAATGCTCCTGACTTTCTACTTTGGTTCTAGGGATTGAGCTTGGGCTCTTGTGCTTGCAAAGCAAGTGCTTTACCAGATGAGCTATTTTTCCAGACCTATAAAGCATTTGCCATGGTACAGATTTTACTTGAACAACTATCATCAGGCTCTTGACACAACTACAAAACTTTTGAAAAGCAAACTCAAGTATTAATTTGAATTCAAGTTTTAGCAGCTTGAAAATAAAGCTTTAAGTTAAAAGTGGGTGTCTTTAATTAATTACAAATTTTTAATCTATCTTCTACTGGAAATCACGTCCCCATAATTTGATACATAAAACAAAAGACAAAGCATGACAGATAAAAAAGCTTTAAAAACAGAAAAGAAATCAAACTAAGTGTTAAGATCTGGCAAAATCATCTGTGTTCAAATGCACATAAGGAAAATTAGTTTGGGTTCAATATGTATAAAACAATGCACAACCCAGAGCAATTGTCTGGCAAATTAATGAATAATCTAGACTTGAATTTTAATGTCTTAGAAGATTTTTTTCTATGGAATATTTTTGGAGGAATATAATACAAGAATCCAAAAACCAGTAGTTGGAAGGCACTGCCATTTATAATTGAGTGTCCTGCCCATCTCTATGTGTGATATGATTTTACATTCAGTCTCCTATTCCTGAGGCTTTGTAGGACATTCCTTATTTGCACCAATGTAAAGAAGTCTCTTATTCCTGCATACATATGTCAGTGTTGTAAGTAAATGACACAGAGATGAGCAAAGGCTTCATTTCAGCAAGACCCTTTGGAGGGCTGAAGGCACAGAACTTTGTAAAAAAGCTTTGCAACTTCTCCTTGGTTTACTTTGTTAACAATAGGCTCAGCCTTATTCTTATGTTTAGAAGAGAAAAGAAAACCCTAAAGAAGTTTTTCGTACTTATGGTTCCTTGGTAGGCATCTTCATATATTTTCTACTGCTCAAATGTTTGTTACACACAATACATCACTTTCTCTTTTCATCAATAACTTTATAGCTTCTATTCATTTGTTCCATAAAAGTCCACATGTAAGAATCTATTTTTAGTCCTGAACACTCAAAGACAAGGACAGTTCACTCTTTGCCACTTAAGTAGAAGTAGTAGGAAATAAAGACCAAAGTATGTGAGAGGAAATTCTATTTGAACACTAGCGCAGGAGTCCTTGCTTATTCAGGGTGGCTGACACTCAGGTCCCTCATAGCACTGGGCATGGAGCATGAAAGGCAGGGAGAAGATGCCTGGGCAGAAAACAAAGTTCCAAGAAACAGATTTTGCCAGATGTGTGTGTGTGTGTGTGTGTGTGTGTGTGTGTGTGTGTGTGTGTGTGTTTCTCGAAACACAGAAAAGCCAGAACTAGAATGAAACAAAGCATGAGGCAAAATGTGAAAATGCACAGAATCTTTAACCTGTGGCCAAGGAAGTAGGATGCAGTTAAATAAAAGGGGAAGGCACTGAACGGGTCTGAGCGGGGAAAGTAACATGACTTGATTTATACTTATAAAGGCATATCCCAGCAGCTGTGTGGAGGGCTGACAAAGGAGACAAGACCGGAGGCATCAGTCAAAAGGCTTTCACTGAAATGAGAGAAGGTGGTCACAAGGACCAGTCCAAGGGCAATGAAAGCGATTCCATTTTGAAAGCCTCCTGCAGGCATTGTTAGCTGCCTCTCTGGAAGCTTCCCCCACTTCAGTCCGTACACATGATGCTCTGACAATCAAGGTTGGTCCAACTGTACTCTGACATCCCACTCCCATTATTATCCCTGCCCCTGTTTGCTATTCAACACTGCTCAGCATGTCCTGGTTGTCCAAAAAGACTTCTCAGAAAAGCAGCTTGGATAAGTCTACAAAGCCGCTCGCTTTACAGCTGATAAAAAGGAAGGAATTTTATGCAGCTCTGCCCTTGACCAAAACTAGACGGAAATGTGAGAACAGAACAAGACATCTCCCAGGCATGTTCTGGTGGACAAGCATTTTGAGCATCTCTGTGGTAATTTTGTTTTCAAATGTTAATGGATTTTATTTACATAGATAGAGAAGTAAAGTACCTACATTTCTCTGACTTGTGTGGCAACCGAACTCCCATTTGGGAAGTGATAGTCTGCGTCACAGAACTAGTTTCCAGAGTATCATGATGGGCATAGTAGACAGAAGATGGCTGAAGGGAGTGGGAAGATATCAGGGAGGCCAAAACCTCTACAGTGTTTTCAGGTTTTTATCATTGTCAAAGAAAGAACTCAGAGGTGTGGCAAAGTAGGATGGGAAGAGAGCCTTGAATACAAAACAGAAGTACCCAAGAGACACAGAGAAATATTATATTGTGATGAAAAAGTTAATTCACAAAAATGTGAGCTACTTAGACTCAGTCATGCCTCTAGGGGTGGTGGGAACAGCACTTTTCTTGGGAAAGCTTCATGGTAGAGAGGCTTATTCATGATCCAAATAGGAAATAGAGTCCACTTCTCTTTTTTGTCATTATGTCTTTGACACATGTCTTCTGGGAGCAACAACTGTACAAGGCTAACAAAAGGGAGATGGCATTAAGTCAATGAAATAGAGGCTGGTCAATGTATCCTCTAAGTCAATGAAGCTGAGGACCGTCAGTGTATCCTCTAAGTCTGGATGTTGTCCTAGGTGGTTTTAGCAAGGTCTGAGTGACACTGAGGTGACATGAAGTCCTATGATAAAATATACTGCTTAGAAATCAGCCTTCAGACACCACGCAATTGCCTTTTCCCCTATGAGATATAGCCTGCATCCAAAGTAAGGAATTTCATGGCATCAAACAACAGTCTTCAAAATCGTGGCACATCTGCAATATGCTTCGAAAGTCCACAGCAGGCTGCAAACATCTGAAGACTTAGGTGGTGAAGCCTGAGATGAAAAAAAAAAGAAAGAAAGAAAATAAGAAAAAAAAGATCAACTACTTGGGAAAATCTACTAAAGTAAATGTTTGATGTTAAGATCTGAATACTCAGAGTCCTATTTATCATCAAGGACTAGCAGAGGTTTTAAAATTCAAGATCCAGTAAAGATACAGCTAGAAAATCTTCCCAGAGTTCCCCTTTTATTATTAATTAAATTCATTATAAACTTGAGTTTCTATGGGAACTCTTACACACTTTCTCCTTGATGAAAGAGGGAAACAGAGGGAGAGAGGAAGGAAGAAATGAAAGGAAGTAAAAAGAAAAATGAATTGATAAAAAAGCATTTGACTTTAAAAATGGGAAACTACACTAGACATTGTATTGTGACATTGTCCAGAACTAGGATTTTAACACAATTCATTGACTCTGGTTTTTAAAGGCACAAAGCTATGAATTTTTATTTCATCATAAAAATGATTAATATGGCTTATAACTAAATGTCAAAATAGATTTTGTTACATAATCTAATTCAGTTTCTCAGCTATGAGATGTTGGCAGAAAGGTACAATTTATGCTAAGCTTCTCAGTTCATATTCTCTTTATCTTTCCTTCCCCCCAGCCCCCAGCATTTCTGACAATAGGCTTTATACTTCACTGAAGGAATTTGCAATGAAACTCAACTAGGAGTATTGTCTTGAAAATGTTCTTCTCAGAGTCTTATCCACAGTTTGGCACCTATTACATCACAACAGAACCAGAAAAGTGTCTCAGGACTTCACCTCTGACTTCCCAAGTGAGGATTTGCATTTTATCCTCTGATTAATGCATACCTTGCATTTTGAGAAGTGCTGTCTCAGGAGACCGAGACCATCTCCAGGGTCTCTTTATCACTTTATCACTTCTCCTGCCACCAGTTTTCAGCCACTGAGTTCTCAAGAACAAGATCCCCACTCTGTTAGACATATTTGATCCCTAGAGTATCAGCTGAGTTTTGAAGAACTCTTCAAATATATATAACTCAATCTGCCCTGGAATATCTCACCGCATTGCTTCTGAGACAGGAACTCACTTAAAATCCAAGATCTTCCAATTGTCTCAGAGTCTGACCTGTACTCCACTGTCTATAAGGCAACAGAATAATCCCATGCTGATTGCTCAGAGTAGCCCTGTGTCATGAAGATGGTACTAGACTGACTGACATCAGAAATGAAGATCAGGTGTGTCCTGTCCAGGGTGTGTCCTGTCCAGGAGCCACCATATCCTTACCTGCCTTAAGTCTTTCTTACTGAGCCTAAGCTTTTTCCTTCTCTGACTTGGAGACAGTTGTTTCTCGGACCTTTCTGCTCCTCCCCCTTGTAAAGTCACTCTCAACTGAGCTTTTCAAGCATGAAGATTGATGTGCCTATCACCTTTTCTAAAGAACTACCCACTGCTCTTAAATTTGAAGCCAGTTAAGGCAGCAGGAATTTGGGGCAGTGAAGCTAATCAGTATCAGCTGTTGTCTAAGAATAAGGAAAGAGAATTGTGTCAAGACTGAGCCAGTGGAACTGATGTTTGAAAAGAGGCTGGGTTTATGGTATTAGTAGAAGTGGCAATGTCTGGCCCTTTCTACTACAGAGAAGAAAGAGTCAGGAAACCCATCTTCAAGGGGAGGAGACTTCCTTTCTCGGGACTGATTTTAAGTCTTGCTCTTAAAAGTGAAAATGTAACTGTGAGAGGTTGTTCAGTCAGGCGTCTCTGTAGACAGAAAATACAGTGTCACCTACAGCCCCCTCCTCGTATCTTCCTTGCACACTGTTTTACAAATCGTATGCCATTCAAGAACTTCACATGACTAACCCCCAGGTACCTTGCCTATCAGTCATGTTCCACATATAACCCGCTTCTTAATTTGCACAGACATTTCCCTGGTTGAATCTGATGATCCTTTTTATACCTTTTTATACCTAGTTATGGGTTGTTTTCCCTTTGTCTGTCCTAAAACTTTGTTATTCTCAAAGACTTTTTTTATAGTTCTCCTCTTGTCTCCTGAAAGATGTTCTTCACCATCCGCTATAGACTAAAAATGCTACCAAAACAATATCACTGACACAGGTGTCTCTCCTGAATCGTATACTTGTGTGTGTGTGTGTGTGTGTGTGTGTGTGTGTGTGTGTATGTGCATACACATGTGACACTTTACTTACACAGCTCTCAGAAAATTTACATTGAACATAGTGTCCCAAAGTATCTTCCCAGTTTGACCCACTCACGTAGCTTATCACAGTGATGAGGTATCATGTCCGTGAGCAGCACCACATTGCTCTCTTGCCCTTACTCCTCCCTTTCTCTTTTGCTCTTTAAGACCCACTTACCTTGAACTCTAGTAATCTTTCTTCCTGCATTTGTACCTCAGTCATTTAACTAGACTCCAATTTTCATCATGCTAGTCTGTCTGAATAGTCAGTATTCTGCTGCATAAGATATTGCTTTGCAGATTGCAATAAAAATCCATCCTTCTTAGCTTGGCACACTTTGTACTTTATTTTCATTATCTATATACTGTCTCTTCCTGTGGCTCTTCATCCCACCACATGATCTATGCCAAATGTATAAAGGGTTTTAAATGACCTGTGGGGCCTCGTGTTTCCCGGTCCTCTACTCTTCCATGTCTATGGGCTAAGCAGAATGTATCCCTAGCACAGTAGTGTATCTTGCAGCACATGGTAAGTCTGAGACTAGTCTCCATTACTTAGGGCAATGCTCAGAGATCTAAGAGCAAATATCCTTATCCATTAACATTGACATGAAGATTCTAGGTAGGTTTCTTCCTTTGGAAGATGGTTTCCCCCCCTCTTTATTATTAGATATAATTTGCATTTTAAAGGAACATCAGTTGTTTTATTTAGTTTTGTGTCAGTCTCTGTATGAATACTATAAGCATCTTGATCCTAATAAATAAAGTTCCTGATTAAGGGGTATGTCACTAAGAATTCACTGAGAGAAAGGTGGACTTTTAAGTATGGAATAAATTCAGACCACAGACCTGATCTGCAGAGTTGTGGTTTTTTTTGTTTTGTTTTGTTTTTTGTTGTTGTTGTTGTTGTTGTTTTTGTTTTTGCCAAAGTCTGAAATACATTTATGAAGACAAAGTCATTTTGAAACTGAAATTCCTCTCATGACTAATGGTCACTCATCACTAGTCTCATGGGGTGATGTCAGAGACGTTGTTCTGTGATGGGGAGCATGTACAAGGAAGATCACAGCCCCCAGGATCCCAGCTTAGACAAGTGGTCAGGATGGCTGCAAGAGACAAGGAGCTGGACTGTATCTGTGAAAGACATCAAAGTTACAAATACAGAATGACATAAAAGACCAGGCTTATCCTGCAACAGATGTTTCTCTGGTGGGTAATTCCCCATACAGAAGACCTTTTGATGGTGTTGTTTGCAAGTCAACCATCTCAACTTCAAGCAATGTCCTCAGCCTACTAAAGCCCCCTCATCTCCCTTTGCTGACGTCTTTTGTGAAAACTAAGGAATTCCCCTACTTGGAGTTAAAACCCATTGAGAAATTATGTCTGAGAAAGATTATCAAATGACGTTTTGAAAACTGGATGAATTTTCTATTAAGTATAGTTCTCTTCTTAAGAGAAGTCTGGTGCGATGGATAGTCTAGTGTGGAAAGAGAGTTTGTCATGAGATAGAAAAATTTAATCTCACTTCTACCTTCAGGCTTTTAGATTATAAATAGCTGGTGGGACTCAAAGCTACAGAAATCGTCATTCATAACAGCATGGAACCCATGATAAGGATTCACTTCAGTAGAACCAATTAAATTTCATTGATAAAAGAAATAAAATTTATAAATAAAATCAAAAATAAAATTTCATTGACTTGA
>JANHMN010000002.1:148554001-148607710 GCA_030674055.1 Rhabdomys pumilio
AGAGAGAGAGAGAGAGAGAGAGAGAGAGATCTCATCAAAACTACAGACTTGTCAGTCTTTCTATATATAATGATTTAACTAAGTCCTCTCTAATAGAAGTTTCCACGTTCTCTGATTTTAAACTATGAGCTTTATCTAAGTTTGTAATTCTCCTGTGGTTTGTAAAATGTTCTTCTTTTTATTGTTGTTGTTGCTTTGTGAGACTTGTTCCTGAGATCTGTATGTAATGTTAGATTTTATTTTTGCAGTATTCACTTATGGACTAAAAGACCAAAGTCCAGGTTAAGTCTAAAATGAAAACCACATTCAGCACTTTCGAAACAGTGTCATGTAGTCCTGGCTGGCGCGGGGGTGGTCTGTAATGGTCTCTCTGTCCAACCCATTGCCCTGTGGGGTCTCAAGCTTCCCTAGAGAGAACTTCATAGTTACTTTGGTGTAGTTTGGGAAAATGTTCCCTTAAAACTATAAAAATTTGTGTAATACTAATTTACATTTTGACCATTGACAAGAGGATATATAGGGTACAAAGGGAAATGAATTCTTGGAGAGGTAATTGAGAAACACTGGGGGAAGTGTCATCCAACAGCCCTGGGAGAATAGGTAAAACATTTCAATTCCCCTCAAATGAAAGTCAGCACAGCAGATAGACAGAAGACAGAGATGGACAGAGATAACAAGAGGTATATACCTAGATGATGATGAGAAACAGATACTTTTTTATTTGAACAAGAAAACTTTAAAACTATGTGTGCTGTTCTATATTGAAAACCCTGGGGTCTCCAAGATCCCTGTTTAGCCTGGAAATCTGTGTATTTTCATGTAAATCATAAACAGGGGAAATATCATTAATAATGTTCACTATATTTTACTAGTCTAAAATATAATGATTTTCCAAAAAGTTTCTTCTGGATCTGAAGCATCACAGGAAAGTAGAATTCTAAGTTCTTTCTTTTGTTTTCCATTACTGTCCCTAGAAAGCTGAGGCCTCTGTCCCAGTTCACATTCTTGCTCTCTTCTGTCTTTAGATACTTTGATCCCTGGTGTGCTGGTGTGTTCTTATCTCTCTCATCTTGTCTGCAAGGACTCATCTGTGTATGTCTCCAGTTTGGTCTGGCAGAAGGAAAGAAAGTGAAAGAGGAAAGGAAGTTGATTTAGGGTTAAACAAAATGCTTCCTGACAACACTGCTCTATGTTATTTGGTGCTGAACACGTATCTGCTGGGCTGGACCCTTTGAAATTGTTTTCTGGTTTCAAACTCATATGTCCTGTTTTTCTAGGTACTCATTTGTTAGACTATGTCCTTGATGTGTATGTGTGTGTGTGCGTTCTAAGTTTTTAGGCTAGATGTAAATAAATTCTTGTTGTGTGATATCATTTTATCTGCAAACAATTCTCTTCATACTTTTTCTCTACTCCCCTTTCTGAAACTCCTATAAACTCTGTTTTCAGCCAAGGTCATATGTACAGAGCCCTGAGATAAAGACAGTGTTGCACAAAATACATTTTCATGGTCTCTGCCCTCTGATAGCAGCAGAGGGAGAATGCTGTGAGCTGTGTCTTGTGAACTGTTGGCATCTTACACAAACCAGTTGTTAAGTCATTCCAGTGCATAAATCCAATATTCCAGGTCAGATTACTTATGAGATAAAATGTTGTCACATAATAACCATGTGCTCTGAGACAGGAATGGCTTTACACAAGGTCCTTTATACACTGTAACAAGAGAAGCAATTGTTTCTGCATGTGAACTCAAGCATGAAACAGACATGGTTTAAGAAGTTATCAAGTATCAAGCAGTTTCTGGAGTCTACATTTTGAAAAAGTGATAAAATATGAAAATTTTAAAACTGCCCACCTATTGTAGACGAGTCACTCTGAGCATATTGGCCAGAAGAAACCTCTTCTACTGTTAAATGTCTTGTCTGCACCTTCTTGCCTGGAATCCAGCAGTTCTTTGTATGTGGTCATTACTTGATCTCTACCAAACTAAAGCAATATGACAAGGGGGATATATCTTAGCTATGTTTGAGGTGTACAAAAAGTTAGTTTGCGTGAGATTCACCATAGAAGGCATTAAGGCAAGAACTTAATGGGAGTTGGAGTTGATTCATGGGAGGAGCAACTAGAAGTATCAGAGGTAGATAGTATATTGATAATATAATATTGGAAAAACTATATCCTTAAATATTTATCAGTGTACCAAAAAGTGAGAAATTGAAAAGGGGAAATATTTATTATTTACTCTTAGACTCCTCTATTGAAATTCACAACTAAAGGAAGTAAGTGCCCTCTGCACTTTATCACTCCATATTGTTATCTCTCAGTGACACACAACTAACGCTCCAAACATTTGCTGAACTACTGAATAAATAAACAGGAAGTATGCACAGGAATAGCGCCTAACAGCACTGTTAAGATAAAAGAATAGCTCTTCTTGCTTCTTATTGGGAGGTTTACTGCTATGGGGAACAAAATCTCACAGTGTGATCCCATGAGAGTGCTCCTTGAACCAACACTTGAACACACAATTCATTGTGGGGAAGGAGACATGTTCAAAGGATAGATTAAAGGAAGGCAGAAAGATGACAAAAATTTCCTTTATGCATATATTGTTATTTTATACTAACTGAAAACATATAATAAAAGACAGTTTATGCCACCACTTGCTAGCTATGTCTTGCTGAATGCTCCAACAATACCTTAGACTTCACTGTAAAACACAGCCAGCATCAAGAAGACTTCTCTCCCTAGCCTGCAATGTTCCACCTCCTCACTTTGCAGTTGTTTTTATTTTCCATTGTGCCATCATCTCAGCCACCTAGACTGAGGAAGGTACCAGTCTCCTCCACTTTACCCTTCTGTGTTACAGTATATTACTGCAGTACACACACACACACACACACACACACACACACACACACACACCAAATGTACTCCATCTACTCTTTCATTTTTCCCTGTCTCACATGTAGGACTCAGAATTGATTTTTAGGACCAAATTACTTGTATGTGGTCACTACCTCTACTCAGCCCATCTTGTATGACAGTCACATTTGACCACATTACACTGTTCTTTTTCTGTTACAAAGCACATGAGATTAGGATCTGCTTTTGTACATTTCGAGTCCCTTCCACTATGAATTAGTGATGCTCACTTAAGAGATGCTGGAAGACACCCATTTGGCGCCTACTAGAACAGCATCCACAGCTCCAGTTTCTTCTCATTCTTGCAAAGGCACAAGGAAAATTAAATGTTAAATTCCTATGAAAATGAACAGAAGAGGGGAGGCTTTACATTTATTGGGAAGAAAAAAATTTCTATATCAAAAGAGAAAGGAAGAAGTCCAGGAGGGAAGAAGGGAAGAGGAATGGGAAAAAAAGCCATATGAAGTCAGAGAATGGCTGTGTGCCCAGATAGAGGGGCAAGACAGTCAAAGTCGGTAGAACATGAGATTCTTAATCTCAGGGTTGTGGGTTCAAGCCATAAGTTGGGTGCCAATTTGTTGTGCCAAATCTTCAACCCCAATAATCTTATGCAAAAACCACACAACTCAATTTTAACATTTATAAATGGCATACCTAGATTGGGCAGATCCACTACTATACTACTGTATTCCCCAGCTATGAAATCCCTTGCTACCTGCTGTTCCTCCAGGCCACATGCTTCTGCTCCTTCTTCCTTCTACCTCTTCCTTTTTCATCTCCTTTTTCTCCTTCATCTCTTCAACTCCCTTTCTTCTTCCTCTCTCTCCCTCTCCAAAACTTTCAGCCCCACCTTTTCCTTCCACTGCTCAATCACAGGCTCTAGCCTTTATTTGACCAGTTATGGTGAGGAACAGGTTCACATGAAGTCACCTGAGTACATCCACTCCTAGTCTGAGGCAGCCTCTCTTGAGATAGCAGAATTACATCAAAACACAAATAGCACCAGGGCAATCCACAACAGATGATGGAAAGACCCTGAGTAACTTAAGGA
Source organism: Rhabdomys pumilio (assembly GCA_030674055.1). Classification (NCBI taxonomy): domain Eukaryota; kingdom Metazoa; phylum Chordata; class Mammalia; order Rodentia; family Muridae; genus Rhabdomys; species Rhabdomys pumilio. The sequence goes on from JANHMN010000002.1 coordinate 148,557,978, forward strand.
ATTAGGAAAGAGCAGAAATGGCCTAAGCAAAGGGGTCCAAGGAGAAGGGATTGGCTTGGGATAGCCTGGGGTTACATCACAATGAAGAAAAAGAGTCAGCAAAGGAGAGTGCCACTAAGAAAAGAGAACATTAATTGTTGACTCTATAAAACCGTGTCAAGAATTTTTTTATTGCTTAAGAAATGAGGCTTGTATGTGACTATCCTCTGAGTCCATCAACTGCCATCTTTTGGAGTTCATCTTGTCCCTCTTGCAAAATGATTATCCCAGATGGACCTGTTGACTGTTTAAACAGCACATGGAGAAGAGAGGAGGCTCACAGACCCTTCTCTGAATATCCCACTGTTCCCTACCACCTGGTGTGTGAAAGCCTGCTTTAGTTGCTATCCTTTGAAGGAAGGGCTGCGTTATGTAATCCCAAGAAGACTGGGGATGGGACTCCATCTATGCCTCTACAAGGAAACTCTCATCTCTGCCGGTTTTCCAGGTGTAGCCTGTTGGGAAGGAGAACCCACATATTAGTAAGTAACCATCATTTTCTTTTGCTGTGTAAGAAGCACAACAAACGTATGCATTCCTGTGCTGGGTATGTCAATTTGACACAACCTAGAGTCACCTGAGAGGAAGAAATCTCAGTTGACAAATTGCCTCCATAAGATGTGAGTTGTAGTCAAGTAAGCCTGTAGGGTATATATATTTCAATTAGTGATAAAGTGTGGGAGAGTCCAACCCACTGTGGATAGTGCCACTTCCACCATTAGGCGCCATAAAAAAGCAAGCTAAGTAAGCCACCAGAAGCAAGACACTGAGGCTCTGCATCAGCCCCTGCCTCCAAGTTCCTGCCCAGTTTGAGTTCCTGTTTTGATTTCCCCCTATGAACTATGATTCAGGATATCTAAGGCAAATAAATCCTTTCCTCCCCCAGGTTGCTTTTGATCGTGGTGCTTTGTCACAGCACTAAGACAGTTCCTCAGAGAAAAGGAATTCCAGAACCATGCTTTGGTTTGCCATTGGGATGTTAGCAGAAGGGGTAGACATTGTTTATATCTCACCAATGGGAGGGGACTTTTTAGCAACAGGGATGTTTTCAAGTCCTAAGGGAAGGAAGGAGGGTTGCCTTAGTGTGTCAAATAATTCTTCTGGAATAGTAGCAAATTGTAATCCAAATGATTACCCACTCTACAGCTATCAGTGCAGACCAGAGTTTAACCATTCCATCCCTGCCTGTGGGGCTCAGGAGGTACTTGATTTTTTTTTCTTTACAGTCCCTCTACTAGGCTGACCTAGTGTGTATAGCCCAACTCAAAGATCCTTGTCTTCCAACTCTCTTCAAGTGTCCCCAGGCAATTAAACTTTATGGAATAACAAACTTCTTTTTTCTACCATCTGTCCCCAAGTGTTGCTGGATGTTCCTCCATGCATCCTGCAGATTTGTGGTGGTGCTCGGAGGACCTAGTGTTGCCGGCTGCTTGAGATGATCTGACTCAGTGAACAGTGACAGCTTGCGGGTGTGCTATTCCGTTGGTGTAACTGGCAGACACAGACTCTTTATTTTCATTTGTCTTTTCAGGCAGCAAAGGTAAGGGCCCCCCCCCCATCTCATCTCACCTGCTAACACTCACCAGCACTTGCTGCTTGCTCCAGCGTGAAAAGCAGCACAAGGGGAGTACTGCAGAGGCTCTTCACCTGGTTCAGGTATGCTGTGACTCTGATCTCTGGTGACATTTTAGAAGCCCAGTATGACCTTGTCTTATGCTGTGTCTACACTTCTGGTGTCAGGTGTGTCCTGGGGTAACTGAGAGTCTCTGTATACATGAAGACTGGTTATGAAGAAGTGAGCAAGGGGCGGAGTCTGCTAAGTGAGGCAAGTCACAGAATTTCCTTAGCTAGCCTGGGTTTGGGGTCAGGTTATTGCCTGGCTTGCTCATGCATACAGACTCTATTTAAGAGGAAGCGTGGAGAGGAAGGAAGCCGCATAAAAGACTGCAGGCCTGGGAGTTTTGAAGAGACTAGCCATATACTTTTGTCACCAAATGCTCCCTAGGTGGGGGTGGGGTAGGGAAGGGGGCAGTGTCTTTGGTTCCTTGCAAGCTGTGTAATTTCTCTATGCTACACAGCATTTAACTGCCAAAGAAAGTTCTGGAAGTTTCTTCACAGTCTTAGTTCCCAAATTTGGGGGACCATTATTGGCCACTGGGGCTGGCCATGGAGGCCAGTCCCTTGGTGAAGTGCCTCAGGTCCTAGCCAACTTTCAAAAGGGAATGCCCTGACCTGTTTTGTGTTCCCCTAAGGGTTATTTTTGCTGGGCCCCAGAAGCCAGAGTCCTCCTGTGTGATGTCTGCCAGAACCTGGACAGGGTGTGAGTCCACACAACCTAGGTCCCCTAGCGCCCCCTACAGCTCCTGCGGGGCGGGGAGGGGGATCGGGTTGGGGCGAGGGAGGCCAGACCCTGAGCCACTGCACCACACCCAGGACCCCACCCAGATCCAAGGAGCAACCGGGTGCTGGCCCCCGGGCCACAGAAACGGGGCGTGGGCCAGAGCCTGAGGCATCCCTGGCCACCAGGATCGCTCCGCCTGTGGCCACCAATTCCCCTCCTCTTCTGGCGTCCCTCTCTCCGCCCCTGTCGCCTGCCAGCACCGGACACGCTGCTGCACTTCATCTCTTGGGGCGCTCTTCGCTTTAGCCAACCGTTGTCGCACCCTATGCAACTCTGGTCAGTGGCCGTTTTGTGTTGAATGTTCCCCACCAAGAGTGCATGGCTGCGGAAGCGAGGTGCAGACGGAGGCCCCGAGGGGTCGCCCTCCGGGAAGCGGTGATGCTGTTGTTGTACTTCGGGGTGCCAACCGGGCACTTCTACAACCTGGACCCGGAGAATGCACTGCTGTACCAGGGGCCCTCCGGCACTCTGTTTGGCTATTCGGTGGTGCTGCACAGCCACGGGACGAAGCGCTGGTGAGTGCGCCCTCCCAAGAGGCATGTCACAGCGCCTCCGCCTCTGGGATTCCTTGTCTGAATCAAACTTTCCGCCCTCCTGGGAGGTCAGAGAAAAACCTGGTTTCAGCCAGCTGGCTCACTGGAGAGCCTTGGAAGTAACTTATCTTAGGATGGCAGCCCCCAGGGTGCTCCTGGTACCTGGCTCCTGACTCTTGAGTCTCCAGTGATGAACAGAGGGGGTGGGCGCCACTTCCCTTGCTGCCCACTGCACAGCTGTCACAAGCCGACACAGGGCTGGGTGGGTGGGCAGACTGGTTCACATCTGAGCGAACTTGCATGGTTTTTGCTTTAGGCTCATCGTGGGGGCGCCCACTGCCAGCTGGCTCTCCAATGCCTCAGTGGTCAATCCTGGGGCGATTTACAGATGCAGGATCGGAAAGAATCCAAACCAGACCTGCGAACAGCTCCAGCTGGGTGAGTTGAGTCCCCAAACGGAGAGATAATGAACTTTCTCCCCCTCGTGAGCCCACTGTTGGGCAAGTCCCTGAAGATATTATGATGGCCAGTCTCTTCTGGTTTAAAGTGTGAGCTTTTCCGTTTTAACCCCATGCCAGCTTGCTTCTGGCGTTATTTTCCTCTCCTTTGCTTAATTAAAGCTGCAACTGATCTCAGTATCTATCAAACCTCTTTCAGGAAAAGTCTCATAGGATGTCTTCTGGCCAGCTACCTCTTCCAGTCCTCTAACTCCTCCATGTGTAACATCTACTTTAAAGCCGGAGGACCGAGCCAGAGAGGGGTTTAAGGATTGTACTTCTGTCTCTGACTTTTCAACTTTGTTCTAGAGTGAGCAGTACATCAGGAATGGAAACTTCCATTGAGCCTATATCCTGCCATTTAGTCCAAGGGCTTTTCTTCTTCCTCCTTTTAAAAAGACACAATATACCATAAAAGAACGGGAAGAAAAAATGGCATGCCTTTTGTTAAAATCATAAATATAGGAGGTCTAACATATGATTATTAATTTTCCTCCCCTCAAATTCTCCTGTAAAGCGGGCCTGTCTTTCAGTCCTCATTTCTGTCTTTATTTAAGTTTCAGTAACTTGAGAAATGTGCGCTGATGGCAGAGGGGACAAGTTTCATGTTTCAAAGTCAAAAGCAAAGTTGCTGCGCACAGTCGCATGTGGAAAGAAAGGGGAACTAATATTCATTTAGCTGTATCTTGCTCTCAGTGCTGTTAAGCACTCTTGTGTATATTACTCAATGTTTTTTCCCTCAAAGCAACTCTAGTATATGGTTGTACTGTTTCTGTTTCTGCATGACTTCAACACAGAAAACTGCAGGTTCCTTCTTTAAAAGTACTTACCTAGACTTAGGGTTATCATTTCAGGTGTACATCTTCAGTGAGGATAAAACTAAATGAAGGGCTTTGGTGCACTGTCTGTAACTATAATGTATTATCGATGATGATGAGTTATGGGCCAGAATTGCTACTTTTTATATTTATCTGTAAGTGGATGGACTATTTGAGAATTCCTTACTTTGTCTTACACCTTTTATATTCATCTTTGTTGTTGTTTGTCTGCTTGTTTTGTTCTGTTTCTTTCTTTGCACTTTTACCCCAGCACCCCTAAGAATGCAGAAGTTATGTGTGCACTGGACTAGGCAACAGCTGACACTGAAGTACAAAGGATTCTGGGAGTAGGAAAACATAGGGAGAGGAGGAGGGGACAAAGGCTACAGGGAGAAAACAACAAAACAAATTTTACTCAGAAAAAAAAATCTATTAAGAAGCTTAATTCTTTATAAATAAAAGAGGAATGGGACTCTGAGTGTCACGAAGCATCCTCTCTTCCACGGGGCAGACTGGGGTTCATAGAAGATTCACAGATCTGTGCATTCAGAATTTTTTTAGAAAGTATTTTCGTTGCCTGAGATAGTTGTGCAATGAATGAACCGTTGGTCTGACAGAGATTCCTCACAGGGCCTCAGGAGAGAGCAATTTCTCTTCTGTGGTCCTGGCACTCTTTCCATGACATTACAAATACTGGTGGCTATATCCTGCCTGGAGGGCACTGAATCTATTTCTGGATGTTTGTATTTAACTGGAAGGGGATCATGTCCTGATATATTATATAAACTTTCAGATGTCAGCAACTGTCAACTAAAGGAAAACCTAAATTCACTGGGGGTGGGGAACACAGAATTCACCAGAGACATTTGAGTACATTAGATAACTTAAGAGATATAAAGACTTACCGGATGGGTGAATAAAAAAAAAAAAGTACGAGTTTTATAGTCATCAACTTGTTTGCTGGTCAAAAGTCAGCAATGGTAAGCCAAAGCAATGTATCTTACCTTCAAGATTCGAATCAACAACAAAAGTCCTGAGATGAAAAAGGCAGAAATGAGTCTGAGGTCCCAGTCAACTGAGTGGCTACAGCATTAGCGGGGCACACTCAGAAAAGATTTGCAAGAGACTTGCCTGAACTTACATCTCAGTGAACATTCTGAACAATACATTCTCCATTTCTACAGAGAAAATTGTTCCTTTATTAAGAACAAGTTAAAAAATAATTTAAACCTAGAAGGTAAAATACTGATGCTAATGTTCAGAAGGAAAGCTAAAAATCACCAGTTGATTAGCAGAAACATATTAGGATTGCAAGGTTTGTAGACTATGTGCCGCTACTTATGAACATATTTTGTGTATGTATGTTTATAAAGGAAGAGATGAAGGAGAAAGTTACCTATATACACACAAAGTCTTCTGTATGTTCTGAGTGATATTATTTATATAATTAATTATGATCCCATATTATCTTATTTATAATGTGGTTGATTATATTCTAAAATTCAAAAATTCTTAGCTTACTCAGGAATGGTGCCCCACACCTTTAATCCCAGCACTCAGGAAGCAGAGAAGGTAGAATTCTGTGAATTTGGTTCCAGATCAGTCTGGTCCACATAGCAAGTTCCAGAACAGTCAGACTTACATTGTGAGACCCTGTCTCAACTCCTGCCCCACCTCAACCCCACAATATCAAATACATATCAGGCATTCAAAAATTAGTTGTTTTTTATTATCTTTTTAAGTCTATATGTGACATCTGCAATAAATGCAATAAAATGTTATCAAAATAAGTAAACAGGGTCAATTCATAAACTAAGTAAAAATATCTTAATTGTATAAACAAAAATATAACAAACTGAAATGAAACAAAATAAAGAAGTCATTGCTCCATCAAAATAGTTATACTAAGGTAGAGCTATTGGCAGTGAGTAACCTCTTGCCTCTGGGATAACTTTACTTTTTATCATAGTTCTTAAAGTGCCCAGTCATGTAGAACTGTCCATTGGCTCTTCAGTTCCAAATATTCATCTGGAGTTGTTTCCAAGTCTCTCTAGTAGGTCAGCTAAATAAATGGCTGACTCCAGTAGGTTCCTGTGCTCTCCTGCCCTAGTGTAACCTACGGCTGCTGCTGCTACAAACCCTGCTGTATTTACTATAACCATAATCAGAGTTGAACAGGAGTACTCATTTCTCTAGCATGCTCAGGGGAGATGTTGGTAGTACCCCTTCAGCAGACTGAATTGGCTGCTGAGGTGATGCCGAGGGGTTGCTTATGAACCCCTGAGGGTGTTTTCTTCCTGTGTTCTCAGTCTCCTTCTGGCACCCTGCCTGCCTCTGTTGTTTTTCAGTTTCTTACTACTTCCTTCCATGAACGAGAAAGTAGTCTCCCCTCAAGAGGACATACGTCTACACCTACTTGTAGAGTCAGTGTCTAAGGGGGTCCTGGTGATTTCCACATGTCTACCCTCTTCTCTGTCAGCTACTCTGTACCTTTACTAGAGGTGGTTTAATGAGTTTATTTGGTCAATGATAGTTCCTGAAACAAGATGATAAAAATGACAACTCCATGAATCCATTTAAGCGTGATCTGTGCTTGAAATGCCAGTATTCAACCAAGCAGAACACAACAACAATGCATAAATGATATAAAATATGGTTATCAAGACATTCTGGATTTTTAAAAAGAGACCTATTCATTTATTTTCTATAAGTGAGTACACTGTCACTCTCTTCAGACACTTCAGAAGAGGGCATCAGATCCCATTACAGATGGTTGTGAGTCACCATGTGGTTGTTGGTAACTGAACTCAGGACCTCTGGAAGACAGTCAGTGCTCTTAAACATGGAGGTAATTCTCCAGTCTGACACTCTGGATGTTTAATAGCTTATAGTTACCAAAATATAATAATCTCCTACTCACTCTCCTCCCCCTCTCTTCCTCTCCCTCTCTCTGTCTTTCTATCTCTCTCTGTCTCTGTCTCTCTCTCTTTGTGTCTCTCTGTCTCTCTGTCTCTCTGTCTCTCCATTTTCCCTTTCCCCTTGCCCTCCCTCTTCCTTCTCTCTCTCTCCCTTTTTCCTTCTTCTCACTTACTCTCCCACGTGTGTGTGTGTGTGTGTGTGTGTGTGTGTGTGTGTACAGAAAGACATGTACTTCAGCTCTGAATGACTGTCTTTACTGGTATTAGAGTAACCTAGTATTAGAGTTACTGATATTTAAAGTTACCTATTTACATAGTTCAATAAATTAGTCACTGGCCACATGTGGCTTCTGAGGACAGGAAATGTCCACAGTAAGAAGTCTATCTAAGACAGTTCAAAACTAAGCTATGATTACCTCATGAAAGAAATATCTTAAACCAGTATTAATAACTTACATACGTTTTTGAACTGATTGAACATTTCTTTTTTACTTTTGTCATATGACAACCCTTCAGTTAAAAATGAGAGTTGAGTGCACATTACATTTCTACTGGACACCACTAACTCCCTAAAACTTCATTTTGGTGGGAGCTCTCCTGCATCTGTGCCTGAGTAGGTGGGACCCTCACTTCTTACAGATCTCTTCCTGGAAAGACTAATGGTCCATAACAACTTGGTCACCATTAATGGTTTTGAATGTATTTCTGGAAATAACATTGCCTTAGGAAATCTCCTGTTTTTATATTTCATACTCTATTTGGGAAGGGGTCAAGTTTCTAAGTATTGCATCATTTCTGCCTGATTGGCAAGAGTTAGTAATACTAAAATGCAAACACTTAAATATTAAAACTTCAGATATATTCCTGGTGATGTTCTTTTGTTTGCAATAAAGCTTAAATATGTTGCTTATGAAGCTGAGATTAATACAGATTGGTCATTTTGAAAAATCATCCCCAAATACAGGCTACTCTGAACGTAGAAAATCATGATATAGGATGCTATTAATCAACTTCCAGGTTAAATGGCAGAAGCTGGAGTTGGGCAAGTGACTTAGCTGTTGAAGGTACATATCCCCCTGGTAGAGGATCCAAGTTCAATTCCAGCATCCACACCAAAAAACTTACAACTACCTGTGGTGCCAGCTCATTCGTGTGTGTGTGTGTGTGTGTGTGTGTGTGTGTGTGTGTGTGTGTATGTGTGTGTGTGTGTGTAATAAAAATGAATATTTTAAAAGGTTAGAAGTTCTCCAACCTCCCTAATTAGAGAGATGAAGCTTTCTTAAATACAGTTCTTTTTAATATAAGATCAGATGCTCATTGGTTAATACTTCTAATGACTAAGATAATTTATTTTGTGACAGATCTGGTGTCAGGTATTAGTAGTCCATTGTGCATATAGCTTTATACATTCATTTAGTTATTAGCTGAGGGATGTTCAAGGACCAGACCTAACTGCACAAATTCCTTTGTACAACAGCTTTCCCAATTACGTGTTCATTTTTGTTCAAAACCTTGATGGATAGATCGAATGACAAGAACAAAGTATTGAGGAACTGAGACCCATGTGGGGACAGAGTAAGTCTAAGGCAGAGGAAGAGATTATAAAAATAATATGCCCATTGAGGGTGTGGCCACTGTGGCTTCAATGCTCCAGTGGATTGACTCCATAGCCTTACACATATGGTCAGCTAACTGGACTTGGTAGATTATTAGAGAAGAAAAGAGGAGGGACAGTAGGTGAAGGAGGAAATAAGGAAACGAGGAGAAAGAGGTGTTGGGGGAAATGGAGGTATATCTGGTCATAGTTCATTGCATACATGTACAAATTTCTCAAAGAATAAAGAAAGAAAAAAATATGCCAGAAAGACTAAGCATTTGCCATGGAAAGCCAAGGACTTTGAGAGAACAGTACTTTGGAAGAACTGAAAACTGTATAGGATTGTGCTGCAGAGAGATGGGATGGGAGATTACAGAGATTGTTTCTGGAACTAGCTGTGGCTATGAATGGATCCCATGATGTTTAAAACTGGGAAGTGATGTTTTCAGATTGTGTATTTGACACATAGTGGTGGTATGATAAGTACTGTTGAGTCAATGGATCAAGACTAAGAGTAGTGTAACAATTATAGGCAATTTCTGCTGTGATAGAAGCTAATGGAGATAAAAGTTCCTAATTTGGACACTGGCATGTTCTACAGATGTTTAGAGGATAGATTCAGAAACACTTGGTACTTTTTGAATAAGTAACTGGGTTGAGAAGAAATTATCAAAGCTGTCACTAAAGGTTCTAATTTAGGGATATTGGGTAGATAATGGTGATCTGAACAACAAAGGGGGCAGAGCAGCTGGTATTCTGGGAAAGTGTTGTATTTTATTGGTGTGAAATCTTCACAGAAATAGGTATCTATGAGTTAGATGTCTACTTATGATGACCATAGAGAAGTCTGTTCCAGTAAGTCAGTTAGGAGTGATTGACCTGGAGGGGGCAGTGAAAGCCATAGGGGTGAATGAGCTTAACCTGAAGCTATAGGTAACAGGATCAGAAGACCAAGGGTAGAAATGAGCCTTTCTTCAACTAGAGAAGGGCCTAGAATAGGATTACTCAATTCTACTTCAGCTTAAACCATCTATGGGTGTTTAAGAATACCAGTTCCAGTGGCCCTACATCAAATTAAGTTAGGAGTCTGTCCAAGAAAGGAAAGAGGAGTTTCCAGAGTTTCAAGGATGATTCCAAGATTTATCTATGATTGGAGACTGCTGGGGAAGATAGGAAGGGACTCAAGAAAGACAGAGGCAGTAAGAAAATCATGTGCACCTGGCATCATGGAAGTCAGAGGATGAGAGGGTTTAGAGAAAGGGCGAGTGACTGGAACTGTTAAAAGACACTAGGCATCCCGAAGATAAGAATTCAGGTAGCTTCGCTGAGTTAGAGAAAATCAGTTCGTCAATAACCTTGGGAAGACTAGTCTTAAATGGTGAAGGCTGTCAAGTCTAGAAAGAGCAAGAGATAATAATCCTTCCCACTGGTTCTTCTTTCAACCCTTTAGCATGCTGTGTCTGAGAAATAAAGTTAAAGAAAATGAGACTGAAGGCCTCAATGATGACAAGAGAGGAGAGATAAGTGATTCATTAATAATGTGAGTTCTACATTGGCAGGGACAAAAAAGTCAGGTCCATCTTATAGGTTTTCCGAAATGGGGAAGCTGAAGAGTAAACTGTTTTTCATTGGTTTTGATGATCACAGAGGAAGAACTCAATATAAGGCAAGTGAATGGAGTTAGTGGGATTTTACAGGCTTTGTTGCCAATTTCAGCATTCCCTGATGACAAGACTGCATCTGCACTAGGTTGGAAGTGATCCCTTAAATGTGGACAATTGAATGATAGCTCAATGTGGGGAATTAAATTTTGAACTGCATTGATAAGTGACAGGACCTGGCTTAGTAATATCCATGTTTGTTTTGATGTCCTTAGTTTATATCTCCACTTAAAAATTATGAGCATTCTTTTTCAATTTTCATACACTACAATTCATAATGAATCTGTTCAGAAATAATACAACATACCTATTTTCAGACCCCTTTGTTTGGAAGAGTGTCTACTTCCATGAAGTGAATTAGTTATATTCTTTTCAAATTACACCTTGGGCTAGAGAGATATCTCAGTCATTGAGGGCTAGGCTCAAATCACAGCTGATATGTAGAAAATGTGTCGGCTTATAACACCTGGGAAACTTTTGCAGCAGGATGTTACTCTCAGCTCAGGCACCATTTCCCTGTGAATGTTTTCTTCTGGGCATTGTATTTGATCATTCCTGTGTGCCAATCATGGTTTCTACAATGCTTTATTCTATCTAGCCTTTTCGACTTCCTGTAGAGAAATGCCTCCTGATATCTTTAACTCCTCGTCCTGCTGTGTGCCTTCACTGGCAAGGACAATGTGGCAAGTCCTCACTGATTTTTCTTAATCTTCCTATCTTCCTGACCCATCTATAGTTTTTTTCTCTATTTTACCTGTGAACTGTAAAAATAGGAGCATTACATTTTCAACATTGGCCACTCTAGTTTTAAGTGCAAGCATGTTTCCCCAGATTAATTTCCTATTTAGGATTTTGTACTATCTTGCTTGTGTGGGTAAAGACACATTTTGTGTTGACTAACAGGAGGTAGAGACAAGATAATCAGCTGGAGACTCCTGGGACAGCATTTGCATGTGTAGAAACACACACATACATACGCACAGTTGCACACATGCACATACACATACATACATGCACAGATACAGGCACACACAAATGCATAAGAATGTTAATTATTCAATTTTCATGCAAGTTTTCCCAATGAATCTTTAAATCCAAGAAACTACCTGAGAGCTATGAAAGTAGAATTTTTTTCTTTATTATTTTCTAATGTTGGAAACAAATCTTAAATTTTAGCACTAAATTATTTTAAAGATAGAATTAGTACAGAATTGGATTCTTAGTAATGCCAACATTTGAATGGCTAACTTGGAGAGCCGGTTGCTTGTGTTGACCCTCTCTTTCCACCCCCATACACCCACTAGGAGTTAGTTGTAGGTTCTTCAACAAGTGGGTGGTCTCCCTTTGTTAAAGTTTCTTCCTATTGAAGCTGATATTCATGATAATGCCTACTTCAAGAATACTTTGAAAAATTAATTAATACATGTGTTTACAGCTATTAAAACTATTCTGATGCAAAAAAAAAGATGCAGTAAATAGGAAAGTAACTCTAAGTTCTTTTTTTTACCAAATATACCTGTTGGAGTATATTTTCCCCTTGTAGCTATTACAAGGAGTTGTATGGGTTTTCTGGAGGATTTGGAAGAAATTTGCGACTAAAAGACCTTAGCAACCCACATCATAGGATGAGTTCTCCACAAGCCTCCTTGTTTTCTACAGTTCTATAAGCTTCAGAATGCTTCAGGATCAAGTCACATCTATGAAGTTTCAAGCCTACACTGTGGTGCTAGTAACTGTGATGTGAATCCTTTAAAATAGAATAGGATAGAATTGCAACAGAACAGAATTAGAATAGGGATAGGATGGGATGGGACGGCATGGCATGGCATGGCATGGCATGGCATGGCATGGCATGGCATAGCATAGCATAGCACAGCATAGCACAGGACAGAACACTATAGACTAGTTAAGAGTTAGAGGACTGAAGTATCTGGCTTTACACATTTTTTATGGATTATAAATTTTTTTTCATACATATTGAGCATGCCTGCTAGCCAATATCAGGTTTTGCTAAGATTACATCCTAAGATCACATTTAAAGGCCTCTTCTTAACTAAAGGAAAGCATTTGAGAGTGTTTTCTCATTTTGACATTTAATTTGATCTTCGCATTCTTGCTTGGCTCTAGATTTGCAGGATCTTGAACATTTAATGCTTTTCGTGTCCGGTGCCACCTTCAAAATGTCAATGTTATGGTTTCCATCTCACTACATCATTTGTCAATACGAATTGCTATTGAGTTCGTACATCACTGTTATCTTTTAGAAGGATCACCACCATGGTTAATTAGATGTGTGAGAAAACTGCATGTTTTAACTATAGAATGTATGATATAATGGACTTATTAGTACTTACGGTTTGGTAGGACAAACTAAATGTAAGGGCCATACTGGTTAGAGCTGGAGGCTGTTGCTGAATCTCATGGCACCATGGGCGCCCTCTGGTGTCTAAATTGAAATCAGCCGAATGCAGGTTCCTTGAGTGGAAGCATTTGCCATTTATTGAACACCTACTAGGTGCTAGACAGTCTTTTATACACAGGCACAAGTTTCTGTAATCCTCATCTGTATGTAATGGTGCATTTTATAAGCTGTTAATTTATCTGTCACTTTAGTTCAAGGTGTTTTTTTCTGACAGTCTAAATTTGTGTAGATAACGGAATTTTTTAAATGATTATTTTCACTTAGCAGTTACTACTTCCTTTGAAAAGGTATCTTAAATTAATGACTCTGTAGAACATAAGACAAAGCAGGCGTTGTTCCATTTTCTAAGATTAACATAAAAAGCAGAACGGGCAAGTTTTAAATGTATGTATATCTTGTAATAGAATAGAACCTCAAATTTAAAAGACAAAAGTCACTTTTAAAGTAATGGCTTTTGTTATTTTAATGAAACCTGAAAGAGTGTCATAAGTTTTGAAGAAGCAGATGAACTTCTTTTACAGTCCAGAAAGTCAGACTGAGTACCCTCAACAAACGTCTGCTGGGGATCCACAGAACGGTGACACAGGTAGATAAACCAGACATTCCATTCCACCAAAAAGTCCCAGCCTTCCCCAGTGCAAAGCATGTCACTCAAGCCCTCAAAGGTCTAGAAAGAAGAGTGACCTTTCCACTGGGTTCTCATATCTTCAGTGGAAATGCCCCAATATTGAAGAAAGTGACTAACAGGGAGGGAAGGGGCAGGGCAGGACAGGGGTCAAGAAAAAGAGAATCTTCACAAACAATACAAAGTTGACTTTTAATGGGTCATGTGATGAGTTTTGGGCCAACTTGGGTTAGAGTGGGACCCTAAACCAAAAAAAAAAAAAAAAAAAAAAAAAGCTGATTTTACAGTCTGGGCAGATTTGTTATATTTTACACACTCTTAGATGGGAAAACAGACTTAGGATGGGAAACTGAATTCAGTTAATTCACATATCTGAACATTTGTAGAGTTCTATGTAGATGTTTTAGAATCTTTTGATTTACTGGCTCCATAAATTTGGGCAGTTCTTAACTCAGTTTAAGACTCAGTTTTGTAGGCTGTTAAGATGTCTCAGATGGCAGAGCATTTTCTGTGCAAGCATGAGGACCTGAGTCCAACTCTCAGCATCATGTGAAAGCCAGACATGTTAACAAGCCTCTGATCTCAGCACTGAGGAGCTGGAGACAGGAGGGTCCCTGGATCTCACTGGACAGTTAGTCCAGCTAAATAGATGAATGCTAGGTTTTTTGAGGGATTCTATCTTAAAAAAGGCACAGCAGTGAGCAGCTGAAACTCTTTCTGGGTTCACTTCTTAATACACATATGCCTTAACCAATATGCACACACCTGTACACACATGATTTTACACATTCACATGAATCAATTTTCTTATGAATAAAAGGATTAACAATCCAGTCTTCTGGCCTTACTGTGACAATAAAACAGTGTTCACATTGAGGCTTCCCATAAAGGGATAGGCTATGTATACGAGTGGATTATGCTATGACTTACATGCAGCTTAGTATTTAACCAAATCCTTAAGATAACTTTGACAATATCATCATCTAATGTTTACACATGTTCTATGTCCTGTTCTTGTCCAAATATATCACACTTGTCTTGTTCCCTACAGGAACTCACAGGTCCCAACTGACTTACCATCTTAAGTCTCCCTCCTCCCAGACACACTTGGAAAAAATCTTCAATTTCAAGTGCTGTTTCCTCCACATTGTTTGTTACTATGTCTTAACACTCGAGGAAACAGTACTGTAGAAGAAAACTAGGGGACACAGAAACAAAGTGACTCTTCTATCTCTGAGTCAGGTGAAAACATCATGGACTTTTGTCATATCTAGTAAGGGATTTTATGGTGGATTTTTTTATATAAAAAAATATATTTCAAAATTCCTCTTCACAACTGCTTATCAAGTACCTCCCTGCTGTGTGAGCAGCAGTATTCTATGCTACCAGAGTGCCACTGTCAAAACACAGCCAGTCTCTCCTCCTTGAGGTGATGTAGAAGATTGGATATCTAGTCCTCCATTGTCCAGCTAGATTTTTGGAGTATTGATACCATACAAGGAAGCGAACAGTAAAATAAAAGCAAGGGGAAGAGGTGCGTTTAAGAAGAATACCCAGTTAGCTTTGTACTAGCAATCTTATTTTTGACCATTAAAATGTCTAGTTTTCATTTACATACGCATTTTTATATACTGGTAGAAATCATTAGTTTGAAATTTAAAAGCAACACACACACTCATCCTATTTTTTGCTTCAATTTGAAAAAATAAGAATGGGCTCAATTATTAGACTAAGGGGGATAGTTTTTAATATTTATTTTATTTTCTTAATTTGTACTGGGGAGATGCATTCAACTGTGCCACAAATTAGTGCAAAAGAGTGGAAAAACATCAGATGCTAATTTCTGCTGACCTCTTTTGTTTTCAACCACGTAAAATACTTTTTCAATCATGGAACTGATTTGATTTGCTAAAAGTTTAGCTTCGTAATGTATAAGCTGACTTGAAAATGGAATTATAAATCATTGCAGCATGACATTGGATAAAATAAAATATGGATTTTTTTATGGACTTGTCAAGGACATTCATGAAAATTAGTTTTCTTGCGACAGCTTTTGCAAATGTCACTTCTGTTCAGATGAATACCAAATTTCTTCATGAAGAAAATATATTTAGTATTTAATTGCTTACTCTTATTACCTAGCTGAAACCCAATAGGACAGATCTCTAATTACTATTTTGAAAGCAATGTAGGTTTCCCAGTAATTATACAGGAAAAAGCCTGCTCATCTACATTGTTGAAACAGTTGTTCTTAAGCCCAGCTTCAACCCCCAAATGCAGTTACCTGGGAGATATTTTTAAATGCTAGTGGCCATGTCTTCTCCCAGCACTGATGGTGAGAGAAGGGCGCATGTGGTGGTTGGTATTTGTTTAAAACTATTCTAGGTGACCTCAGGACCATTCAACTACTTTGCAAAGAACAATAGATTCAGAAGCACAGAGGTTGAGGGAAGGAAGATTCGGGGGTCTAAGAAAAGCATAAGATGGGGCCATCTTGACTCTTCTGCTGAGATTTTTCTGGCATTCTGAAAGAGAAGGGGAACATGTTCCAGAAATCAAGAAAATTCCAGGGCTGGAGTGGTGACTTGCAGACTCTTCCTGGAACAGATTTTGGCTAATGACAAGTGCTGAAAGCCTCTCTGTACTGTGGTTGAAGTTGAGGATTATCTCTGCGGGAAGCAGTGTCAAGAAACAAAAACGAAGGAATATCACAATGTGTATGTGTGTGTTTCTGAGCGTGTGTGGGGGTGTAAGTGTGTATACATGAGTGTATGCCTGTAAAAATAATTCTTCAAAATTTTATTATTTTATGAATTTTCTTTATGGCTTCATAGTCATACTTTTGATCTATTTTGAATCAAGACATGTAGCACAAATAGAATATGGGTTATTGTTTTCCATTTATAAAGTTTAATTGTTAGCACATATTTCTGGGTTTTGTGTTGGGATGGGATGATGACCAATAAGATTTGGATTTGGCCACAATGAATAAAGTCAGTGCTAAACCACAGAAGCAGAGCAGAGCAGAGCAGTTGCAAACAAATGCACGCAGCCAATTCCAGTCAAAACAAAGTCCTCCTTGCTACTGGTTAACGAACCATCATAATTTCTTCCCGGTGATCACAGCCCATGCCAGGAAGAGCCCTTGACTTCTAAAGTTGAGAGTCTATTCTGTAAAGTAGATAAATGGTATGCATTATATCATTTAATATATACACATAATATGTAAATATATATTTTTAAATTACCATAAATCAGAGAGCTATAAATTAGACAGTATCTGTTGTTGAGACCACATAATAACACATGTGAAAGACTGTGTATAGTCTTCTTTAACCCCAGACTTCACATCCCCCATTCAAGAGCATCTTAGCCTCAGCACTTGAATCCTGAGAAAGCTTGATCACATTTCATGTCAAAGTAAACATCTCCTCTTGTGGCTTCTGAAGGGCTCTTTGTTCTGTTTCTAAGAATCATTGCTTTAACCAGAGAATTAAGACTGGGAGGAGAGTGAGGCCTGGGCCACACAGGAAATCAAAGCCTAGAAACCTTATGGACTCTCAGAGAAGTCATTCTCAACAAGCCATGTCATTCAGAAGTCCTGGAGGGCTCAGAACATCCCAGAAATGGAGAGCTGGCAGCTGCAATGATAAGAAAGGGGTGGAGAGAACAGGAAGGCTAGGCAGTAACAGCAGTAACTGTCTTCTGCAGGGCTAAACACTACTGTGCAGGAGGCAGCATGGATGAAACAGATAACAGCTTAACTTGGCAAAGATGTCTCTAATGTTCATTTAAGAATGTAGGGAACAGTTCAGCTAAGAGACACATAATTGCATGCAGGATGCTATTCCTGCATGTATGAACTTCTGGGCCATTTTCAGCTAGCAAATTTGCATGATATCATGTGTGTGGTTCCAAAGCGTTGTGTTTGTTGTATTTAAACTGCTGGTAACTAACTATAAAAGAGAATGTTTGTCTGAAAATATCAAACCTAATCTTGGGGAAAACACCCATTTCCCATCCACATGCCAACAGAGAAGGTAGCATTCAGAGGCCCATGCACTCCTGTATTTAACCACGACAACTGGAGATGAATTGGCTGGGTGCTGACTATAATTTTAAAAATAGTTTTGTACTTTCGATTTTATGTCATTTATTCTTATGGTAACAGAACTTCAACTGCACATAGCCTGGATCCACATTTGCTGGTCTGTTTTTGACATTCATTTTAAAGTATTGATGATTTTTTAAAGACAATTCCAACTGCATATTGCATCCCAGTGAAAATCAAATTATCCTTAGGCTTCCCTCCTTATTTCTCCTGTTTTGGTTTGGAATCATGTAGCCCTAGTAGCTCCCCATGTTAGACTGCTAACCCTATTGGCTGACTGTTTCTCAGCAATTAAAGTGCAGCTTATTGGAGCTTGAAGATGATGGCTGAGAGCATACAAAGTAGAGTGTATAATGGAACATCGTACAAACATGTTCTATTTCTTGGATTTCCTTCCTTTCTTTTTACTCCTCTCTCCACCTTTTCTTTCATAATTTTCACACAGGAAGTTCTGTGTACATTAGGACCATTCTTTATCAAGGGTTGGACCACAGCAAGCTTTTCTTCCTGTTACTTACCAGTGTTTTTTCTCTGGGTCTATTTGCCTTCATTTCCCAGTCTATCTCTCCTAGACAACCCATTAGTAGTACAAGACATCATTGGTTTCCAGGAAACCAAGCCAACAAAGCATTATCAATGTTCTATGCTAACCATGCTTCTGACCTGATCTGAAGCAATACTTGGAATAAACAGGCCTGGCTGGATCCACTCCAGGAAAGAGTTTAGGATGCTCCCTTCAGCTCAGTTGTGTTAAAGCATTAGGTATTCTGTGAATGATGTTTTGAAACCTACAAATACATTCATAAATACCTTCCTACACCTCTTACACAGAATCATTATGACTCAGGAAAGTCAATACAAATGATTTAGTTTTAAATATAGTATCTTCATGTATATAGGCATTGTGAGTTTTCCTAGAAGACGCTACCTAGGATTCCAGGTTAGAGGAGAAAACATGTACTTAATGATACAAAGACATGTGTGGGACATTTTGTTATAATGCTATAAAACCTTGTGACCAGTATTCAAAGTAAAGAATTTCAGCTTCCGGTATACTTACCTCAGCTAATTGATGCTAATACTTTTTTTCTGCTGTCAGAACTGAACACTGAATAGTCAAATGTTGACTAACGAGAATGAAATGTGAAGATAGTAAAAAAAGAATCTATGATACCCATGTTATCTTATTCTTCCTCCAGTGAATGATGTCAAATCACTTTAACACAGAATTTCACTGGGGCTCCCGCTCAAAAGCTAAAGATTTGTGCTGGCAAATAAAAGACGATGGCCATAAAGATGACTGCTGTACATTTTAGCAGGGCTGGGTCCCACCTGAGTAGTTCCTTTATGTTGGACTTTGTCTGCAATTTATGCATGTGCCAAAGTGTGCTTATTGAATTTTTTTTCTGACAGCATATTGTTTTCAAAGACCTTTTATCATTGTTGAAAACACCAGTCATTCCACTAAGTCTAAACCACAGGACGTTTTGTTTCAAATGCTATGCGTTATTGGTATGCTAATTATCCACTCCACAGTCTATATGATCAGTCCTCATCTTCCTGTTCTAATAAACTGCACTCTAATTGCTGAGAAACAGTCAAGAGCCATTTTCAGAAAGTGCTCGGCTGATGTTAATAAATGGGTAAGGCAAAACACAAATTCTTTCCCAAACATCAGCCTCTGATGTGTATCAAATGTACCTTCCTCATCCCGTTCAGCTTAATTAGCTACCTCGTATACCACGGAGGCCACTTCTTCATGGCCTCCACAACATCACTCAGAGGTCATTTCAGCAAAGAAGATTCAGCTCGTGTGGAGGCCAACTATGTCAGCAGACAGCAACTCATTTTTACTCTCAATTGAACTGAATGTAAGATGAGACAAAGTTGTGGGAAGAGAAATCCTGGAAATAACGGTCTAGCTTTAAGTACGCTATGCCTTTAGGAAAACATTGTTTGCAACAAAACTGATAAGATTTTTCCAAATGCTGCAGGTAGCCCCAGTGGTGAACCCTGCGGGAAGACATGCTTGGAAGAGAGAGATAACCAGTGGCTGGGGGTAACGCTGTCCAGACAGCCGGGAGAAAACGGATCTATCGTGGTACGTATTGAAGTGGATCCACCGACCAAGACCAGTTCTGGAATCAGACCTTCTAGGTGTGAGCGTGACTTTCATATTTTTGTTTGACTTTTTGTTTTATTCAGACTTGTGGGCACAGGTGGAAAAATATATTTTACAAGAGGAATGATAAACTCCCCATGGGAGTTTGCTACGGCATGCCTTCTGATTTGCGGACAGAACTTAGCAAAAGGATTGCCCCGTGTTACCAAGGTAAGAGAGAGGGACATAAATAACTCAACTAGATGAAGAGGAAAAAACAAAGGCTTTCAGTCATCTTTCTTTGCATTTTCATTTTTGCCTGCTCAAAGAAGCAAATCTTTGATACAGCCATTGTTAACTTACAGTATCCTTCCTTTGTTTACTCTGTGTAGTAGTGACAACATAGACGTTCCGTGCTTTAGAGAAGCAATTCTTCGTTTTCATTTAAATAATTGTGGAAGCCAGTTGGTAACTATCCAATTTTGTACTAAATTTATTTTCAAATCAGTATAAGCACATCTAATGCCAGGGGAACATAGGATCCTCAAAGTCATGAAATTACATAGAAAATTCTTATTAGAAAGAAAATTTATATATATATATATATATATATATATATATATATAATTTTATTTATTTATTTATTTATTTATTTATTTACTTATTTTGCCTAGAAGCTTGTAGGAGTCTTTAAAAGGATTCAAGGCATTAGTAAAAGCAAAACCTTCCCACTTCCCTTTCCCCAGCACATGTGTTCAGTGAAGATGTAAGGGATTAGTGACTACAGCAACACTTGATTCTCCACCTGTGGATCACACCTCCTTTGGGGCTCAAATGACACTTTCCCAGGGGTCACCTAAGACCATCAGGAAACACAGATATTTACTTTACATTTCATAACAGAAGCACAAAGTTTCACTTGTGAACTCTCAACAAAACTCATGTTATAATGGGGGTGCCACAGCATGTGGAACTTTACTGAGGGGTTCCAGCATGAGGAAGGTTGAGAACCACTAGTCTAAACTTGGAAAACTTGGTCTCAATGGAAATCTGCATTTATGTACAGAACTTGGATATAAACTTAGATTTAGGGACAAATGTCAGTAGCTGTCAAGATGACATTTCTAACAATCAATAACTCTAAAACTCTCTTTAGAACACCAAAAATATGATGAATGCCAGTTGTTTCTAATGATAAAAAATACTGGTATCATCTCCCTTATCATCCAAAGATAAGTTTAATTACCTGTCAGAACTTTGAACACATACTTAAATTTACCTACTGATTCTGATCACTTTAGGATCTTTCATGTCTGAATTTTGATGCCATGGAGAAAATCTATTTAATAACTGTTTATATTTTACTTTTGAATACAAGAAGATAAAATATGAATATTAAATTTTCAATTGCAATAAAACTCAGTCTGGATTTCTATATATTTATTATTCACTTTTATCTAATAGTTTTATTTTGTGTATTTAAACATTTTCCTTCAGAACTTACTTTTCTAAAATATACCTAGCTATATGCTTTTAGAAGTTAATATGAGCATAGCCTTATTAACATAGCACACACTTGAAAAAAGTGAGAAATCATGGCAGGGAATGCAGATACACTGATGTAGTAATTTGTCAAAAGGAAAAAATGGTCCTCATCTTTTTTTTCATAGAAGTTTATGAATGAAAGAGCATAAGGAGAAGAAGCAGGGCTGTGTCACTTAATAAATCCCCAAAGCATCTAGTACAGAACTTTGCAGTAAGAGATCTTACACATCCATGTGCATCTTGATTCTTTCTGTGAGACAAAGCAGAAAGGAAGGGATAATCTCAATTATGCAAAAAGAATGGAATTGGATTCTTACACATTACATACAAGTAAACTCAAAATGGAATAAAAACTTAAATGTGAAGCCCCCAGCCTTGTAATCCCTGGAGAGTGAAAGAGAGAGTAATGAATTCCTGGAGGTCACAACAAAAGTTCAAGCTGCAAAAGGAAAGGGGCATGTGGCAGTAGGGCAAGCAGCAAAGCTTCTGCATAGCTGAGGAAGTCATCAAGTGAGCAGAGAGAGAAGCTGGGGAATGGACCAGGCATGTGCAAACACTCTCAGATGTGGAGATCATTACCAAAATACATATGGAATCTCATCAAAGAGATACCACGAAACCAGTAACCCGATTGCAAGTCAGGAAAACTAAGATCTTCTCTCTCCAATGAACGCACAGAAATGGCTGATGGTTTTATGAATGGTAGTTGGTGTTACTGACCATCATGGAATGTAAATCAATCAAACCTGGAAAGATCATCTCTTTTCTTTTGAAATGGCTATTTACCAAAAAGATGAGAGGTAAATGTTAGTCAAGATAGTGTGTGTGCAAATTATTGCAGCATCATGAAAGACTCTACAGAAGGTTCTCAAGATATAAAAAATAGAAACTCCACACAACTCCATGGTCTTTTTAGGAGTGTGAGAGTAAAGGATTCTTGGGTGGTGTGTATGTGTGCATACATATAATGGAATGTCATCCACCTTTAGTAAGCCCTGCCTTTGGGGGCACCATGGATGAATATGGAGAACACTGTAAACCAGACACAGAAAACAACATTTAATCAATCACATTTATATGTGAAATCTAAAAATACGAAATACAGGGGGGAAAGAGAGTCAAAGTGGTTGGGGATGTGGAGATGGAGCCGAATAAGGAGGTGTCTATCACAAGACACTGAGTTCCAGTTTTGTCAGACCAATGAGTCTAGCACAGGAATGCACCAAATGATATTTAATGTGACAGCTTATTATGGAATTTTTACAAGAAGGTAGATTGCCATTGTTTTGACCACATACAGACAAAAAGTCACCATGAAGAGAGACTGTATTAAGTTGTCTGAATAAATAGCCATTCTACCTGTGTGTGTCCCACGGAACATACGGTTGTGCACCTCCAATATATGTAATAACTCAGGGAACTGTGAACCTAAAGACTGAAATTCTAGATCTCGGCCTTTCACTTTAATTTTAATTTTTTAGATTATGATTCATTTTAATTTTTTAGAATATGTTGCCAATACTTCCCATGAAGTGGAAACAGAGGGAGAAATACCTTTAATTGTGATTCATGATGAGAAGTTGAAGGTTAATTCAGGAGATCTGAATGACCTTAAATCACGACAGTTACTATTTTCAAAAGTAGAGCGTAAGACACAGATCTTCAGAGTCATATTTGTGAAAAGCTCTGAGAAAAATAAAACTATGGTAGTTTTTTTTATGATAGTCATTATCATAAAAATTAAACCTGAACAGTTGGAAGACTGAGTCAGAAAAATTTTGAGTTCAAGGACAGCCTGGGGTCTACAGCCAAACTTTGTCTCAAAATATATAGTTCTAATTTGTCTAAACCAATATTGAATTTCTGTTTTAGATCATGTGAGAAAATTTGGAGAAAATTTTGCATCGTGTCAAGCTGGAATATCTAGTTTTTACACACAGGTAACAGCTTAGTATTAGCTCCAGTGATTGTGTATGTGTAGAAGCTAAATTCTGGGGTTTCTATAGACTTACTGAGTAACATTTAAGTAGTCTTAAGCTGTAGACTATTATTACTGTGTTTATACCATTAATTGTTTTATATATAATTTTAGAAAATTATAATTGTAATTTTGTAAATTGTAAATGGCTAATATTACATAGACTCAACTAAAATCCACACTGGAGATTATCCCCTGTAAGAATTTAATGGAAATTTAAAGTAGCTAGTTATTTATTTTGCTAACTTTAAAGATGGAAATATCTATCCAAGTATATTGTTTTTAATTACTAGTTGAAGGTGAAGAAGATACATGAGTCCATTTTACATTAAAATTATGATAATAGTAAGGCTTAAACTTATAATACCCTTGAAAATCAGAGATAATCCCAAACTCTTCCTACTACCTAAAACTCAGCTATATGTTGTCCTCAGATTAAATAATAATAATAATAATAATAGTAATAAATGTTGCAGGTTTTCTCAGAAGCCCATTATATTTCATAAATATTTTCTAACTCTATGGAAATAAGACTGTATCATTTTGGGTCTACTTCCTCCATACATGTTGTAACAATTCTTTCTTTTGCTATATTGAACTGATTACACAGAAAGTTCAGAATTAGAGAATATACTATATGGTAATTAGGTTTGATTGCTCTGAGTTATTATGCAACAGAGGCAAGAGCTTGCTCCTTGCCTCCCTTCTGCCTTCCTAGTTAGAATAAAATAAGCCCCAAATTTCACTAGCCTTTTTATTATCTGAGCTGGAATTGCTAGGGACACTATTCAGTGATTTTTGTAAATTGAAATAAATTAAGCCCCCTTTTCTCTCCAGTAACACATGATTATCCTGGTAATGAACACTAATGAATTACACACAGATGATTGTCTTTCACTGACCCACATTGCCTTTGTCCCCAAAGCTTATTCTAGTGCCTAATGGCCCTACCTTTGATATTTGAAACCCACTGGTAAATGTGGACAAAGTTCATCTCTAGAGTTTCATCTCTAAAATTCTATTCTTAGTTTTTCTGGCTATTTAACATATGGTTTTAAATTAATAGAATGTTCCCATTTTTGAGCTTCAATATAAAATGCATTTCCTGACTATTTGCCTAGAATGTTATATATTTGCAAGAGATTTGGTGTGGTAAGGTTACCTTTCAAATGATGAGTTTTCTCTTGCAGGATTTAATTGTGATGGGGGCCCCGGGATCATCGTACTGGACTGGCTCCGTCTTTGTCTACAATATAACGACAAACAAATACAAAGCATTTGTGGACAGACAGAATCAAGTAAAATTTGGAAGCTACTTAGGTACTGTAAAAATTTGACCAACTTAAATATCTGTGCTTTAGGAATTATGTGTGCATCCTATTGGCCAGTAACAATTGGGTATATCACAAACTGTCTCAATTAACCATAAAGCCAATTGCATTTCATTAACTGTATATCTTATACTGACATAGGTAACTTCAGCTTCTATCCCTATGTTCTTATGTAGGAACTGTAAATGTTAATCTATCTTAGGAAGCCCCCCACCACCAATTCTTTGTTTCCTTTCTTTAGTTTTTCTTTCTCTCTTCTATCTTCCTTTCTTTTTCTTTTATTTTTTTTCTTTTCTGTTTTCTAAGACAGAGTCTCACCTAGCTGACCTTTGATGCATGAGTGCTAGAATTAAAGGGGTGTGTCACCACTACTGGCTCCCTAGGAAGTTTCTATGCTAACTTTGTATTAATTCATTCATTTAAACAAACGTCTTTGAATATATATGCATTAATTCTTAGACTAGCAAGTGAAAACCAATAGAACTCAAAATAATATCCTTAAAATAAATAAGGTGGGCATTGTGAAGTATATTCTAAAAATTATTATTTTGGTTTTTCCTTATAAAAGCTTTGTTTTTAAAATTATCTTGGATCGTTTCTCAGAGTTTAACCATTTTTATTGTTGTTTTCTCCCTCCTCCTCATTGCTGTTATTTCACAAGTCAAGAATATCATATTTGTCACCTATATTTCTACAAAATACAAATTTTGTGAGATTGTTTCCCTTTACAGTAAAGTTCATATGTTCCGTAGATTTTTTTGTTTCTGTTTTTGTACAAAACATAGGCTAATTTAGAGCCCATATGGGCTTTAAATGTGAACATTTTGTGTTCAGAAAGGGCACTAATAAAACAACTAGTATATTACTGTCATTCCAACAGAATTCATAAGACATTCCCTTATATGATTGAACAGTGGCTTGATGTATTGCAGGAAATGTAACCCATTTTATGTCTCTTATTACGTAAAGTTATATCTTTATGTAAAGCCCATGCAATAGAAAGATTGCATGAAATCTGTAAAGATTGTTCGGAGTTTTGTATAATCTCAGAGGTTGCAGTTATAATCCTGGAAGACCATAGCTAACAGATCAAGTGTCAAGGTCATATTTTTAATATTGAGAGCTTGGAAATTCAAACCCATATCATTGTTTTTATAATATATATATATATATATATATATATATATATATATATATATATATATATGTTTAAATTGCTTAAGTGACCACTATAAGTTAATATAAATGTTTTTGAGGTTCTCCATAAAGTCGTCATTTTGAATAGTTTTGGTTACCTTCGTGCAGAGTTAGAAAAGCATGTACCTCTGTGACTGATGAATCTCATGTATTTCTCTCCTTTTATGAAGGCTACTCAGTTGGAGCTGGTCATTTTCGAAGTCCACATACTACCGAAGTTGTGGGGGGAGCCCCTCAACACGAACAGATAGGGAAAGTAAGACTTTCCTTTTTTCTCTCTACTTCTTCACAAAGTCTTGAATAGATTATATGAGAGAGTAAAGTGTTAAATGGACACTGTAAAATATAAAATTAAAATGATGAACAATCTGTTGCATCAGTTGAATCTGTTCAAGATTTATTTATAACTCTCAAAGAAATTTAGCTGGAAAATTTTAAGGGGAATCATATAACTTAAATGAGGAAATTGATAGTATATAGATAAAATATAGATAATATAATATAGACAATAAATAGATAAAGTATCATTATCTATAGATGACCAGAAAATAAATCTACTGGTCATTATTTAATAAGAGGGAGTTAAGACAGGCAATGCTGCATGGTAAAACTAGAAAGAATAGAATAGAATAATTCTAGCTCTAGATTTTTCTACTTTGCCACATAAATATTACTATCTTTTTCAGTAACCCTTTTTTCTGTTTCTTTTCTATGGGATCCCAAAGTTAGTTCCTGAGAGGATAGTGTTTCAAGTCAGGTGTACCAATATAAATATTAATATTGCATATCACTCTTAAAATTTGTAGTGGTAACAATTTTATTAAACACTTGACATTTTATGTTTGTCCATTTACTTGTTGCAGAGACTGATATATTGATTAAACAGATAAGTTGGGTTATTTTTTTAAGAGAAAAATTTCATAAGAAAGTAAACGTCTTTGAATTCTTTGCCCAATTGTAGGCGTATATATTCAGCATTAACGAAAGCGAACTGAACATCATATATGAAATGAAAGGTAAAAAGGTAAATAAGTTTCTGCCTTTGGGGTTGCTGAGGGCTCCTGTGAATAGAGTTGTGTGTTCTCAGTGTGCATGTGCTTTGCTTTGGAACAGCTTGGCTCATATTTTGGAGCTTCTGTCTGTGCAGTGGACCTCAACGCAGATGGCTTCTCAGATCTCCTTGTTGGAGCTCCCATGCAGAGTACCATCAGGGAGGAAGGAAGAGTATTTGTGTACATCAACTCTGGCTTGGTATGTCTGATAGTCCTCAAACTAGAAGTCAGTCATAAATTATAATTCAGACTGAAACTGCTCTTACTTCAGAGACTACAGATTCTTTTTTGAAATTAGTGTATTTGTGTACACAAGTGCATGATGCGTGTTCATGCATGCTTATTCGTGCCATAGTACATATGTGGAGGCCAGAGGAAATCAGGCCTCTCTTTCCACTGCATATTGCTGGGATCCAACTTGGATCATCGGACTTGTACAGGAAGCATTTTTATCCGCTGAGCGCTTTTGTCAGTCAAAGACATAGTCTAAAGTTTATTTGATGGACCAAAGTAAAATTTCTACTGCTGTATTCATGCTCTGAAAATGAAACAGAGCATGTCAATTAGTAAATATTCCAGAAATATGAGACAGAACACAAGGAATCTACATGCACAGAACTCACATGTGTGAGTTCACTCTACTAATTAAATTTTTTTTTTTTTTTAGTTTACTCTTCCACACAAATATAATTTGGGAGAATGGTTTTCTGCAGATACTTCAAAGTGTATATTTGTATAGCTCAATAATTATTGTCCTTATATAATTTAGTAATGTTTGTTATTAGGAATAGATGAAGCATTCAACTTTTTCAACTCCTTGACTTGCAAATGGAAATGAGCTGTGTTGATAAAGTATATTACACACTTCATTTTGATTAGCTTCTAAAATAATATGAGACTGGCGTCATTTATTTTGAAGTGGCTACATTGTTTAGTTAGATAAGTACTGAGTATCACTCAGTTCTACGTCATCAGCAGTATTTGGTTCTTTGGTTTGAAAATAAGAGTGAGCTTGTAAGAAAACAAGTTCCTTTTTTTCCTATGAAAACACAGCGTCTTTTAGTCAAGATTTAGCAAAGTGCACTTGTAACCCTGATTACTCAAAATTTTCAGAGAATTTAATAAGTTTTCATTTCCAGTGTCACTCTAAACTCTATATAGTGCAAAAGGAAAGGCTTCCAGTCTTAGAAGGATGGGAGTCTTAAAGTTCTGAGTATAGACAGAGGGCTACATACGCAGAGGTCCCCTGAACTTTCTTTAAACTGAAATATATTGTCCTCTGGATAGGGATCTCTCAGCTCTCATTAATAGCCGCACACAAACAACACTGCTCTGCACATTCCACGCTTTCCCGTTGACAGATGGCCTTCCTTGTATCTACTTACCCTTAGTCAGCAAGTAGCTTTCATTTTTCCCTTGTGGCAAATATCTCGTATATTTCTCCTAACAAGAAAATGTTTAAAAATAGTTTAAGAGTAAAAATTATTGCTAAATAAAAGGGACATTTCCCTCCCACTGAAACCATAGACCATCCAAATATGAAAACAGATAAAGGGAACGCTCAGAGAGCAAAGGACAAGCCTGCTCACTAGGCTGCCCTTCCCTCTGACTTACCCAGAAGCACTGCTGTTAAATACTGAAGTCAGATTAGTAATTGGTTTCCATTCTTAAATCCCACAATGTGGATTTCTCTTTTTCTCTTTGCATTTTACCTATTTTTAAACTCTCTGAAATGGCACTAGCCACTAAGAAGCATAATATTTTTTTTCCTCACTTGCCAGTGCCTGTACTAGCATGGAAAAGGACTCGTCTGTTTTGTTTACCCTTGTTGTTCCATGGCCCATACAAGACCTAGACAGGCAGACACTCCAGAATTATTGTCAATGAACTGAAAGAAAGAAGGTTACTTGAAGGACTTGGGTTTTGACCTAATCTATTAAATAGCTCTCAGGGGTCCGCAGTGAGCACTTAGTTGCTATTCTTGATGACTGTAGGATACTTGAACAGGAGTAATTACCACTTACTCTCCTGGAACTCTTCTAAATCAGCATTGTCTTGCGGTTATACATCTTGTGTCTTCACTGAAGCTCCATCTCTCTTCCCTTTCCTAAGGAGCCAACCCATTTTATCCTCCAGTCCTTCAATTTAATCCAATTCCATGTAAATGATAATGATTACATCTATAGAAATAAATTCAAATTTTAATTCATTTAGATCAAAAATGACCCTTAGTGAGAATCTGGAATAAAACATACTATCAAAAGAGCTGAAAATAATTCCAGTTGTGACTCATGAATTTCAGGAACTGGTGAGATACCAACCATGGAGGAGCCATTGGAATAAAATGTAATAAAATGGCATGGTGATAAGTATATTAAAAGTAGACATGCTTTATTTTAGGCCAAAAATATTTCAAGGAAGAAGTAGTTTTTGAGAGAGAGAAAAAAAAATAGGAATTTTCTGTTTTGAAAGAAAAAAGCAAAGGACACTTGACAAAGCATAGAATGTGTGTTTGTGGAATGAAAACTAGATTTGCCTGAGAAGAAGGTGAGATCTGTGAGTACTGAATGGAATTGGTTTTTAAAATGTGGGATTGGAATGATCAGAGCTCATTATCACAGCATAATTAGACAACTTATCCTATGTGCAATAACGGCTCAGCATCGATTTTAACGATGATGTTTGGCCAGTGCATTGTTGCTTGGATACGGTTCCAAAGGGCAGCTTAAGTCACATCACCTGTTACCTCAGAGACCTCCCCTGGCTTCCTATGGTTTGCTTCAGAAAGAGTGAATTTCCCTTTTAATGCAATTGCTATATACTGTAAGACAGCAATTTGTCTTTTGTTGTGGTCATTATAGATGCTTATCAATTAAGAAATATATGGCAGATAGTAACATATCTCGAACTCACACATGTAGCTGTTTTGCTGATCACTTTTTCTGCAAATCACAACCACACCTTCCTTGCAGTAGCCACCTTGAATGCTGCTTTGTGAAGTCTCTCTCAGGTCGTGTTTCCTTCCTGCTCCTTAATGGAATTCTTTCTTTGCTTCAGTTAGAATTATTTTCCCTTCCTCTCATTACTGCAAAGCAATTTGTGTTTGTAAGTCATGCCCATGCTTGTATAAAGCCACTCTTGTATCCCTGGTTTCTGGAGGAAACAGGGTGTTTATAAACACACACACACACACACACACACACACACACACACACTCCTCCTTGGCCCCTTTCACTGGTTTGCTCTGCCCAGTGAATTATCTTTAGCAAGAGCTCAATAAATGTTTGTTAAATTGAATTATCAAGATGACTTATTGGATTTTCAAAGCTAAGGATCACGAGTTCGACAATTTCCCATGTCCTCTGAGCTCTAATCACGCTATTATATGTGTTGACTTAATAAATATTTATTGAATTGAACTTGGATGTGTGTACTGAAGCTCTATCTGTGGTTTGACGCATTAGAAAAATCCATATCCAATTATAGCAGTAAATCACGTGTCAAGTTGTCAGGCGGTTTTATAATGACACCTTTCTTTCCACGCCTATCTAGGGAGCTGTGATGGTTGAAATGGAAAGAGTGCTCCTCGGAAGTGACAAATATGCTGCAAGATTTGGGGAATCTATAGCGAATCTTGGCGACATTGACAATGATGGCTTTGAAGGTAATTAAAAAATCTTTAATTTGGCACTTATTTTAACATTTAAAATAGTCTAAGGAAGCAAATGTGATTGTAGTTTTGTGTTGTTTGCTTTTTTGTTGAAAGAGAGACCAGAATGATAATGCTGCCTAGATTTTGATAATGTTATGTCAGTTATTGATCTATATCATGGTTGATTAGAAGGGGGTATTCAAAGCATTTTATTGGTTCTAAAGGTGCCATTGGTTATAAGTAGCATCCATCTTTACTCATCTCTAAAATGCTGCCTACCAACGTTAGATCTTCATCATTTTTCTATTTTTAAAAGATCTTGATATTAGAAAGAAACTATGAGGGCTCTATATCATTGGATATAATATATATAAATATAATATATGTAAATATATATAAATATATAAATATATATTATATATATTATATATATGTAATACAATATATATAAATATATAATATATATAAATATTTAACTACCAGTACAGTCCAGAAACTACCAAACCCAATTGAGTCTGGTTGCAAAGGTGGAGCATGTTCTGGTGACTCCCTTCTATCCCAGAACACTGTCTGGAGGTGATATGCTATAGGATCTGGAAAGGACCCAGCAAGAGTCACAGCATTGGTGAGGGGCAGCTGTGAGAATCAGGGCAGTGGCTATCCATCAACTGATCTTGATGTATTTACATGATTAAATAAATGGCACTGCCCTGGACATCAGGTTTGCAGTAGAAATGCCTTCCTCTATACTCATCCCCTCTTGGCCTACTACTTCGAGTTAACGGATCTCATCATACTGTACACATAGGACAGATATGTGTGAAGGGAGACTGGACAGTTTCCCAGAGTGCAACAACTTTCTACATTTCAGAAAGTCAGTTTTTAAAACTTGTTTTCATGGCTTGGAATTGCATCTTCTTGATACTGCCACTGATAATTAAAATATGGTTTGTATTAAACAGCAGCCAAAATTACTGCTGTGGTTGTGGAAAAATCAGACAATAAGCGATATCACAAAAATAAACTTTCTATTCTTTAGAAATCAGTTAAAATAGTTTAAAACATTAAATATTATAAAATATATTAATATGCCTTCATAGAATCATGCAGTATAACAATGACATGTTCTTGCAGCTATGGAATGTTATTTTCTCCTTCATGTTACATATATTTACATCACTTAAGCATTGAGATGAGTCAGCATGTTTGTTGCTCTTGGGTTGTTTTTCCTATGAGATCATCAAGTTTTCATCCCAGTGTCATAAATTCAACATTAATCACAATAAATTTATTCTGTCATTATTTTACAAAACAAGGCATTTTCTAAATTCTATTTGTATGTGCATGTATATCTAATTACCATCATTGGAAGAGGAATTGACTCAGAAGCCATTTTATAGTAATAGAAAGGTTTAGAAGTTCAAAGCTAAGGTTCTTGTGGTCATACAACCTCCCGATATAACATGCCAGATGCTGTTATATGCAGTTGATGGGTTGCATCCTCTCATACCAAGCACGTTTATCTTCATGTGCTCTAATTCCATGAGTAGGGAAACATGACACATCTATTAAACACTGGGAACATACAGAGTAGCAGGGCACAGCCACAGAGCTGAGGTGGGTATAAAGAAGTATGTCTGCAGCCCCTGCGTGCTTAACCATTATGAGAGAGTGTGCTGCAAAACCACCCACCCTGTTACTTTCCATGCACAGACTATTTGGCATGATCCTGAAGATCATGACGTTAGTATTTCTGGAGGAAAAAAAGTGTTGTGTTTCCTTATAAGAGGGAGTACTCATTATGTCACGTGCATTCAGAATCATGAAGGCTAGTTTTTCAAGTTCATTCTTTGACCCAAGAGTTTCTAATATTTTCACTTTTATATCAAACAGATGTTGCTATTGGTGCACCACAAGAAGATGACTTGCAAGGTGCTATCTACATTTACAATGGCCGAGTAGATGGAATCTCCTCTACCTACTCACAGGTAAGATATTATTCAATCTTCCACAAGGAGCATTGGTCATTAAAGTACCCTCGTTATTTGACTGATAATGTGGACTTGTTTTCTCTCTCAAATACTTAACATTTTTATTTCACCATATAATACTGGTAAGTGCTCTCATTTTAGCTCTAAAAACAATGTTCTTTAAACCCTTTATTCCCATTAGAGTTCCAATCCATTTTTATCCCCTGTCTTTATGTGTGACAACACATCTGTGTTCTTGAGGCAATGGCCACTCTTTCCCAAGTTTGCCCACTTGGATATCAATAGATAAAGTTTCATGCTTTACAGAGCTAGCACAAGGAGTAAAATGCATTCATGAGACCATGTTTTTTTTCTACGAATAATAAACTAATAATTTCAGTTCTATATCTTGATGACTCAGGACATTTCAGTGTAGAAAAAGACCTATATTCTGAGAAGAAAAGATTTTTCCAAAGATTTACTAGCTAACATTATTTTGCTGAGACAAAAGTAGGCAAATGACTCTCTAAATTAAAAGTAAAAGTTAGATATTTGTCA
Organism: Rhabdomys pumilio; assembly: GCA_030674055.1. Lineage (NCBI taxonomy): Eukaryota > Metazoa > Chordata > Mammalia > Rodentia > Muridae > Rhabdomys > Rhabdomys pumilio. Next base: position 148,590,984 of record JANHMN010000002.1, read on the forward strand.
AGTCAAAGATACTGAATTTTTTTTGTACTGTGAATAGCACCCACGTATTTCTAATTCAGTGTCTGGACATGAAATTAAATAGCTGGAGCAGAATGAGGTGTGGACTGTTCTTAAATGGGAAGGAACAATCTGTCAAAACCAATAGATTTTCATCAGACATCTGAATAGCAATATATGATAAATAATAATAGACATCTTATTTTACAAAATCTCTATTTATTAATGTTGATTATGGAAGTAAATGCAGAACTTGAAAAATTTCAAAGATATAAAATAAGTAATTGCTCTGGAAACACTAAAAATTATCCTGTAAGATATTCCTTTTATCACAACATAAATTTTTAGTAACAAAAGAGATTTCAGGTGTTTTTAAAGGTGGGAAATTTTACCTCTCTTAAAGCGTTTGATTTACCTAGAGTATTTTTTATTAGTCAATGTGCTAAGGCAAGCCCGAGAAGACTCATTATTTAACAAAGCTAAGGTCTTAGAAATATTAGATATTCAATAATCTTCCCATCAAAATCACACACACACACACACACACACACACACACACACACACACACACTCATACATCCATACATCCTTTATTTTTTTCCAGAGAATCGAAGGACGTCAAATTAGCAAATCACTAAGAATGTTTGGACAGTCTATCTCAGGACAAATTGATGCAGACAACAATGGATATGTTGGTGAGTAAATATGTCCATTTTCAGGACTGGAGGGGGGGGGATGCTCTTTTGTGGGCTGCTGCTTTAGGGTGAACATGGAAAGCCGATGTGAAGGACTTCAGATTACTCGTAATTGTGCTCTTGAGAAAAAAAACGTACCTAAGAAATCAATCAAACGTGATGAAAAGCTAGGAGAAATTTGTTTTGAAAGATGTGAAAGGAGCCTTCTGGAGGAATGCTTCCAGCTCAGAGCTTTGCATTTTGTTTGGCAGCCCTCTTGCAAGTCTCAAGCATGCCGTTTCTTTGCTTTCTTGTAAAAAAGATTGCTGCTGTTACTTCTGAGTGAATAGATTCAGACAAATGGTGAAATGGATCTGAGGATCTTAGCTTGCCTTTCCCAATTACATTTCTGTAAATGCTATTTTGATACAGTTGAAACATGATATGCAGGTTAGTATTTGTAGTTGCAAGGTAATTTTCTTTGAATAATAGTGATCGCTAATCTACCCCGTTGCTATATTTTTATTCTGCAGACATAGCGGTTGGTGCATTTCAGTCTGATTCTGCAGTGTTGCTAAGGTAAGGCTGATGTCTTTCACTCCTTAATGACAGTTGGCCCTAATTGTAGAGAGTGGGCAGCAAGTTTTTAAAGCAGAGTCCTTGATGGTGCTCCTTTTGGTATCCTGAAGTTTTATTATTAAACTTTGGAGTATTTTTTGTCACCCTGCATAGATACAATTAAACAAATCATCAGATAAAGCTAATGGTTTTATGTATTTAAGTGAAAACTGTACATACTACTGAGTAAGCATTTTCATGACATTGTTGGGAACAAATGTAATGACTGTCTTTAAGGTAAGATTATTCTATAACTAATATTAATAATCTTATTGCCTTCTTAGGACAAGGCCTGTAGTGATTGTCGAAGCATCTTTAAGCCATCCTGAGTCAGTAAATAGAACAAAATTTGACTGTACTGAAAATGGACTTCCATCTGTGTGCATGGATCTTACACTGTGTTTCTCATATAAGGGCAAAGAGGTCCCAGGCTACATCGGTAAGTGCACTCCACATAACTAGTGCCGTACTTAGAGTGTACTCTCACCCAGTCGTGTGCTCTCATTGGCCATTCTCATGAGCATCTGACATTTCTTTAGAACAGAATAGAACAATCTTTTGATATGCACCTCTTGTCTCTGCTTTTTGCTCTCAAGTTGTTCTAACCAGTATATGGGCCACAAAGGAAGTTTAGTGTGTATCTGATGAGGCACAGCTAGGGGCATCACTTGCTGCATTAATTTAAGGTGAACCCTCTGTGCTTAACCTGTGAAATCTTCAGAATCAAAAGAGGGCATCACAGCGACTCTGTTTTGCAGGGCTCCTGTTGAAATGTTTTTATTGTTATTACTGCCTTTTTAACGGTAGTGGAGATGGGGCATAGAGCCCCAGGAATGCTGTGCAGTGTCACACCACTGAATCACACTCTTAACACTACTGAGCTTGTAAAACCTGGAGCATAGCATAGGTATGAAGGAGCAAGAGGCACAGGGTTATTTTCTAAAGTATAAGCAGTCATATTTGAGTAATGAAAAATGCTTATCTGGAGGCTAGACCTGGATTTAGTGCCTGTAATGTGCTGTACCCTCAGCTCTGAGAACTGTGCCCCTTTTCCATTTATAAGGAACTCTTCAATTGCCTGCCATAAAGAACGTAACATTGATGTGAATCATTCAAAAGGATAGTTAATTCAAACTTACTCACACGTGCGCACACATGCACATGCACACATAGAGAGAGACATGGTAGAGAGAGAGAATAGTTACTAATAAAAATGGCCCCCAGTAAATTATACCTATACCTGGGATTATCATCGTTTGGATGTTAGTCCCTTGTGTAGTTGATTGTGTAATAACTGTATAGGCTGCTGTTATATAACGATCACAGAGGCTGCCAATTGCTCAAATGGAGCCAAACTTTTGATGAGTAATAGAGGTTCCAGTCTGAGCAATTTTGTTATGTAATGGACAGAATGAATCCAGCATCTGCACTTTATGAGACTCATTTTTAATAATGTTCTGGAAAAGCTCTGGCCAGAGCTGAAGTAATAAAAAGATGGGCAAACCCTCATCTGGTTATTGGCACCTCGGGAGAGTGACCCCAGAGTGAATTACACATTAGCATAGACAAGCGGACGGATTATCTGAGAGATACACATGAGTGGATGTGGCTGTCTTCTTGTTCTTCCAAATCCATTGCACCAGATATGTTTCTTAATGTCAGAAAATGAATAGATGAAACACAGATAATCACAGTGTTCTTATAAAACAGTCTTTAGCTTTCTCATCAGACGACCCTGGTAAAAATGTCTCACGTGGTAGGTTTGTTTGGGAAAGATGTTATATTCTGCTTCTTGATGGGAATACAATTGTATTCCTTCCTTCTTTACCTTTGCTTTGGACTCAGTTGATAAATTTGAAGATGGTTACCTCAGTTGCAATTCTCTCTTGGTCTCTAGGTAATTAAATTACAATTGTCGTAATTATAATTCAATTGATTTAAACTTTATCTTCTAAATTAAATGATGGTTGAAAGATTTGAAAATGAATGTAAGAATGACATAGGTTTTATGCATATGTTGTTGGTAAAATGCCTTCAGAAAAAAATATTTCTTTTAAAATGTAAATGAATGTTTCAGGAATTATATAATTTTTTTTTTAAATTTACTTATATATCATTACTCCTATGCAGTGAGGTCAACTAAGCAGAGGGTTGCTCATAAGTTACCTTGTAAAGAACCCTTCAGAGTCAGGAAATGAGGCTTACTTCCACGCTATAATCTGCCTTGATGATTTTATGGCTTTTAAAATCCACCTGTTACTTTCTGATATGAGGTCTTGATTTTCAGCTGAATATTAACCATGTCAGATTTTAACCTCCCCCAGAACCACTAGAATAGTTGAGAGAAAGATTATATACTTTTAATTTTGCGCAGATTAATTCTTGAGGGTCAAACCATAGTAAAGTCTTAAAGAATGAATAATTGGTAATTGGATTGAAAGGAAGGTATATTTTATAAATGTTTGGATTATGACCTGTATGTTCATTTTACATAGGAAAATTAAATAAAAACATCAAGCTTTCAAATAAGAAACACAAAATTAAGGGACCTGTACTATATTTGACATTAGTCATGCATTACACAAGTCATCTATCACACAAGATAAATTCATCCTGCGCGATGCTGGAGCTCGGGCCACTATCTACACTTGTGTCATCAGGTGGTGTGTAGACAAATGGGACTCCTAAGTCTTGTACTGTTAGCAATGATTTTGATGGTGTGGTCTTCACATTCTTGTATGTGACAAGACTGAGCAAGTGGTTAAAGATGTTAATAACAAAAACTTGGAAAGAAGTCAATAAATCATTTTTTTTAATTTTATTAAAAATAATTTTAAAGACTATTTTATTTTTTCACGCTTCAGTTTAACTATTTAAAACTGATCAGGGAAAGGTGTTTCCTGGTTGACACATAACTGTTAATACCTCAGTGTCTTGAGAATGAGTCTAATCACGATTCTTTCTGCTTTTGCAGTTTTGTTTTACAATGTGAGCTTGGACGTGCACAGGAAGGCAGAGTCTCCGTCAAGATTTTATTTCTTCTCTAATGGGACTTCTGACATGATTACAGGAAGCATACGAGTTTCAAGCAGCAGAGAGAAATGTAGGACACACCAGGCATTCATGCGGGTAAGGGAAACAGCTTACTATGAAATCTAGACATCTCTATTGTCTAGGTCGCAGCAAGTTACTGTGTGTTTATGGACTGTTAGCTTCCTGTCCTGGTTAAAACATTAAGCAGTATCAACCTGGCGGATGCAAAGTCCACCTCTGAATGTATTTTCATCTTTCTCCATATCATTTGTCTGCATCCTTGCATCCAGAGACTCACCTTTCCTTTCCTCTGATTGCTATTCCCTGTGCTCCTTTACCCATTTGTTTGGAAATGTAACTGTGTCATTCTGCAGAGGCTCAGATCTCTTCTATAGTGTGTTTGGGATACTGGAGTAGTGGATATGTTAGTTGGCTTTTCATGATCTCAGCTAGGCAGAAGACAGCATGGATGCATTTGAATTATTTGTCACCACTGTGGCTTTGTTGAGGCATCAGCGGGACCTGGGGAAGTTGAGGCACGATAAGGTTCATTTGTGGGCCAGAATGAGAACTCTCATGATGATTTGAGGTTGGATAATTTTGCCAAAGCACAGTGAATTTCATGTTTCTTTTATTAAAACACTCATTCCCAAACCAAGCATCATGCTCCTCACATTGGTTAAATTTCAGCATATGAAGCTGTGCCAGCTCTTTATCATTAGGGAACCGTGTATTTCATCAGAAAATCTATTGTCACAAGAAAGCCAAACTGTTCCTAGGAGCCCTTTCTGGGGTTTGAAATAGTAGCCTCAGCTTAAAATGTAATATTCCCTAAGATACTTATTCCAAGAAAGGCAAACAAGCATCTAGGCTGGTACACTGTGCCTTGCTCAGAGCACTAATCTCCAGGCCATTTCCCCATCTCCCTTCACAGGCTTTATTGTGCTAGAATAAAGCTATTAGATGAGTCAGAGCCAAGCACATAGAACGCTGTTTATGTAGCCGTCAGTTATATGGCATGGATACGAGAAGCTCTTTTCTTCCTTCACAGGTGTGTTTTGACTTATATTAGTCAATTATCGAGAGAAAGGCTGAGGCCACTTTCAGGGCAATATGAGGACCAGCATTAGATGTTCTGAAGGAAACAGGTTGTGTTTAAGTTACAAAAATAGCTGCAAATTGAGTTTGGTTTATTTTTTCCTGTTCCCTGGCATTGTTCCTATGAATAAAGGACCGGATCATCCAAAGTGTACATTTTCTTCAGAGCATATTTGGAATAGAATTAGAGCTTAGCAGAGGTTTCCATGATCTATTTCATGTGTCCACTCAGAGTTACCGTGGCTTTCATGATAATAGGGTACACTGTTGACCTTGGGCCCTATCATGAATTTATTATTATTATTATTATTATTATTATTATTATTATTGCAAGGCTGGAACGCAATGGCAGTGGGCTAGCAGACTCTCCAGCATGTAATTGCATCCAAGTCCTCCTAAACTATAGGAAATATTTAATAGTGATGAGATGGGATATGCACTATGTGAGGCTTTAAAAAGTCATTGTTTGTTCCTTTTTTTTTCTTTCCTAAGTTACATAAGAAACTTCAGCCTTTATTTACAGTGAACCCAGAGTAGACACAGGAACCACTGAAGCAGTAGCTTCAGCTTTGAGCTCTGTCAAGGAGCTGTAGCCATTACTTCAGAAGGGAGTGCAAGCGTCAACAATTGCAGTCTCCCACCCCTGCCTGTCTGGTTGCCCACACTATTAGAAGCATTAGCATTCTTATTGTTTACAGTTTAAAGCACAGGATAGCAACCCAAAATCCCCTTACTCTCTTTCTTCCTGATGAAACAGAGAAGAAGATGGGCAGTGGTCAGGTTGGCTGGCTGGTTCTAGTGTTCTGTAAGTGATGTCCAGTATCAGAATGTATGCATTTGACCTAGAGCCCCTCAAAATTAAATGTGATGACACTTGTTGATGTGATACTAAGGGGCACTGGTAAGGTAGCTCAACTTGTTAATCTTGTTGATCTTCCAAAGGACCAGAGTTTAGTTCTAACACATATTAGTCAGCTCACAACTTCCCATAAGTCTAGTTCCAGGGGATCTGACCTTTTATGGCCTTCCATGACCCACACATATTTATGTCTCTCTCTCTCTCATACACACACATAGACACACGTGTCACACACACATACACACATGAATATACAAATAAAAACAAATCTTTAGTGTTTTCAGGCTCAGGACACTCAGCATTCAGAGGACTCCCTGCTAGGGGATACCAATTAAATCTCACTTTTCTCTTTCACTAAGCTCTCTGGGTGCCACTGGGTATCTATTAAAGATATTGTCTCAGCTTCTGTTTGAGATGCTTGCACATCACCAGTGAATAAAAAATAGCAAACTATCCTCATGTAGTTTCTAGGCTAGTGGTAAGAGACAAAAGCATGCTGGGAAAGAAAGCTCCAGTATTCTGGAAGATGATACAGATAAGGGAAAACATGTGAAGGCGGAGCAGAATACAGGAGTGAGCAAGATGTGGGTAGAGAGGTGGGCGTAAATAGGGTGCAGTATACAGAAGAGTAGGGCTCATTTTGAAGGTGACATCTAAATAAAAACCAAAGGCGTGAAGATTTTTCCCATGCAAAAAATGCAAGGCAGTGAGTTCAGTGTATATCACCAATAAGGATAGGAATTCTCAAACAACGTGCAGGACTGTAGCTAGAGCCATTGACTGCCTGGGCCTGCAGAAGCCATGATCTGCTGTTCCATCAAGTTCCTGCATGGTACATGCTTGGGAACCATATTCAGAGAATCTCAGACACAGGAGCAGAAGGTTCTGGGAACCAGGTTTAAAATACTTCAGGACAAGAAGGTGACAGGTTGTTTTAAGGGACAACGGAGAGGTACGGTTGACTAACAAAATGAAGAGTGTGGCTGGAGGGAATACTCGAGGACAGACCTGATGGGATCTGTGAGTTTTTGTCTAGTGAGATGGAGATTTATGGTAGAAAGTTGAGCTGAGCGTATATGACTTCAGCACGAAAAGCTCTCTGACTGTTATGAAGAGAGTATTGACGGATCACAGGTTACAAGCACTGACACAGAGAAGACTACTGATATCACCAAGGTCAGAGTGATGTTTCCATCAGAAGTGATTGAAGACAGATTCTATGGCATTTACTAACAGATACTATATCAGACACCTGAAGGAGAGTCATCATGACGAGTACAGAGTGATCAGCCCAAGCAACCGCATACATCATTTCTATAAATTCAGAAAAAAAAATACTGCAAAAAAACCCAACTTTTACTTGGAACATTCTATTGTTCAGTGTGAACTTGCTGAGACTGAGACATATTTAACATCTCAAATAAATATCAATAAATCATTGGCATATATTGATCTATACTTGGACAAGAGCAACAGAAATATCTGTCACCTAACAGAAATACCTGTATCTCAATATCCTGAGATACAGTGCCTTACAAGTAGGCTTGTGTGGTAGCCGAGGGGTGAGAAAAAAATCATATGGAAGTTATTGAGCAAAGATAACTTTCTTTAGGGCCTGGTGAAAATAAGTTGTGTGTGTGTGTGTGTGTGTGTTAGTTATTGTCTCACTCAGAATATACTAAACATCAAGAATTTTAAATGCTTCAATGAGATGATTTGTATGACATGTAAACAGTATATCAGTAAAGTCAGCATTTTTAAAAGCATCACCCTAGGCCTCTCCAGTGCTAGTAACATGGCCCTTCTCCCTCTGTACTTGTCCGTGAATGTGTGAGAATAATTATCCCACACATCTATGTAGATTCATGGTGGATAGACTGATAGAAGTGCTAACATAGCGTTGTATCTTTTGACTCTTTCTGTGCACAATGGACAAATTAGTAAATATCTTCAAATGTTTATGCCTGACTAACTTCATATTTTGACTAGCTCTATTTAAAATTTTTTTCCAGTACTAAGTGCAATAAGACAACGTGGATCTATAGTTTAGTTCTCAATTTGATGAGACATACAGAGAGAGTTCTAGGAAAGAGAAAGAATACACAGTTTGGCTACTTTTAGGCACACGCTAATTTGCATTCTTATGGGAACCATTTTATGAAAATTCAGACAAAAACATGGCATAATTTTCATTATGTTTAATATAATAGCATATGTCATTTCATAAATACACTTCTAAGCAAATCTATGTTCTTTCTCTCAGATACGTTGTTATTCTAAGACATTTTTAATGTTTTAGCTTCTGCCTTTCGGTAGACCTGATTAAGTTAAACAAATGTAGTTATTTTTTTTTTACAAAAGCATATGTATATTTCATATATCATGAGAAAAGCATAATTAATAGGTAATTGGGATAATGAAAGTAATGTACACCAGATGTAGAGAAGACCTCGTGGAAAATTAGTATGAATTAGATGCCATGTGATTTGGTCAAAGCAAGCTTGTTGAGAAGAATTAACATAGTGGACATGTGGAGGGACATTCAGTGGCTGTCTAGTTCCTGTGCCCAGGGAATAATTTAATCAAGTTTGCTATTGTAATACTCAGAGCTCCAAGCTGTTTCATTTTCACAAGTTGATAACTTGGGATTTGGGTTTTGATTTGCGGCATTCCGATATGGTCAAGGTTTACTGTTGAGATGATCATTTACCAAGTAATTTAATAAAGAACATCTGGAGATAACAGAAGAAAAGCATATTCCGGTATCTTGAACACTGTAGCTCAGGGTCCAGCTCTTTCAGGAGCCGTCGAGCACTATAAATCCAATAGCCACGACACCACCATTTTCTCCTTAATCTTCTCTGAGTGACAAAAAGTCCCACTTTTCTCTGCCTCCAAATGTTTCTCAGCATTTATTAAATTTCAGTGTTTGATTGGCTACCTTATATAGCTACATTTGAAGTAATACATACACACACACACACAATTATAACAGCTATGTATTTTTCATACAACTTGTCATCTGACTATCGTAACAGTATGTTGATATTACTACCATTATTGCCGTTGTCATTTTCAGATAATATAACAAAAACATAAACAGAGTCAATAACCTGGCCAATGTTATACAGATAGTAATGGGCTTGTTATGGGGTCTTTAGGTTCTAGTCTTCAAGAAAAAAAATCAGTTGAGAGAAGAGATAGTTTAATTAAAAATTTATCTAACAAAGCAAATCAATGTATTGACTTTAAAGAGAGATCTGAGGAAGTTTCCCCAAAGTGTTCTCAAGGGTAACATAACTCTTTTCCCATCACAAGTCATTGTGGGCCAGAAATGCCACCCACGATCTTCTAATTTTTCCATGAAAAGTTCCTATTCAAAATAAAAACCATAACATAAATGTCATTATAATGAAGCTAAGGCCCTTTCAGGATAAGAACTCAATTAGTGCCCATATACAGGAAAATGCTCTGGAACCCTAGTTCTACATGATAGTAACGACCTTTTTCTATCATCAAGTGGTATTTTAATGTCAGGAGGCATAGCTATCATAATTTAGCTATCATGTCACACATCTAAATCCTGTTTTAGATAGCTTGAGGATCCCATATTTGTTTCTCTGTTCAATTTTTTTCTTAATTGAGGTCTTATCATGAAAGTTGGGGCCATGGTTTTGCACACTTTTTCCAGTTCTACAAACAGGAAACAAACAGGCATGGCTATGCCCACGTTAATTCTACCTAACAGACTCAAGATTTAAACACCAATTTTTCACCTTTATGCCAGATATTGTTAAGCATGATATATGAATATCCATTATTTGAGTAGAAGAGGCACTTGTATTCTTTCTATTTATAGTTTTGAAAAGGATGTTGAATAAATACAATCTTTTATGTAGTATATGCCACCTTTATAAATTTATTAGATTGATTTTCTTGTGTGAATAACAGCAGTAATCTACAATAAAATTGTCCTACTCTTTAAGGATTATTGATTGCTAGCTCATTAAAAGTAAGTCTTTTAATTAGTTTTTAAGAAGTGATCTTTAAGCCATGTTCCAATAGTGAAATGACCAGAGATAAATAAAACCCAAACCACTGATGTTACTACTCAGTAGGAGAATGGTGAGTCTGCTCTGAGGAACTCAGATACAGAATTCTAGTATTAGTTAGCATGGGGAGACAAGGAAACCGCAAGAGAATGCGTAGAGAGCAGATGAAGTCAGGAGTGGATGTATATGGCTGACTTGGGCATAGTCATGCCAAGGACCCAATGCCTCTGAACTATAGGAAGGTCAAAGCTTTTTCCATACATCTCAGGCTTGGAACTGGCAAAGTCTCCCTCTTTTCTAAGCACAAATGTTGGTAGTGTATGCAAGTATGAGTATTTATGAACAATTCACCAGTGTGTGTGAAACTAGCAATAGTCGCTTTCTCATTTTGGATGTTTATAGACTGAGATTTCTGGATTATAGAGAACTCTTACCAAGACTAGCTAACCCCTGTACTATACATAATAAATGCACCAAGGTTCCCAATTATTGAGTAGGTGGCATTACTCCATCAGAATGTCCACAGCCTACCTGACCCTAGCTTTTCTATATGTGTGTTTTTGTGTCTATTCTTTCTTCTTTCTCTCAGTGGACCAGTTATGTCTATCCTTGTGGCCATTCAAGGATGTGGCAAGTTAAAAATTCTGTCTGTCTTGGGTGAAAATAATTGAGCTTCTTTAATAGCCCAGAAGAAATTTGTTGAATGCCTTTATTCAAATGGAACTTGTAAATTGATGCACATAGGAAGGTTGAGTCAATCTGAGCTTGACACTTAAATGGTTTGGATGATAAGACACCAAAAGTCTACTCTCTGTTTTTCAGATTATCTCTAGATATAGTAATAATTCTAATATCAAGAAAAATGAAGACTATGTAGATTTTCTAAACTGTTCCTTGTGTTTGTGGATTGTATTTATGGAATATAACCTGCCCTATCAAATTCTGAGGTCATTTTAATTTAAGCTTTTTTTTGTGCTTAACATGCTTGTATATATTGGTCTTTAACGTGTTTTATTTCATGAAGTGCTCAGTTGACTTCTATTATAAAAGCTCATGGTTATTGCTTTGTTAGTAAAGATCTCATTAGCTCTCCAGACAAGGAATAAAGGGAAATCGGTCTTTCTAGTGAGTCTTGAGCAAGCAATACCATGCTTTGTATCTTACCCACTCCCATACATGTGTTTTCAATTTGAGAATAACTTTTGGATATACTGTAGTGCTGATTTAATTGAATCCTGAATGCTTTCAGCTTATTTCCACTTGATTAAATTGTTTCCATTTGTACCATATGTCAGGAAATAATTTTGATGATAGAATGACATGATTTTAATGAAGAGATTAGTAAATAATAAAATGCAAATATAATAAAAACATTCTAAGTTCACAGGAAATATTGCTAAAAGAAATAGAATTAATGCATGCTTGTAGAAATTAAGATTAAAATGTAAGAATTGATAATGTATATGAGTAAACACAGGTTTGTCATTGGAAATGTAGTAAAATGAATGTTAAAACCCTAATCATTCAACAGTGTATTTTTGACCATGTAGCAATAAGAGTAAGCACAAAAAGTGCTATGTAGAAATCAGGAAGCCACTACACATAAAAGAACTCTTTTCAAAACAGAATAATTTCTTAATGGTTACCACTGCTTTGTGATTGGTAAATAAACCTATAAACACTTTGTGTGTGTGTGAATCATAATAGCACAACAAACAAGAAAACTGCCACAGAATGAAAATTCAATAAACTTAGAAATAAAAAGCTAATATGTATTTCTGTATTACCAGTCTTGGTGTTAGATAATATAAGAGGAAAATGTCATTATGATAAATAAAAAAAAAACCAGAAAATTTCATAATAAATATGAAGTTGAATGAATCAAACTGAGTGTTCCAAGAGAGTTAAAGAAATCTTATTGAGCGACATTATTTTCTTATAAGCATATAGAGAAATGGAAGTGTTAAGGAAAACTTTGAAATTATTTATTGAGTATGTAAATGAAAAATATGTATATTATAATACCAATATGCAACAATTGTACAAAATATCATGGAAGGGAAAGTGCTGAAATTACCACCTCTTCAAATACTATCAGATAGATGGTAATAGTTTTCCCAATCATATTCTTTGTCCTGTCACAAGCAACAGGGCATTTCTGTAGTACAAAAAGTACATACACTTCAATTTTTGTAAAAGTAATTTTGCTAAATTGTTTGTATTATGTTTGTGTTCTTTTTTTTTTTGACCCTTTAGAAGGAAAGGATTTTGTGTATTTTTTTCCATTCATGTTTCCTGCTTTTATTTGTACACATGATTTTCAATTCCCTTAGAAAGATGTGCGAGACATCCTTACCCCCATTCATGTGGAGGCCACATACCACCTTGGGCATCACGTGATCACCAAACGAAACACGGAGGAATTCCCACCACTCCAGCCGATCCTTCAGCAGAAGAAAGACAAAGACATTATTAGAAAAATGGTTGAGTATTTTCTTGTATTTAAAACATAATTGAAGAATTTTTAAAACAGGAAAAAAATTAATTGAAATGTACCTAAATTGTTTAAAAATTTTTATAAGCATTAATGAAAATAGATTTAAGATTTATTTATCTCTCATTCTCTCTCTCTCTCTCTCTCTTTCTCTTTCTCTCTCTCTTTCTCTCTCTGTTTGTGTGTGTTTAATAATTCCTTTGGGATGTTCAGTTATATATGTTTATACTTGCATTTAGTCACATGAGTACCTTCCTATGTATAAATGTTTATGTAGAGTGTATGTAAGTTTTTCTCTCTTTGAAGAAATGAATTTCTCAAGAGAAACCACAGTAGGCATTGGTTGTGCTAACAGTTGGTTATTCAATGCCATTCTATGTCCCTATTCTCTTTCTTGTTCCATGCATGCACTGGTTCTCCCACTTCCATGCATGCACTGGCCTTCCTTTATTTATCCCTCACCTTTTTTTCTTGTGTCTCTCCCTGGTCATGGATTCACTCTGAATTTTCAATTCTCCTGCTGAAGTTCCATCACATAGAAACATATTATTTACTATGTGACAATTTTTTTTTTAATTTTTTTGTATGTTTTTAGCCTCATCTCAATAACAACTGCATAATTAGACAATCCCTGACTTCTGGCCAGTGTGCTGTTATTTTTTTCTAAATGGTTCTGTTCTGGAGTATTTCAGTTTCCTTGATGATGTACTCATGCAGTCCCAGTATTGAGGCCTTAACTGTCTACCAACGTAGACTCAGTTAACAGTATACACTGGGGCACAGTCAAAAGGCCTGCACTAAAGCAAGCACTGATGGCAGACATAATGTAAAATATGAAAGGGATGGTCCAAGGTCTGCTTCATACCCTGTCCAAGTAAATCTGCTTTACCTCATGTTAGCAGACCTATCTCATAATCACTACTGTCTAGTCTAGGGTACTTGACCAAATTACCATAATTACTTAGGAGCAAATTGCTAGACTCTTACATGAAAATAGTTATGGAGTCACTTGGGATTTTGAAAAATTCTTCTATTGAACTGCAGTTTTCAGTATCAATTACTTTCCAATGTCTTCAATGATTTAAATACCAATACTGTAAACACACAGGAGAAAAGATTAGCAATTTGTAATCTATATTTTGATTTTTAGACCCATGTGCTCTCCAATTAGGAATAATAGAATGACAATCATAGTCACTTAATCATTTGGTGGAATATGTATACTTCAACTTCCCCAGTGTGGGTGTACTAAGCTCTGTTATGTCATGTGACTATTCACTTCCCACTTCCTGTGTCTTGTTCCTTTTTTCTCTCTCTAGATCCCTCTTTCTTCCCCTTGTCACCTATTTCTATTGTGCTGAGTTATTTTAATATTTTTATTTACTTGCTTTTACATAGTGTATCCTTCACATTTTCCTCAGGTATACATGCAAACCCTGTAGTGAACATGGATCCTTTTAAATGATTAGAGCTTAATAAATTGAACAAACTTCATGACAGGCTACCATTTAATTTTGTTCAATGTTTCCACAAAGTTTTGCCTCTCAGTTTGTATATATAGAAGTATTCTTGGGTATAAGTCATTGCCCATCCCTATGCCAAAATAAAATGGATGTTTTACTTTTGTTTAATGAATTTGATCAGAATGCAGCATGACAAAGTGGTGGAAAGGAAGAGTAGGAATATATTTACAGCTATTATTACAAATATCTGTACTGTGTCTTTAATATAATTTCTCAAAGCTTATTTGACTTAACAAATTTGGGCCTAGAATCCATCAGAAGAATTGAGTTTCTATAGCCCTGAAACTATGCATTTGAACCTCCTGACTAATTCTCAGACTGAACCTTGGGGAGCCATAAGTTATAATTTAATGTGTGACTTTTATTTTTGTCAAGCACAGGTGTCGTATTCTTTAAATACATAGAAATTAAAATAAACGTTGCCATGTTTTATTTCCAGATAAACTTTGCAAGGTTTTGTGCCTATGAAAATTGCTCTGCTGATCTGCAAGTTTCTGCAAAAGTTGGATTTTTGAAGTAAGTATAGTTTACTCTGTTTTTCATCAAAAGAGAATAAAGGGTAAATATATGTGAGTTCTGGTAAGAGAGGAACTAACCCTCAAATGTCAGCATCATTTTAAAAATTGCAAAATGATGATATTTTGTTGTGAGGGACTGAGTGATGCTTGTATCATTCATTTTATATACATATACACACACATGCATACACACACACGTATACACACATACACACACACACACACACACACACACACACACACACACACACACACACATATATATATGTACTGCCATGTTTTAAAGAATGAAAGCATATGAGCAGCCCTGTGGCTTTATAGCATGTGCTTTAATTTTTTTGTTGTTGTTGTTGTAACTTAGAATGTATTTCAGGATTTGACTGTGCCTTGAGGTATCATTATCATAGTCATAATCATATTTTAACATTTGTTAAGGGTCTGGTAATAAGAATTTAACTGGAAAAAATAACTTTACTACACAATGGTTAGTATATTTTATGGCTCAAAAATGGGTTATGCAATTCAAACTGATATGCAAAATAATATATTTTGACAAATTTGTAAAAGAATAAACTAACTTGTTCTAAATTCATAGCATGATAAACAGAATAAGAAGAAAATACTGTGTGCTTAGAATAGCATCTGGCACATAGCAAGAACTGGGTAAATAGGGATGTCCACTGTTACTTTAAAATGGAAAAGAAACCATTGTAATTACGTATCATATAGAGGTTCCCTATATTCAAATTGCCTGCACATCTATGGACAATGAGAAATGAAAAAAGGGTAGGGATACAAAGTGACCAGGAGTGGGAATGAGAAACTGGTTTAGAAGGTGGGACATAAACAAACCATGCAACCATCTAGTTTTATGTCAACTTAACACAAGGAAGAATCATTTGGGAAAAGGGAGTGCCAATAGAGAAAATGCCTCCACCAGACTGTCCTATAGGCAAGCCTGTGATGCAAGTTGACTGAGTCACTTGAGAAGGCTTAGCTCACTGTGGACAAGTGTCATCCCTGGGCTGGCAGTCCTGGGTGCTATAAGAAAATAGGCTGAGCAAGTCACTTCTCCATAGCCTCTGCGTAGTTCTTACCTCAAGGTTCTTGTCTTCAGTTTCCTGGATGATGAACTACAAGCTGTAAGAGAAAATAAATCCTTTCTTCCCCAAGTTGATTTTGACCATGACATTTTATCACAGAAATGGAAACCTTACTTAAGAAAATGGAGCTTTGGTACACAGCTGCTTACTTGAAAATCACTCTCAATATCACATTTAAAATTTTCTCTAGGCATTCAAGGCTCCTGAGATTGATTGCATAGGAATGAGAAGTGTAAATTTTACAGGATAAACAATGAGATAAATGACTCAAACATTGGGAGTCGTTTTATTCAAGGAGCTTAAAGACAGTAGAAATTCTTTTGGGAACGATGGCGTATCAAATAGAGGATGTAAAGAGGTGGCATTAATATTAACATTCTGTACCAAGATCAGATAGAGCAATGATGGGAAGGGTCATGGAGTTCGCATCTAAAATGCAGAAGGAAAGAATGTCAGTGGGCACAAATGACGGCCTTTTACAATTCATCCATTCATCCATTCCTCCCTCCTTCCCTCTCTCCCTCCTTTCCTCCATGCCTTTCTTGCATTTCTTTGTCTCTGTCTCTGTCTTTCTCTGTCTCTGTCTCTCTCTGTCTCTGTCTCTTTCTCTCTCTCTCTCTCTGGTTTTTGTTTTGTTTTGTTTTGTTTTGTTTTGTTTTGTTTTGTTTTGTTTTGTTTCGTTTGAGACAAGGTCTTTCTGTGTAGGCCTCGCTGTCCTGGAATTCACTATGCAGCTCAGGCTGGCCTCAAATTCACAG
>JANHMN010000002.1:148607720-148650220 GCA_030674055.1 Rhabdomys pumilio
AGTATCTGGCCAAGTGTAAGGTGGTGGTGTTTCTTAGTATATGGTCTTGAGTCATGTCCAGGAAAATACCCACAGTGTCTATTGGAAATGTATATCCTAAGACCACAGAAACATCTCATTGATACCCATGAGATATTAGAAAGAAGCCTTTCACTATGAACAGAGCTATAAATTGACTTTTTAAAATTGAAGGAGAATCCATACATGCACATAATGTGTTTTGATTATGTACACCCTTCTCCAACTCCTTCTTTACCCTACTACTATCCCTTTCAAATTTCTTCCAAATTTCATGTGTTTTATTCTTTACTTCTTTAAACCCATGTAGTACACTTTGTGTAGCCAGTGTGTGCTTAGGTATAACCTCATCTACTGGAACGCGGGTATCTCCTCAGGGGCCACATGATTGAATAAAGCGTATTCTCTCTCTCCTAGCAGTCATTTATTTCCCCAAGAGCTCCTCAGCTAGGGACAGGACTTTGTGTGCCCATTTTCCCCACCTAGTCTAGGAGTTTTGTCTGGCTTGCTCCCATGCTTACAGTCATAGCTTCAGTCAGATCATACGTGCAATTGCTTTGTTGTGTACAGAAAACACTGTTCTGCTTTAGTTCTCTACTCCCCCTGGTTCTTAACGTGTTTCTGAAATATCTCTGAGTCTTGGAGGAAGATAGTGTGATACAGAGGTCTCATTTAGGACTGAGCAGATTGCCATGTATTATTTTCTGTAGGCTGACCAGTTGTGAGTTTCTGTGTTCACCATAATCTACTACATAAAAGCATCTCTGATGAAGGTCAATGGGTGTCCTGATCTATGGGTATAAGGATTCGTTTTTTGAGAATTTGTTAAATACTTCGTCCACTTAGCAGAACAATAGTACTAGGTTCCTCCCTAGGTCTTAGGATACACCTGGATCCTGTGTTATTGGCTCCAGTCCCAGACTTAGATTCCATATTATAAAGAGTGCCATATATCAAATCAGAAGATGGTTGGTTACTCCCATAACACCTGTGTCACTGTTGGCATCTTTGGGTACATCTTGCCAATACTGTAACATACAGGGATCACAGGTGAATAAGTTTGATGATTGCTTTTCTCCTTAGTAGAATACATAGCGCCTTCTATCACTGTGAAATCTAGCCAATAAAGATGAAGATTCCAGGTCAGTATCAACACATTTCTCCACATTCTATACCTCTAGTATGTGATGTCATTAGCAATAGAGTGTTACCATCACGTTCTGGTTGGTGAGCCAGAGTAAAGGCAATACCCTGTAATGTTTTAGGGTCTAGGGGACACTACTGATTATTAACTCCAGAAGCAATGGCCTATTTCTGTCATTCGATCTTTATTTGCTACTCTCTGGTATGTGTGCAAGAGAAATTGCCTCCTCATTATGGGATAACTCCATTTAAACTCTGATTCTCTCTCTCTCTCTCTCTCTCTCTCTCTCTCTCTCTCTCTCTCTCTCAGTAAATTTTACAGTAGTAGGTTTCCATTTGGCCTTTCAATGTAATTTTTTAGTGCTATCCTTCCTGTACCCTTTCCTCTTATTTCCCTGCCTTATTTAATTCTTCACGCTCCACTATTTTCTACAAGATTTTATCACTCTGAAACCAGGAGAGCAATGCAGTGGTGAAGACTTTCACTTGGCAGGTCAAGCTTATCAGATTCAACTTGGCTCAACTCTTACATCTACCATTTTACCCAAAAGGTAGCCTTAAAAGAAGCCTATGAGTCTCCTCTTTCCTTGCTATAAAATAGTAGAAATTATGTCTTCTCTCTTGTATTGTTTTCATGTTTTAGAATGCACTTATTACAACTGATTAGCTCAAAGCCTGATATTTTTGAGGGTTCAGTGAAAGGTGTTAGTGTTTTTAGAATCATGTACATTCCAGTGTAAAGCAGTAGGTACCAGTCTCTTTGCAGCATTTTGGAAAGTTACAAACTATTTCTATGAGGCTAATGATAACTTATTTGAGGGATGTGCAAATGAGACCTCATCTAATTAAGTTTTCAGAGCCACAGTGAAAAAGCTTTTTGACTGTGTTTTGAGTAAGTTATTCTGTGTCAGACAAAAATACAACATCTCTGCATGTAGGTGTCTTCTCTCCTTTCTCAGTAACAGTCTGCAAATTGGGGCCATATGTTATATGCCTTCTTCTGGCTGTAACTCTGCTGGCACTAATGGTATTATGTGTCCCAGATCTAGAAGCCTGTTTTATGTAAATGTATTTACTCCATAAGGAACATGAATTTCTGATGCTTGCAATAATAAACCTCTCAGGTTTGACAAGCAGTGTTGATTCACATTCCCTCCTGGTTCCATTACACTGTGGCCTCCTCCTAGGTGTCCAAATTCCTGGGACAGTGAACCAACCAGAAGCTCCCACAGAAAAATAGCAGTGAGCAGACATGTTATCACAATCACAAAAATAATAAGTATTTGGCAACAAGAA
This sequence comes from Rhabdomys pumilio, assembly GCA_030674055.1. Lineage (NCBI taxonomy): Eukaryota > Metazoa > Chordata > Mammalia > Rodentia > Muridae > Rhabdomys > Rhabdomys pumilio. Next base: position 148,610,178 of record JANHMN010000002.1, read on the forward strand.
GGAATCTACAGTCAGACTTTTCATATAAGTCAGGAAACAAATGACCTTACTCTCCTATGCTTTATGTTTCTAGAATAAGTGATTAACCTTTCCTCCAACTGCTTTCATAACAGTTAGGACTACTTTTAACTTCATATAACAAGAATATTTGACTAATCGTAACTTACAAAAATATATGTGGCATAATATCTGCAAGGAGATGATAGTTGCAGGTCTGTTATACAGCCAGGGAGTCTGCATAGATGGTTGTCTTTTATATTCTTTTGGCTTTTTATTTATGATTATACTATTTCAATGCTATCATTCCCATAAAGGAAATGGATGCAAGAACCAGAGTGTTTGTTTGCTTTGTTTTTTTCTTCTGAAAACTTTTCAGAAAAAGTAGCCCTTTTTATGCTTACTCTAACTTGACATTCCTCTGAGTCTGTCACCGTGCGGGGAGAATGGAGTCCTTATGGACATGTTAGATATCAAGCTTCATTCCTCAAAGGGGAACTAACTGCTCATCTTCTTCAGTATCAAAGGATGCTGCCCACTGCCTGAATAATCTGAGGTTCTGTTAGCATCAAGTGGGGAACAGAACAAGTGGTGAGTAGACAGTAAGTTGTGAATGGTACCTGGCACCATGGTTTCCACTCCTCAACAGGCTAATCTGATACAATTGTCCTTTTTTAAAATAAAAGTCTCACTGACTTCCTCAAGCTTGGGAAGAAGGAAGCACATGCCCAGCGTCCTAATCCAAGTTCCTTTTCAACTTTCCCCTTGAACTTTTATTCACCAAAGTCAGAGAATTGGTCTATCCCAGCTGACAAGAATCCCCCAGTGTTTTATTTTCCCTACAATAATAGTAAAGAAAAAGAAAGATGATAGAATTCAATTTTGGACTGGAGGCCACTTGCTAAAGGCTATGCTTTTGTCAAATAAATCTACTGTGTGTCTTTGAGCATTAAACTATGCTGACCCATTCACATTGTATTTTGCTCTGGCATTCTTCCCCCACCTCCCTTGTTTCCTTCCTTGTTTCCTTTCTTCCTTCCTTCCTCCCTCCCTCCCTCCCTCCCTTTCTTCCTTCCTTCCCTCCTTCCTTCCTTCTTTTTTTGTGCTTACCATTCTGATCAAAAATAAGTAAGCTCCAAGACCAAATTGATTGTACCAAGATAGAATATATTGACAATATCAAGGTTTTGTGAGCATCTTATCAAATCCAGTCATGTTCACTGAGAGAAAATGTAGAGCCTGGTGTTACAGCTTTCTCATTTCCTCTCTCACTTATTAAGTTATAGTTCCATGTGTGCACAGTACCTGGGTCTGTGTCAGTTATGTGGACTCTAAGCAGCTTTGTAAATTTCAAGCCTGCATTATGCATGTTTTAATGAAGAATGAACTGTGAGTCCCAGGGAAGCTGCTGGTTCAGTCATGCCACCCGTCCAGATGTGCAGCTGGCTCTCCTTCGTGGTGTGTAGGATGCCGGCTGGTGTCTTTCCAATGGCTTCTTGTTAAAGAAGATCTATAGGAAGGTGTGCTTTTAAGAAGTGTAGAACTGGGACTGTGGTAATCATGCAAAATAACTTAAAATGGAAACTAAACCAGGAGTCTTGCTGACAACAGGAGCCCGGTGCCACTCTGATCGGCTGCTGTCTCAGAAGCTGGCTGTGGATGCCACGATTCCACCTTCTGTTGCCTGTCGAAGTGCCAGCTTCGCTCCCAAAGGTGTTCAGTGACTAATGCTTTGGTTTCAAGCCAGAATATTTTATAAACGTCTATTTCTAGGCAGCTCTTGTACAAGTCTTAATTAAACTTTAATGTCAAGCTGAAGTTTACTTTTAGAGAACCTTGAAAGTCCCTTTGGTCGTAACTGAATGGTAGAATGGGAGGGAAAAGGCAGTGTGGCTCTCTTCTCACCATTTAACAGGCGCTGCCAAGGAGAAGCATGCTGACTAAGTCCAAAGGCTCACAACATGAGCAAACTACCTTACCTCCTTCATGCTGGGGTAGCTCATGACCACGCAGACAAGTACTTCCAGGATGAGGTGATAGCCAGGGCTGAGAATGAGTGCTTTCTTATTTATTACATGTTCATTGTGCAGCTTCTTAAATCCAAGGCTCAGAAAGGAAAATTGCTTCACATAGGGTATCCTTTATTTCTCTCTCTTCTTTTCTACAGGGTGCTACAGGGGAGGTTAAAAGCTTGGGGCTGGATTACTTTCTCTACCTCTACATGGATTCTAAGGGAAAAGCCTGTAGCTTCTGCCGGCTGAGATAAAGGACCCTCTGTTGAACTCAGAATGGATCCAGGCATGTTGATGCATACCTATAATCACAGCTCACCAGAGCATGGGATGAGATCATAAGTTCAAGGCCAGCCTGGCCTACATATAGCATGACTCTCTTCCACAAAAAAAACAGTACAACACAAAACAAAAACCAACAGCAAAGATAATGGATTTTAGCTGTCTAATTGTTGATGTGAAAGTTTTCATCAGTCATATAGGCTTTATAGCAGGAGCTCGCCCAATGGTTTTTATAAAGAGACAGTAACATTTTAAATTTCTTGGTAAAATGCACTCAGTTCTAGTTGCTTGTCTGTTCCATTGTAGTGTAAAAGTGAGTATGAGTGGACTCAATAAATCTTTATTTATAAAAACAAAGGAATGATTTGCCTTTAGGCTAGAGACTCCAGATGCCTACTCTGTTGACCTGCTTGCTTTTCACGTGGCTTTCCCTTAGTATGGCTTTCCTTTTCTAGGTTAAAAACACTTTCTTAGAGCACATTTTGTTATTTACTCTGTATAATTTAGTTTACCAAACAAGGATTCAGAGATTTTAAGGAGTTACTTTCCGATTGAAGGGAAAAAAAACAAGTTTGTTTTTTTTGTTTTGTTTGTTTTGTTTTTTGTTTTGTTTTATTTTTAGATAAACATAAATACAGGGAAGAAAAGAGCAAAGGGATGAGATAACACACAGAACAACTACATGTATGTATTCGACACAAGACTATTATAGATCGACATGGTTATATTGCTGAAACCCTGCTTGCCACCGAGTGGGCAAATGAGGCAGGTGACTACTAGGGTGGAGCACAGACATAAGTGACATGCAATTTGCAAACACGGATTTAAACTAATTTTACAACATTTTAAGTAAAAGAAACTACATTCAAAATCACAGCTACAGAGGATTGCATCTAATCCCACTTGTATGAGACACACAACTGGGTAGAACTCAAGTCTAGGTTTCAAAAGCTAGTGGTCTGTTAGGAAGGCTCCCAGCATATTGTCTACGTGCATAGCGTCTTTTCTTGGTTTGTATGCCGGCTTCCAACATGTATTCAGTTTATCACAGTTAATGAGTTGCATCTTAGGTTGCTTGCTTCTATACAAATAGCTTTGATATGGGAAAAGATTGGAATAACAGGAGCAAAATCTTCAAGTAGTAAGTCCAGTTTCTTAGAAATGTACTTAGGGTTTTAAATGAAGAAAAAGGGTTCTAAGCTACAACTTCGTTTATCTGCTCTGAGGTTCAGAAGAATTAATAATTTTGGAAAGTGACTTCCTTTCCACTATTGATTTTTGCCTTAGTTAAGAGCATCATTAATGTGGTCATTTCAGAAGCTCCGCCACTGCTAACATATTTGGATGTGAACCAGGGTAGAAATCACATGACTTCATAGTGTTGGACACTGAGTTTCTTAATGAGCCATTTGAAATGTTTGCATCATTCAGGACAGGCAAGCATGTTCTATAGCTGCAATTTTACAGAATATATATTGAAGATTTCATAAGCCTTTAAAAGCGAGTAATGTATCCAATAATATTTTAGGGGCATTTTACTTGCCTCTTGAATCCCAGCCATTCTCATCTGATACTCACTTTAAAAAACACACAGAAACTTTATTTGTTGGTTCTTTAAAAACTCTGATATCTATAGTTCAGCCTCTTCCTTCCATGAATATTTAGACTAGTGGTGAGAGACAGCTGTGATTTGACATTGTAAAATGTGCTTCTCTGTGTTTCCTGAGAGTTAGTGCTCTTTAAGCTGAGTCTTAAGAGCAAGTACAAGTTATGCCAGTGCATAACGAGAAGATGCTCGGGTTGGAGGTGAGCTTGAAGGGAGTTGTAAAGTGTCTAGTGTTTGGCAGCTGTTTGAATATGGATGCAGCTAAAACAAAGGGATGCCCTGTACAATGAGTGGTGAAACAAGGGTGGGTCCTTGAATGTCTCAGTGTCAGGCTGAGAAGTGGGGACTCTGCTGTCACAGTCACTGCCATGGGTATTGCCTAGTTGGCGCTGTTGGCACAGTGAGAGGAGAGACTGAATGTAAAACAGAAATCAGCGGCATAATTCATGTAGATCCCAAAATAGGCAGACTGTATTTTCAAGGAGATCTTGAAGAATAGCAAACCTGAATAGCATATGAATAGAAAAGCAAAGAACAGCAATGTTTTTCCTAACCCTGGCAAAAGTAGGTCCTTGCCTCCTCTCCAAGGACTTATCATTTACAAGTTGTTTCTGATGTGTATCTAATAGCTTTCCACAGTTGTTTGGAAATGGGTCTTCTATCCTTTCTGTGAGGTGCGGAAATGCACGTTAACAATATGCATGTGATAAAGCAACACAGTGGCTGACTCACTGCCTGGGACCCTCAGTTTTGCACAGTGATTACCCATTCCCAAGCATTACTTTCAATCAGACATCTTAATGTGCTCTTAAGTATCCTTTTGCACATCCTGTTGTTAGACTGTCTCCACCTGGTTCCTTTGGCATACATCCTTCTCCAGTGTGAATTAATTAATCCTTTTTTTCCCTAATTTTGGAATTACTAGATGACTGTGGGGAAAACTTAGAACATCAAAACATACTGTAGCTGAAAGTTATGAGATATTTTTTGTTTGTTTGTTTGTTTGTTTTTCCTGCCTGGAGAAGATGACACTGGGCTCAACAGAGATGAGCGCTTGGCTCAAAGGTTTAGAATATTCTAGCTTTGTACCTTTGAACATCTTCATCATGCTCGAAGTTGTTCTTCATATTCTAGGGATTTCATGGGATGCGCTTGAGCTAAAACTTCACTGAAGAGTAATTTTACCGTTATTACAGGTTGGGTTGCCAAGGCCTATGCAAGCTAATTGAAATTCCATCCCCAAAGGCTAGAGGCTTTCTTAAGACCTGTATTCATGTGTGCTGATTTCGAGTGACTTTTCATAAGGACATTGAAACATTTCTGCAATTTAGCCTTGAACTTGAACTAGGTCTTGTCAGAGGCAACCTACTTCAGGAATTTAGTCTCCTTTAAACAAATCTCTGTGCCACCACCTGAAGGCCAGAGCAGTTCAATAGCTTATTTTAACTAAAATCCCCATGTGTTTTCACATTATTCTTTTCCCCAGTTTCCCTTTAAATCCTTTGGCTTGGGTAGCATCTAGTTCAATGTCTTTTCAAAGACTAAATAAAAATCATACAAAATAATGAGGAAAGTGTAAGTTAAACAAGAGGGTATTAAAACAAAAGATTATTTTAAATAACCAATTAAAAATCAAACAAATAACAGTATCAAACTTTTATTTGGGGGAAGCTGGTTGGACATGTCTGAAATATGAGAAATTGAAGCTTTAACTCTGTTTGAGTGAGATCATCACATGTTTTTCTTTTTTCTAAGTTAATAGTTTATATTCATGAATATTTTCTAAGTGGATGGAGAATTTTTACTTCCATTGCTTAATTTTTAGGCCGTATGAAAATAAAACCTATCTTGCTGTTGGGAGCACGAAGACTGTAATGCTAAGTGTGTCCTTGTTCAACGCTGGAGATGACGCTTATGGAACTACTCTGAATGTCCACCTTCCCACAGGCCTTTACTTCATTAAGATCTTAGACCTGGTAAGTGCTGGAAACCACAATGGTAGAATGCACGGAAATGTAACAACAAATGCAAACGCGATAGTTACTCCACTCACATAGTGTAGACAACTCAAGTTTTCCTCTTAGTGTTTAGACATCACTCAGTCTCCAGCTACATTGAGACGTTCCTCCTGCCCTTACTCTGAGATACAAGGGCGCTAAGTGGAAAGGTGTCTGCTTCCTTGCTTCCTTCTGGTGTTAGGAGAGGATTTCTTGGGCACCACAAATTCTTCTCTGCCATATGCTTTTTAAGCGGCTGCTGATGTTTATCTTGGAACAATAGTCCTCCTCCACGTTAAGTACCCAGAATTTCTGCACCACACTTTAAGCCAAGGTTCTCTTCCCAGTCCTTCTGAACTAGCCAGTACTTCTGAACTATCAGCGTTTCTCCATCTTGAAATCCTGCTTTCAAACCAGATCCTGGAGTAGACATGAATCTTATGCATGTGTACACGGGACTCATTATTAAATTATTGACACTTCAGTGAATTTTTAGAAGGGTTGAGTCACAAATAGAAAAGCCCCTAGAACGTTTGCTTTGAGATCTCCCTATCTTCTAGTCAGCCAACCCCAGAAGCCTTTTAAAAGTTGACATTTACCCCTTTCTCTAGATCACCAAGAAGCTATTTCAAAACGGGGAGGATAAATTCTATGGACTCAGAGACTATTCTTTCGTATATTTCTACTATGATTTGCACTTGCTACAGTTAAATACTTTAAACACATTTCATATATTAGGGATAAGGAAATAGAGACTTTGTGGCTTTTTTGCTCCCTGATGGTTCAAAGATTTCCTTCTTAGACAAAGAAGAAAACATGGGAGTTCATGTCCAGGAGCTGTTTATAAAGAGCTGTTTTGTATTGACTATGTATAAATATTTCTATTGCTTACTATAATTTTAAAGATTATGTCCAAGCTAAGCAGAAAATGGTTTCTTAAGAATAATGTTTCTACAATGAATGTCTTTTTAAAAACCATCCTCAAACATATTTTTTTATCAATGTCTAATTCTCCCCACACTAATTGTTTTATCTTATTTTTTTTTCCTTTAGGAAGAGAAGCAAATAAACTGTGAAGTGACAGAGAGCTCAGGCATAGTGAAGCTTGCCTGCAGCCTTGGTTACATATATGTGGATCGTCTCTCAAGGGTAAGTATTTAGCGTTTTCATTTGCTAATTGGAATGTGCTTTTCTGCCTTTATACCGCATTAAAAATGGTTTTTTGAACTTAGTCATGAAGCTAAGTGAGACCATCTTGTCCTGGAGTCTGAGCTCTGTATTAATATTCTTGGCAGTGTTCATTGTTCAGGGTGGGGGCAGGGGGTTCTGGGGTGAGCAGAGAACTTGTTTGTGTCAAGACAGGAAAATAAATGTGTCAATCAGAATTTGTTTTGCCTGCTTACTCTTTCCCAACACCCCCACCCCCACCCCAGGTGGCCCTGTCTGCCAGGCATGTTACCTCTGCTACACAAAAAGGTGTTTTTGGCAAATGTCCTCAACCAAATTGTTAAAGCATCTTTAATGGTGTCCGTCTGGGCCTGCCAATCTTTACATTCAGAGAAGGCTTTGTTTCTGAAAGTGATGCACTAAAACGCTCACACCTTAAACCCGACAGTTTCTGCGTGATGTAGAACTTCTGCCATATCTAGAATATTCCACTGTTTTCTTAAGAAATTAAAAAAAAATGAACTAAAAAATGTATTTTAGATTAAAAACCAGCTCTTTCCTCTCTGCTTTCCAGATAGACATTAGCTTTCTCCTGGATGTGAGCTCACTCAACAGGGCAGATGAGGACCTCAGCATCAGCGTGCATGCCTCCTGGTATGGTTCAGTGTACAAGAAGCAACTGTCACAAAGGACATGCCCCATTCTGGCGATGGCTTAAAGGGATCCATAGTACTGTGTTCTAATAATTTTCTATAAATCACAACAGTATAAATAATGAGAGCAACCCTGCCCTATACAGTGTATAGGTTTCTACCAACCCTGTCCTATACAGTGTATCACTGCCATTTCTCTTTCTATTCCTGTTTCTCTCCAACGCTACTGAATAGCGCTCTATTAAGTCTTCATAGTTTGCAGTAGGTGCTCTCTGATGCTGGGTTTTCATGGGGCTTTCTATGTTTCTACAGTGAAAATGAGGGCGAATTGGACCAAGCGAAGGACAACAGAGTGACCTTAGTGATACCTCTAAGGTATGAGGTTATGCTGACTGTTCACGGGTAAGTCACAGAGGGATTCGAGACGATTCTCTCTACTGTTGTTTTTTTCTTATATTAATGAAAGAAGCCTGTTTGAACATGTTTAAGTGGAAAGGATACTGTGTCCCTGTGATTACTGCTGAGTGCAGCAGCTTGATTGGTGATTCATTATTTTAATCCACTCTGTAATCTGCTCTGATGCTACATCAAACTCGTGGCCAGCTGCTGGAGATTTTGTACTGGAAGAGCCCCAATATGCTTTCAATAGGCCATGGTCATCCTTCAGCTTGCAACACGAGGCTCACAAGGCACACAGAGTTATGCAGTTTGCAGCTTGCGGCATGGGGCTCAGTGGCTACAGTAGGGAGCCACACAAAAGACTGTGCACTTGGCTGAACTGCTGCTCTGCAGAACCCACGTCTAACTGTGTAGCAAGTGACTGAAGACATGGAGAGCTTTCTCTCTTGAACTCTGAGGATGCTCTGCAGTCAGAATTCTGGGGGCAGCTTGATGATTTCCTTGTGGTTTTAGTAATTTCTGAGTGGATCCTTCTATGATTTAAAATGTGTAGATAGAGACTGAAAGAAGGGAATGACAAAATCTCTAAGCACTCCACTGGCTTTAAGCTTGTGCTTCAGACAATTTCTGTTGTTTTTCTCTGTGTGGTCCAGACTTGCCTGCAACTTGTGTAGATCAGAAGGAGATTCTTGAGCTTTTGGTGATCATCCTGGCTCTCCATCTTGAGTGTTAGGTTTATACCCATGCACCACCATGCCCAATAATCATTACATCTTTGTTTCATGCAATATATTTTCATCATATTCCTAATTCCTCCTACATCCATTCTACTTCCTTCAATTTCTCCAAATTCATGTCATCTTTAGATAAAATAACCCACAAATTCCATATGATGCTCACATACTCCTGAGTGTGGTGCCATGCACTGAAGTGTTTTCACACCCCACCCCCACATACACACATAAACAATACTGACTTTTCCTCCTCCAGAAAGCCTTAGCTAGCCACAGCATGTTGGTTAGGGGAGGGCACTCATGAGCCCCGTCCACTTCATACTTGATACATGCACACATTTTTAACACAGTAGAAGATATGAATTACAGAAGAAAATGGATAAGTGAACTTTATGTATTGCTCGAAATACAACGTATCCCTTCATCATTTTAATCATCTATGAAGAAGACATCCAACTGCATTTAAATGTCAGTTTCTGTAACTGATAGAATTGAGTATCAGTTGTATGGAGGAGAGAGAAAGTGGTTCTTCTTAGAGAATCAGGCCCTGAGAGTCAATGGTGAAGCAAATCAAAGCTGATTGGTGTTCCCTAGCATTGAATATACACCCTGTTTCTCCATTTTTCACATGATGAGCACCTCTGCTTCCCCTGTTAGTATTTGGGACAAAGATAACAAGCATTAAACTGTACACTTGTATGTTGCTGAATTATTTCTAATACTTTTTCTGCCTCCTAAATCCCTAATTGGAAATTATCTCTTATGAGCAGTTGAATATGAGTGACTTGTGGAACAGGGACTTCCCCTAACTGCACTTTCTTGGTGCTTGCTACTCTGTACATTTGTCTAATTGCAGGACTTTTACAAAACAGTTGAAAAACTTAGGTCCTACCAAACACTTGCCTGTATAAGTCAGTGGTTGGCTTTTGACCAGGCTTTTGCATTCCACCAGCCATTAGTAAATAATTAAGAGTTTAGGTTGAGTTACCACACCCTTGCAACAAAGTGAAGGTCAAAAAAGTGCAATGGCAACCAGCCAGCAGGTGTACAGAAGGCAGACAAGTACGTATATTGGGTAGAACAGTCATGGGCAACTGGCCTTCCTGTTATGTCAGTTGTTAGAGCTTTTATCTGACCAAGAAATCAAATGGATTCTGTGTTATCTTGTAAATGTGCTGCACTCCACTTCTAAAGAAGGACTGTATAGTCCCTCATCAAAACGGCAGGACATTAAAGTTGTCCTTGTTCCCATCAGGTTTGTGAACCCAACTTCCTTTGTGTATGGATCCAGCGAAGAAAACGAGCCAGAAACATGCATGGCAGAGAAGCTGAACCTCACTTTCCATGTAAGCAAATCTGATTTTGTTGATGTTGGTAGTAGACAGAAATTCCTATCCCCACATTGTCCCTCAGCCTCAGTGACCATGGCTAGCTGCAGGGCTTCAATACTGTGACTGGGCTTTTTCCTTTTAGGCTACTGTTGCTTTTCCCATTTCTCTTGTTTCAAACTTTCTAAGTAAGATATGTGAATACTTCAAACATGCAGAGTTTGGAAATGTCTTGACCACATTGGAGATGCATTCAAGGAGGATAAGTCAAGGGAAAACATGGTTGGAGGTAATTCAGGAAACCTATAGTTGGTTCAAGGTCTTTAACAGGCCCAATATTACCAAATCATGGAAGCATTTATCTTCCCTTGATTGAGGATCAACATACTTGGTTTGCCTTCTGAGCTTTAGGATTGATACAGATATTAATACTTCTTTATAAGGATGGTATTAAATAATCTTTTTTAGTTCAAAAAGTACTATCCTCATATACAAGTAAAATTTATAAGTACCAATATAAAACTCATTTTTGAAAATTTAGCTGTTAAGCAAAAATTTGGCTGTGTCACAGATGGTAAGAGGTAATGATTACAAAAATATTTGCTTTAAGCAAAAGCACTGTCCAAACATTGAGTAGTATAGCAATGTATAGATTGCAGGTCTTGATTAAATAGTGAAAGTGCCATTGCTCCCTTACTAGGGCAAGGCTATCCAATACGGCTGGTAAGAAAGGCAAACCAGGCACAGACTGGAAGAGCTACAGTAAGACTGAGATTATGTCAAGTTCATTGCAAGCAATTCAATTTTTTTATACCTTTACTGGCAATGGAATATAATGGTGATTTCCAGGATCAATGCTATGGCAGTTGCCAGGAGACAGTGATGTTTACAAGCTACCCTAAGTACACAAGAGTAATGCCTAAGATCAATTGTCCTGTCAAGTTCTAAGGAACACAGAGAAACCCAGATGGCTTGAACACTTTAAGCCCTGAGGCTGTGCCTCTGTTTCTCAGGAACTGAAGGGCACACAGTGCCCTAGGAACCAGAGATTAACCTGAAAAATCTCTGATACATTTCTCTTAAGGCATTTAGACCAGGCCAACAACATGATTTCCTGCAGAAGAGGAGATAATGCTTTTCACAGTGGGCATTAGAAGCACTTATAGTGCCCACCCAAGCAGCAAACTTCCAGGGCTTGTCCCAGATCTTTAAAAAAATAATGGCCTTGAAATGAAATCCTATCAGATCTATATCGCCTAACATTTTTTGTTTAGTTTTTGTTTGTTTGTTTTTGATTACTTTGTATTTCAACTGAAAACCTAAGAAATGCTCATGAGAAGTCAGTGAGTGTTTTGATAAACTAAGACAGAAACCAAGTCATACTGTAGTGTGGGCTATTCATTACTTTGCAATTACTACTTAAGTATGTGTAATTGAAGTGTGATGGAGTCAAGCAAAATGGAGACACTTGCAACTCAAACGTGTGTAGGGAGCCTGCTCAAAAAATCAGAGGGGTCCTTGGAGGTCTGACCACCATTGGGGATGAGAGACAGTACATAGTTGCTTGTCTGTAGTTCTGTGTTATGGTGATGTGTTCCTCTGTTCAAGCTGCTATGGCCCAGCAGCTCTCTCAGGCCCAGGGCCACTCTTGTTCACCCACGTCGTCATCTGAATTCCGATGACTTCAGGTCTGTCTGTCATCCCTTTTCATCCAGGTTCTGTGGCACACCTTTTTCATAACTTGTATCAGTTTTATAATTAATCTCCTGAGCAGGAAGACTTTGTCTTAATCTTCCCTTTTCACAGATCTGAAATCCCCACATTTATGGAATGAAATACCATCACCTAGATGGTCTTTGAGGGCTAACGACATGTTGTGTTTTCTTAAAGCCAAGTAATTTGTCATTTCCAAATTTTTAAACATTATAGCATCATAATTAACCCGATTAAAACTAGACTTCTGGTCAACTTCACAGTAAAGCCTTTAAATATATAATTTTAAATAAATATTTACCTCTCTTTGGTTTTGTATTTTGAGACAGAGTTTCTTCTGTAGCTCAAGATGGCCTCAAATTTGTCATCTCTTATTTAAGACTAGTTTTGTGACAAAATACAGCCACAAAATAAAAAAGAAAAACTTAAAATAATGTGAATTGGAACCAATTAAACTAGAAAAAATATGGCTGCAGCTATTCTGTCTGCTTTGCTGTGTATCTGCCAACTACACACCCTTCACTGGCTGGTGAATACTTGCCTCGAGGCTCAGTGGTTTCTGTGTTTGTAATTATGAAAAAAAAGCTTTTAAAATTCTCTTCTTTCTTTTTCAGGTTATAAACACTGGCATTAGCATGGCTCCAAATGTTAGTGTGAAAATAATGGTACCAAATTCTTTTCTCCCTAAAAATGATAAGTTGTTCAACATTTTGGATGTCCAGGTAACAGTCCGTTCCCTCTGACCTATTCTAAGAGTGTTTTAAATACTACCCTGTTGTGAAGCTGGAGAGTCCTGCTCATTCCCTTCACACTCAGTCCCAGAATTGCTCATGCTTTAACAGAGAGGACTTTGAATATTTTTTTTCCTAAACTGTAGACCAGACGTGGCACCTGCATTAACATATACAATCAGAAAACCTGGGTTTTCCTTCTTTATTAACTATTTTCTATGACTTTCTTCGGGATATGAACCCACAGAAGTAATGTAGTTAGTAAAATACTCCATAAAGCTTAAAGTCAGAATGGCGAGAACAGAGAAGGAAGCCTCTTTAAAGAAACATTTGAATCATTTCTTACGTTAGTATTTAGTGTCTTATGAGGGTTTGTTTGTTTTGTTTTGTTTTACCTCTGAGTATCAAGAAACAGCAACCACAAAAAAAAAAAGCCTATTAGAATGAGTTTGGAATCTTTTTTTGAAAATATACTTTGATTACAGATTTAGATGCTAGGATGTATAATTGTAATATATTTTGTCTTGTGGTTTTCGTTGTTTTATGAAACCAAAGAAAATTTAAATTTAGGCTAATGTTTATCTGCCATTTTTCTTCCAGAATTTTCATTACAGAAAAATGTAAGACAATGCTTATCTTACGTTTTTCTGTAAAGTTGAACCATGTTGTTAAAGTAGGGCGGACAATAACTTAGTTGAGGTTTTGTTTGTGGGTTTGCAGAGATTTTCTCATATTTTATTAAAAATAATCAATTGAAACTTCTAAGACCGCTTTGTGTTAGCTCTCTTCAAAGAGAGGTGATCTTTTTCTTATTTTCTCTCTTTAGGCAACTACTGGGCAATGCCATTTTAAACATTATGAAAGAGAGTGTACATTCGCACAGCAAAAAGGCATCGCGGGGACACTGACCGATATAGTCAAATTCCTATCAAAGACTGATAAGAGACTCCTGGTGAGTTTTCATTCTTCAGATGTGCATTTCTACCTTCCTACAAAGAACCAAACCATTTAAAACTAAATTCAACAGGGGTTTGGGCTTCCAGGAGAGTGGTAAGGGCTGTAAGCCTAGGTGGTATTCCCTCTAATAAGAAATGCTGAGATGGCCCAGGTTAAGTGTGTTCTGTAGGGTTTCATTACCTAGCAATTACCACCCATGTGCCACCCAGACATTATCCCAGCACCCTCTTGACACCAAGTCACCTGAGCAGCCATATTTATAGCACAAGCTTCTCATTCTCCCAATTTAGTGACTTTATGAGAGAAACTGGAGAACAGTTTCTTGTGCAGCAAAAAACCAGAGCACATAACTTGGGGAGGAGACTCTAATATGAGCATCATCTGAGACACACGCTACACATTGAACACACTGTAATTTATAAAACACGAATATTTGTTGTACTGAAAGAAAGAAGATGTTTATAAAAAGGACAGTTTTCTAAATACTACTAAGGATATTTAAAAAAATACTTCCTCACAGTCAGTTGTGTGCGTGTGTACCAGAAAGTAGGTTGCTGTATGCCTGTAGAGGTCAGAGGACAACTCTTCTTACATCCTGTAAGGATTTGAACCTAGGTCCTCACATTTAGCAGCAAGTAATTTTACCTGCTGAAGAGTCATCTTGATAGCACACTAAGGAGATTTTTAATCTATATAAAGTATGTTTTACATTTTAAAATTCACACACACACACACACACACACACACATATATATATATATATATATGCATACATATACACATACACATATACATTATGTATACATACATACTATGTATATACATAATTTTGTGAAAGAATCCAGGCATGCTACAGTGCATGTGTGGTGCTGAAAAAGCAGCCACAGGTGTCAACAACCCCCCCTCCATTACCTTGTTTGAGGCAGATTTTCCTTGTTGTTTTGAGCATGCTTCTCAAAAATTCTTTCTCTTTCTCCCATCTTGTAGTAGAAACAGTGGGGTTATAAGAACATGCTTCAGCTTTCCATGGTTCGGAGGGATTCGAACACTTGCCCTCCTGATTGTGTGACAAGCACTGATCCACTGAACCATCTTCTTTAGCTGCTGATTTCTTAAATGTAAAAAAATGTTTAACACCAGTGCTTTTACATTCTCTTCAAGTATTGCATGCAAGCTGATCAACACTGTTTAGACTTCTTATGCAATTTCGGGAAAATGGAAAGTGGGAAGGAAGCCAGCGTTCACATTCAGCTGGAAGGCAGGCCGTCCATTGTGGAAATGGTGAGTCTGAAACCATATAGATAACTTTGTGCTGTGGATCTATAGAGCCAGTTATTTTTTATGTAGACAGGATGATATGGAAACATTCAAAAATTACATCGATAAGATTACAGTTTGAAAATAAAAGCCAAATCTCTTTTTTATTACACTAACTGACAGAGATAAACGCTAGTATCATTGGGTTTCATTTAGATATCAGGCAACTGTCTGTGAACTTAATTAAATAGAGGTTTACCATCCTATCAGTTCATGTGACCTTAAGTGACCGACTCTCAGTGGTTGTGATGCCACAATCCGTTAATACACTTCCTTATGCTAAGGTGGTAACTTCCAATCGTAAAATTATTTCATCACTACTCTGTAAATATAATTTTGTGATGATTGTAAATCATAGTATAAATATCTGATATGCAGGATAAACGATATGTGAAACCTAAAGAGGTCTTGACCCACAAGTTGAGAACTGCTGCCTTAAATCAGCCTTTAAAATACAATATTTAAAAGCTAAAAGCAAGAAGTAGAATTAAAATCTGATTTTAGAGAAAATCAAACTGAAACATCAAACTGTATCAACTAAACCTGGGTGTGGTGGCTCATGCCTGTGATCCCAGCACTCTGGAAGTGGAGACAGTAGGTCAGAAGTTTAAGATTATCAGAGCTATGTAGTGTGTACTGCATGAGATTCAGTCACAAAAAAACAAAACAAACAAACAAACAAAACCCCCAAAAAATTCTATAACAAAAAATACATTTTTAAAAACAACAAACTTTAAAACTTCAAATAAAAAAGTATTTTGGATTTTTTTTTCCTCTGAAGAGCACATTTTACAAAGAGCTCTCAGATGACAGGAGAAAACTTAAAACACTGGTTCACTTTCCCCATCTGGCCAGCCAGTGTGGATAATGTCAGTGACCAGTGTAGAGAAGGCCAGTCAATGGAGTTACAGACTGAGGTGAAGTTTGTTCATGTTTTTTAGCTGTCCCTTACCCGTGATAGCCATGAGAAATGGAGCTATTACATGTTCAGTAGCATTTTTTTAATTACCACACAGTGGTCAAGGGAATATTCATCAGATAGCAGAGAGAGAGAGAGAGAGAGAGAGAGAGAGAGAGAGAGAGAGAGAGAGAGACCAGCAGAGAGCCATTCAGCTGTGATATCTGCCTCTCATATGCCCCAAGTTTCTCACCAGAGGCCCTACTGACACAGTGGACAGAAAATCCTTTCTTGTCAGACAGCCATGCACAGTGCAGGGTATTTAGGAGTACCCTACACACCAAGCAGTTCCTGCCACTGTTCACATCCCTACAGGCAAAGATGTCCCCAGACACTGTATACTGTCCCCAGAGGATAAGTCCTCCTGTTGAAAGAACGCTGTAGGCCTAGGTAAAGTTGGAAATTTCTAGGTCTAAAGACGACCTTTACCCAGTAGACATTAGCATTTAATGGGCAATAGATCTCCCTAAGAATCTGTAGACAAGGACCAAGGTGTAACCCAACTGGGATAATGCTTGCCTAACATGCACAAAGCCCTGGGCTCAATCTTCAGCACTGAGCCCTGGCATGAACTAGGTATATAGTGTTGTGCACCTGTAATTCAAGCAGTAAGATTAGAAAATCAAGATCACTCTCAACTAACATGGCCAGCCTGGACTCCATGTGATTTGTTTTGAAAGAAAGAAAAACTGGAAGAGATAAAAAATAATAAAAAGAAAAAAGAAAGAAAGAGAGAGAGAGAGAGAGAGAGAGAGAGAGAGAGAAGGGGAGGAAGGAAGAAAAGGGAGAGAGAGAAAGAGAGAGAGAAAAAGATAGAAAGAGAGGAAGAGAAAGAAAGATAAAGAAAGAGAGAGAAAGAAAGAAAGAAAGAAAGAAAGAAAGAAAGAAAGAAAGAAAGAAAGAAAGGAAGGAAGGAAGGAAGGAAGAAAGAAACATTAGCAAAATTGCTCAGTGGTTAAAACACTTCCCTCAAGCATGGTGACCAGAGCACTGTGGTAGGAAAACCACCTCCAATAAGTCCTTATCTACCTCCACATGTGCATAGAAGCGAGTAATAGTATTATGTGTTTTTTAAATTATATGTAAGTACTATGTTCTTATTCACCTCCTATAAATGCACTCCCCATGAAATAGAGGATCATGCCTTTGAGCCCAAAGGAAGCCATTATAATTTCAGTAAGTTACAGAAATCCTAGATAGCAAAGGTGGCATTCCTATTGACATGTCTTCACGCAATGAACTATAAATGAAACTGTTGATGATTTCTTTTCAAAACAGGATGAAACCTCATCACTCAAGTTTGAAATAAAAGCAACAGCTTTTCCAGAGCCACATCCAAAGGTTATCGAACTAAATAAGGATGAGAACATTGCCCATGTAAGATCCGCTCTCTTAGGTGCTATGTGAAGGCTGTATGGGAATTAGTTCCAGAGTGTTTATAAGTGGTTCCTTTTGTAGATCTGGGTCAGGAGTCATCATGTCACCAGGCCATAGAGGACTTTTAACTCTTTACCCAAAGGTAGCATTTCCACACCTGATGGGCAGTATACAAAGAGCTCTCTGAAGATATGATTTGATAGCTGTGAGAATGGGGTGGATGAGAAGAGCTCTAGAACATTCCACTCATCGTTTCTGCTCAACAGTTGCCAGGGTTTGGTAGGTCTGAGACTAGAGCAGGGCAGAGTAGACAGTTCAGATCTCTGTGGAGGCCTGGGAGGGAAATGTCAGCAGTGCTATCTCTGAGTGTGTGTTTCCTTTACTTAATTTGTACAGGTTCTCTTCGAAGGGCTCCATCATCAAAGACCCAAACGGCATCTCACCATCGTGATTATTACGATGAGCTTGCTGATTGGACTTGTTGTACTTTTATTAATTTCCTGTGTCATGTGGAAGGTAATCCTTTAATAATTATTAATTTTATGTGTTATATAGGCAGTATGCATTTAATAGTACACTACTCAAAATGCCTTTGTTGTCTCAAGGCCAATTATTTCAATATTTGCTGCTCCCATTTTATTGCTATCTCAATGTTTAATGCTTATCACATATTTATTCTAACTTCACTACTACAAGAGTCTGTTTGGAAAAATGCAGATAATGTCAAATATATATTCGGGATATATATATATATATATTTGTGATATATATATTTGTGATATATATTTGTGATATATATATGTGATATATATATATATACATATATATATACATATACATATATATACATATATATACATATACATATATATATATATATATATGTTTTCAGAGGTAGGAAATCCTGGGCAAAGTTAAAAGTATTGTACACTGACGAGATATTTGATGTGATTATTATGCATTCAGAACCACACACTTGTCATCTAATCTGTTTTCAGGCTGGATTCTTTAAAAGACAGTACAAATCTATCCTACAAGAAGAAAACAGGAGAGACAGCTGGAGTTATGTCAACAGCAAAAGCAATGATGACTGAAGACCCCTAAACTGAGAAAATCGAAGAGAAAAGACTCAGGTTAGGAAAAAAAATTCTTTTCATAAGATCCGTGATAATTTCTCTTTTTCCGTGTGCTTATGATTTTGTGACACACTCTGTCTTAGTGCAGGGGAAATCTTCATGAAAGAAGCTACACAAAGGTGACTTGTCAGCAGTCAGTGGATAAGTAGAGCAAAACACTAAAGCTCTGGACATACCCGAGAGAGGAACTGCTGAAGACAAAGACACAGTAATTCCAGATTTAGCTGGACCGACTTAAAAGGAATGATCATTCAGTGACATATTACTGACTAGGTGGGCTCACCTCAGTGAAACAGATGCCATGATATGGAAACTTGTTGGCTTCAAATACTTTTTATTTATCTTCAAACTATGATGGTGATCTTTGAAGCCACTGAGACTCTTTCAAATAGCTGTTCCAAGATTGTCTAAATGGATAAATCATTTTAAAGCAGGGGACATGAAGACTGCCGTTGGTGGCGTGGCATCACCGGGCTGTGTCCCTACTGCCCTTTTACCCTGCAGATAGGAATTGTAAAATCCTGAAGAACAAAATCCATTTGCAGCAAGATGGCTTCTGGAGAAATGGTCAGCTGTGGACTCTTCTGTGTATGTACATATACTTTTTTAAAGGATAAAAATCTCAATCTACTTCCTCCTTTTATCAAGAATACTCAGAAATACATTGAGATTTATTACTTTTATTTTTTGCACTCCAGCTGTTATCCACCTCCTGGTTCGCCCTCCCACAGTTCCTCATCCCATTCTTCCTCCCCTGTCTTCAAGAGGATACCCCCTCCCCCACCAGACCTCTCCACTCCCTGGGCCCTCAGACCAGGCAGTCCTCTGATGTATATGTGACAGGGGCATAGGACCAGCTAAGTGTATGCTTCCTGGTTGATGGCTCAGTGTCTGAGAGATCGATTTTTTTCAAATTCTCATTTGTAATATCAATTAGGAATTTTATCAATTAGGAATATTATAAATATTGCACCTTAGCTGATACACACTGATATAACATGAAGTGCAGCTCACTGGTGATTGAAAATTTTGCAAAGAGAGATTTGAGAGCCAATATTTCATAAAACATTCTCTGATTCAAATTAAGCAAACATGGGTATCTGCTAGGATATTGTTGGTCTTTTGGATCTGGTTAAATATATATAAACCAGGACTCTTAAAAAAAAACCACACATCTGTTATAGAAATAGACAATATCATACTTGAAACTGCAAATCACTGATCAAGTTTGTATGCAATGACACCAAAATTTCCATGAGATAAAACATGCTTGATTGTTGTTGCACAAGATTTATTTTAAAATGAAATAGCTTCTACCTGTGTTTTACATAATTTGTCTTTAATTATAACCATTTTGTAGTATTTATTTCACATATGTAGTTTGATAAATGTAAGTTTTCATCTGAATCTGTTATGTGTAAATAAGCTATGGCCAGATTTTGGACATGTGCTGGATAAAAGAGGCAGCCTTCACTGTCATGAAGAAAGATCGCTTTACAGAAAGTGTTTGCTGCCAGCTGGCCCTTCCTCAGATTTCCTGGTGTGTGAGGGTAGCCTGTTCCAGTCTGTGGCTGGAGAGCAGGGGTTTGCTGAGGCTGGTGAGGGAGGATTTGAGTGCTGAAACTTGAGCACAGAGCCTCAGATCTGGGTATGCAGAAAACATATTAGTTAAATGTTTATATTTTTAAGGAATACTTTTTTATGTAAAAGGTATATGTTTATGGGTTTCTCATAAAAATTCAAGTAGTTATTTCATGAGGATGCCAAAGTTAATAAATGAGAAATCAATATCATTTTAGACCTACCATTTCAAGGGATGGTCTCTGAGGAAATTTAAATGTGGATCATTACACTGAAAACGGACTCCTGCCTTTCAGGTACAAAAGAACACAGCTACCTCCTGGGCCACATTTTGCCCAGTTAGAAAAATATATTTTTATGTATATTTGTAAATAGAAATTAGAGGTTTACTTATATAATAAGCTTTAAAAATCTGGTTATTTCAAAAAATGCTGTTATGGGGTGGGGTACTAGAATAATAGCCTAAGAGAAAAGAATTTTTTTTTTATTAAGTGAGTGTTCATGGTTATATTACTAGCTCACTGTGAAGTCTAAAATTTTACAGTTTTGTTTTATCATGCTACAGGTAACTAGATCTAACAAACACCTTCCAAAAAATCAGAATTTTGATTTTTTCATTAATTTCATATTTTTATTTTGATTTTCAAATACCTAGTTACTATTCTAATTATATTAAAATATTTTAATTGCATTAAAATAGATACTTTAATTATATTAAATAGATCTCTTCATTAAAATGCATTTTCTATTTGTATATATGTTACATGCCAGATTCCTCCATGATAAATTTCTACTTTGCACACTTCTTTCATATGCAATTACATGCTACTTTGGAATCATTAATTTCTTCCAGGCTTCCTCCATAGAGCTTGATCAGTCTTGGGTGCAGCCTATAAGGAATAACATAGGCTTGATTATTTCATTTCTCTGCCACTGTTATATTTCACATACCTCACAAGTGTGCTACATAAATCACACATACGTATTGGCATACACTCTTACCTAGTAGAGCCACAAGTCAGCAAGCTGAAGGACCTAAAATACTAACATCTGTGACCATTCCAGAACATTTTTAACTACCTTTCCTGCCTGCTTAATATCTTCTAGAGCCTCTGTAAAGAGACAGTCATTTAAGGACACCCCACCTAGCAGAGGCCCCTGCCCCTCCCCCTGCACACTTCTGCCTGCTGAGACATTAAGCTTGCTAAGATTGAGTATGTAAGTTTCTACAATTTTATACCCATTGCTCACTCTTGTGAACATATATGTATGTTGTGTGAATGTTTTGTAAAGATTTGACAAGCAACCCCATTACTTTATATGCTGGCTTGCCTAAAAATAGAACTTGAATAAAAATAAGACTTAATAAAAGCAAACTTCCACAGAGTATTACATGACATTAGAGCCCAGTTTGGCAGTGGTTGTAGGATGGGAGGAGGGCCAGAGTGTGGCACTACCTTAATCCTAAAAGACTTAAAAATATCCTCAAAGACAAACAATGTAAACTGTAAACATTCCTGTATAGCTTATACAAAATAATGATATGCAATCATTTGTGTCCCTTTGTTTGTTAAAATGGCAGGTAAACACCTGGGGAAACCATGTTTGATTTCCTCTTTCCTTTCTCTTATGTACTTTGTATTTATACAATGCTCATATTTGTATTTATTGAAAAATGAAAAGTGTACATATGTCTTTTTACAATTTGCTAACGTTCTGGTTTTTAATCTTCTACTTGGGCTTAAGAGGCAGAATTCCCATAGTATATTATTAGTGTCACATCTGGTATTCTACACAGAGAGTCGTCATAAATTAGCTGGGCTTACCTAATGTGAACCTCTGATGCAGCTTCCATTAAGTCACCATCTACATTCCAAGGAAACCCATTTTCTGAAACAGTTGCGTGGTTTCCACCCTCCTCCTGTGGACTGATTCCATCGCTGTTATTCGTTGGATGAACTTTTACTTCTTCAATGGTATAAGTCTCCACAAAGGGAAAATTGAACTAAACACAACAAATGCAAAAACTCATGATGCTTCATGGAGGCCCCTATTATAATTAAGTTTCAACATCATACTGACAATTTTATAACTTTGAAACTCTAGATAGCGCCAGGTTTTCTGAAAAAAAAAAGGGGGGGGGACCTCTTTCCATGCCCATTCATCTCTACTGTATGACAGTCTACACCTGTGAAGGATTTCCCACAACAATGATGTCATAATTTCTAGTTTAAGAGACTCTGCAGTTGATCCCGCTGACTTCATGAGAACCTTAGTTAGCTGGTGTCAAACAAACTCTGGCATAAGTTTCACAATTGGAATTCAATACAGAAGAACTTAAATCTAAACTTATAGAAATGAGATGGAAAGTATATAAGAAAAAGGAAAGAGGCAATCAAACATGGTTTTCCCAGGTGTTTACCTTCCATTTTAACAAACAAGTGGACAGAAGGTACCGGTTAGTTATTAGCCATTCTAGAATACCACCAGGTAATGTTCAAGTTTTTCTCTTTCTTTCTTTCTTTCTTTCTTTCTTTCTTTCTTTCTTTCTCTCTCTCTTTCTCTCTTTCTTTCTTCCCTTCTTTTTTTCCTTTTTTTTCTTTTTTTTTTTTGCCAAAGGAAATTACCCAGGTGGAGAAATGGCAACACATCCTCAATTATATCTATAAAGACACTTCTTCCAAATAGGGGCAAAGATAACAAGATTTAGGACTGAATATCTGGGGTGAAGAACAGACTTAATTTAGCCTGTATCAGCCAGCTCTTGGAAACTCATGGAAAAACATTGCCTATAAAAAGAGGAATTGTGCGTTAACTTCCCGTAAGTACAAGGCAGATACTGAAAAATTCGCACCCAGTGTGGGATCTCTAACACAGTCACAACATGCAAATAGTTTCATGGAAAGCTGGGCTGGTAAGAGTTGCTCTGAGCTGAGGTGAGCATGTAATCTCCATTGTAACTCAGTTTATTGAATAGTTTAAGCTGTAGTGTCTCCTGGACCTTTGTTCTGTGTGTAAAATAAGGGTTTGAGGGAAAATATTGACCCTTAATTTGCCTTAAACAACTTTTTAAATTTTATGCTTGTGGGGGTTTATATGCAGAAGGGGGAGGGGAGACTATGTTTACTAAATGATAATTCTAAAGCCATTATTTTAAAATATGAAGTGATCAATGATGAGTAACTGTATTTACAATAAAATTATTTGGCTATCTTAATTACTTTTAAGAATCCAATTACAAAAGTTTCAACATACATTGTTTGCCCTGCCCAAGAGTTCCCATGTTGAAGTCCTAATCTTGAGTGCCTGAGAACATAACTGCTTTTGAAGAAAATGCTTCTGAAAATGCAGTTACATTAAACACATCTCTGTGTGGCAGAACCTAATTCAACATCAGCCAGTTCTTGGAAACTTGTGGAAAAAACATAACCTACAAAATAAGGAATTGTGCAGCAGCTTCCTTTAAGTATGAGGCAGATACTGAAAGATTTGTACTCAATGTGGGAGACAATTGTTTCCTTGGGGGTGGTAGAAGTTTGAAAGAATTGAAAAGTACCAGGGATTCACATGTCCCAAGGAACAGCCGCATGAAAATACATCTAGAGGGCAACTACGTTCCAAAGGGACAATGACCTCATGAGATAGTGAATGGGCTGACACCTTCCTCGAGTTGTAGCTTGAACCTGAAGTGAGAAAATGTTTGCCCAAGGACCATGGAGTTCATGTTGAGGAAATGGAAAGCTGCCCTTGGTAAAAAGGAGAAATCAGCTATTTTAGGAAAATTCTTCCAGGAGGACCTACGAAAGACAAGACAGACTGAAAATACATGACAGGCCATCATAATGAATTAAGAAGGAGGACATATAAAAATGAGAACCAACAGAAGCAGTTGATGTAGTGTTGAGAGGAAATGAAGAAGGGAGTTTCAGAAAAACTGCAGTATGAGGAGAGATGCTCTTATCTCAAGAAAGAAGAAAAGTCATGGTCAGCCATGGACCGATTGGACTGGGAGACCTGGGTGGTTTACAAACTTTACAGCATAAGGGAAGGACAGTGGTCCTGCAGAGCTGAAGACCTGATCAGACCCTTACACCGGTGTGTGCTTAGAAGGCAAGCATTTGAAATAATGGGAACAAAGGGACCATGGGAAGAGAGGATCCTCGAAAGATGGGAGAATGCATTAAAGTTTTAAAACCACTTGCCAAAGGTAGCCACGGAGAACAAGACATGTGGGGAGAGAGAAGAGCTAGCAAAGGGATAGTGTTAAAAGGGCCCCAAAGCATAGTTTTATCCTCCATTTTACTGAGTTAGGAGTCACTGTAAAAACAGCGAGGTTATCTTCAATCTGCTCTACAGCTGTTCACAAACATTCACATTCCAGCAATGAACACGGCTCAGAGAATGAAACACTAAAACAATTCAGAATTTGTTTCCTTCCCATGTACCACGGCTGCGGATTCACTGCACCGCGGAGAATCCTACCGTAACTAAGATATATGTACACTTTCTTATATGACAAAGTGTTTGTTTTTAAGTGGATTACATATAATTCATATTCCCACATTGTTTACTATTTATAGAAATTATTATATGAATTATATATGGTAATAAATACCAGATTATTGTAGTTCTTCATTGTAGTGTGAAATCATAAGACAAACATGGGGGACCTGGGGACTGGAGAGACGACTTAGCTCTTAAGAGTTCCTACTGCCCTTCCAGAGAACCTGATTCACTCCCAGTACAAACGTGAAGGCAGCTCACAACCACCTGTGATTCTAGCTCAAGAAAATCCAACTCCCTCTTGTGGGAGGCACACAGGGACACACAAAGAGACTTGTCTGTCAGTTTGTCCTCTCTCTATCTCTCTCTGTCTCTCTTTCTCTCCCTTCCTCCCTTCTTCTCTTCCCTCCCTCCTCTCTGTCCCTCTACCCCTTGACAAGTGGCTATTGTGTATGATCAACAATCTGCCTGTGATGGTTACCTGGATTTACTGCCCTCCTCCCATTTTCCTCCCTTAAATACATCTAAGCATCATTCATGTCCCTCCATGGGAGAACAGACACAGAAAATGTGGTATATTTACACAATGGAATACTACTCGGATATTAAAAAATGATGACTTCACAAACTTTGTAGGCAAATCGATGGACCTAGAAAATACTATCCTGAGTGATTTAACCCAGACCAAAAAGGTCATATATATTATGTACTCTGTGATAAGTGGATATTAGCCCAAAAGCTCAGAATGCCCATGATACAACTCAAAAAACCATATGAAGCCTAATAAGGAGGAAGGCTAAAGTGTGAATGCTTCAAACCCACTTAGAAGGGTGAACAAAATAATCACAAGAGGCAGAGGAAGGGAGGGATCTGGGTGCGAGAGGGGAGGGGGATGGGAAAAAAGGGCAAGGCAGGAAAAGGTACAGAAGTCCATAGAGCCAGTAAGTAGAAATAAGTGGCAGCATGAGGTGGGGTACTTGGGGAACAACTAGAAAGTCCCAGATGCCTGGGATTTCATAGGCTCACAGGACCCAATGGGGATGACATTAGCCTCAATGCCAATAGCAGGAAGATAGAACCTAAAGAGATCACCTCCAGTAGATAGACATGGTACCCAGTGGAGGGATGGGGCTACCTACTCATCTAAAAATTTTTAGCTCGGAATTGTCCCTGTATAAAGGATATGCAAGGACAAAAATGGAGCAGAGGTTAAAGAAAAGAACATTCAGAGACTGTCCCACCATGTGATCCAGCCCATCCCCAGACACCAAACCCCAATACTATTGCTGATGTACTTACAGACAGGAGCCTGATATGACTGTCCTCTGAGAGGTTCTGCCAACACCTGACTAAGACAGATGCAAATACTCACACCCAACCATTGGACTGAGGCCAAGAACCCCAATGGAAGAGTTAGGGGAAAGAGCAGAAGGAAATTGCCACCCCATAGGGAGAACAACAGTATCAATTAACCATATCCCTCAGCGTTCCCAGGGACAAAAACACCAACCAAAAAGTATACATGGACTGGTCCATGCGTCCTTCTACATATGTAACAGAGGACTGCCATATCTGGCATCAATGGGAGGGGAGGCGCTTGGTCCTGTGGTGGCTTGATGCCCCAGTGAAGGGGAATGCTAGAGCGGTGAGGTGGCAGTGGGTGGGAGGGTGGGGGAGTACCCTCTTAGAGGCAAAGAGGAGGAACAAGGGTGGTGAGCTCATGGACCAGAGATGGGGAAGGGGCATAAAACTTGAAATGTAGACATATAAAATGATTTTTTTAAAAGATCGTGTCTAACTACAAGGTTTTACAGCCACATCTGTACTTCAAGACTAACAGCTGGATCATAGTGTGTGACAAGAGTACACCAATCATATTTACTCTTTCTCTTTTAGTCTAACCACTTAAGTGGAAATATCTCTATATACATTTTGAATACCAATAACATCTATAAAATGGGTATTTTAAGCACATAGCTGCAAATCTTTTGAAATCCATGAATAGGAAGCAGGTTATAAGCAAGGCCTCAAGCTCATAGAGATCTGTTTACGTCTGCTTCTGAGTCCTGGTATTAAAGGCATGCTCCACACCTGGCTATCCTTTCTTAGGTTTCGAGTATCAATATAAATACCTGAGTAAAACATAAGATTAAAAACGAAAAAAAAAGTTTAAAATCTACTGTTGTAAAACCAAGAAAGCTAAACTCTCAGATTTCACCACTTTCCATTCTAAAGAACAGTGTGTGTGATGTGTGTGTGTGTGTGTGCGTGTGTGTGTGTGTGTGTGTGTGTGTGTGTCATGTGTGTGTAATTGTCCCCTTAACTTCTTTCACTTTTCAATGTTATACTAGAATTTTGTTTTTTTCTTTACACAGGGGAATAAATTCATATAACCCATATGTCAGAAGAATCAAATGTAAGTTAATACTGGCAGGCTGGCACACACATTTCAAATTTTGAAATAAAGGCTGGGGGAGAAAAAATGATTAACACAGACAGAAGGAAATAAAGGTTTCTGACAATACTAATACCTTGATGTCAATCTCTGAGGCATCTTTATCTCCATGGTTCAGAGCCTTGCAAAGAAGTAACAAAAAGAAATGTCCATACCTGATTCTTTACACTGGAGTATCTTTTCAGGTGCTTTACAAATTCGGGTCTAGTGGTGTTCCGTACAACTATAAGAGCCATGCTTCCATTATTTAATCTGAAATTAAATATTTGTATTGAACATCAAGGAGTTTAACAGGCTGCGTCAGAAACTACCCCATATCATTTTGTCTGACAAATATAGCGCTCCCTAGAGGATATTGACCAATATCAAAAAATCACCATGTTGAATTGACCTAAAATTTTCAAATCACGTTTTGCTGTACTCTGGTTGAAATGAAAAAGCTTTTCAAATTTGTTTTATTAATCCCTGGGGTTTCTTTTCAGCAAAACCTTACTTCAGGGCTCTTTAAAAAATCAAACCTTTATGCACCTTAACCACATCAAGGTAATATTAAATCTACCTTAATTATTTAAGAATTCTAGGCATGAATCTATGTGTTTTACATTTTAAAAATGTATTGTGACACAGTGAACATTTGCAAATGGTCTGAGCTAACCTGTGGCCAAATGTTCTTCTAAAATCCAAACTGGTAAAAGTGTTTATGGGCAGAAGGTCTAAGTGACACAGATGATGAAATATATCAAACTGCTCTGAGTAGAGGGGACAGAGTGAACAATTGCTACCACATATGTTCAGCTAAAGAGCGAGCACTTAAGTCTTACATAACACTTCCATCCAGTAAGAGAGACTAGAAACCAAAAGTGTGATCTGGTGCCAACACAGCAGCCACAAACGCATTAGCTTTAGAAGGCATTTTGCAGAAATACTTGCAAATAATGTCATGCTTGATTTCAGTGCAAACACAAAGTTGTCCCAAGAATAACAATGACATTAAAAGGAGGCTCAGGCTGGAGCTGTGAGGAGCCTTAGATGTTTGCTCTTCGTCCAATCATTCTATGTAAGGATGGACCACTGCCAGTGGACGACATGCAATGGCAATGGAAAAAAAAATGCTAGCAGCAGAGCCCTTAACTGCTGAATTAAGCGCAGTCCAATACTCCTCCTACCCACCATGCTATCTCTTCCCTCTGAAAACAAACAGCAAACTGTCTTTACATATCGTTTTTCTTAGTTGTGTAATTTTATAAATATTATTCCTCCTCCTTTGTTCTACATGATTACATTTGGGAGAGAACTATTTTCTAGGTTAAAAATGAACATTTTCTTAACAGAGTGTGCGGAATAAAGACTACCTCTAATTCTGAGAAGACATAAAATGTCTAGCTGGTTATTTCATTGAAATGTAGCCAAGAGATTCCTAAGCACCATGGTTCGCATTAAGCAAAACCAAAATGTCTCTCTAATTAAAAACATCAACCCAACCCAGTCCCCTTGACAGAGAAGTGCACACTTATACCTACTGAGCCATCTCTCCAGCCCTCAGATTAATGTTTGTATGAAAATTGGAGTGCAGAGACATTCACAAGACACATCAACATTTATTATAACATCCTCAACAAGTAGTGAAATGAAAGCAAATGAAGGAGGCACAACCCAAAGTTATGCCAGTGAGACCCAAGGAACACTTTAAAGGATTAGCAAAATGCAAATGATTAAAGGACAGTTTTTATCCAGTTCAACAGTTGTTCACAATACATTGTGTGATCAAATCCTCAAGGAAGATTTAATATTACACAAAGAGAACCTGCTTCTTTAGCCCACAATTCTTTTTCTTTTAAAAATAATGTTTTCATTCATTATTTGAGAAGTTTTTTTTATAATGTTTTGATCATATTTAACCCCCACTCTTCTTTTCCTAATTCCTCCAATATATACTCCCTACATTCTCTACATTCTCACCCATTCCCAACTTTGTGTTATCTTTTATTTCTCAATAATCCAGCAAGTCTATTTGTATTGCTCATGGACTCATGGACAACTGAGTCATTGAACAACCACAAACTACCAGTGGTCATATCCTTAAAAAAAACTGACTTGTCCTCCCCTCAGAAGCCACCAACAGTTAATACTTCCTCAGCTAAAGGTTGGATTCCCATGGGTCCCTTCTCACACCATGCTGGAATGTCAACTGGCTGCATCTTAAATGCATCTTGTTCAGGCAACAACAGCTACTGTTGAGTTCATGAGTGAACTCAATAGTCATGCCTAGAAGGTGCTGTTCCGCTGCAGCTCCCTTCTGACCTCTGACCTCTGGCTCTTACAGTCTTTCCATCTCTCTTCCATAGTGGTCCTTGACTCTTGGCAGGGCTCAATAATGAGATGGAGCTGACTCTTGGTGGTGCCAAAGGATGTGATGGATACCCCATTTGTAGTCGAGCACTCCAATCGCTGACATTTAATATCTGCATTTTCATCAGGGAACATATCTTTAACAATTTCTAACAACTTTCTAGCTAGCTAATGTATTACCAAGGAAAATATATTTATAAAAAGCAAGCTTTAATAGTCATCAAAACACTTACCTGGTATCTGGTGCGAATCCTCTGGGTGCCACTGAACACAGACAAGGGATTGCCATGATGCTGATGTTCAAGAACTGTCCTTGGATGATTTGCCAGTGACCACCAGAGTCTAAAGAAAATGGAAGTACCTGGTTATGTCCCCCCCTCAATCATTAATGCAAGATAGGGCTTCAAGAAAATTCTTTCCAACTCACCAGATTCTGTAGATCTCTGTGTTTTTCTAGAAGTAAAATGACAGAAACAAAAACATGTCACACATGTGCAAAGCTAACATCTACTAAACACGAGGAGACTACACAACCCATAATTACATGTGCTTTGCTTAATTGAATATCACTTAAGATATAAGTTATTATGAGGAACATTTTTCACTTCTTAATAAGTGGAACCTTTCTTTAATGTTGCTTTAATACTGAAATTTCATGCTTTTCTGAGAATTCTCATAAGGATCAAGACTGTGGGTTTGAGGCTCATGGTTGTACCAAAAGCTGTTTACTGCCAGTCTGGATGCATGGTGGCTTCTGAAGGCAGAACATCAACTTCCCCTTTACTAGGAGAGGTAAGAATCCCTGATTCTACACTCCATGTGCACATTGCTTATGTCAAAATGGTTTATTCTTTAAAGAGAAACAAAGGAGTTTAATGGTTAAGATTTTGACTGCCACTGTAGAAGACCCACATTCGTTCCTATCACCACGTAGTGGCTCACAATATCTGTAACTCCAGTTCCACGGTATCTGATACCCTCTTCTGGCCTCAGTGGTATGTATATGATACACATACATACATGCAGGCAAATCACTCATACATATTTTACTGCAAATAAAGAGAAGTAAAGGTATCAACAGTTCACAGAACTTTTATTTACCTTTCTTGTTCATTCTGAGAGCAACCCGGTATTAAAAATGATATTTTGCAATCCTCTGGCCTAAAAAATAAAATAAAATTTATTATTAAAAGTCATTGGCATTGGAATATAGAATTTTTGCCATAAGAAAAACCCTTACTTAAGTTTGGCCAATGCTTTGATTACAGCAAAGTCTCTCCGCTGACTAGGAGGCATCCATCGGTATTTCTCTGCCAGAGCCAAAGTCCTTCCACCAAAGCCAAACATGGCTGAAAACCCAAAGCGAAGAAGCTTGCCAGCAGAGCTAAAGGTGCAGACATCCACTGACTGTATGTGACCTGGAACGGTGTATCCAGTCCGTCAGTGAGTGGCCAAAACAGCAAATATCAGAGAGAATGTTTACTTATCTAAGAAATATTGCAAGGTACCATCCATCATAGCCACTAATCTTGCTTTCTCTTTACCTATTTTTACTATAACAACTGTTAATGGTACATAACTTTTTCAGGTGAGGAGCAAAGAAACTCAAAGCAGTAAATGTTATAGCCTATATCAATGTCATATAAAATAAGATTAGAGTTCTGATGCTGAACAAGATGTATTAGGGAAACAGAGTTAATATTAGTTTTACATTGCATTTATCTGAACTTTCATGCTATCACATGGGATGATTTATGACTCATGGATGTGCCCTGGTAGTTTTCCTCCTCTGATAATATGATCTTACGCCTAAAGTCTTGGTGCAATCAAACAACAGTGCCAATTACATATGCAAATAGTATGCATGAACTTTTCCTATTATGTTATAAAACTGATTTTGCACAATATTTTTTTCCACCAAGATTATATAGTAAAACCTCATTTATTTCTCTTTTCAAAGCAAGTAGTTGAAATGAAAGGCAATTTATTTAGAAGACACCTTGCCTTTGAGATTTAGTCAAACATGTCTATACTTAGAGACAGAGAACTTACCACTCCAGGATGAGACTGACAGAAACACAATAGTTACTTACATGAATTAAAAACTTCCCTATTCTACCTGGACGTCTCTAGAAGAATCCTTACCCAATATAATGTGCATGGTTGCAGTCACCACGTGAGGAGTCCCAAAGAGAGAATGTGCCAATACATTAGTAGATCCTGCCAAAACAATTTAAAAACACATATTGTAGGTAGAGTGCGTGTTTTAAATTACCATGTACTCTTATTGCACGAACCCACCACACTGCAATGTTCAGATGAAAATTAATGGAAGTTTATGACAGAAGAGTTGTTAAAGCATTAGACATGCCGCTTTCTATTCACAGCACAGATGCTTGTCAAATGTTTGCAGGACTGTCTGTTAAACTTCTGAGTGATTTAAAAGCTAGAAAATACCACAAAATGTTAGAAAATTGGACTGGGTATCTCAGCGCAGTAGTGCAGTGCTTGCTAGCATGGGTAAGGCCTGTGTTCTTTTTTTTTTTTTTTTTTTTTTTCACTATTAACCATAAGTTAGAGAATACTTTATTGACTCATAACTATTTTGATCATGATATTTGTATTATTCCTCAAAACTACAATTATGTAGAAGCTTACGCCATTCAGTTTTAATGAATAAGCCTTTAGTTTCTACACAGAAATAAGAACTGACAGCAGAATGTGTTAAGCAAAGACAAATGCATAAATACATAAATGAGAAAAAATTAGCTAATAATGGGAAAATACAATATCACTTTAAACTCTGACAGGCATGTTCAAAGTACATTACATGAGTCTTAGAGGTACACTCTCACTTCAAATTGGTTTCCTTTCTGTGTCTGAGAGAAAAACTACCCCACACAAAGATAATATTTAAGTTGATTGTCCTCATCTAAAAGTGTGTACACAGAACATAGTTTCTGATATTCATAATCATTAGGGTAATTAAAAAGCACTCTACGGTTCCTCCAACTACTTACTAAAGGAAATGCTCCCTAGTGAAGGCTCTGTGATGTTTATGTGTGACAAAACTCATACAGAACCTGCTGCCAAAGAGCAAAGTAACAAGCCATCCCTCTTCTCCAGGCCAGTAAAGGCATTGGAAAGTATGGGAAGAGAGTCACTTGGGCAAAGGAAGAAGTCAGTGTTAACCAAGAGCTATGAAATAATGGGTCTGTTGTGCACTAGTTCCCAAGACAAAGACTCATCCCTTGGATTTAGTTAGGAAGGGGCATTTCTGTGCCCATAAGTATGTGCTTCAAATGTGTCACTTGCAACCGTGTCCTTTGGTGTTCAGTTGCAGAAGCTGAAACACCTCAGCTACTACGACTAACTAAGATGTCATTGAAATAATTACATAAGTAAGTATTAAATAATAATAAACACATTTTAATGACTAATGGTAACTAAGCATAATTACACCAGAACTCTAACAGTGCAACAACAAAGCTCACCTTACCAACTGGTGAAGTAATTCTGACTGAGTCACCAATCAAAAATAAGCAATGGTCTGACTCCAGTTACTTAAAACACACCCTTGGTCATAGAGGAATGCAGCCACATTGTGGACTGAAAGGTGATCATAGGGAACAGCACACGGATATCAATCTCACTAATTTTATTTAAAAAAAAAAAATGAAATCATCCTAGGTATCCTGGTGAGAGCAGTTAGCAAGAGAAGGGGATAAAGGAATTGGAAAAGAATGTATCAAATTGTCACTGGATTCTTAGAATCCACCAGAAAATGCTGACTTCTCCCTGTTGCCCAATGCTCACTCTTCCCATACTTTCCATTGCCTTTACTGGCCTGGAGAGAGGGATGGCTTGTTACTTTGCTCTTTGGAAACAGGTTCCATATGAGTTTGGTCACACATAAACATCACAGGGCCTTCACCAGGGAGCTTTTCCCTTTAGTGACTAGATGGAGAAATCCTAGAGTGTTTTTGAATTACCATAATGACACACTTTTAGAGGATGACAATTGAGTTAAATATTGTCTTCCCATGGGCAGTTTTTCTCTCAGACATAGGAAGGAAACCTATTTGAAGGTGTACCTCCAGAACTCACAGAATGCTCTTTGAAAATGGCTGTGAGTTAAAAGTGATGTTGTAGTTCTCCATTGTTGATTGAATTTTTCTCATTTATGTATCTATGCATTTGTCTCTGCTCAACACAGACGTTTTCTGCTGTCAATTCTTGTTTCTATGTAGAAGCTAAAGGGTTATTCATTAAAATTGAATTTAATAAACTTCTACATAATTGTAATTTTTAGGGAATAATGTAAATATGATCAAGGTAGCTATGGGTCAACCCCAAAGACTTCAGTAAAGTTGCAGGATATAAAATTAATGTGTGCATACAGATTTTTAATTTACTTAAATAAGCTAAGACAAGAAAACCATTTTCCAACACTACCAAAGGTACTTAGGGCCAAATTTCACAGAAGAAATAAAGGATTTGTAAACTTAAATGTATAAACATTGACAAAAGAGATTTAAGATGTCAGAATTAAACACATAGATACCTTGTGTTCACAAACTAGGAGAGTGCATACTGTTATAAGTATACTACCCAAAGCTGTCCCTGTTAAAGGTTTCAAAGCAATCTCTATGAAATTTTACATGGTTTCTCGTTGAAACAAAAAAAAAAAATAGTCTTTTTTGAAAAAAAGGAAAGGCAGGACTCCAAGTAGCTACCACAATCTTGAAAGAAGAGTAAAGCTGGTAGAGACAGCATATATCCTAACTTCAAAAACTACTATAAAACTATAGTCTTTGAAACAGGATGCTCTTGACAGTAAAAACAGGTGCATATATCAATAGGATATACTATCAAGACCCCAAATTGAAAACTCTAACAATTATGGTAAATTCATATTCCACACATGTAAAAAAGCAAAGCAACAAATGTCAGTTATAGTCACTCAAACTGGAGACTGGGTGTCCACTTGCAGGAGAATGAAATTAGACCCTTCCATAACGTGTACACAATCCAAATAACAAAGGATTGGATACTTCAGACATTCAGTGGCAGACCACAGTTGGGGACAGCTCCATGCTGTTGCTCTAATTCCTAAAACAGGAGACAAGAGCAAAAGTGTACATGGAGAGCTATACCCCAGCGAAAAGCTTCTGTCCAGCCCAAGAAAGTCTTATTGGAGTGAAAAATGACCAACAGAACTGGAGAATGTTCACACAGGACAGTTCACAGTTGATAAGGGCTCACATCCAAAATTAGACACATGCCATTTGTGATAGCTATCCAGCTTGAGAAATGTGTTTTTAAGCGCTATTGTTACCATGCCAACATCCAAAAGCAGACCTCCAGAAATCTGAATGACAATGCCTTGTGCAGACCTAAACTGTGTGCTACTGTTCCTGGTTTAAAACCCAAGTCACAGGTTACTGTGCCACAATACAGGAAACCCTGACAGGATGGTAAGTGTGTTTCTACACATATCTACATAGAGGAAAGGTGTAAAGAATGTTCTTAAAAACAGCAGTTTAAGAATCTTATCTACCGTGAGTGGGGCTTTCAGAAATGAAGTTGTTTAAATTAAGGCATGGGTATAAAGGCCTAGGACAATGCTACATCCTATTATTAATTTTATAAATGTTATACTTCTATGCTATAGTAAATTTACAGGGTATTTTTTTTTCAGTATAAAGTTAACTTTAGCTTATTGTAAGTTGATAAACTTTCAAATTTTTAAAACTTTTTGACTCTTTATTAACTGGATATTTCCATCTTATTGAAAATAGTTTTTTTTAATACAACATATCCTGATTACAATACTTCCTTTCCCTCTACTCCTCCGAGTTCCATTCCACCTCCCCTTCTATTCAGATCCACTCCCTTTGTGTCTTTCATCAGAATACAATTGACTTCTAAGAAATAACAACAATATAAACTATTGTAAGATAAAACCATCACAGCAAAGTTGAATAAGGCAAACGAATAGAAGGAAAAGGGCCCAAGTGTGAGATCGTGAAAGGCAACCTGGCTTCTGGTGGAGCATGTGCTGGAAACTGCTGGAGAACCCAAGCGATCCTGAGGGGCCCCAGGTGGGATTCAGGTGACCCTAAGGGATGGCATGCATTTTGCCATGCTCCCAGATTCCAGGCTACTAACACAGGCCCGCAGATCTCCATAGATCTGTGCCTTTCAGTCACTTTGGACAATGCCCCCTAGCCCCTCCACAGGTAGAGGGTGTGACTACAGGCCACACAGCCTCAAGACAGATCTCCATATTAATGAAGTACCTAAGGGCCAGAGGGGCGTGACCAATTAAACATTCCTTCCCAGACCCTCCTCCTTGCAAAAGGTATTTAACCTCAAGCCCACCCTGAGGAAACTGGGGTATAGGTTTCATCTACTTTCTGCCATTAAAATAAACATCTTAAGACCATGGACTGTTTCTCTTCCTTGGGACTCCTCTTGGGAAACAGTGGAGCAGGTCTTCATCTACAGAGCCACAGCCTAATCTCCCTCAGAAGAACTCTCTGTGTTCCCAGCCAAGGAGATCACCAACCCAGGAAAGAAAGATGAGCCAGCCATGACCCAACAAAATGAGACTCCAGATGCAGCTGGAGCTCATCTCTCCCCTCTCCTCCTATGCTGTGAGCTAACTCAGTCTAAATGCCCCTACTTCATTCTAGGCCCTTCCCCACCCCTCCCCCAGCAGAGCTTGGGGGGCAAGAGCCTGAGAACCTGCCCGTTCCTGCCGCCTTTTGGAACAGGAACCTCCAAACCAAGAGCTCTGGCTCCCTATGGGACCTCAAACTGTGCTCCCCCACCCCAAGCAGAGTCCTGCGGCTTCACATAGCCTGGTGTACACCTGGCACAGTGTGGAGTGAGCACAGTCAACTTCCCACATCCTGCCTCTGTCCTTCAAGAGTAGCCCTAGCCCCGTGGGGGAGGCAGATGCGGGACACCCACATCAACCCACACACACATTAACCCAACACCCAAGATCAGTCACAATAATCCAGAGACCCACTCATTCACACACTCAGGAGTCCCATAAAAATACTGAACTGAAAGCTATAATATACACACAGAGGACTTGGTATAGATCTTCGAGGCTCTGCACTTGCTGCTATAGTCTCCGTGGGTACATATGAGCCTTCCTCGGTTCGATTTGGAGGGCCTTGTCCTCCAACTCTTCTGGTGCTTAAACCCTTTTAGCCTCCCCTGCCCAGGGATTCCTTGAGCTATGAGTGGAAGGGTTATTGGAAACATCTCATTTAGAGCCAAGCAGTTTTTCTCTGTGTAATGTCTGGCTGTGGTCTCTGTTCCCATCTGCTGCAGAAGGAAGCTTCTCTGATGATGGCTCAATAAGGCACTGATTTATAAATTAATAGTTATGTTAAAACATGGACATTTTTATTATGTCCTTGCTCCACAAACTTGTTCTCTATTTATAAGCTTTCTTGCCTTTTAAATATATTTGTTAAAAACTTAGGGAGAGTAGAGCCAGGGAGATAGCTCAGCTGTTAAGAGTTCATGGGGCTGGGAGATAGCTCAGCTGTTAAGAGAGCTAAGAGATTTTGCAGAAGACCCAAGTTCAGTTCCCAGCACTCATATCAGGTGACTCACAACTGCCTATAACTCTATCCTAGGGGTTTCTGATGCCTTCTTCTAACCACCCAATTGCACACCCATTTACATAATCTGCCACATACATAATTAAAGTATAAATCTTTTAAAAAGACATTAACATACATGGTGGAGATGTGTCCAGTGTGAACATCATTAGCAAGCATCGCTGTCTTTCCCTTCAGCTGCTTCACCCACTTTCCAATGGACTTTGCTGTCACAGCAGTGCCATCTTCTGGATCCTCCTCAAAGGACCTGGCTGAGGCCCCTGTTGGAGGAAGGGGCTTCTTTCCAGAAATACAGCCACGGTGGATACTTGTTTTATTTCATCATAGATTTGCTTGTAACACATCACAAACATTCCTCTCTGCTGTGGAAACTACTTGATGTCTTGGATCTATGCTTTCAAAAATGTGCCCAAAGCACTGAGTTTTCTTGGGAATTCTTCTGCAGTGCCCTTATCTCAAAATATGTTTACTGGGTGACAAGGACATTTCAGCTTCATTATGAAAGTATAGAATCATCACTATATTTGAGGTCTGTCTTTAACCAAAATGTGATTACACAAAACAATGACTACATGCATAAGGAACTCAAATGTATCTTTAAATTTGACATTACATTAGATTTTTAAAATTGAGTAAGTTTTATGACTAGTGATTTTATTAAAGAAGACATACAAATGGCCAGAGGGGCCATTACTAATCGTAGAAATACAATTTAAAACCTCAATAACTGCTCTTTTGGTAACAATATACTAAAGTTAAAATGATACAAAGAGTTTGATTCTTGAAGAATGATGCTATGCAAATTCAAGGTGTATTCCACATTCTTATCAGAGCCATCTACAAAGTCCACTACCATAACAAGATAAAAACACAGCAATATAAAAGCCAACAAAACAAAATCAAGCAACACAGCAATAATAAAGAAAACTACAGACCTATTTCCCTGAAGAATATGGATAAAAATTCTCTGCAGAAACCAGCAAACAGAAATAACCAGAATGTTATGAAGATCACATACTATAAACAAATTTATTATATTCTAAGAGTATAAGACGTGTCCAATATAGCAAACCAACAAGACAGTCGCATAACTGGACTCAAAGGCAGAAATCACATAATTTTAAGACCAAAAAAACCTCAAAGTTGCTACCAAAAAAATACAGGTAAAATAGTTTAAGAGATGGACACATGAGAGGATTTTTCTGAAAATGAATCTAACAACACAAGAAATAGCCTAAAAATTTATGGACAGATTATCTAAAGTTAAAGCTTCTGTGCCATAAAGGATGCACCCATCTGGATGAAAAAAAATCTACAGAATCAGAGAGACTCTTCTGACTACTACACATCAGAAAAGGGATTAATATCTAGAATATATAAAGAGTTTCAAAAATTAAACACAAAACCCACATTATTTAATCAATGATAAGCTGAATAGTTTTCAGAAGTAAAACTACAGATGTGCAATAGCTACTTGGAGGTATCCATTGTCCTTTAGACATCAGGGAAATGCAAAGTTAAACCATTCTAGATTCCATCTTATCCCACTCAGCAGCGTGGCTATCACCAAGAAAACAAATGACAACCAAAGCTGCTGCCTAACGTAGAGAAAGAGAAACCTTATTTACTGTTGGTAGGAACGTAAATTGGGGTAGCTACTTTGGAAACCAACATGGAAGTTTTCAAACAAACCTAAAATATCCCAAGGACTGAGTCAAAGTTACCTGCAGATCCGTGCTGACCGTAGCACTATTCACAGCAACAAAAGTGATAAATCAACCTATATATAGCCCCAACAGATAAATGGGTAAGGAAAATGTGATATACATATACAGTGGAGGTTATTTAAGCATTAGAATGAAATTGTGTAAAATGTGTTCTCTTATAGGCACATGCACACACACAGCCTGAGCGTAGAAAGTTAGTACTGTGACTAGCAGGTGAGGAGACATGGCAGAGTAATGAAAGCAGTGTGTCACAGACAGATCTGCAACTCTGTGCTCACATATCAATCTTCACAATAGCCAAGATTACGAATCAGCTTCAATGCCCACTAGATGAATATGTAAAGAAAGATAACAGCATTTATTTACAATAGAATGCAACCTTTAAAAGGATGACAACCTGGAGATTTGTGACAGTGTGGACAAATTTGTAGGATAGTATGTCTGGTAAGATGAGGCAAGTATGGAGATAAAAACACTGTAAAAAAATCTCAATTATGCATGAAATCTGGAAAAAATCAAAAGATATAAAAGCAACTGAACTCACAGACACAGGGAGCAGGAAGCAGGGGCTTAGGCTCCAGCAGTGGAGAAATGGGAAGTGTGGGGCCATGCTGGCCAATGAAGGCAAAATCCAAGTTCGAGAAAATTCAGGAGTTCTATTCTAAAGTACAGCAACTACAGTTAATGTGTAACATACTTGAAAACTGCTAACACACAAGGAAATGATAAATGTGTGCGTGGGGAGAGCACATATGATAATAAATCCAATTTAGTCATTCTAAGATGTCCACATTTTCCAAACATGTTGTACATGTAACTGTGAGCATTTTTAGTCAATTTAAAAATAACTGAGAAAAAGCCATTTAAACCAACTGATAGAAATAAATTAACTATAAAAAGATTCTTAGGTCCCACTCTAGAGATCATGAACCAGTAATTTTTAAGATGCCCAAGTGAATTTTATAAAGGCATAGTTTATGAACAAGCAGTAACAACATCAACCCTTCCCAGGTTTTACCTTTAACTGGTTGAATGGAGAGAATGGGGCAGGGGTGCGGTTGTGGGGGCGGCACACAGATCGGACCTGGGTAAGTTTTAGCGAATTCTCAGTGTAACTTTTTTGAGCTCTTGGTCTGCAAACAAGTAGCCTAAAACCCTTTACTCTGGATATCTTTGACTAGAACTCTCCATGACATGTTGGATTTTTACTGCCTGTATATTGGCATCATAATTCATGATACATCTGGAATGACTCAGAAGGAAAACAAATCATTTTTTTTCGTTTTTTTTTGTTTTTGCTTTTGTTGTTTTTCCTTGCTGCATCAGATTTACTTTTAAAACAAATCTGCTTTCAAAGTTTCAAGAGGACACATAATTAGAGAGAGGCCTTCAGGATTATTGATCACAGTATCCCGCAA
>JANHMN010000002.1:148652720-148695679 GCA_030674055.1 Rhabdomys pumilio
ACAATTCTGTACAATGACTTCTGCGTTGGTTAGCTTTATGTCAACGTGACATAAGCCAGAGTCCTTTGGGGAGAGGAATTGTCAATTGAGAAAGTGCCCCACCAGATTGGCTTGTGAGCATCTTCTTGATTGGTGACTGATATGAAAGAGCCCAACTCACTCACTGCGTGTAGTGTAAGTGCTGGGCAGGTGGTCTGGATGCCATGACAAAGCAGTCTGCACAAGCATGAAGAGCAAGCCAGTAAGCAACGTTCCTCCACGGCCTCTGCTTTATTTCTTGCCTCTGGGTTCTTTCCTCAAGTTCCTGCCCTGAGTTCTCTTCATACTGTACTACAAGCTGTAAGATGAAATAAACCCTTTCCATCCTCATGTAGCTTTTGGTCATGGTGATTTACCGGCAGCGATAGAAACGCAAACATTTTAAATGAAAAGTAAAGTAACAAATTCCCTCTATTATTTGCTCAGTGGGATGAGTGAATTATATACATAACACAATAGTGTTTTCTGAATCATAGCCTTTCTCCATTTCCCTGGCTCTGACCTCTGCTTTCTCCCAAACTTTCCCACAAGTAATTCTGTACTCTGCATCAAAATGAATCCTCCTAGATTAGTCTCCATTGAATGGTTCCCCTGATCTGAAACATCCCACAGGTCTCTACTGCTTCTCTGGTCAAACTCAGACTGCTTTCTCTGGCATGCATGCAGGACTGGCCATCAACTGGCCTACTATGACACCATCATCTCCCATTAAAGCCTCTTTTCTATTCCACAAGTGCTCCTAGGGGATCTCTTTACTTTTATACTTTTGCAGGTGAAAATATCATCTTTCCATGCTATGATGGAACCTACATTTTAGGAGTTACGCAATATATGTTCTGTACACACATGAAACTTAACATTGCTGCATACTCCTTGTACTAAGGCACTGGGGATATGCCTGGCATAAGAGATGACGAGCCTTAAACAAGATTGCCCTCCAGAACCTTGGTTCTCTATCCAGGAAGAAGGAATCTTCTGTTTCTCTAGGTTATCTGTTGACAGTACAATTACCTGGGTGCCATTTTTAACCTCCCAGGACATTGTGAATACCATATTTACAGCTGTGTTTTGAAGCTTCCTCTCTGGTACTAAAGGTCATTAGACTTTTTCATAGTGAAATAAAAATCCCACTGACAATTCCTTAAGTGTCTATATACCCTTTATACACATCAAAATTCACAGTACAATAATCTTGCAATGTGGATATTATTCGTGATTCTCCTGATGTAGATTAGAAAAAAAATGAGGCGGGCTGGAGAGAAGGCTCAGTGGTTAACAACAGTGACAAAACAAGCAAACAAACAAACAAACACCAGTGACTGCTATTCTAGAAGTTCTGAGTTCAATTCCCAGCAACCACATGATGGCTCACAACCATCTGTAATGGGATCTGATAACCTCTT
This sequence comes from Rhabdomys pumilio, assembly GCA_030674055.1. Lineage (NCBI taxonomy): Eukaryota > Metazoa > Chordata > Mammalia > Rodentia > Muridae > Rhabdomys > Rhabdomys pumilio. The sequence goes on from JANHMN010000002.1 coordinate 148,654,163, forward strand.
TTGGTGTGTCTGAAGACAGCTACAGTTAACTCACATATAATACATAAATAAATAACCTTTAAAAAAAAAAAGTAAAACATGAGGCTCCAAAAGGTTAAATGACTTGTCCCAAGTTTCACATGTACTTGTGGAAGGAAATAATGGGAGACAAGTGAAGCTATTTCTGAGCCAATGTTGACCCATTTGACTCATGTTCTACTATGTATATTAGGAAACAGGAGACGGGATGAAGGGTGAAAACGTTGTGCAGGTTGGGTTTTGTCAACATAATACAAACTAGAAGGAACCTCACTTGAGACATATCTCCATATCACGCTGGCCTGTAGGCAAGTCTGTGGGATAAGAAGTATTTTTTCTCATTAATGAAGGATATGGGAAAGACCAGCCCACTGTGGGTGGTGCCACTCCTGAGCTGATGGTAGCTGAGAAAGTCATAGAGAACAATCAGTAAGCAGCAACCTTTCATGGCCTCTGCTCAAGTTCTTGCCTTGGCTTCCTCACCATGATGGATTGAAAGCTGTAAAATAGATTAAGCCCTTTTCTCCCCAGCTTGGTTTTAGTCATGGTGTTTGTCACAGTGATAGAAACAAACTAGGACAAGGAGCAGCTGAAGGAATCACTGGCTACGCCTTGCCTGCTGGAATTAAGCCAAGCGGAAGCTCTGCTCCAACAAGAGTCGGGAGAGTCGGGATGCAGTCCATCTCCACCCCAGCACTCTTCTGTGCTCTAAGGAGCAAAGCGTGTGCGGCTTCACTCGCAGATCCATCTCCACCAACACAGACAACACTACAAACAAGAAAGCAAGCAGAAAAAAGCAGGATTAGTTGACATTCATGACATCTAGAATCTAAAACATTGTCTAGCCTTACGCACATAGTGCATGTGTCTGTGTAGTGGATAAGATCACTCAAAATAACTTCAAATATTTAGTTTGAGACAATGGATCAGAAGACACATGACTGCACAGGTTCATCAGCTTTTAAAAACCAGAATACTCCGCAGTTCTCCGTGGACAAAATAGTTTGAGTTACAAGATATTAAAGAAAATGAAAATTCTAACTTTAACCAGCATTTGCTTGTTAACATTCAAAAGTATGTCACTTCCAGCTTTTTAAGTTTATCTGTTTGCTTTCAATTTTTTCCCATGAGCTCTCCCTATGTTGCATGAGCTCTGTTAAAATCCTTAGCCATGACTATGTACGTGCTGATGTCTTTGTGTGATCTGAAAGGACCAAAACAATTGGTTTAGGTGACAAGAGCTTGACTCTGGTATAACATATGATCGTAGCATGTGACTACAAGTGACATATGTATGTAAACTCATTGCTAGAGCTAGAGATGTGCTTCCCATGAGTATTCTTCCAGACAAATAAACAAATGGATAAATAAACTGTAAAATTTTGTTAGGAAAATCTTTTGAAACAAATTCAAATAATAACTGTAACAATACAATTAGTGAATATATATGTGTGTGTGTGTGACTATACTGAATATATGTAATATAGTGAATATATTTACAATATAGTGAAATACATATATATATATATATATATGTATATATATATATATATATATATGGCACTGTTTTCAATATTAACTTATTTAAGTGATACCTGCAGACAATAGATATTGATAGCCTCCATGTACAGATCAGGAAGCTAAGGCTTCGAAAGATTAAGTAGCTTTCCAGTGGTTACCCACTAGTGAGTTATCTACACTATCATTCAATGTATCATTCTCCATTCTATATATGAAATCCAAAGAATGTAGCCTCATTGGAATTGTATTACCTTGAAAATCAAGTTAATCCAGTAAGGTCAACATGAAACTGAATGAATTGGAAAGGAATGTACTGATTTATATCAACAACTACTAGGTCACTATTAATCACCATTGTCAACTTGAGTGGATTTAGAACCAGCATAAAAACACACCTCTGTGGGAGTCTACAAGTGTATTTCTAGGAAAAAATCATGGAGGAGGAAAGTGGTGGACTGTGGGCAACACCATCCTGCAAGGTATCTTCCCAGACTAAATACGAACAGGACAAAGTGAGCTAAAGAGCAGTGTTCACTGGTCTCTGTTTCCTGATTATGGAAACAATGTATCCAGAAGCCTCAGAGCTCTCTTGCCCTACCTACCTGCCATGAAGATTGTACCATCTTCAAACTGTGAGCCAAATCACACCTTTCCTTCCTTAAGCTGTTTTTCCCCCCAGAAAAAAAAAATCAGATATTTTGTCACAGCATAGAGAAAAACTGTAAACCAACTCTTAATATTATATCCAGGTATGTGACAGGAGCCCAAGGAATCTATTCAATATAAAAACATCAGGAAATGAGATACTATAAGAATAGAAAAAAAAATCATTTTTTTTTTGTTATAAGTTTACTTTATACTGAAGAGTCACTTGAATTATTCTTTTGCATCTGGTAAATCTTGCTGTTCACAGAGCAAGTAAACTTTACCCTTGGCCTCAGTAGAATGAGTCTTTCTAGAAAAGTGGTGTCAGAGTGTATGTTATTTGTTTTTCTAAAAGAGTAATGGCAAAGGTCTAAAGAGACTGTTTACTTATCAATCACAATCAATGTTAATTTTGAAATATTGAATATCAGGTTGTTTTTTCTTTTCCTTTTCTTTCCTTTCTTTCTTTCTTTTTTTTTTTTTTTTGAGTTTGGCTTAAAACAGCAGCAGCAGCAACAACAATAAAATCTTATTAATTAATACAGATACCAACGTCAAACTGAGAAAATGTCAATGTTAGCCAAGTACTATTTACACCATGTTTTGTATATCTAGTAGTATTATGATCAAAAAAAAGTGCAATTTAGGAAATGAAAATAAAAGTACAAAGGAAAGGCAAAGATTAATACACTAACAATAACATAAACACTTCAGATTGGCTTAACAGTGTTCACCTTACAGTGAGGGCAACTCCTACCATGAGCCTTGAGTCTGCATAGCTGACACCCTCTCTTCTTTGCCATTCTATAGCATAAATAGGGGAAATATGGAACCTGAACCTCCCCCAGATTTTAGCCATGGATCCCACACTGTTTGCTCGAACACACTGCAGTGGGACACCAGCTGTCGTGAGTGTTGATCTGCTATTTCTCTTGGCTTGTGAAATATGTCACAATGTGTCTTCCCAGAAGCATATGGAACTCGTTTTTTAAAACTCTAAAATCTTAGGAAATAGTATTTCTTAAACATCATCTACCAAACTGTTTTTACTTTGCTGACTAAGCTACACTGAAGCTTTTTTGGATTGTAGATTCTCAGACTCCTGTCTAGAAGCCATGAATAACTTACTAACAACATCCAGTCAACAGCTCCACTGCAGTCAAACAGAGATGCCACAGACTGAGCTCCTGAAGGAAGGAGATCCCACTCCTCATCAAAATGAAATGATATATTGGGTTATGTCCCATTTTAAAATCTTTTGTACAAACTTTTTTTCAAAAATAATCCTGTAGCCATCCTTTGAACAGGTTCAGTGCAGAACATTTGGGCTCTGAACAATTCTTGTTAGACTTGATCAGTGTTTAATAAAAGAATGTTTCCAGTGTTCTTACATCAATTCATGTATTTCTGAATAAGGGAAATTACGATTACCTTTTAATTAAGTTGGTTACTCCAACCACGACAGCTCTGATTAGGAAAGCTGAATCCATCAAAATAAGTGAATTACTTAAATATTTAGAACATATATAACTTCTAATAGAAATTTAAAATTATTATACACCCAATGTAAATTAGTATACCATAAAATCAGAGCAAATTGAGGCACACACTTAATTTATACAACAGGACAATTTGATTTAATAATGTGCAATAACTAAAAGCTCAATGGATCTTTTAATAACACAGTTCAAAATAATTTCTACATGTGAAATAAATTAAAAGATGAATATGTTCAGGTAAAGGGAAATTTCTCACTCAGCATTTGAACAATCTCTCTTCCTTCTGTAAAGGCTGCCTAAATCCCCTATAATGGTGGAATTACCACGAGGAGATACTGACAGGTACCACATTCAGGAGGGAATCTGATGGTACCAGTGAGTAATTTCAGGTTTCACATCTTAATTGGTTACCCTAGTTTGTATCTAACCAGGGTCCAAAGAAAAGACTTTAAGACAGTGTCTCACACTTGTAGTTTGGGATTGTGTGCCACATGAAGTCACTCAGGATTTCACATGACTTTCCCAATCTTATTTTTTTGAATGGACTCTTTCAAGATAACATTTGTTAACTGTAGCCTAACTATCCTTTTGTCCATCTTGAGGTATAAAATTATAAAGTGATTCCAACCTAATCCTCTTTGACTAATGCTCATAGTACAACCATCTAGACTTACTTGCTTTTCAGTCTCTTTTGTTCAATCATGTTTTACCTTCTACCTCATTAGGCACTACTGTTTTGGTTTTTTCTTTTTTTTAACTACAATTCAGTGCTTCCTTTGACAGCAGCACTTCCCTTCATGCATTAGAAATAGTAAAGTTTTCTTTTTACTTTGGGGGTAATGAAGATTAACCACCTTTCTATACCTCACAGGTTCACTGGGCTTTTCTTGCCTCCTCCTCATCACCATGTGGCAAAATCATACACATTCCGTCTTTTTAAGCTCTCGGATAGCTAGTCTCACTCACACAAATATTCTCCCCATAGTAATATCTTTTATCATATATGGTAATCTACTACATTTGCAAATCAATTCTGTATCTCATTTGACTTGTTCCCACTGTTCAAATGCCAGCGAGCATTTTCAGCACACTCTAGCAATGCACTGGAAACAAACAAGATTCCTAATACCTTTATGAATGTCTAGGACACCTGCTTTGGGGACTGCAACCACCTGGTGTCTGCCACCGTGTGTAGTGTCACCACATAGCTGTGATTCTCTGGCCAGCTGAATGCTGACCTGTGCACACTGGCCATGAACATGGTGCCCTTCCCACACCTATACTTCTTCATGCCTGGCTTCACCCCCCTCACAACCTGGACAGTCAGCCGTACAGTGACCCTGACAGTGTCCAAGCTCACACAACAGATTTTTGATGTCAAGAACATGATGGCCACCTGTAGTTCAAACATCAGAAGCACCAGGATACCAGCGTCAAAGACAAAGAAGAGGGTTTTGTAGATGAGGATGAAGAAGAGATCAACAAATAGGGACTCTGTGGTGCACACCTGCTCTTTACTGACCCAGATGGCATAGGAATGGTGCCCTGGTCTAAGCATCTCACAGGTCCCTCTCAAACCAAACCTATCTCTCTGTTCCTCAAGTTACATGGGACAGTGTTTTCCTTTAAGAGAGAACCACCAGTCCCACTAGATCAGGGAGATTTTGTACTGGAAACCCTTGAAAGCACAGTGCTGTGCTGTACAGGCTTCAAGAAAGCAACCACCCTCCTTTAAGTGCCCAGACATCAGTGGGTGCAAGGGAGTTAAAATAGAGATTTGTTTTTCATTCTTAGTAATAAAAACTAAAGCTGCTTAGTGTTGCCTTAGTTGAATATGCAGTGTAGAAGCTTGTGACAACTATTCATAAGAAAATGCTAAACGTGTAAAAAAAAAAAAACTTATCTGGTCAATAAATTACGAGATAATTAAAGCCAGCATCTTTTATTCATTCAGAAATAGATATGTTGTTAAAAAATATCTACCATAATCAATCACCACAAAATTCACTAGCAGATAGCAATTAAGCTGTCAGTAAATTTGTGAAAGAGGACCATAACATCATTATGCTATATGATGAACGTTATAGCTTTCATGAATGTTCTTCTTATATTCCCATGGCCAAACACAAGCACTGAGGATTATAAGTGTAAATATATGCGTGTTAAATATAAGGCGGTGCACGGTGTTTTTTCAGTATTTATAATTACATTTCTCTTTTTGATTATCTACGCCAAATCCAGAGGAATGGATGACCACGATATAGTATCATTAATTATCAGCACATGGATATCAATAAACAGAGCCTGAAAATTATCAGTTCCATATAAGTGGAACTGATAATTATATAATATATATATATATTATATATATATATTTTATATATCAAATATATATATTTGATATATAAAAGCTAACAAAAGTTTTACTAAAATAATTTGTATAGACATAAAGACCAATAATATAACCTACCCATCAAATCCATGGAGTTCACATTCATCAAGCAGGGACAGGGCATGCCCTTCATATTCTGTTACTATAAAAAAAAAACACACATACACACACAAAAAATAAATATTTAAAATAACAATCTATAGTTCTACAGCTTGGTTTGACAAAGTAGTATCATCAGCTCATAAAACAGCATTTATTCTCCAATATTTGAATCATAGGAAAGAGGATTAATTGTTCATTGTCTGGTGTGTTTTATAACTTTATGTAAAAGAAGACCACAGAGATGTTTCAACTATGTAAGTCATTTAGGGATATCCAACACACAGTGCTTAGGGATTTTATCTTAGTGCCTGTCTGTTCAGTTTTCCCAAAATAAGACAATCAGAAGCTTGGGAACAGGAATATTTTGAAAATACAGCATATTTGCTGGCATTGAACAGTCCACGTTAAATCACTTTGGCAACCTTACATGAATAAATTAGTCAAAAGGTTAGTGTAAGATTTACATACCAGAAGAACATGTATCTGGAGCTGCTAGACTCAAGAACAAAAAAAGAAAGGAAGGAAGGAAGAAGGAAAGAAAGAAAGAAAGAAAGAAAGAAAGAAAGAAAGAAAGAAGAAAGAGAGAGAGAGAGAAAAGCTGGTTATGAAAAAATAAAAAAATAACCATCAAGATGATAAGCCAAACCCAGAGGGAGGCCGATATACAGGACCAGAGCCCAAGTCCACAGAGAAAATGAGTCTGTCACAGTACATCTCTGCTGCCACAGTCGCTAATATTCCATGCAGCACTGAAACTGCCGGCGAAGACAGGCTGAGCGAGCGCACTGCAGATGGCACGGAGCATCACAAGCACATTTAGCATTTTCTGGGGCATCCCTGCCAGAAGAGGCAACCCAGCTGTATCCACCCATCAAAGATTTCTGCTGACTGACATGACACTGCAGATGGATTTTTTGTGTAAGAATGCGCATCATTATATGCAAGATTACATTAATCTTTCATGCCTGTCTGTGCCTGGTGCCAGCATAGTTCAAGCTTTTTCTATGATGTTTTTGGATATTGTTGAAAATTATTAGTCTTGGTGTCTGAGAGGATCATTCTGTACCTAGCACTGTTACACTGTAGTTCTCCCCAAGCTTATTCACCAGAACAAAGCCGTTATTAAGTTCCAATCAAAGGAAAAGTATAAGAAAATTCAAAGTATCAATATTTATAAATTTGCAAGGTTACATTAGCATGAAGGATGTGTGTGATAATTCATTTATAACCATACACGTACCACCAGTTAGTACCTTTCAATGCAATGTAATAAACATTCCTATGCATGTATGTTAAAAGTCATCAGAATTGTTATAAAGAAACACATATGCTATGAAGCAAGTTTTCACATCTGGGTTTTATACCAAAGCTTGCTTTTGACAAAATTTAAATACTTCACAAACCTCACTTTCAAGTTATACTTTGTTAAATGGTTTTTTTTTTATTTATTTAAGTAAGAGCTAAACTAGTCAAATTTTTCTTTAATATCTCAAATGGAATTTGACTGTACACTAATGTAATATATCTAAGCACAGAAATCTTTCTAAAGTTTTTATTACTTTTATTTTATGTACATTGGTGTTTTGCCTACAAGTGTGTCTTATAAGGGTACAGGATCCCCTAGAATTGGAGTTATAAATTGTCAGTTGCCATATGAGTGCTGAGAATTGAAGCCAGGACCTCTGAAAGGAAAAAACAGTGCTCATAACCACAGAGCCATCTCTCCAGCCCCTAAGCACAGCAATCTTAATGGCTATTGGGTAAGTTAAAAAATAAATCACACATTTTGCCTGAAAAAAAAAAAACAGTAAAAATATAAAAGAAAACTGACTAAGAAATCTACAGGTGTAAAATGTTTTAACAAGATGAACAAAATGAATAGTCTCTGGAGATACATAACATATTCAGTGAAAAGTGTGATATGAAATAGTAGAAGGTGATTGTAAAGAAAAGGATAAGCTGCGGCTTGTATCACTATGTGAAGGAGGGAGAATCAAAATCAACAGCAAGAGTGGCTGGCTGTTAGGGGCCCTAGAACCAGACAGCGCCTCTGTCATCCCTTCACAAACAGTCATGGAGCGAGGCTGCTGAACAATTTCTTTAACTATGATACTGCTGCCTTATCCTAAGAAATCCAGACTCTCCACCATTTCCACATGAGTGATTTAAGAGTCTATAATTTCCTGTTCTTTTACTGCAGCACTCCTCCACTTTGGCATAAATGTCACAAGCTGGGAGAGCTAAGCCTAGGACAAATAATGTCTTGAGGTTAATGCTAAATGTCCATAATGAATTTGTAATAAAATCAAATGCACCTTTCATAACTTGGGCCCCTACCCCTTACGTATACTTTATGACTGAATTACTTCAGATAGCCTAGTTTTCTACTGGGTAAAATAAGGAATGAGAAATCTACACAAGTAGAACCACACGTAGAACAAAGGAGAAATAGCACAGTCAGAGACCTAAAGCCAAAAGCACAACCCCATACAAAGAGTGCACGTGACCTCGCAAGAGCTCCTCTTTCTGAATAAGCCCTGTTCTTTCAGGAGGCAGAATTATCTGGTGACTAGGCATCCCCAGGGGCCCTGAAGCTGACAGTGATCATGGCTAAGTTCTGAAAAGCTTCTTTAAACCACAATGATGATAATTACTGTGAGCAGGTCTAACACCTCTGTCAAAGCAAAGGGTGACTGAAGATTAAAGTGCCTGTTGTGAACACACAGAGGGGCACAGAGCTTGGCACACTAGATAGAGTGCATTTATTTTGTATCATTACAAGGGATAACAGTAACTACCGTAGATAACAATTGTAAGAAGCTAACTGTCAGCTCTCCTGTTCTCTGTACTATGCAGTTTATAACTTGCACAAAAACTATTCAGTCAGTAAGACAGGCGAATTTGTGATGTGCTCCTGGTTAGCAAGCCGTGTGGCCTCGGGGGGCTGAATCAACTGATGCATAAGTGGGCATAAAGGAAGTACCTTTTCTTATGTGCACAAAGGCACTGAGAATGCACTCAGTGGTTAACACTGTTGAATAACATGATACTTGCCTCTAGCGTAGGATCCAAAGCTAAGGTTCCTGATACCCACAGGGAGAGCCAAACACCTGCCCGGTACTACGACATGCTATCTGCACTCTCTTCAACTCCAACCTACCAGGGACACCGGAACTATCTGCTCTTAAGATTATTTTCTCTGACTTCTCCTCCTTCTCATTCTGTGCATTATCCTGTCACCCAATGACCTCTCCAAACTATAGCATTATTAAAGGTATAAACTTTAATATATTTTATTTTATTTTATTTTATTTTATTTTATTTTATTTTATTTTGAGAGTGAGAGGGAGAAACATGCCAGATGTCAGCCTGGACTTAACATTCATTCTCTTCTTTGACTGTTGGACCAATCTATTAGTAGAGTAAACACCTGTTTCTTCTAGGTATTTTCAAGACCTTTGATGATGCTCTTGTTAGATAAGATCCTACTTTGGTGCAAGTAGCAGCTTGGTGGGCAACCATTTTAACTAAAATATTCCAAAAAGTGTTGATTTATATTCAGAAGTGGCTATGGATTCAGCACAAATCAAAGTGAACCAGCATAAATTTATTAAAGTGTAGGATCTGTGTTTAAAATAAACGTGCGAAAAAGTACTATCTATAGTGTACTATTCAAATCATGCTAAATACTTCCACAGCATTGCTTCCTAATAAATTATCATATAGGATTGACGTATTTCCTATTCCACTTGGACTCACTAGTGTAGGTCTGTGTTAAATCAATGGATATGCAGATGTATGCTCTTTTGCATTATTTTTCATACATTACTTCCCATTAAGTGGTGTATTGAATTTGGTTACATAATTTTATGAAAATGAAACTCTAATCTAAGGCCCATATTTGTACACTTGAAGCAAGGTAGGCAGAAAGGTCAAAAGTTTGTTAAGTTTTTGATACAACAAAAAAATATTTTAATGTAAAAGTTTTGCTGACATACATCAGATCCTCTCATAAGCAAAGGATGAAATTGTATAGTTCCACCTGTAGGAGGAGTGTCAGGCAGCTAGTAGTCAACCATTTTACACAAATACAAAAAATAACTGTGCTTTCTGAAATAGCTTATAGTAAATTATAATGTTAAACACAAACCTTATGCTAAAACATAATAAATTATACTTAGGAATTTGGAAGATACACAAAGTATACTTCACTCACCAATATTACTAAATGAAGAAATCACACATCCTTAATACTTCTGCCCCAGGTCAAACCCCAAATGCCCTAATATCTCCCCTCCTCCTCTTCTTCCTCATTCCCTGCCTCTTTCTTCTTCCTCCCACTTCCTCTTTCTTTTTCTCTTCCTCCTCTTTCTTTTCCTCATCTTCTTTCCCTAATTGTGATTCAGCTGGTGGACCCATCTTTTCCAAACTATATTTTAACACTATTAACAAAAATTCCAGCAACTGTATATCAAGATATGGTAAGCAAATTGCTGAGTGCAGCATAAGATTCAGCTGTGTCTGGACTCAAGCCTGAATGGGATATATTTTGCTGGGGGCCTTTCCAAAGCCACTTTGCCTTTCTTGCATAGTAGAATTCACATTCGATTCAGGTATCTTCCTTCAGCCTTCAACTGAGAGAATCTACCCTCAGGCTCTAGGAAAAGAAACAACTCTCCTATGATGAACACAGATAATCAAACCAAAAGAAATTTTGACACACGTTAGGGTCTCCTCTTCTGACATATACATGCTTCTCTTCATCCCACTAGGCAAGACCAAGAAAGGATAAAATTGATGGTCCACTGATTTTTGAAGACAGGAAAAGACAGATTCAACACAAATTCAAAATTGTGAGCATATAGCTAAAATTACAAAATAAACTCCCGAGGTACTACGATAGTATGGATCCCTTTATCACCCCTCCAATGCATCCTTTACTTAAATATGCCTGCTACCCTCCTTTCTCTGCCTCCTTGGGCTCTTAAGAAGTCGCTGGATCGTGTGGTTTTCTTGAGCCTTCATCACAATTAGCATCACTCCCAGACACTGTAAGTTTTTATGCACGTGCCTAAACAATATTCAGGCCTCAGTATCCATTTGAATCCATAACTTTGCATACTGCATGAAACAAGAACACTACAAGAGATTTATTTGCTAGTTTGTCAGGTTTACCTCAAAAGCTTGGGCACAAATAATGTAGTTGCCTCAAACTCCAAAGTACAAGCTACCCTAGTGCCTCGGTTCCAGATTCATAAACTGACTAATAGATAGTAACGCCCATGCAAACTGTTGTTAGTGCTCACATATGTAAAATATAGGTGTTATTAATGAGTTTGACAGTCATCCAAGTTTAGATGTCAAATCACTCCAATCTTTGGAACTATTCAATAGAAAATTGGGATGAATCTGAATTGTGTATTTCCCTTGCATATCACCTGTAAGTACTCTCAAAGTTATAGTCATAAAAGCTAACCTTTTCACTATAAAAATAGTACATTTAAAGGTTTTTTTTTGTCTTTTGTTCTTATTTTATTATTTGTTTGTTTGTTTTTAATAAAGCATGTGTTACTATATAGGTCAGGTTGGCCTTTTAATTAAGCATGTATTACTATATAGGTCAGGCAGGCCTCAGACCCCCAGTCTCCCTCATCAGTCTCTCAAGTGGTAGGACTGCAAGCATGGGCTGCCAACTTGGGCTTCTTACTGACAGTAACTTCTCGTTAACTTCCATGCTGGGAGATGTCACTGGGGTGACTGAACTTCCTACAAAGCTTCTTTGGGGAACAACTTCTTTCTACCTGAGCTCTTCAAGACACTGAATTTCAGAGACCTTATTAGCAGTGTGAGACCCATCTCCATCTGTCACAGCTGAGCAAAGCCAGGTACCTCCTCAAGAAACATGTCATTAGGACTGAGAGACTCCTACTGGGCTTGTCTCCTGAGTAGCCTAATTACATAATGGACTCTACTGACTAAAGTGTGAAGCAGATTCCCTCTGCTATGGTGATGCTGTATGGGAACAAAGCCAGGAAAGTTCTGGTAGTAAGCAATGTCCACCCTTCTTGGTGGACATCAGTTGACTTTTAATAAAGCAGAAGAATTTGGTCACCAAAATGTAAATGCCCCAAAAGACATTATTGACATTCTTTCTATTAATTTTTTGGTTAGCTAACTCCCATCTTCCTCAACAAGAGGCTAAGTACATTCTTATATTCAACAACTGAGCAAGTTCCCAGTTTCTCCAAAATCAACTAAAAAGCAGGCATCCTAGTGCTTAGTTTTGACCTAACCAGCAGGGGTCAGGATCAGGACAAAAAAGCAACCCAAGGGAGGAGCCACCGGAAAACACTAGGCAGAAGTGTGAAAATAACACACATCTTCTTGAAGATGTCAAAAACCATAGTTTCCTTTCACATAATACCTAACAATTGTTACCATGAAAGAAGTTGCCTGAGTCAGGGTTTCTACTGCTGTGACAAAACACCATGACCAAAACCACCATGTGACAAACAGGAATTCAAACAGGGCAAGATCCTGGAGCCAGAAACTAATGCAGAAGCCATGGAGGGGTGCTGCTTACTAGATTGTTTCCCACGGCTTGCTTAGTCAGCTTTCTTATAGAACCCAGGAGCAGCACCGGCCTAGGGATGACACCATCCACAAGGTGTCGGGCCTATCTCACATGTCTCTAATTGAGGAAATGCCTTCAACAGTAGGACCTCTAGTAGGCATTTTCTCAACTGACCCCCCTTCCTCTCTGATGCCTCTAACTTGTGTCAGCTTGACATCCAAAACCATCCAGTAAGACGTCTAAAATATTGTTATTTCAATACAAGATGGCACAATAAAAGAATGGCAGCTCTGAAGCTGGCACAGGTTACAGGACATAGGAAGAAAGCCCTGCTGTTATGAGCAGCTCTCCATGCTTAAGCAGGATAACTGTGGGCTCCCTGTGGAGTTGGAAGTGGTAAAGTTACACAGAGACCAAACAAAACAAACAAACAAACAAACAACAAAAAACGCACTTGTCACGTCCGTCTTTATGCCCGCAAGTTTCAGCAGAGGCTCCACCTTCTCGTAATAGACTTGGACAGATTCTTTTCTGTGACTCTGAGGGTTGAGGAGGATCTTGAGAGCCTTTGGCCTACTCGTGAAACCTAAAATGAAAATGAGTAAGGTTAGGTTGTCCACCAGAATATCACACATATATCTAAATGGCATTTGCTATTGCACCTTAGGTTGTTGCTTGGCTGTGCTTCCTTTTTAACTGGCTGCTTTCTTATAGGTGAAACGGTGTGCTCCCTCTGCCAGTCAGTCATGCATTGTAAGAAACATTTTATTCAGAAAGAAGGACATAACAGCAGCCACTCACAAGCACAAGAGCAAAGCTGATGCCTGCTGAACCACTCAGAGATTAGGTGCTGCTTTGTGGAGACAGGCTGTGAGACAAACAGCAAGGTGCATTTCTTCTCCACAGATATATACATATACTGGAACTGGACACCTACTGACCTCAGGCATACTGACATCTGACCTACCCCATGACTCCAGGGACAGAACTGAGCAAGCAGGGGTGGGTCACTGTTACCAACCAGTGCTGTACACACTGGTAGCTAGAGGGATTTAGGTCAGAGTTCAGATCCTAGGAGGGGGGCAGGGGAGAAAGTGCTTTTCTCTTGGGGACTGGGAAAGCACCCCCTCCCAAAGGCAATCGGTCACTGCTGCCTCACAGTTGGGACTGAGATTTGATACTGCAATTTTCTGGGCTCACAAGATGCTTAGCACTGAGAACCCACTTGGAGCAGGTGCAGAGCAAATTGTCTGTTGTTAGGAAGGGGCAGGAGCCAAAAGGAAGCTGACAACCATTTCTTTTGTGGTAAGCTGCTCTCGGAAGACAGCGTTTTAAGGTTACAAAAGCACTTAACATTCATTTTGAATAAAATCATCACTAAAGATAAGTGAAAGCAAATGTCCATTTATATCAAACTCTGTGTTTTATACTACACTTAGAATATTTTTCCCTTTCATGATATTTGAAGTAAGAGACTTCTATAACGGGCACACTCTGTTTTGAAACCAGGGAGGGCTTGGGATGAGGAACGGAAGAGCCATGTTGAAGTCTTTGTACATTCTCAGGAAACCGTCAGGGTATGTTCTGTAAGGAGCTTCACCAGCCTCCTGTTCACACGTGCTGAGACTCCCATCCACGCCCCATGACTGGTTTTTTCCAGCTCTTGTATTTGAATGAGCACCGAGAATCCTATATTGCAAGTGCTAGCTCCTGAGCCTTCTGTATCTTCCGCCACCAACCCTCTCTGGTATAGGGAAGGCCCCGCACCTGTGCCAGCGTGCTTCCCCTGGTCTGTATAGCTCCAGCATAGCCGCTGCTGTCAGTGCTTCACTGTTCTGAAGCTGCCCTGGTAACTCTGTTATGAGCAACGCTGCCCAGATCCCTTAAAATGCCCATCAGAGACTTCCAGTGCCATCCGAACCCAGTTCCTCTCCTCCGGCATTCAACCTTCAAGAAAGACTTATGGTACATTTTGTTTTCTATCCTGGCCAGAGAAGATGCAGTTGGTATGAAGCAAAGTGCAGGACACAAAGCAGAGGCACAAAACACAACGGGAGTTTGTGGGGTGGGAGTTTGTGTGGTGGGAGTTTGTGTGGTGGGAGTGAGTTTGTGGGGTGGGAGTTTATGGGGTGGGAGTCTATGGGAGAACTGGGGATGTATGCGGTGTATTTAAGGCAGTGTTGCTTCTTAGGGATCTTCTAGAGGGATTGATCAAGCCCTTCTGAAGAAAAGAGTATTTGCGTGGATCTTTTTCCGCCCACCTAGAATGCCTTCTCCTTTGCTCTCCAATTCATCAACAGTCCGACAGGGCTAGGACTTCTATGTGCTACCAGCCTAAGCGAGCACACAGAGTTGGGTGAACTAGGGCTCTTCCTGGGCAGCTTCAACTCCCTTGTGACGACTTGGGTCATTGCACTGCATCAGATGCCAAAGCTGCTCCTGGGCTTTCTTCATTCAGTTTTGTTTCAGTTTCAAACATGCTTTAAAAAAAGAAATCAAAATTCTACCTTTTTTTTTCCCAAGGATGGCTCCAAATCCCACTTCCTCCCAGGAACCTTTCTTCATCATCCCCAGAGTCCACCCGGTTCACTGTTCTGCTCCCATTTTCCTCCAGGCTCTTCCATTAACTTGTTCTTGTACCATTTTCACAATTGTAAGTTGTCTCTGATGGCACAACTTGTGACTGCCAGTAACCAACCACGGTTCAATTAAAAATGGGACGCTTGACAGTACTATGTTACACTGTGCCAGGCTTTTTAAACATTCAACTTGACAGGCTACATGGACTAAGCAAAGGCCAAAATAAATAAATAAATAAATAAATAAATAAATAAATAAATAAATAAATTTTGTCTTAGAATAACGATAGTTACATGAAACATTCCAAAGTTAGAAAAATCTTATTTTCAAAAATTAAAAAATTTGATTTGGGCAAGAAGTAGCAGATTCCTGATTCATCGGATGATAATTAGGGGAGACCATTTACATAATCCTAGACTTTCCCCTTTATAAGATACCCACGCAGCAGCAGCAGCTGTGTGTTGTGGGATTCTGGATTTGATGAGCATATATTGTTCTCTCTTAACCAGGCCAGAGCCAGGAGCTGGCTTTAAACTTTAGGTACCAAGAGTCAGAAGTAAATCGGTCCTTGTCCATCGACATTTACTGGTCTACATTAGTCTGAAAGTCCTTTTTTCTTCTGTAAACAGACAGTATCCGTACAGTTGGTGCTATAAAACCTGACATTAATTTCTCCATTTTTCTATGATCCTAATTTCATCACCAACACCTCCACGCCATCTGTGTATCAGGCAGGAGCAGGGGATCTGAGGCTCCATTAGTGAAGCCCCTGTCCTTACAAAGGTGACATCCTAATGGCTGGACACAGAAACAAAGGAATTCAGAGTAGGCCAAAAGGTATCTATTCTAAGGACAAAATTACAGGATAGGAAAGGGAGAGAGACGGTGTAGGTGACTCTCTAGAAGGGAAAGTCAGGTCCCCCAGAGCCCTCTAGTTATTTCTAGGGACTTTGGTTTTGGCTGCTTAGAAAGAAATGTATGGTGAATTTTGAGCAAAGCAGTAATATAACCTCTGTTTTTAAATAGGCTCACTCTGTGTAGACGCTGGTATTCTTCTTAGAAGAACCACAGGAAGACAAAGTCAGCATAGTTGGCAACATTCTGAGTAGCAGACAATTGTCCTTGATCAGAGTGGGTGCCATAGATGCTAAAATCAAATTTTGTACGTATTTTAAAAGTGGAACTAAAACAGAGAGATACAATGTTTGCCACCAGTTCTTATACACAGTGTATCCCTCTGCTTCCTCCATATCTACCCACCTTTGACTCCTTGGGGACACTTTTTCCCTCAGGTGCCATATCCAAATAGTCAGAACTTCTTCCACTTTAAAACTATGTGTAAAATCTAGTTTTAACATCTATGGCACCTACTCTGTTCAGAGCCAACTTGGACTACGTAACGAGGTCCGGATCAGCTAGGGCTGTATGGCAGGACCCTGTCAAAAACAACAGCAATTGTAGAAAAGGATTATGGGAGAGTGTGGTTAAAGTAAAAGACTCAAGAACTTTGATGGATTCGACACAGAGACTGAGAGAACATGTGTGAAAATATCAAATTATCCCCAGCATAGTGAAGCAGAGTAAGTGCCAATAGCTGCTTTAGTTTTTTAAAAGGGGCGGGGGGAACAATAACAATCCAGACACTTGTACAGGTAGTGTGAACTGGAGGCCTGAAGGATTGGTGTCAGAGCTGAGAGCTTTTAAGTGTGGGAGGAGAGAGGTGGAAGACAGCACCATCTCCGGGGATAATGGTTTATAGAGGTGGTCACCCTGTTAGAGGACTGCAGGGGGAGCTGTAGGCCCTCAGGAGAGCTGGGTCACTCCTAAGGGAAGAGAGAATCCAAATATCCAAGTGTGGGGTGTGATAAGCAGGTCAGAGTGTAGACTTTGCTGATGGTGGGCCATTCCTCCCAGAGGACAGAGTGAGGTGCAGGAAGCAAGGAACAGCGCTGAGTTAATCTTGCAGAGCACAAGAGGACGGGGTCGGTAAGGAGAGAGTCTTCTTTGGTGCTGGGGTAGAAATTGAAATCGCACTGTTTATAGTTCTGACTAGAAGGTCTGCTCCTAAGCAGTATGGATCTGAGAACTTCTCTCTTCAGCCTCTGGCAAAACTAGCAGAGAAGCAACATTGCCCAAGGCTAGGGCTCTCAATCAGCTGACTATGCTGTCCAAACCTGAAGCCAGATTCCTGTGAGGCCTTAGGGCAATGCTTTCCTTTGCCCTGAAAGACCTCAGTGGAAATGTGGATTTGAGAACCTCCTATAGACAAGTAAAAGAGTAAACAAGGAGCAGAACCCAAAATCTTAACCTGCTTTTTCCAGGACACATAGCACCCTTCCTGGGAGACAAATACTGATAAGCTTCTAGGAATCTTTCCAGAAATACTTAAGCACTCACAAGCAGTCAGCATATGTACTCTAAGTCCCTATATGTCCTCTTTGTTTCTGGTCACTGTTTATTTTAAACATGATTTTGGGGCTAGTGAGATATCTCAGGGGTTAAAGCACCTGCCTCCAAGTCTGAAGGCCTGGGTTGGATTCTCTTTGACAAAGTATATGTAATCAGGATGGCTATTTCATTCTAGTTTTCATTTAGTGTTTTCTTACAAGAGAAGTTAGAAAATGCAAATATTGAAAACACTGCTTCCATTTTTCTACAAGCTTATACATCATGCCATATTTTTCACGTGAGTTCTGAGTGTTTCCCTGGTTGTTTTACTTTTAACAGTGCTTTGGCCTGGAGCACAGTCATAGCTGCTTATTATATAGTGAGAAATACATTCCATGGTCTCTTTGGCCTTGCGGTTTTATTTATGGCATTTCCTTCATGCTGAGATTTCTCAGTTTTATATGCTTACTTCTGAGTTTCTCTAGCATTTATTCTATGGCATCTGAGTTTTATGTCATATTTAAAAGTCCTTTGGGACTTTAAACATGTCTATTTCTCACTTAATACATTTGTGGTCTCAATTTCATATTCTTAAAACTTCTATCTGAAATTTATCCTGGTAGAAGAAATAAAATAGAAGCTTGGCTTTATATTTCTCCACTTGGCAGTGCACCTGACACAACAGTACTTACTAACTGATCAGCCTTTTCCTGTGGATTCTGTTTGTTTCCATGAGTAATAGCTTGGTTTTTCCCTATTTTATGCTAGGGTTTGTATTCAGGACCCTATGTAGCTAGGCTAGGAAACACAAGTCCAGCCCTACCTCCAGCTCCCAGAGTTCAATCGCACCCTCAGATGCACAAAAATGCTGACGGTGTAGCTCCTTGGGTGTGTGGTCGGAGGGCTGTTCATTTAGTCATGTGTAGTGCTTTGCTGTGGCTTTATTGATGTTTGGGATGCTGGGAATTGAACCCAAGGCTTTGCACATACTAAATACTTTCTTGAGTCATACCCCACATGATCATTAAATTCAATCTATCAAGTATCGTAGATTCTTCAGATATCTTACAGAATTGCATTAAGATGAATTTACCTTAAAGAATTTTATGACGGTCAGTTTTTTACACAAAGCACACATTTCCCCATAATTAGTTCTTCTATATCCCTCAGTTTCATGCTATTTTCAGATGAATGTTGAACAGCTGTACTGTTTCACCTTTTCCGTTGTGGCCGTCAATATAGCTTCCCCCATCCATCTCCTTACTTTATGTCACCTACAGAAAGCAAAACTATTGACTTCTGTGCATAAACTACCTCTAATTTTCCCAATTTTCATCGTAAGGTTTCCCTGTAACCTCTTAGATTGTCTTGGTCAACAATTACTTTTATCAGCGATAATGATCATTTTACATGCCCTCTTACCAACTGTTTGTTAGAAAAAATTCACTTTTTCAGGATTCTACCTGCAGTGGTTGGTCCCCACCTGTCTAGGTGCTATCTATACATATTGACAAAAGACCAATCTGGTCAGCTCTAGAATGTGGGAGGAATACCTTGAGTATTTTCCCACAGAAGTCAGACACATGTTATCATGTTGCTAACACATCCATGTCCTATGATTGTTAGCATTCAGACACAAGGCTGATTCTGGGCTTCCTGTTTCAGACTTGTATTGTCATGCTGATATCAAGTCTCTGACTGTCTGGCCAATCTTTCAAACACCATCCATGTGCTCAGCTACAGCCTGCACTGCTCTTAATTGCCACTCACACACTCACATACACCAAGCCCTCCAGCCTTTGCTTCTTTACACAAGTAGTGACTATTTGAGATTGTGCCAGCCACTGACCTTTCTTCTAAATCCCCGACTTCCTTTAGGAACGCCTTTGATTATGTTGGGATTCTCTGGCAGATCACTTTTTGCTGTATGATGGAGAACTGTCTAGTCTCACTCACACGCAACTCCGTCCCACTTGCTCAGGTCAGCTTTATTCCTATTGCTGTGATAAAATACCCTGACCCAAAAGCAATCCAGGGGATTATCAGACAGTTCCATGTGTTGTAGTCCATTATTGAAGGAAAGTCATACTGGCAAATACTAACTTTCCATCTCCTGGTAGCATACATCATCGTTTAGGAGATTGGAAATATATTTGTTTGACCTTTTAAATTCCTCTTCTATTAGTAGGACAGGATCTTCTTGCATCAAAAGTTTTGTGTTTCTACTTTCTGCCATAGATAGATAGATAGATAGATAGATAGATAGATAGATAGATAGATTCATACATATATCTATATATAAATAGAGACAGAGGAAATAAAAATACAAAAATATAAAACAGATTTCAATTACATTAAAGAAACCCAGTTAAGGAGATTAACACAGTGACAAGCTGTATTATAGAACAATTTCCACAAAGCTATGGTATAAAACGACAAAAAAGCAAAAAGCACTTATGTTAATTCCTAAGGTATATTGAAAAGGCTTAGACAAATATTTGATGAAGAACCAATGGTCTATTAAAACCAGGTTTTATGACAGACATCTAAATTCATTGGAAGAAGTATTAGCATGTAAAGGGTAACTACTTCATTACTGCCAGGTTAATCTTTTCAGGCTCTGTCTCATACTGACCCTCCTTATGTAGGAAGTTAGGGTTGGTAGAAAATATATAAGAGCTGGCAAATGCTTTTCTAAATTAATAACAGCATAGGAAATGAATCTTGGTCCTTTTGCTCAGAACTTAAATCAGTTCACTTTCCAGAAACAAATCCATTAGAACCCTAGGCCAGCAGTATAGCTGTAGGCTGCCCTCTGTATATACAAAACTGTTTGCTTTGTAAGGCAGCCTCTATTTTTCAATCCTTGTCTTGGACTCAGTGTGATGTCCCTGAGCTCCACTGGGCATTCCGCCTTCATCATCTCACAAGAGAAAGGAAGATGCTGAAAAGCAGGTGGCCCAGAGGGCAGCACCGGTGAGCAATGAAGCCAAGGTAAAACTCACCACTTACTATTACCAGGTGATTCTGTAACCCTGTTTTCTATGAAAAGAACTAACTATATAAAAGCACTCAGAGACTGTGAAAGCAAAGTGAGGCAGGTAAGGCATGGTCCTTTAAGTTTTTGTTTTGTTTTGTTTAGTTTTCTTGAATGACTCATATGCCAGATAGCTGAAAGGGAGGTTGTTCGTTTGTTTGTTTGGTGAGAAACCAGGTATGCCTTCTTGACTGGACATTTTCACAGAACATGGGAATCTAGAAACACCACAAGGATGGATGCCAGATAAGCAGCTACAAAGAACCCAGTGATCAACATTTTAGCCTGTCACAACACCAAGCATCAGATTCAGGACCTCATCCAGGGAGAGACTGATTAATATAAAACTATAATGAGACATTTAAATCCCTACCCCTTAGAAAAAAATGAATTTCACAGGGGCAGTGATCACTTATTCATAACTGTACAATAGTATAAGCACCTCCCGAGTAGATAATCCAGGATTTAAATAGAAGCACGAGTCAACATTAATATGCAACTGACTGGATTCTCAGTCCCTTGGTAACCTCTCAATTCATACTCTGGAGTAGAGACCTTTTTAGCACGCCAGTTTGCAATGAACCAGCAGTGTAAAACAGAATGGCCAACTGCTCCTCTGTTAGTAACAAATGTGCTAATATGTACTAGTTTAAACTTGATCTATCAGTGAGTCAATGAACCATGAAGGGTGGGGGTTAATCAGGGTGTTCTCCAAACAAAGGCTCCCGAGAGCTGCAGGGACACCACCCCCAGACTCACATCTGTGCTGTTTTTGAGTTTGAGTGTGGTGGGAATGGCCGGGTGCTCAACACAAGTTAGGAGCCCAGAAACCCGAAATAGTCTTTTAGATATTCACGGCTATTTCATACAAGAAAGCAACCAAATTGTTGGAAAGCGGAAGTCCAAACAGGAGAAATAAACTCCTTAGCTAACCACACTGCCTGAGAGTTTCTAAGAGTAGAGCCTGCTCTGTTAATGAGTAACAGCAGTGGTAAAAGCCTTTCACGGAAGATCTGACTATTTCCCAGCAGTGCTTAGAGGGGAAGATATTCTTTCTCTATCTTAGGTGATTTATAGTGAAATGTATTGATTCCTCCTTATTGTCAAACAAAAGCATATGTGTACTGATCTTTACTCCTAGAGATACAAATAATTCCAATGCCACCGTTAGTTTGACTTAAAGTTTAAATATAAATTTTCATGCAGTTTGCCAGTATGAACAAATCTCTTTTTCTACCAGCTAACATGAAGGGACAGACAATTAACAGAAGGAATCACCTGCTGGTGGAATGATGTCAATGCTTCAGTATTTAGATAATAATAGAGCCAACACTAGCTAGATGGAGAAGGAACAAATGAAAGGAGAGACAGATAGGAGACAATTCACCCAATAAACTATGTTACCTTTTACCAACCATAGGCTCAGTTACAATAATTATCATTTAAATGCAATTAACATCTCAGGAATCTAATTTGATGGCACAACTGGACATTTAATCACCCACCAAAGTAGAAAATTATAAAAATAACAGATAATTATTTCGTGACTGTTTTTAATCGAATAATTTAATCCTGTTAGAAAGTTTCACTAAAGTAGCTTTCTCTGGATCACATGTGAGTGCTATAAGTGTGGTTTCAAAAGAAATATTCTCAGTAATCTGCAAGGTCTCTCTCAAAAGCTCAAAGGAACAAACACCCAAGGGAAAAAACAGCATTCGGAATGGAAAAAATTTTGCCAACCACACATCAGATGGCAGTTAATAGCTAGACCATGGAATGAACTCCAAAAATCAAACACTAGAAAACCAAATACTCCAATCAATAAATGAACAGATAAACTGAATACGCAGTCATAAAAAGAAAAAAATACAAACAGTGGGTAAATATTCTATCTAAAAATTAATGTTGGGGTGCTTGCACCCAATTAATACATTTATCACACAAACCTTGTTAGCTATGGCTCTGAAAACATTATAAAAGAAGCCCTGGAAATAATTTTAGGACCAGAGGAGCAGGAAATCTGCTGTGAGATAATCTTTTGTAAAACAAACAAGAAAACAGGACACAAAATAGAGGGGTATAGAAAAAGGGGTGGATTCCCAAGGAGCTGTGGAAAAGAAAGAAAGAATGATAAAGAAAACAAAAGCCTCTTCCAAATCCTTAGCCATCGGAGAAATACAAACTCTAACTGGAGCTTAGTGACCAGTGCTTGCCTAGTACCCATGAGGCACACGTTCCTGGTTTGTGTCCCAGCAAGAAGAAAATTAGCATGTATTATCACATATTCAAGTGACCTTAATGTGATTGAATATCTAATAAAAGACATCAGAGAGAGAAGCAGAGGCAGCAGCAGAACTTTTAGAGAACATACATGGAGGGCAGAGTCATTCATGGGAACAGAGATTATAATCAAAAGCAGTAAGAGAGTAACAGAAATTTAATCTCTGTGAAGCTGTGTCTAAGATGGAAAAGGAAACAAATAAAAATTGGTAGTTACTTAAAGATTGTGGTAAAAATATTTTCCTTTTGGATTCTATGAGCTGCATTATGTTCAGCAGTGAGAATTCAGGGTCTTCAACATCTGCATTAATAAAATAAGAGTAAAATTGAATCTCCACTTTCAAAATGTAGAAATAAAACAACAAACTAAACCCAGGGTATAAGAAGGAATATAAAAAAATGAAAGCAAAACTGAATGGCGAAGATAAGGAACCGACTAGGTCAAGTTACTAAACAAAATGACCCCCGAAAACCCAGCCCCAGG
The DNA here is from genome assembly GCA_030674055.1 of Rhabdomys pumilio. Classification (NCBI taxonomy): domain Eukaryota; kingdom Metazoa; phylum Chordata; class Mammalia; order Rodentia; family Muridae; genus Rhabdomys; species Rhabdomys pumilio. The sequence continues at coordinate 148,677,683 of JANHMN010000002.1, forward strand.
AACTAGGGATTACATGTAGCCTTAGATCTTTCAAAACTTTCTTTTAATAAGGTTCTTAAATGCTTCAACCTTCCTTCTAGCCCACCACCCATCAAAGGCAGTGGAAAGGAAAGGTTAATAGAGCAAAAGAGGATGTGAACCTGTTTAGAAATAGTCCTTTGGAGCAAATCCAATCTGTGTTGTCAGGAAATCAGCAGTTCAGTTCACATCTATCAGCAGGGCAATTTGATCCACTCACAAATATCATTCAAGAAGCAGCAAAGGTAGGCCGACCTGGAAGAAACCACGAGGCTCTGCCAATCAGCCAGAGTCTACAGAAACACCACCAGAAGCTTTTTTGATGTGCTTCTCGCTGTGAAGTCACAACAAATGATGATGAGCAAAGAATGGTAGGGTCTACCGATACCACCTAACATGGTCAGCGAAGCCCAGTGGTGATCAAAGAGAATGGTAAAGCGTACCAATACCACATAGCATTGTCCACTATCTTATGGGTTATACTTACATCTTTTCCAAACATCACATGTTTTCTCAAGTGTCCACTCTAGCAAAATACAACATGCCCCTTTTCCAGGATGATTCTAGAAAATACTACTTGTCTGTTCTCAGCAAAATATCCTCCCCATGTGTCTGCTTCAGCAAAAGTATCCTCTCAAAAGACAGTTTCCAGAAAACATCAGATGATACAACCGAGTCTCCAAAGAAACCAGAAATTTCTACCTCAGTTTCACCTGGAGATTACAGGGGACACCCTGATTTGGAAGTCAGCAGGAACACTAAGTCACACACACAAAAAGTCCTACTTCAAAGAGCAAACAATAAACTAATTTAATCATTGAAAATGGAGAAGCGTTGTAATTGATAGAAAATGTTCAGATCGATAGAGGAGACATTTCTAAAGGTAGATTACGTCTTTAACCTCTGTAGGAGTAAAGTCATGGTGTATCTTTCTTTGCTATCTTTTTATACTTGGCCCTAAGATAAACAGAATTTCTTCTGCTATATGGACTCACCATGACACCCTGTGTAAACATGAGACCATACAACTGAGGACTGAAACCTCTGGACCATAATCTAAAATAAACTTTGTGCAAGTTGATTCAGTCAAGTATTTTTTTTTAATAGTAACAGAAAACTGAATAGCCCACAGACTTTGTGGTTGCCTTTCTTATCTCAGCCCTGGAACCAATAAGCTTCTCAACATTCCTAGTTTCTTTGAGTAGAAATTAATATGGAGAAATCAAGATGTTAGATGTGTTCATTGTCCTCAGAATGTCTCCTGCTCTATCTAGGTTCTTGCAACACAGGTTGGTAAGTTATCAGAAGTGAGGTTTATGTTGTTCTCCAATTTCCATAAGGCTCTACAAGGATCTACCTTGTTTCTCTCTTTTCCAAATCCCTGTCTTCCTTCTTCCAGTCAGAGTTCTCAAAGCACATTTGCTTAGCCCTGTGACTGGTCTCAAAGTAGGAGTGGCCACATGAAAAACAGACCTTCTGAACCCAGTGACCTGCAACCTCACACTGGGTCCCACCTCTTAAGATTTCCACTTTCAAATGGCACCAACCCTTAACACCTGGGCTTCTAGGAAACTTCCCACATCCAAACTAAAGCAGCAACGTATCTCATGATACCATATAAATGAACAAGCATTACCAACGTTACAGGAAGTAGGTTGTAACAATGTAGGGGCCAGTCTCAGGAACGGGTAAATCTTCCTTATCTTCCTTTCTCTTCTTATCCCTTTCCCTTCTCTCCTCTTTCCCTCCCTACTTCTCTCTACTCTGTCACTGCCCTTTCTGTTTAGGTCATGATGTGAAGGGAAGTAGCCTGAGAAACTGAGTGACAAGAGCCCTTAGTCATCCCTGCAAATGGCCCAGAAAGTACACACACACAGGTTTTGCTCATTTCCTCTTTATGAGAAAGAAACCAGTATGCATAACTAATGGAAATAGCAAATGAATGTTTTCACGATATGTAATTTTCCACTTGAGAGATATATTTTTAAAAATGAACTAAAATTTATTCTTTTTATTCTTTAGGTGGCTTTTCCCCTCAATGCTGATAACTGCATAATTTGAGAACTAATTGCACAGTGCTACAGCAGGTTAGCATTTGAAAATATTCCATCTGCCTTAAAAAACAATTCTATCCACAAAAGATTCCTGAAGGTGCATGTAGTATCTTTATAAACATCACACAATTATGTTAGCATGTTAACTAGCATCAATAGTACTATGATGAATGCCAGGAAACTCTAACAACTTATTGCCTAATGTGAAATATCATTTATTTCTATTTGTATAGCTTGTAGGGTTGTCACCTTTATACTTTCTGCTTCATTTCTTTCCCATGGAGCACTGACAGTCATTTTGGCCTCCTCCGAGGACTGATTCAACTTTGACTCCCTCTTGCAGGCTTACAGTATTTGAGCGAGGTTTAGGAACCTCTGCTAAAGGTAGGAACCCAATGGTAGTCACAGAACAGTGTGTCTATGTGAGCTTTTCGAACTCCTCTAGGTTAGCATAATGAAACCACTGCCACATCTTCCCTAGTATCTGCACAGTTCACCCTAAGACATCTGAGAATTCTCAATAGTGATTCATGATGGAAAAGTTATTTCAGTGTTGGGAACAGACGTTTTAACATGACTGCTGGTCCCAAATACTACTGTCTGTTGTAAAACTCTGAATTCTGAATCTTAATGTTTGAAAAAAAACCCACTAGAGATGGAATCTTCAGTGAAGATGATATGGATGCTTCTAACAAGTGTCTGACATCCTACTTGGAGGGACAGAGTCTTAACTATACAGTAACTATGACTATGATGCCTGGAAGTAGCTCTGTAGCAGATGGAGAGGGAGGGGCAAACATACGATAACTACATAGTCTAAGAAGGAAAAGGGGAAAGATGTAAGTCTGTGCTGGGAAGAAATGATCTCTTTCAAAACAAGCCAATGCCATTTTTTTTTCAGAGAAACCCACCTCATTAGCAAAACCAGTTAAAAGTAAACTTTTTGTACTTAAGTATGAGACAAAACTGAGTTTTGAAGAAGTCCTAATTTTTGTTCTCAACCACCCTAAGATGATCAGTCTCCCTGGACACTGATTTAACCTAATAGCAAACTGGAGTAAATTACTCCTTTTATGAGGGAAACCAGTTTAAGATTCTGGGAAAATAGCTCAATGGGTAAAGTATTGAAATTATTGGGATCTGAGTTCAATCCCTAGAACCCACGTAAAAATGTCAGATATGGAGACATGTAAGCTTAGCTTTGGGCAGGCAGAGAGAGCTGGATCCCTAGAACACACTTGGCTAGCCAGTCTAGCCTAATTGGTGAGCTCAATGCCAATGAGAGACCCTTCCTCAAAAGAAACAGATAGTGCAGACAATGTCACCGATGATCATAGCCTAAGTCTTCTTCTGGCCTCCATACACGCACATTAAAAATAGGATTATTTGGGCTTTTTTTCTTGTGTATAAACTAAGAAATGATAACCATTGTTAATTTATTCTGTTTCAGTCTTTGTTGTCATAAATTTTTCAACTCCTCAAGCCTCACAACACAACTCATAAGTAATTTTGTTCCCATATTTCTATGGGAAGATATTTATAATTCTTGATGCTATTATGAGTATTTAATGAGATAATTCATAAAAGTTGCTCACAAAGTGTGTGGCACATAGTAACTGCTTAATAAATGCCAGTCATTATCATTAGCCTCTGAGTTTTAGAATAATGACTCTCTGATACTCAGAGAAGTGGTGTTAACGAATCCATTTAACAGCATGCAAACTTAGTTCAACATTTTACTGGAAACATTTAGAGGATATTCATTTAACGCCCTGAGTCTAATCACATGGCAAAACCTGACAAAGCCTACCTAAAATATTTCTCCAAGAAGAAGCTGAATTATACAAAACACACTGTCACGGAGGCTTCTTCCTTGCAGAACAGTCTGACATTGATATCCCCAAATGAATATGCTCATTAGCTTCTATTCTCAAGACACTCTTGTCAATGAGTGAATCAAGAATATAATTTTCTTGTACAATACAGCAATTAATTTTTTCGATATAATTATAATCAATTACATACAAACCATAGCCCTCTCTTAGGAGGAAAATGCTGCAGAGGGTGTTGAGAGGCCCTCAGGAAGATTGCTGAAATCATTTGTTTCAAGTCCAATAGAACCAACTATTTCTACAGAACTAAGTCTAGCTTCCTATCTGCTGAAAATGCGGTAGTTTTGAGAGAAGAATCTAGAAGAAACTGGAAGAAGCCCATCAGTTCTGTCTGTCAGTCTCTTATCAGTATAAGCCAGAACAGGGACAAAGGTTTAAGGGACAAGCAATGACCCAACGTGACTGAAGGATGGGTCTCGGCAAACTTTTGCAAACATACAAACATAGGAGTCTAACTGTTCTCCATTCTGTCTGCAAAGACATCATTGGTAAGTGTGATGTGTAGGGGTCTGCATACATGTGTCAGTGAAACTAAGTCTCCTGAAGTTGACAATATCCTGGATCTTGCTCCTAGTAACATATTAGATTAACTAATGTGTCCCCTACACGAGGCCCATCTCTGGGGCCAGCTAGACCTATTCAGTTGGAACCTCTGGAGGCTCAGGGCCAGGAATAGCAGATCATAGAGTGAAGATAAATTTTCTAGAAAGATGCACATATCCTTAGATATTTTCAGTTTCTCTTTTTTCCTGATTGTTTTAAATGTGGCCGTTCTGTACCCTCAGCTTGAGCTTGTTCTGTTGTGTGCAGTTCTTGAGGATCTAATGCTATTTGCAGGCTGACACTTAGTAAATTTTCACACTGCTAATTGCTAGAATGGAAACAATTCAAAATGTGAAACCACCCTGTTCTAGGTTTAAAAATAAACTGCAACTGCTTCTATTGCCTGATTAGTGAAGCTTGCACGGTTGCTGTGCTTTCTCTTCATGTGCTTTGGTTCTGAGTGGTAGGTACACACAAAGGTTTACTCAGAAGAAATAAATAAAAATATAGCAATCAGCTGAAGAATGGGTATAGAGTGAGCAGATGCAGAAAATGCACAGGAATGTGGGGGCTGGAAACGGGGTAGTGACGCTCCAAATGCCTCATTTTTAAGCTGCTGCAGGATGTGGGCATTACATGATCTTTCTTGGACAGAGTACCTCACATGTTTTGATACAGAAATAAGAAAACAGTTACAATACTCAGTTTTTATGTGTGTTGATTAACTACACTGATGGTAAAAACATTTAAAAATGACATGTAAGATTTTACTATCCAGTTGACTGATTAATTACTAATCTCTTACTGATTTCCCTGGTACCTAAGAAGACAACAGTACTTCAAATATGACACCTGTTTTTGCATGCAAACTCCCTGCCCCTAAGCAGAACATATCCTACCAACTCACGCGGTGTAGAACTGAATGTCAAACACTAGCATTCTTCTTAAGAGATAACAGCTGCTCATTTAAACAGATAACAGCCGCTCATTGAAAAGAGATCACTGTGAAAGTCCTAAGTTCAGTACTTGAGACCTGCATGATGGCAGAAGACGACTGAGTCTTCCAAGCTGCCCTTTGACCTCAGCATGACACATGCACACATGTGCCCACACACCACACGTGCATAAATATAAATTTTAACGTAATCTTTATAATAGTAACTTATTGTCTTTTTTTTCTAAGTACATCATTTCTCATCATATCACAGTTAAAACTGTTACATATTTTCCATCTAAGACAATCCTCTCTCTCTCTCTCTCTCTCTCTCTCTCTCTCTCTCTCTCTCTCTGTGTGTGTGTGTGTGTGTGTGTGTGTGTGTATGAGTATGATTTGCTTATTCAAAGTAATATAAGCACTAAACAAAACAGTTTAAGAAATAATATTTTTTTTCTTTATTAGTTTGGGTTTATTTGGGTTTTGTATGTTTGTGTGTATACCAAGATCAATCTACCAGACATAGATTTGAGGTAATAGCAAAATTAGGCAAATTACTCTCTTTAGGAATAAAACTAGATATTTAAATTCCATTTCTGTATTCTTTATCCCTCACGTATGAAAGCTCATTTCATCTATGGCAATAGAATTTCAGACTACATCGCATAAACAAAACAAGTTAAACAAATGTAGGTTATTTATATTTTCCTGCCTTATGAAATTAGTATTTAAAAATATGAAACGGAACAGTAATGATATCAGAACTAAATCTCCCCAGTGTGTACTAAAATACTATTCATTGACTATAGCAATTGGAAATAGATCAATAAGTCCTAAATATATCAACAAAATTTAATAATCATGTTCCATGAGGCTTTTTCTACATTTTGCTCATTCCTTCTGCATTTTCTTCTAAGGTTTCTCTTGCATATTTTATTACAGAAAATCCCCTATGATTTTATATTTAGTCTTCATTTTTAAGTTGTATACTACTACTTTCCAAACATGCTTCTACTCCTAATCCAATGAATTTCTTCACTTCCTCTCAAATTACTTTTAAAGAGCCTAGAGCTTCTTCCTCTCCAGAAAAAGAGGAATCTTGTCACAAGTCCCTAAGTTCCCAGATCAGGATACCTTCCCTTGGAGCCAGTCGAAGTCTTGAGTATATTGTATCCATTCATTTTCCAAGTCACTTAGCAGACAGCTTTAGAGCTTTTGAAATAAAAATGTCTTGTTCTTGTTTCTATAGGTTTCTATCAATTTTGAGGGGCCAAATGACACCTGTGAGACTGAGCTTCAGACTTGAAGGCCCCAGGGATACTCATTCAGATCCAGATTACTATCTCTAGGGAAAATCTTAGTTTAGGGTCCAAAGGAGCCTTCAAATTACCATTATTGTCAAATCAAATATGTAAAAAATGAAATTGTGCCCTAAAGGGATAAAAATGGACACACCTAATTATAACTAGTATAGCATATACATTATATATATACATATATATATATACACCATATATATACATATATGTGTATACACACATATATATGTAACTTTTCTTAAATCAGAACACATTATATGCTACTACTTTTGACATAATGATAACAATTGTTCAAAAAAACCAAAACCCTTTAATTCCAAAATCAATGGTGACTATGGTTTTCATTAAGTTTGTTGGTGTCTTCATTGTATGCTTGATCCATTTTAAAAACACATTGTATTCTTCTTCTCCAAGGTGAACAAGATTAAGGAATACATCTCCACTTTTAATTTTCTTTATTATTTTTACTATGTGTAGCTGTGCTTAGGGTGTTGCGGGGACAGTTTGTACACATGAGTACAGTTGCCCAGGAATCCAGATGTGTTGTTCTAAAGCTGTTCTAGGCAGTTGTGAGCCTGTTGGTGTGGGTGCTGGCAACTGAACTCAGGTTCTCTTCAAAAGCAGTGTGTGTTCTTTTTTGTTTGTTTTGGGTTTTCTTTTTGGTTAGGAAACAGAGCAGAGAGTCTGGTGCCTAACGTGTTGTGTGGATGAATTATGTTGCCTACTAGCTACAAAATTATTACAACTTATCTATAACTAATAGTTGAAAAAGAAGTTGGGTACAGCGAGGGAGGTCCTGTAATTATAGCAAGGTGAAGTCTCTGAAGAGAAGAACATGAGTTCAAGGTTAGTTTGAGCTATGTAGAGTTTGTCTCAGAAACACAAAGCAAAATAAAGTTAGATGATGCTGTGTTCAACTGTGCTCAGAAAAGTGGGTCAAGAGAAAAATTAATTGACTTTTAGATAAAAAGAAAATGTGTTCTTTTATATTTATAAACCTGTAATTATTTAGTCAATGTTAATTAGTTTTCAAATCTCAAGTATTTGCTATTGCTTTCTTCCTCCAGCCACTCCTGCCAACTTTTCCTTTAAAAATTATCACATCTTATTCCTTGCTCAGATTCCAAGTATAATTGCTCATATCTAGAAATAACACGGTGTCAGAGCTATATAAAATTGTGATTGTTGGATTAATTAAGACTAGAGGACCACCCGCTTGAGGCTTAAATGTCTCCTTGTTTTTCTCCTTAGAAGAATAAGAGAGACATGTAAGTGCTGGCAATAAAAAAGTTATACTTGCCAGGCAGTGGTCATTTACACCTTTGATCCCAGCACTTGGGAGGCAGAGGCAGGTGGATTTCTGAGTTCGAGGCCAGCCTGGTCTACAGAGTGAGTTCCAGGACATCCAGGGCTTTACAGAGAAACCCTGTCTCGAAAAACAAAACAGACAAACAAAAGTTATGCTTGTTCAATCAAGGCTAAATTAAAAGTAACTTTGAATCCAACGCCGTTTTAAGAATGACTTGTGGACGTAAATTCTTTGTCTTTGGAATTAAAATATGGTTGTCTAATATTCGACTGAAAGTTATAATACATTTTTTGATATGTAAAATTTGTCTCCTCCTAAACTTTCAACAAACAACAGACTCTTTCGATGGGGAATACTGGGCACGGGTGTAACCAGTGAGCAGTCATTCTTTGCCAAAATCTCAAGCCCTGTGTCAGAGGCAAGGGAAGGTGGATATAAGGGAGGAAGACAATACACACAGAGACCTAATTCCAAGGAAAGCAAACCAGGAATATCAGAAAGAGTTGGGCAATAGACCTAAGCCCAGAGAGCCTGATAAGGACACAGAGCCTCCACCATTCGTGAAAGAGGATTCGAGCCAACTCTGTTTGGTTCTTGGGTGACAGGCACTTTAATGAATGCTTGAATTATGTGGATCTGCAGAGGTGGCACTACTGGATTGTAAACTTGAAATGGGAGATCCTATGTAATGTGACTGGCAGAGAGCTTTGTAGCCTCCGACATGCCCTTGAGCAGGCTGGAGATGACCAAGACTGCCTTCAATGGGACAAGGACCTGACACCCACAGGACACTCTGGGTCCCTGGATGCAGAGATGGAGCAGACACTCTGTCTTGCTTAGGTTCTTTCACTCTCAGTAGAGTTTTTTTTAACCCTAATTGTCAGCATTGTTTGGTTTTAGAAGTCAATCTCTTTGCTTTCCATGAGCAAAGTTATCCTGCACTCCAGAAACAAGCCAGAGAAGATGACCTTACGGATTTCACGGTTTCACACTCCAATCTAAATCGTACAAAGTAAGATTCCCAGAGGATGCTTGACAAAGATGTGTAGTTTTATTCATTCCTTACAATCTGACTATGTTTTTAACCCTAGATCAAGACAAAACATCATTCATTAAACTAAATATTTAGACAATGTTTTCAGAGGTATTTTGTTTGGGTTTTGACAAGTCTCTCTACTCCTATAAAATTGCTTTTACTAAATTGAGGTTTGCCTAAACGTCCTTTGCTTGCTTGGGTAAGATATATTGAATTTGCCCTAGCCGGTTCTTCATAAGCCCTCTGGGAGTGTTCTCAGACCTACACCACAAGGAAGAGGTTCATTCCCTTAAGAAAATGACACATTCTCATTTTATGGACCATCTAAGCCTTCTGAATACCACTCATATAAATAAATTTAATTGAAATATTTTGAGGGAAATTTAAAACAACAGCATTGAAAAATCACTTATGACAATGAATTCTTCCTAATTATGAACAGTCTTTTACTTTTTTTTATAGAGAGATGAACCAAACTCTGGCCTTTGTGTGCTCCTGTCCTTGAAAGGCAGATCTTCTAAATATTGCACAGGCACCGATGAGGAAGCAGAGCATCCCAGGTATGAAGCAGTCACTTGAGCTTCTCACGGGCTATGGGAATTTGGTTAGCAGCTCTACATCACAGTGTGTGTCTATACGATAATCTGGATCAGTGCTGCTGAGGCTAGAAGCACCCGATGCAGTTATGACCTGCTTTCTATGTGGGATCCAACAGTTACCTCAACCCCAAACTACACTTAACTACTCTAGCTACTTCTGCACGGTTCAATCTGATAAAAAAAAAAAGTTTTTTTAAATGGGTCAACAGGAAAATAATCTATATAATCTCTAAATAAAATGTTTTAATTAGGAAAGTTTTATACATTTGATGTGCATGATATTTAAGATTTTTAGCACTCAAACTATAAAAAATGTCACTTCAAAATTTCAACCACACTGAGTTCACTACTAGGCATACCCTCATGAACATACTCAGGCATTTGCCTTCAGAAAAATTCTTAAGACTTTCCAAAGAAAGTCATAGCAAATTAATTTAATAGCACATTGAAAGAACTATAGGCCTTGATGAAGTGAGATTTAGTTTTGAATGGAGGGAGAGTTCAAAGTGCAATTTCCAATTGCTGTATTATGTCAGTCACATCAGCAAAATAAAGGGGGAAATTACATGATTTTCTTAGCTGATTTTTTTTTTTTTTAAGTACCTGACAAGTTACAAGATCTCCGCCGGATGAAAACAACAGACTAGAAACAGAAAGTCAGGCCTACAGCTCAATCAGATGTTCTTTTCACTCAGGTAAGTAACTTGTGAGTTGTATTTATTTATTTTTTTATTTCAGGTGTATGGGTGTTTGGCCTGCGTACGTGTCTGAATGTGTACCATGTGCATCCCTGGTGCCCATGAAGGCCAGAAGAGGGCGTCAGAACCCTTGGAACTGGAGTTACAGATGGTTGCGAGCCACTGTGTTAGTGCTGGGTCTTCAGGAAGAGCAGTGTGGTCTTAACCACCCCCCACGGCTCTATCCCCTGACATACGATGTTCCCTGCCTATATTGAGGAAGCCTGCGTTCATTAAAAATCCCTCTGATGAAGACTTACCTTCCAGGATTTTCTTGAACTGTCTAAACCATATGTCACAGTGGTCTTCACTGAAGTTAATAAGATCCAGCGTGGAGGCCTTTAATTTGTTCTGTTGCTCCTTCAAGCAGATGAAAAGCGTGATGCCGAGCAGAGTGCCACTGCCTGGATGCTTGACGGAGCAGCGTCGTTTCAGCTTCACCGAGAATATGTCTTCAAGTTCGAGGGACTCTTCTTTGTCCAGCAGATCACACCTGGCGCCACCTAAAAAGAAATTAAACTTTCAATCAAAACCACTGTTTCTCCATTTTGAGTGTATGAAGAATAGCTGACAATCACAGAACCATTAAAACCTGGAATTTCACGCCTTTGCCTTTTTACCTCCATCCCTGCGTGAGCTGGAAATAAAGAGAACTGGGTTAGTTTTCCCAAAGATAAAGAAGAAAAACCAAATTGCATGGCCCAGAGTCTCTGCTGCATAACACTTATGATCTTTGGAATCTTAGAAACACCTCGTGTATAAACAAATTTACAAATAAGCAGACAAGGCAACATTTTAATAACAAGTTAACACTATGCAACGGATTTCTAATACTGAAAAGTGGAAAATACTGACTTTTGCTCAGGGACACGAGTCTACAATGGCTTATTAAAGTAAAGGATACATACATTACCACTAAGCCACACACATCCATAAGCTGTGAAAACAGAAAGGAAGCATTGAGGGGGAAGCAGGGAAGAGCATTTAGAAGAGGTTCTCAGGAGCAAGTGACTGAAGTCTGTGGTACAAGACTTCAAAGCAAGTCTCAGAGGGATCACACTACACCCAAGGAATTAAAAACATGCAGGGACATTCATGGGGACATAAAAATAGCCAGCCTCTCTATTTGCCAAGCCTGCATAGTGAGGTATTTAAAGGAGCATGTGTGTGTGTGTGTGTGTGTGTGTGTGTGTGTGTGTGTGTGTGTATACACATGTGCATGTATAATTCAAGGTAAGGGGAACAGTGAGGAGAGGCAAAACAAGGGAAGAATGAGACTGCTGCAACATCAAAAGGCAGTGAGAAGCTCCTTCTCTGTCTGTCTGTCTGTCTGTCTGTCTGTCTGTCTGTCTGTCTTTTCCCCTCTCTCAGCACTGTCAGGAGTTCCTGAAGTCAGAGAAGAAAACTTCCAATGAAGATGGATGTATTCTACGTTAATTACCAAGACTTCTTTGCAAGTTTCAACACAGAGAGTGGTTTCCTTTTCTAAACACAGAGGAAAGTATAGCCTGATTGCCCACTGAGCACAAGGAAGCTCCTGGAAAAAAAAAGAGAGAAGAAAATCTCTTTTCTGCATGGTTAGGCAGCAGGAAGATCGGATGAAAGCAAGTTGTCTTTTCAAACCTGTCACTCTTAAGAAGGCTCAGGTTTCAGGGCTGCCAGGAATGGACTGCTGAGATCTTTCAGTGACTTAAGAGTCAGTCCTCTCCCAAGATCAATTCCATGGGTTTTTCTCTGAGCATCAAGACATTCCATGTCATAGAAAGTAAGGCAACCATATCACCACCTAAACTAATCAATAGAGTGAAGCTGTCTGACTTATTTTCAAGTCACACACACACACACACACACACACACACACACACACACACACGCACGTTTCTATAGACACCCTTCAAATAACCTCCCTCACTCAGGTGGACTTTTTCTCTAGTATAGACATCTCAAACTATCAGTCTAATAGTGGATTTTCTCATGTAAAAAGATCAAAGGAGCCACAAAACTTTCATGTCAGTAGCTTTATGTATCTGTATTTTCTGTTTGGGAAATTCAAACTAAGACCTTTTAAAACATGCAGATACAAAGCATGTGTGTGTGTGTTTACAGTGTATATATATAGTATATGTATATATATTTATACACACACATATATAAATATGAGACAGGGTGTCACACATAGCCCATGATCCTCATAACTCCTCTGTGTTTTTGTCAGGGAATGGGAGGAAAACTGCAAGGACATTTGATAATTTCATAAAAGTACTTATCTCAGTTATATTTCCTGAAAAATAATTTCTGGACCACACTTAGAAGATGCTACCTCCGCATGCCTGGCAGTGTCTGTTTCATTTATCAGCACTACATCTGTTTACATACTTCACCTGCCAATCAAGTACATTGATTATATTTTGATTCTAAAACACTATTCCCAACTGATTCATCCCTGTAGCCGAATCCCTTTGCTGTATGTAACCACCTACAGGTGTCTCTGAGAGTAGCCTTCGCTTCTCAGAGCTGGATAATCTTTATATGCTCTTTAAGGAGTCCCAGGGAAGAAACATGAGGAACTAAAGCCTGGCCAGTGCTGCACAGACTTGCCTACAGTCATCTGATGAAGGCAATTTCTAAACTGACGTTTCTCTTTCCCAGGTGACTCCTGTTTGTGTCAACCTGACAAACACTACCCGGCATAGCAAAGGGAATCAAACTCCACCCCAGTGAGGACTCGTATGTTTGTATACTCTGAGCTTATTAGCAATTGTGTGCACCTGTCAGGCAGGCGGATCTGTGAGTAGCTTCCTTGGAATGTGTGAGAGAGTCAGATACTGTACATAGGGAATAAAAACGGACTCATCAAAAGTTTGGGGACATTCTCACCCAGCGGCGCATAACAGACTGTGTGGTCAACTGTCTGTGAAACTAAGCTTATGTTCCACAAAGAGGTACTTATAGGGAGATGTCGTCTATAGCTATATTATAGGACTCAGGCGAAGAACTTGTTTTGGTCTATCGATTTTGGAAAAATGTATTAGTCAAGCAATTAGTGAAACCTCTTTTTATTTTCCATTTGTATTTCTTAAGATTTGTTATTTCAGGGCTGGGAGGTGGGCACTTGGTGGATAAAGAGCTTGATGTATAAGCAGAAGGGTCTGAGTCCAGTTACATAGCAGATACACAAAAGCCAGATGTGGGTAGCATTGGGCTCTACCATTTGGGAAAAAAAAAAAAGACAGGGACAGGTGGATTCCAGCTGCTGGCTAACCAGTTAGTCTAGTCAAATTGGTGAGCTGCTTCACAGATTTGGTTCAGTAAGAGAATCTGTCTCAAAAAGCTGGAGAGCAACAGAGAAGACATCCAGTGTTGCCACCTGTCCTCCACAAGCACATGTACTCACAATAGTGCACACATGCATTCAATACACAGAGACACACAATACACACACACACACAATACACAGACACAGAGAGGGTGGTTCCCTCGAGTATTCTTTCCCTCACTTCTCACTTGCTTGTCTTTCACTCATTTGTAAGTGTATCTCAAATTATCTTGGCATTAGACCCTTTTTGTATATGTTGCAAATAGCTTCTAGGCTAATCTGATAATGTTGGTTACAACCTATGCCAATTAAAGATTTAGTATTGTAGAGTAAAACATGCCATGAATATGCAGAGGGGGAAAGAATGGAAGAAAGGGGAAAAAAAGAAATGGACCCTAAGAAAAAAATGATAAACTCCACGATTTTTATTTGAAACATCATTCCACATAGTTTGAATTCTTCAATATACAGGTGCTTTACTGAAGTAATTCAAGAATTATTCTATTCTTATAAATCAGAAATTTATAGACATTAACCTGAAACTAGTATCACATTTGGTAATGACAAACAGAGACGTCTTTATAGGAACAAGAATGTCTATCTGCACCCTTGCTCCGCCGGGTTATCTTGACATCCTGGCTAACTGCTAGGCCATAAAAGGCAAGCCTGGTGGTGCACAGAAAGGTAGGACGCTGACTCTAATTACTGACTATAGCATGACATAAGATTCAAGTGCGGCAACCTGATCAGTAGACTTAATGAAAATTGCAGGTGAATGTCTTCATATAAGAAGACATAATGGGGAAAACTGAACTTCCATCTCAGTTAGTATATGATACCTTTGAAAAAGGCAGCAACTATTGATGCAAAAATTGAGTGAGGGACAGAAGCCATTTAAAATTTACTGAAAGACAAAAAAAAAAAAAAAAAGAAAAAAAGAAACGGAGATAGACTAGATTCCAAGATTATGTGTCTTGCAAGTCTAAATCTTACTGTTCACGAATATTTACAAGACAACTTCAACCAAAACCTCAATGGATTTTTTTTTTAATGTTTGGACGAGCAAGGACTCTATTCAAATGATTTGTAAGTTCTCTTGGAGTAACAGGCTGTGTTAGCTAGAAAAAGATCCTAAGAACAGTGGGGGCAATTGCCATCTCCAGCAGGTATGATTTGCAAAGTGGCAGTAATTTCAACATCTAGAAACAGAAACAAACGGACCATAGAAACATGTGTGTGTGTTTGAAAATTCACAAATGTCTTCTCTAAAGAAATCTAAACTGTGTGGAAAGGAGCAGAAGGTGGTTCTCAACTCATTAATCATTTGAAGAGATAAAAGAAAGCCCTATCTCATAAATTACAGCAGCATTTCTAGATTAGAAATTTATATACCCTGAA
The DNA here is from genome assembly GCA_030674055.1 of Rhabdomys pumilio. Classification (NCBI taxonomy): domain Eukaryota; kingdom Metazoa; phylum Chordata; class Mammalia; order Rodentia; family Muridae; genus Rhabdomys; species Rhabdomys pumilio. Next base: position 148,692,838 of record JANHMN010000002.1, read on the forward strand.
GTTAAAAGTGTATCAAGCATAATAAGACAGTCAGACACGCAGAGCTCAAGTTACCTGACCTACAAATCATCTGATCACTTTAAAAGTCCTAAAGATTCATAAAGAAAAGTCACAGAAAGAGCAAAGGCCGAAGAGTTGTTTGCAACACTTTCATGGAAAAGTACACAGAAGACTCAAGCAGGCATTCGACAAAAGAAGAAATGCAAATCAACCAACAAAACATATGAAGAAGTTCAATCTAATTAGTAATCAAAGACATGCAAATTCCAACAACCAGACACCACTCTTTGCCTTTCAGGTTGGCATGGGATCAAAACTAAGGGTGGGCGATGCGGTGACTGAAAAGGAAGCAAGAGGTGCACATGGGAGCTGCTGGGGAATGTGCTGTGAGCAGGTATCAAAAGATTTCCAAATGTGAGCGGGGCAGTATTCATGATAGCAAGCTGATGGGAAGCTGCACTAGTGTCCTTTCAGAGGATGGTAGAATAAGCCATCATTGCCTTCTGTAGCTTTTGTTGTACAAGTGTCACTGGTGTGTCTGCATCCAGGAAGACATTGACACTAAGAATGAACGCCATGTAATAAAAGCAAGTTACACAGTTGATGGGGGGCGGGGTTTGCTGAACCTGCTTACATACGACTTAGAAAGAAATTCAAGAAATAACCACAGAATATGCTTAACTCCAGTTACCATTTCAGAGAGATAAAATCAAGAACATCAACTTTTGGTTCTCTTTTAATTCTTCATTAGTTTTACCTTCCAGTAATCAGCAGGATGAGCAATTTTAAGTGTAGAAAAGGGAAAATTGGGGGCACGAAGGCTCAGTGGGGAAAGAGGCCTGATGAGCTCTGAGGAACTCCTGACCATTGTCTTCTAATGTCCACCCTGGCACATGCATTCGGAAGGAAGGAGGGAGGGAAGAAGGGAGAGCGTGAAGAGATCAAGAGAAGGAGGGAGGGAGGGAAGGAGGAAGGGAGAGAGGGAAAAGCTTTTTGTGTGCAAAGTTTAGATGCAGGAGCTTACTTTTCAGAATTAACTCCAAGAGAATAAATAATAAACACAGCTGAAGTCAAAGGAAAGCTCACCAAGCATCACTGAGATCAAACTTGGAAACAACTCCAGTATGTGATAATAGAACATGTATTTCATGAAGCACATTGAATTGATGCTGAAGACCGCACAATTGGAATTTAGTGTTCTGTGTAGAACTGGGGTTCCTTAGAAAAGCATGTTAGAATTCGGTGCACTTGACTTGGAAAGGTTTTTATCATAAAGCTTCAGCCTAAATGTTTAATCGGCAGCGAGGGCTGTGCTTCGCTGCACCTGTGTTTTGTTTTTGAAGTTTGTAAGCACTAAGCAGCAGACCTGCTCGCTCTTGTTGAGGCAACACCAGCCTCCTGGATCAGAGGTTAATGAAGGTCTCCTCAGTTCCCTGTAGAAAGCCCTAGGGCTAGCCTCAGGAAGGGCTAAAGGTTCTGGGGATTATCTGATGGGATAAACTGAAAATCTTAGGTCATTATTTCTCCTCAGCCACCACTTCAGGACACCCTTTGGACACTCTCAGGATACACAAATATTTATTATAAACTTGAGTAAAGAAAACAAAAGACAACAAACCATGTTATAAAAAGATCTATAAAGATGTATTGGATCTATAAAGATGAACTACCTACCTGTGTCTCTCTAAGGATTATTTTAAGAACAACTTGGATTCCTTTTCTTCTCCAAATGAATCAGAAAGGGGCTTTTGAAAATAAGTGAGCTATTTTAAGTGCTGATCTGAAATCTTAAGTTAGATCTTAAATCTCTGCTTGGATTCCCTTCTCCTGAGTGGCTGGGCTGATTCATACTGGCTACTCCTGGGACAGCATCAGTTTCTATCACACACACACACAAAGCAAATGTTCTCATAATGACACATGAAAGCCACATTTCCATGAACCTATTAACAACCAGACTGGAGAATAAAGAAAGAGTTCCGAAGAGAAGCACCACAGGCACTGATTTTCTGGGCATGCGTTTTAAATGCAGCTTTACTTCCACCTTAAGAATAAGTGGCACAGTTATTGGGAAGACTCTGGAGTAAAACTTTATTTATAAATTCATATTTGATGTCAGTGGATACAAACGCAGGCATGGTCTACAGGCACTGCATTGCAGGCTGCCAACGTTAACTCCTCACAGACCACGTAGAGCTCTGGTTGGTGGCATGTGGGTTGTTATTCGAAATCTATTGGTTCGTTAGGATCATGTTGGTCTTTGCTAGTTGCTTCAGAACACTAACTGTCCTCTCGCATTACTTACAGAGATACTGGGACCATCTGTTCTTGCAAGGGATTTAAGTATGCGTCTATTGGATAGCTTGCTATTTATTTAATTCAGCACCCACTTCCTATTGTATCTTCTTGGGGGAGGGGGAGCCAATTTAATTACCAGGAATAAAGATAACCTTTCCTGGCAGGTTACCCTGTCACCATGAGAGCAAAGCAGGACCCGTTCAAAATGGGTTACAGTGACAAATAAGGAGAGCAAAGCCAGCGATACTTAAGGATATTGAGCAAAGGTTTAACAGAAATAGGACAGTGAGCCGCACTTTTAAAAATATTACTGTAAGCCCAGAGCTTGTCTGCATCAATCTTGGCACATCTGCCTGATGCGGACCGTAAACAGGATTAAAGCTGGGTTTATCTGCCTGGTGCTAATTGTGCTCACAGTTCCTGCACATGTCCACTTTTTAAAACGTGGCCTGAAAAACAGCCTGCTGGATAGATGGCTCACACACAACACACTGAAAACACACACACACACACACACACACACACACACACACACACACACACA